>CM060913.1:155800945-156412309 GCA_030737875.1 Allium sativum
TCGAATCCGAAGTCCGTCCAAAGCACTTTGACATCGGCAACCTCGTTCATAAGTGCACTTTCCCACACCGGACAGGTTCGGTCATCTTTAGGAAGGTACATGCATCATTCAATGGAGGCTTGGAGATGGAAACTTCAAGCTAACAACCGTTGATGGCACCGAACTACCAAAGGCATGGGGCATTGAACACCTTTGCAGCTGCATCACGTAATCTAGTGTACAGATTTACTGCTTTCAAATAATGTTTTATTTTCTTCAATTCAAAGCATTGTAAAGTAAAGGCCATTACAGCCAAAGTTATCCGTAAAGGAAGTCTCGGATGTTCATGTACCTGGTGTTTTTTGTTTAGTATGCTAGAGGAACTATCACAACCAACTTGCATACACAAGCGGACAACACTGGATCGGCACCTCAAAGCTTGGAATCGATCCTCCTAACCGAGCCTGTATAGACTCAAATCTTGTGATGTGGTCCACCCTTCACAAGTAAACTCGAATCTCGAACCAACGATGAGACCGAGTATAAATAATTCTGGGCGCTCAT
The DNA here is from genome assembly GCA_030737875.1 of Allium sativum. Lineage (NCBI taxonomy): Eukaryota > Viridiplantae > Streptophyta > Magnoliopsida > Asparagales > Amaryllidaceae > Allium > Allium sativum. The sequence goes on from CM060913.1 coordinate 155,801,489, forward strand.
TAATTTGAGAGTCCAACCTCGTCCCTAAGTCTCCGGACTTGGGGGCGACCCACCAACATGGTGAGTGTGACATCAACCACTCACTTGGTTCCATTCGACCCGAAGGGTTTGGATCTAGGTATTTAATTGGTGAACCAATGACGCCATCAAACTCAATTCCGAACAGAACGATAGGAGAGTCTAAAGTATGAAACTACGACGTCCATGTTGCCTTCTCATGGCTCGGGATCAATGACTGCAAGGAAATCCCGAGAGGGAAGGCACCGAACTCAAACTCCGCACAAAACAAGGCCTCTCATGGAAGGAAATCTTGAAAGTGGAGTCAACACATACAATCTTTGCAAAACTTGGGAATCACAAGAGTGAAGTCGTAGACAACATTTGCCCAAGTGTGATGATGAGTAAATTTACGCAATTATAAATACTGAAAAGCATAGACGAAAGATTAAACACTTAGATACAACATGTGTGATATAAGCAAAGTTAACCAAAAGCTTTCATTCCCATCTAAAAGCAAACTACAATGTCTATTTATTGTTTCTTTTAACGACATAGTACATAATAACCACACCATGTCACCAAAAGCGAGGGTCGTACACGTGTATATAATTGTTCTACCAAATAAAAAGACTACCTAAAATAATTAGTTGGATGATCCATCCTTCTCCTTCTTCTTTGCGAATTCAGAACTTAGCGAATCATCACCAGTCTTCTTCCTACCGCTCTTCCTATAGTTTCCTCCGCTTCTTCTCTTATTACCCGACGTCAGAGTAATGGACCCCAGGGAACTTCATCGTACTTCCCATCAATGTCCTCGCCAGTCGTAATCTCTGAAACATCCCCAATTATGGGCAGGATCATTTGCAAGGGTTGGGAAGTGACGTTGGAGGAAAGGGCTAGTATGCTTGGGCGACCCCCTCTTTTCCGGCCTCCAAAGGCTCTCTTTGCTTCCATCTCGGCTTTCTTCTTAGCTTCCCTCGCAGCCTTCTGTTCGACCTACTATCCTATCTTAAGTTGTTTGGCCAAATCCGATTAAAACTTCTTAAGTACTTCATTAGCCTTCTTCCTGGAAGCCTCGTCAGCCTTTTTCTTCTTGGCTTCATTATCAGCCCTCCTCTTCTCAGCCTTATAAGCAGCCTTCTTCCTCACCACTTCGGCATCCGTTGCATCCTCGTCTTTCTTCCTGGCCTTTTCCTCAGTGTCCTACAAGGATGCCTCGTCTGCCTTTTTATTCTCCTCCTCCTCCTCAGACTTAACGAGCAGTTTGGCCATCTGAAACTCCACTATTTCATTCATTGTTCACGTGATTTGAAACACCCCACCTCCGTTAGGGTCACTCTGAATGGGAATGCCCTAATTTTGGTGGAGGTTTATAAGTATAAGTCACAGATACACAAGACAGATATAAAAACACATATTTTTTAACAGCAAAAAACAACAGCAACTTTTATTTCATTAAAATACGTGTTACACAAACCATGCCATAATTTGTCTTACAATACTTCCAAAAACATAACATCTTCATAACTGTCTTGATTACATTATTTAAAGAAGCATAAAAACATAAGTAAACTACATAAGTCCCATAATTGCTGTCCAAAGCCATAGTCCAAAATGAAAAGATCCAAGCAATACATTCTTTCTCTTCAAGCTGGATGTGAAAACTGGTCAAGCTGCGGTATTCCCTCCCTGTGGACCTGGGGGGAACGAAAGAAAAGAAGACGAAAGAAAAGTAGAGTCAGACATAAAGCCTGAGTAAGTCTAGGACTATTCAGTCTATGAATAAAGAATTGGGCATGATAAGTATAAATTGGAAATGGGAAAGCACTATAAACTAGGTTAAGTTGTCTAGAGTCGAATGTACTATCGTACCCCATATTAATCTCTGTACCCATATAAACTAGTTCCCAACAAGCACCCCATAATCATGGTGAAGTGATCCATTTCTGATGATCGTCTCCTACTCGCATAGTTACATGTGTCTTACGGCCCCCGTTGTTGTAGTTACCTATGCTGGTCCCACCATGGGGTGTATCAAGTCCCATGGTGGTGGCCCAACACAATTCTAGAATGCACAGGTATACTACTGGTGCCCAGTGCCTTATTTTTCTGCGCCGGAGTGTGTGCACGCCCGCACCCCGTTAGAACCTACATTGCTGCACCACCGCCGTCGATTTGACCTCTTACAGTCAGCCCAGTAATCGTGCCCCGCCCTGCCTAGTTTAGGTTATCCTGATACATCTTGTAGGGTTACTGCTGAAAAGGGTCCCCCGCTACTAGGTTTTCTATTTCTAGCCAACATGCTAAGTTGGTTAAGTGTTTTGTAAACCTAACCCCCAATCAGTCTGTATAGTTTAGCATGTTCCATTTTGATTAAGTATTAATTCAATTTACTTAATCCTATCAATCCTGACTCAGCCTTAATTGTCTTATTAAAGCCTCGACCTCTCACATTAGACAGATATTGTTGTGCCTGCCTGTTGCCGGTTGGGTCCGGGCAGTCTTACGCCACAAATCAGTCTAACCTCGGGTCTTTATTGGGCTCCGTGTTTAACCACCCACATTGGATAGGTATTGTTGTGACTACTGGACAGCCGGGCGGTTCCGGGCAGGTTTACATCACAACTCAATCCAACCTCGGGTTAAACACATCGTATTTTCTAAATTTACATATTTTGTCTCTTTTCTTTTTATATGTAAATATTTGCGGCCCATTATTCAAATTTACACCACTTAATTGTTTTTCAAGGTCGTTGGCATGCGTCAAACATGCCAACACATATGTTTTATATTTTAACCCAAACGTCATTACCCCCGTTTTATACGTTCGCTACAATATAACATATGTTGGGTTTAACATTTAAACCCAACTTAGCCACATGAAAAAGGGGAGGCTTAGAACATGGTGTTTATATATTCTAAGTAACATAAAAAGGGGAGTGTGAACGCATGAACTTGCAACATAGCGAACTAATTAACATAAATTAGGCACTTGTGAACTTGCATTGTAATAACATATAGTCATGGCATAAACATACCTAAACATGAATCATGGTTTTTAATCTATTCATATAGTCATGGCATAAACATACCTAAACATAAATCATGGTTTTTAATTTATTTATGTAAACTTGCAAGTGGAATGCAAATCTAACTTAATTATGTGTCACATATATTATCATATGATTTTGATAACAACATATGCCTAAAACATGTTCTCGATTAGGCATAACACCAAACATAATTTAGTCATGTTCATAGAATTTAATACAAGTTCACAAAGATGCTTGCTTTTGTCACTAATACAAAAGTATGGTTTTTACACTTGAACCATGATGCCAATTCCAACATAACTTCATATGAATCATAATACTCAAACGGATCCAATTACACTAAAGATGACCATAAAATTATACATCATGTTGGCATAATAGTGAACCATATACTTGCATGAATCTCAAATAAACTACCACAAACGTATATTCATTTCTTTAAACATGAATCATATACTTGCAATTATCCAATAGGTGTTGTAATAAACTACCACAAACATGTAGTTGTTAACTTTCAACATGAATCACATACTTGCAAATATCCAATCGTTATACCACAACATCCCAAATCGCTTAGAATCATAGCAACATACAAATATGAATTATTATCACCACAAATCAAGTACAATTCTATTTCTCATTTTACATAAATCAAAACACAATTATTTATTAACATCGGAATAGCACTCTACTTACAACGTATGATGAATCTTCAATTCAGGAATCTGAATTCTGAATTTGGAGATGCTATCCATTGTTGTAGGCCTTGTTTTGATTTAGTTGTCGTTGCTTTAAGCTTTTGAATTGTCTCCTAATCGTCTCTCAATTTTGACGGCTATTTCTAGTCTTTCCTCAGCAGCATGACGGTCTCATTCTAATTTTTATTTGTATGAATTAGGTGGAGTCTTAGGTCCTTTTTATAGAGTGTGTGAATTGATTAGGACCAACGATGGAGCTTGGATTAATATTAGCCATTCGTTTGAAGGAGAGACCAATCAGGAGCTGACACCATGCCCTAGTGACAAGGCAAGGCTCAGAAATTCGGTCAAGCACAGACCAGGCCAGCCAGGGGGGGCTGGGTTCGACCTGGCTCAGGGGCCAGGTCGACTCACCCCCGTGTCGACTTGGCAGTCGACCTGGGTGCCCCGGGTCGACTACCCAGTCGACCTGGGTAGCCCGGTTCGACTACCCAGTCGACCTGGGTGCCTTGGACGGGAAAATTCCCGCCCTGGCCAATCCGACCCGATTTTTGAAATTCGAATCTGATTTCTGAGCTGTTTCTGTCTGTTTGAATTTTAAACTGAATTCTGAAACTTCCGGAGGCCATATCTTCTTCATACGGAGTCCGTTTTACGCAAACTCGGACTCTATCTCAAGCAGAATTCCGAGACGAACGCAATGGCGTATCCTGTTTCCCTTAATTTTTTGATTTGAAATTAGTTATACTTTAATTTGTGAATTTCACTGTTATAGAATACACGGGGTGTTACATTCTCCCCCACTTAAAAGGATTTCGTCCCCGAAATCTTCAAGTTCAGGAAGAATGTACATCCTAACATCCAAACATCCATCTACTCATCCATCAAACACGAGCATCCAATGTCCCTAAAAGACTTCTAATGCTTCATGATCATATGCGAAGTGTGTGCACATGTACTTATCTAATGCAAAATCAGTCGGTCTACTGATTCAGTTGACCTCCTTAATGCAAATTATGTAAGTGTCATGAATCCATTATGTATGCAAATTTTCCTATTCATGATTCTACATGAGTGCACAATCATTCATATAATTGCAACATCCATATGACAACACATTAAACTTAAACCATATACGAATATAAATACGTATATGCATATGCAATATGAAGTGACTGAGCCGATCTAAAACCTAAATTGTGTGTGTATATGCAACCACGAGCAATCACTTGCAACCACTTGCAACCATCATCCATAACATGTTTCAATTACATGTTTTCATCCAAAGAGTTTCTACCTAAAAGATAAGGTTGAGGAGATATACCTAAAAAGATAGATAAAAGCGCAACTTAAGGAAAAAGATCAAAGATGTACCCTCGAAAAGAAAAGGGTAGGCTGCGCGTATTCTAGCTTCAGTTTCCCAAGTTGCGTCTCCCTCGGCGTCGCTCCACTGAACTTTGACGAGCTTGACTTCGCGGTTGCGTAGCTTTTTCACTTCCGTTCCTAATATGTGGGTTGGAACTTTCCTCACGGTTGCTTCGCGTTCCACTTTAGCTTCTTCTAGGATATTTGGCTCTACCACTTCAGCAGATTCGTGTAGACATTTTTGGAGGTGCGAAACGTGAAAGACGTTGTGAACTCTAGCCAGCTTTTCGGATAGCTCTAATCTATAGGCCATTTTCCCAATTTTCTCGATAATAGGAAATGGTCCTACGAACCTTGGTGTTAGCTTTCCTGTGGTTCCAAAACGAACAACGTTCCTTAGCGGAGATACCCTAAGAAAAACTCTGTCCCCAACCTCAAATTCAAGGTCGGTCCTCCTCTTGTCGGCGCAGAATTTTTGTCTGTCTTGGGCTGTCTTCATTCTTCTCCGTATTAAGTCTACTTTTTCTGAAGTCTCTCGGATCATATCTGGTCCGAGTATGAGCTTGTCAGTAGACTCCCACCAACAAGTGGGCGATCAACACGGTCTTCCATATAAAGCTTCGAAGGGTACCATTTCGATGGTGGCTTGGTAGTTGTTGTTGTAGGAAAATTCCACCAAAGGAAGATGGTCTTCTCATGTCCCTCCGAAGTCAAGGACGCACAGTCTTAAAAGGTCCTCCAAAACTCTGTTCACTCTTTCTGTCTGGCCGTCGGTTTGGGGATGATAGGCTGTGCTCAAGCATAACTGTGTGCCTACCGCTTCTTGCAGACTCCGCCAAAACTCACTTGTGAAGATAGGGTCTCGGTCACTAACAATGCTAGAGGGTATTCCATGGAGTCTAACAATTTCCTTGAGGTAAAGAGATGCTAGGGATGAGGCAGCTCTTTTACTCTTGACAGGTAAAAAGTGGGCGCTTTTAGTAAGCCTATCCACTATTACCCAAATGCTAGTGTTGCCTCTTCTAGACTTGGGCAGCCCATCAATGAAGTCCATTGAGATGCTATCCCACTTCCACTGCGGGACCTCTAGAGGATGGAGCAGACCGCCAGGCTTTTTCTGTTCCGCCTTAACCTGTTGGCACACCATACACTTAGAAACGAAATCTGCCACGTCCTTCTTCATGCCGTTCCGAAAGAAAGTTCTCTTTATGTCCTTGTACATTTTATCTCCGCTTGGGTGTATCGTCATCTTGGAGTGATGTGCTTCCTCGAGAACCTTCGTTACTAAATCCCTTGTCTATGGGACGCATAGTCTTCCGTCTAGCCTTAGCCACCCCTTATCGTCGATGGAGTATCTGTTGAGGTGACTTGAAGTCTCACCCCTAATTAGCCTATCAATCGTCTCCACAAGCTGAGGGTCTTCGCGTTGTGCTGTCCCTATTGAGTCCACTAAAGTCGGGCGTACTTCGAGAGATGCTAACAAGCCCGGTACAAAATCGGAGGAGGGCCTAAAGTCAAAGCTGGCTATAAACTCTAGGCTTTGTCTTTCAACAAACAGCGGGCTTAGTGTCAGTTTCTTTCGGCTCAACGCGTCTGCCACTACGTTGCCTTTGCCGGAGTGTAGGAGATCTCGAAATCGTATGAGGCAAGAAACTCCATCCATCTCTGTTGCCTCAAGTTAAGATCTTTCTGCGACAAAAGATATTTCAACGATTTATGGTCAGTGTAAAGTTCGAACTTCTCACCTAGGAGATAGTGTCGCCAAGACTTGAGTGCAAAGACGATGGCAGCTAACTCAAGATCGTGGGCCGGGTAGTTCTTTTCATGCACTTTCAACTGTCTTCCGCCATAAGCTACTACCCTTCCTTCTTGCATTAAGACAGCGCCTAGTCCTGTCCCACATGCATCTGTATAAACTATGAACATCTTGCTTCCATCTGACAACGTCAGAACTGGGGCTGTTGTAAGAGCCCTTTTTAGTCGTTGGAAAGCAAACTCGCAATCCAAGTCCCAATTGAACACTAGATTCTTTTTTGTCAGTCTTGTGAGTGGAGCTGAGATTTTCGCAAAATCCCTTATGAATTTTCGGTAGAAACCTGCTAGTCCTAGAAAACTTCGAACCTCAGTTGCATTCCTTGGTGTCTTCCAATCCTGTACCGCTACTACCTTAGCAGGGTCCACAGCTAACCCTTCTTTGGATACTATGTGCCCAAGGAACCTCACTTCTTTTCTCCAAAAGTGGCATTTGGAGAATTTAGCTTTTAGCTGATGGACTCGCAAAGTTTCTATGATTGCCCTTAAGTGCTGAGCATGTTCTTCTTCACTCTTTGAGAAGATCAAGATATCGTCTACGAAGACCACTACGAAATTGTTGAGGAATTCTCTGAACACCCTACTCATTAGGTCCACGAAGTAAGCGGGTGCGTTTGTCAAGCCAAAAGGCATGACAAGCCATTCAAAGAAGCCGTCTGGGGTTCTGAATGCTGTCTTATTGATACTATCTTCAACCACCCTTAGCTGATGGAATCAGGTTGCTAAATCGAGTTGGGAGAAAACAGACGCTCCTACAAGCTGATCAAACAGATCGTCAATTCTGGGGAGAGGGTGCCTATTCTTTTTCGTTAGCTTGTTGAGCTCCCTATAGTCAACACATAGACGGAGTGAACCATCCACCTTTGTGGCGAACACCACTGGAGCGCCCCATTCTGAAATGCTTCTTCTAATGAACCCCTTCTCTAGAAGCTCTTTAATCTGTTTACTGAGCTCCTTCCTTTCCCATGGAGCCATGTGTCTAATGGTCAACGCAACGGGCTTTGCATTATCTACAAGATAAATGCGGAAGTCTATCTCCCGCTTCGGAGGCAAGCCCTTCACCTCTTCGAAGACATCCGGATATTCTCGGACTACTCTAACCGATTGCAAACTTTCAACAGAGGCATCTAGCGATTCAAGATAACTAAGCATAATCGCATACGGGGGATTACAAGTAATTTCCAGAGTGTTACCAAGTTGGGTCAGAAGCCTAACCACCCTTTTCTCATAATCAAGGATGGCATCATTACCAGATAGCCAATCCATGCCCAAAATCAAACCATATCCCGAGAAGCCCAAAACAAAGGCACTACATCTAAATTCTACGCTTAGAATAGAAATTTTCAATCCCACACAGATCATAGACAAATGAGCTGGGCCCCAAATTGGGTTTGAAACAATTAAGGGGTCCTCTACCATACTAGTTTCTAGGTGCAGAGATTCTACTAAAGCAGACGAGATAAAGGAGTGTGATGCGCCAGAATCAAATAAAGTGCGAACTGGGTGATCATAAAGATAAACTACACTTTCTACAGAAGTATTTATACCTCGCTGTTGCAGAGGTGGCGCTTCTAGCACATGAACTTGTGCCCCTGAGGTGGATCCATCCCTCTGCCCTGCCCTCGCTTCTTTGGGCAATCCTTAGCCATATGGCCTGTTTCACCGCAAGAAAAGCACCCACCATTCATCTTGGCCTTCTTTTTCTGGCAATCTTTCACTAAGTGCCCCACTTTGCCACAGAAATTACAGTTCCTCTTCTCTTTGTTGTCTATCCCGCCCTTCTTCAAGTCTATCTTCTTAGGCTGTAAACCCTCTTTCTTCCCTTGAGTGCTTTCTGCCTTTGTATCCTTGTAACACCCCGTAAATTCTGTTAATATTAATATCCACAAATTGAATAATAACTAATCTCAGACGTGAGAATTGTGGGAAACGGGTTGCGTCATTGTGTTCGTCTTGGAATTCTGGTCGAAATAGAGTCCGAGTTTGCGTGAATTGGACTTCGTATGAAGAAGTTATGGCCATCGAAAGTTTCAGAAAATTCAAAATAGATTTCAGAAATTTAAAATTCAAAAATTCGGAGTCAAAACAGGCTAGGCGGGAAAATTCCCGCCAAGTCCAGGTCGACCCTAGGGTCGACTGGGCAATCGACCTGCCTACCAGGTCGACTATAGAGTCGACCTGGGGGTCGACCTGGCAGTCGACCTGCCTACCAGGTCGACCTGGCAGTCGACCTGCCTACCAGGTCGACTATAGAGTCGACCTGGGGGTCGACCTTGTCAGCCTGTTTCGGTCCAGAACACGTTTTTGAAGCCCTGGGATGATTTTTGATGGTCCGGATTGGTTTTAGGGTTAATCTGATGGTTGAAATGAGTTCCTACACCTATAAATACACCCTAAGACCTAGCCTCCTCTATACACAATTTTATTCTTCTTCTTCTCTGCCTCTGTTCTAAATAAAAATAAAAATGGCGTCGCTACTCTGCTGGAATCAAAACTAGAAGCTTATCAACATCAACCTAAGCAACTCAATTCAAATTAGAGATTAAAGCTTCTGTAACGATTCTACAACAACTAATGTTCTTTTATCCAACTAAGGAAAGTGCAGTTATTTTCCAATATAAACGTTAATTCTGATTGTGACATGAATTATAAATCTGAATCTGAGGTTATATATGTTCTGTTCTGTTTGGATCTATCTTATTTTGTATCTCTTTCCTCTTTCTGTTCTATAGCCAGGCTACCACGAGCCTGAGCCAATCTCATAAGAGATTAACATACGCTAAAATGTTTGTGACAATAAAATGAATGATGCATGAATTGGGCATGACTAATAGGTGACTGATTTGAGGAAAGAACATGGACTGTAGCTAGAACAAAAATCTGAGATATATGACTGGACATGTAATATTTATAACATAAAGGGTATCGAACATATGATTTGTGGACACGACATAAAAAGGTATATAATTGGACATAAATATAGACTGTATTGAACATATGATTTGAGATAAAAAGAATATGGCTTAGGTATAAAGATTTGCATGAAAGTAGGATATCTATTAATGTAAATAAACACCTAAGTAAGGGACCTTTGGGATATATGACATGCATAGTAATCTAAGGCTATATTTAGTATAAATTATATATGGATCTTTTGTGCTATGCAAGTTTAATAAAAATTGAAACATATGATATATGGTAAATTATGACCATAATCTGTGCTATGTAAATTTAAAGAAAACATGGGGTATATGATCATATTGTGAGTCATGACTATTATTTATGCACGTGAACTTAGGCAAGATTTATATTTAAGCAAGATATGTTTGTGAAACTTTAAAGAATGATTAAATCTGTTATATTTAGTTCTGCTATATTTGCCTAATCTGCTAGTCCTGTTATATTGCCTAATCTACTGCCTAGTCTGCTAGATCTGTTCATCTGCCAAATTTTTCATCGGCTAAGTCTATTGAAAATGCCAAACTAAATCTGTTAATATGCCTAATCTGTTATCTGGTAAATCTGCTAGTTGCTTAATCTGCTAAATCCGTTAAATCGCCTAAATCTGTTATCTACTATGTCTGTTAAGTTGATATATTCAGTCCGTTATTGACATAATCTGAATTAGCTATGAATGATTGACATGTATAGTAGGCGTGGGTATAAATGGTAAATCATTAATTAATTGGCCGCAAAGATAAACATGGCTATCTCGAGGTTAGAATGAGTTTGCGGCGTAATTCTCCCCGGAACCACCGGCATATTCCAATGGCCGCAAACAATAGGTTCTAATGTGGGAAGTTAGTCATAACGTGCTTGAAACCCGAGGTTAGACTCAGTTTGCGATAGAAACCTGCCTGGAACCAACCAGCCTAACCAGTAGCCGCAAACTGTCAGTCTAATGTGAGAGGTTTGGGCATTAATATTTAATTAATGAAAATCTGAGATAATTATGATGTCTAAAACGTGTTGGGTAAGGTTAAACCAATTGGACCAATGAATCTGATAAACCCATTTCGTGAATCCGTAGGCCCAATACAAAGTTAGATAATCTGTAACCAGTTAATCTGTAAGTCTGTTAATCTGTAACCAGATAATCTGTAAGCCTGTTAATCCAAACATCTGATCCGTTATTCTGAAAACCTGTTAACTTGATTGTCTGATCTGTGAACTAGCTAATCTAAATTTTGTATCTCTGAAACTTGTAGAAATCTGTTAGTCTGGGGACACAAGGTTAGGAGGGGAATCACTTGTGTCATCTGTTGTTTGGGACCCATATTAGTCAGTAACCCTTTCTGGTATCAAAACTTTGACCCAACAGTAAGTAGGGTCTGGGCATGCTTACTGAACTAATTATAAGCAGTTCATTCTGATAATGGCGAGGGGTGTTAATGGTGCATTCCAACCGGGTCATGTGTGTGCATGGATCCCGGTCTACCTCTGAGGATGTAAGACGCCGTGACATCTGTAAATAGGTCTGTGCTAATTGGTTGTCACTTTAGGGAGTGATACACCCTACTGTGGGGCCGACACAGGATATTTATGTATTAGGCAGCCGATTGCTTGGGGTAGGGTTTTAGGATACACTTAGTTCTGTCTGTTTCTGCTTGGTACCGTCTGTTTCTGTTGGGTGGTAACACCTGTCTGTTTCTGCGTGGTACCGTCTGTTCGGGTGGTAAAGGCCCATTACTAGTGTACACTTAATTCTACATTCTGTTTCCGTAGGGATTAATCTGTTTCTGCTTCTGTCTGTTTCTGATCGGGTAGTAAAGGCCCATTATTAGCATTCTGTTTCTGTTAAATTATTCTGTACCCGTTTCTGTCTCAGTTTAGACATTAGGGTGACACCTAATTCTGTATTACTAGTATTAGTGCAGAGAAGTGTAAAACAATAGCTTATATCATTCTGTTCTTCTGTTATATCTGTTACACCTGTTACAGTTATCTCTCATCCAGTTTTATTTTCATGTCATGTTACTATTATCTGTTCATAACTGAAAATCACTGGTCTTGCCAAACTTTTTGTCTAACCCTTGTTGTTTCGCCTCCTTTCTTCCGTTTCCCCCCCAGGTTATCCAAGGAGGGAATACTTTAGCTTGATCAAGATTTCTTCTGCTTAAAGTGCTTAAAGTATGGCATTGCTCTGTATAGCTTCCGTTCTATGGAGATTATGATTTTAAACTATGCATTCTGAAGGCTTTTGTACAAGACTGATATTTTGTACTTGAATTCTGATAATGTGATTTGAAAGGATATAACCAAGTTAATTTCGGTTCTGTTGAAATAAAGTTATAAAATTTTCAAGTACTATTTTATCTATCTTGTAAGTTTCTGTTCTGTTTACTAAAATGCTCCACCAAAGTTAAGGCATTCCCTTTGTGAGTGACCTTAACGAAGGTGGGGTGTTACACTTGGTATCAGAGCTGAAGGTTACCAGATTGGGTAAAGATTTTGAAAACTATTTTCAAAAAGGTTTTGAAAGGAAGTATTTTCAAAAATAAAGCTTATTTTGAAAAAAATATGATCCCCAAAAGCCATATATCTTTCTTTCAGTCCTTTTTGTATTGAACCTATCCTTTTTCGTTTCAGCATGTCTGAAGCATTTGAGATACCAGAGGGTGTTCATGTACCCTGTTGGTTTCGTCAATATCTTGAGGCTAGGACCGCCGCTGCAGGTCCAGCAAATGATCCCCCTCCTGCACCCCCTCCTCGTGCAATTGCTTTCTCAAAGATCTATAGAGATTTTAGGGCCATGGGTGGGAAGGATTTCAAAGGAACTGAATCATTCGTAGAAGCGAGGAATTGGCTCAAAGAAACTGAGGATCTATTTGTTATCTTCGAGGTGGACGATAGGCAGAAGGTATAGTTGGCGGTATGGCTGCTCAAAGACGAAGCTTCCTACAGGTGGGAAGTCACTAACGCCGAGAGGCCGGTTGAGACATGGATGGATTTCAGAACAAGGTTTGAGACAAAATTCCTCTCGCAAGCTGAACGAAGTTTACAATTGGAAAAGTTCTTATCTCTTAAGCAAGGAAGTATGACGGTCAAGGAATACGTCAACCAGTTCAACCAACTGGCTAGGTTCAGATTGGATTTAGTGAACACTCAACATAAAAAGGCTCTCCGCTTTGTTAAAGGATTGAACGAGCCACTGCACAGCCTAGCCATGACCCATGTACCCATGGGATCGATTTACGAGAAATTGGTGGACATGGCACTACTGCACGAGGAAGACAAAGGCCTGAAAGAGACAAAGAAGGAAGAACCACAAAATAAGAAAGCAGGTCCCAAAAAGGAAACACAAAGGAAGGATGAGAAGTTTGAAGATAAGAAGGGGAAAAAGTGCTTTACTTATGGAAGCTCGACTCATCTGAACAAGGATTGCAGAAAAAGGAAGGGCGCTTGCTTCAACTGTGGGGAGATGGGACACTTCACTAGCAACTGCCCGAAGAGACGAGGACAAGGAGGGCAGGCGAACACTCTTGAGGCTAGTGGCTAGGATAGAAGTAGGAAAATTTCTATAGTAGGTTTAATTTCTTTATCTGATTATGGAGTTAAGACTTTTTTTTTATTCTGGTATTTTGATTTTGTAATCGATACTCTGCACTTTAATACTAGTATTATTTCTGAATTCCGCTGTAGACTCAGACCCATAAGGGTTATGGCTCATCTGTTTGAGATTGGGGTTTGAGGGATATCTGTGACGCATACATTCTGAGTTTTCATGGGGTATGATTTTATCATGCTTAGCTTCCTAAGAATCATTAGGGAACCTGATCTGTACCAGTAGTCTGTAAATATCTGAATACTTCTGATAAGATTTCCAGTTTTAACATTGTCTAAAGAAGGTAATCCTCTGGGTGTCAATTTGATGTTGGTTTCGGTCTTTATGGCCGATACTTAGGACCGATGTCTAATGGGAACCAAGTTTTTGCTCTATCTGTACTCGCTTCCATCATTCGACTGTATCCTATCGATCGAATCTTCGAACTTTAGGTAGAAACTAATGGGTGTAAACATGTGTTTGAGACATGTTATGTCTGATGGTTGCAAGTGGATGCAAGTGGTTGCTAGTGGTTGCTCGTGGATGCATATACACACACTAGGCACTAGATCGGCTCGAAAACACTCTCATACTGCATATGGATGTGTGAGCATTTTTTAATTTTGTGGATACAAAATGATTGACTCAGCACATGGATGTTGCATATGACTGAATGGTCGTGCACTCATATAGAAATGATATGTGTCGAGTAGGAAAATTGCATACATGTTGGACTCATGGCACTGGCATAATTTGCATTAAAGGAGGTCAACTGAATCAGTGGACCACCTGATTTTGCATTAGATAGGGACATATACACACACTGTGCATTTAAACATGAAAGCATTAGAAGTCTATAAGGACAATGGATGCCTGTGTTTGATGGGTGAGTAGATGGTTGTTTGGATGTTAGGATATACATTCTTCTTGACTTGAAGATTTCGGGGACGAAATCCTTTAAGGAGGGGAGAATGTAACACCCCGTAAATTCTGTTAATATTAATATCCACAAATTAAAGAATAACTAATCTCAGACATGAGAATTGTGGGAAACGGGTTGCGTCATTGTGTTCGTCTCGAAATTCTGGTCGAAATAGAGTCCGAGCTTGCGTGAATTGGACTTCGTATGAAGAAGTTATGGCCATCGGAAGTTTCAGAAAATTCAAACCAGATTTCAGAAATTTAAAATTGAAAAATTCGGAGTCAAAACAGGCTAGGTGGGAAAATTCCCGCCAGGCCCAGGTCGACCCTAAGGTCGACTGTAGAGTCGACCTGGGGGTCGACCTGGCAGTCGACCTGCCTACCAGGCCGACTATAGAGTCGACCTAGGGGTCGACCTGGCAGTCAACCCCCCCTCCCTGCAGGTCGACCTGGTCAGCCTGTTTCGGTCCAGAACACGTTTTTGAAGCCCTGGGATGATTTTTGATGGTCCGGATTGGTTTTAGGGTTAATCTGATGGCTGAAATGAGTTCCTACACCTATAAATACACCCTAAGACCTAGCCTCCTCTACACACAATTCTATTCTTCTTCTTCTCTGCCTCTGTTCTAAATAAAAATAAAAATGGCGTCGCTACTCTGTTGGAATCAAAACTAGAAGCTTATCAACATCAACCTAAGAAACTCAATTCAAATTAGAGATTAAAGCTTCTGCAACGATTCTACAACAACTAAAGTTCTTTAATACAACCAAGGCAAGTGCAGTTATTTTCCGATATTAACGTTAATTCTGTTTGTGACATGAATTATAAATCTGAATCTGAGGTTATATCCGTTATGTTTTGTTTGGATCTATCTTATTTTGTATCTCTTTCCTCTTTCTGTTCTATAGCCAGGCTACCACGAGCCTGAGCCAATCTCATAAGAGATTAACATACGCTAAAATGTTTGTGACAATAAAATGAATGATGCATGAATTGGGCATGACCAATAGGTGACTGATTTGAGGAAAGAACATGGATTGTAGCTAGAACAAAAATCTGAGATATATGACTGGACATGTTATATTTATAACATAAAGGGTATCGAACATATGATTTGTGGACACGACATAAAAAGGTATATAATTGGACATAAATATAGACTGTATTGAACATATGATTTGAGATAAAAAAGAATATGGCTTAGGTATAAAGATTTGCATGAAAGTAGGATATCTATTAATGTAAATAAACACCTAAGTAAGGGAACTTTGGGATATATGACATGCATAGTAATCTATGGCTATATTTGGTATAAATTATATATGGATCTTCTGTACTATGCAAGTTTAATAAAAATTGAAACATATGATATGTGGTAAATTATGACCATAATCTGTGCTATGTAAATTTAAAGCTAACATGGGGTATATGATCATATTGTGAGTCATGACTATTATTTATGCACGTGAACTTAGGAAAAATTTATATTTAGGCAAGATATGTTTGTGAAACTTTAAAGAATGATTAAATCTGTTATATTTAGTTCTGCTATATTTGCCTAATCTGCTAGTCCTGTTATATTGCCTAATCTATTGCCTAGTCTGCTAGATCTGTTCATCTGCCAAATTTGTCATCTGCTAAGTCTATTGAAAATGCCAAACTAAATCCGTAGAGATGCCTAATCTGTTATCTGCTAAATCTGCTAGTTGCTTAATCTGTTGAATCCGTTAAGTTGCCTAAATCTGTTATCTGCTATGTCTGTTAAGTTGATATATTCAGTATGTTATTGACATAATCTGAATTAGCTATGAATAATTGACATGTATAGTAGGAGTGGGTATAAATGGTAAATCATTAATTAATTGGCCACAAAGATAAACATGGCTAACTCGAGGTTAAAATGAGTTTGCGGCGTAATTCTGCTCGGAACCGCCCGGCATATTCCAATGGCCGCAAACAATAGGTTCGAATGTGGGAAGTTAGTCAAAACATGCTTGAAACCTGAGGTTAGACTCAGTTTGCGACAGAAACCTGCCCGGAACCAACCGGCCTAACCAGTAGCCGCAAACTGTCAGTCTAATGTGAGAGGTTTGGGCATTAATATTTAATTAATGAAAATCTGAGATAATTATGATGTCTAAAATGTGTTGGGTAAGGTTAAACCAATTGGACCAATGAATCTGATAAACCCATTTCGTGAATCCGTAGGCCCAATACAAAGTTAGATAATCTGTAACCAGTTAATCTGTAAGTCTGTTAATTAGTAACCAGATAATCTGTAAGCCTGTTAATCCGTACATCTGATCCGTTAGTCTGAAAACCTGCTAACTTGATTGTCTGATCTGTGAACTAGCTAATCTAAATTTTGTATGTCTGAAACTTGTAGAAATCTGTTAGTCTGGGGACACAAGGTTAGGAGGGGAATCACTTGTGTCATTTGTTGTTTGGGACCCATATTAGTCAGTAACCCTTTCTGGTATCAAAACTTTGACCCAACAGTAAGTAGGGTCCGGGCACGCTTACTGAACTAATTATAAGCGGTTCATTCTGATAATGGCGAGGGGTGTTGATGGTGCATTCCAACCGGGTCATGTGCGTCAATGGATCCCGGTCTACCTCTGAGGATGTAAGACGCCGTGACATATATAAATAGGTCTGTGCCAATTGGTTGTCACTTTAGGGAGTGATACACCCTACTGTGGGGCCGACACAGGATATTTATGTATTAGGGAGCCGATCACTTGGGGTAGGGTTTTAGGGTACACTTAGTTCTGTCTGTTTCTAATTGGTACCGTCTGTTTCTGTTGGGTGGTAACACCTGTCTGTTTCTGCGCGGTACCGTCTGTTCGGGTGGTAAAGGCCCATTACTAGTGTACACCTAATTCTACATTCTGTTTCCGTAAGGATTAATCTGTTTCTGCTTCTGTCTGTTTCTGATCGGGTAGTAAAGGCCCATTATTAGCATTCTGTTTCTGTTAAATTATTATGTACCCGTTTCTGTCTCAGTTTAGACATTAGGGTGACACCTAATTCTGTATTACTAGTATTAGTGCAGAGAAGTGTAAAACAATAGCTTATATCATTCTGTTCTTCTGTTATATCTGTTACACCTGTTACAGTTATCTCTCGTCCAGTTTTATTTTCATGTCATGTTACTATTATCTGTTCATAACTGAAAATCACTGGACTTGTCAGACTTTTTGTCTAACCCTTGTTGTTTCGCCTCCTTTCTTCCGTTCCCCCCAGGTTATCCAAGGAGGGAATACTTTAGCTTGATCCGGATTTCTTCTGCTTAAAGTGCTTAAAGTATGGCTAGGCTCTGTATAGCTTCCGTTCTATGGGGATTATGATTTTAAACTATGCATTCTGAAGGCTTTTGTACAAGACTGATATTTTGTACTTGAATTCTGATAATGTGATTTGAAAGGATGTAACCAAGTTTATTTCGGTTCTGTTGAAATAAAGTTAAAAAAATTTCAAGTACTATTTTATCTGTCTTGTAAGTTTCTGTTCTATTTACTAAAATGCTCCACCAAAGTTAAGGCATTCCCTTTGTGAGTGACCTTAACGGAGGTGGGGTGTTACACTCCTTCTTGCCCTTATCCTCTTCGTTCAGCAATGCCATCTACACCAACCTTTCATACGTAGCTCCCATGGGTATATGGGTCATGGCCAAACTGTGTAATGGCTCATTCCATCCTTTGACAAAGCGGAGAGCCTTCTTGTGTGGAGTGTTGACTAGGTCCAGTCTGAACCTAGCCAGCTGATCGAACTGATTAACATACTCTTTGACTGTCATATTCCCTTGCTTAAGAAATAAGAATTTTTCCAACTGAAGACTCTTTTCAGCTTCTGAGAGAAATTTAGCCTCAAACCTTGCCCTAAAGTCCTCCCATGTTTCCACTAGTCTTTCTGCATTGGTGACTTCCCACCAGTAGGAAGCCTCGCCTTTAAGTAGCCATACTGCCAATTGTACTTTCTGTCTATCTTCTACCTCAAAGATGACGAATAAGTCCTCGGTTTCCTTCAGCCAATTCCTGGCTGCCACGAAGGACTCGGTTCCATGAAAGTCCTTTCCTCCCATAGCTTTAAAATCTTTACATATCTTAACAAAAGTATTACCCCGCGGAGGAGGTGGAGGAAGAGGGCTGCTGCAGCTGGATGCTTTCCTGCAGCTGGGGGAGGAGGAACAGTGGGACCTGGCTGATTGGCCCTTGCTTCTAAGAATCGTCTAAACCAACCAGGTATTGGTATACCCTCTGGCAAGTTAAGTTCTTCGGACATGCTGAAAAGGATAGATTCAAAACGAAGGATAAAAGATAATACCTATGGCTTTGGGGGACTATGCCTTTTTTTTAAAAGAAATAACATTTTATCTTTAAAAATGCTTCTTTAAATTTTCTTTGAAAATAAATTTTCAAAACTTTTAATCTTATCTAGTAAACCTATGCTCTGATACCAAGTGAAACACCCCACCTCCGTTAGGGTCACTCTCAAAGGGAATGCCCTAATTTTGGTGGAGGTTTATAAGTATAAGTCACAGATACACAAGACAGATATAAAAACACATATTTTTGAACAGTGGAAAACAACATCAACTTTTATTTCATTAAAATACGTTTTACACAAACCATGCCATAATTTGTCTTACAATACTTCCAAAAACATAACATCTTCATAACTGTCTTGATTACATTATTTAAAGAAGCATAAAAACATAAGTAAACTGCATAAGTCCCATAATTGTTGTCCAAAGCCATAGTCCAAAATGAAAAAGATCCAAGCAATACGTTCTTTCTCTTCAAGCTGGATGTGAAAACTGGTCAAGCTGTGGTATTCCCTCCCTGTGGACCGAGGGGAGGGGGACGAAAGAAAAGAAGACGAAAGAAAAGTAGAGTCAGACATAAAGCCTGAGTAGGTCTAGGACTATTCAGTCTATGAATAAAGAATGGGGCATGATAATTATAAACTGGAAATGAGAAAGCACTATAAATAAGGTTAAGTTGTCTAGAGTCGAATGTACAATCGTACCCCATATTAATCTCTGTACCCATATAAACTAGTTCCCAACAGGCACCCCATAATCAGGGTGAAGTGATCAATTTCTGATGATCGGCTCCTACTCGCATAGTTACATGTGTCTTACGGCCCACGTTGTTGTAGTTACCTATGCTGGTCCCACCATGGGGTGTATCAAGTCCCATGGTGGCGGCCCGACACAATTCTAGAATGCACAGGTATACTACTTGTGCCCAGTGCCTTATTTTTCTGCGCCGGAGTGTGTGCACGCCCGCACCCCGTTAGATCCTACACTGCTACACCACCGCCGTCGATTTGACCTCTTACAGTCAGCCCCGTAATCGTGCCCCACCCTGCCTAGTTCAGGGTATCCTGATACACCTTGTAGGGTTACTGCTGAAAAGGGTCCCCCGCTACTAGGTTTTCTATTTCTAGCCAACATGCTAAGTTGGTTAAGTGTTTTGTAAACCTAACCCCCAATCAGTCTGTATAGTTTAGCATGTTCCATTTTGATTAAGTATTAATTCAATTTACTTAATCCTATCAATCCTGACTCAGCCTTAATTGTCTTATTAAAGCCTCGACCTCTCACATTAGACAGATATTGTTGTGCCTGCCTGTTGCCGGTTTGGTCCGGGCAGTCTTACGCCACAACTCAATTTAACCTCGGGCCTTTATTGGGCTCCGTGTTTAACCACCCACATTGGATAGGTATTGTTGTGACTACTGGACAGCCGGGCGGTTCCGGGCAGGTTTACATCATAACTCAATCCAACCTCGGGTTAAACACATCGTATTTTCTAAATTTACATATTTTGTCTCTTTTCTTTTTATATGTAAATATTTGCGGCCCATTATTCAAATTCATATTTATTGGGTAAAATTAATTTACACCACTTAGTTGTTTTTCAAGGTCGTTGGCATGCGTCAAACATGCCAGCACATATGTTTTATATTTTAACCCAAACGTCATTACCCCCATTTTATACGTTCGCTACAATATAACATATGTTGGGTTTAACAGTTAAACCCAACTTAGCCACATGAAAAAGGGGAGGCTTAGAACATGGTGTTTTTATATTCTAAGTAACATAAAAAGGGGAGTGTGAACGCATGAACTTGCAACAAAGCGAACTAATTAACATAAATTAGGCACTTGTGAACTTGCATTGTAATAGCATATAATCATGGCATAAACATACCTAAACATGAATCTTGGTTTTTAATCTATTCATAGAATCATGGCATAAACATACCTAAACATGAATCATGGTTTTTAATTTATTTATGTACACTTGCAAGTGGAATGTAAATCTAACTTAATTATGTGTCACATATATTATCATATGATTTTGATAACAACATAGGCCTAAAACATGTTCTCGATTAGGCATAACACCAAACATAATTTAGTCATGTTCATAGAATTTAATACAAGTTCACAAAGACGCTTGCTTTTGTCACTAATACAAAAGTATGGTTTTTACACTTGAACCATGATGCCAATTCCAACATAACTTCATATGAATCATAATACTCAAACGGATCCAATTACACTAAAGATGACCATAAAATTATACATCATGTTGGCATAATAGTGAACCATATACTTGCATGAATCTCAAATAAACTACCACAAACATATAGTCATTTCTTTCAACATGAATCATATACTTGCAATTATCCAATAGGTGTTGTAATAAACTACCACAAACATGTAGTTGTTAACTTTCAACATGAATCACATACTTGCAAATATCCAATCGTTATACCACAACATCCCAAATCGCTTAGAATCATAGCAACATACAAATATGAATTATTATCACCACAAATCAAGTACAATTCGGAATAGCACTCTACTTACAACGTATGACAAATCTTCAATTCAGGAATCTGAATTCTGAATTTGGAGATGCTATCCTTTGTTGTAGGCGTTGATTTGATTTAGTTGTCGTTGCTTTAAGCTTTTGAATTGTATCCTAATCGTCTCTCAATTTTGACGGCTTTTTCTAGTCTTTCCTCAGCAGCATGACGGTCTCATTCTAATTTTTATTTGTATGAATTAGGTGGAGTCTTAGGTCCTTTTTATAGAGTTTGTGAATTGATTAGGACCGTCGATGGAGCTTGGATTAACATTAGCCATTCATTTGAAGGAGAGACCAATCAGGAGCTGACACCTAGCCCTAGTGACAAGGCAAGGCTCAGAAATTCGGCCAAGCACAGACCAGGCCAGCCAGGGGGGCTGGGTTCGACCTGGCTCAGGGGCCAGGTCGACTCCCCAGTCGACCCCCGTGTCGACTTGGCAGTCGACCTGGGTGCCCTAGGTCGACTACCCAGTCGACCTGGGTGCCTTGGGTGGAAAAATTCCCGCCCTGGCCAATCCGGCCCGACTTTTGAAATTCGAATTTGATTTCTGAGCTGTTTCTGTCTGTTTGAATTTTAAACTGAATTCTGAAACTTCCGAAAGCCATATCTTCTTCATACGGAGTCCGTTTTACGCAAACTTGGACTCTATCTCAAGCAGAATTCCGGGATGAATGCAATGGCGTATCCCGTTTCCCTTAATTCTTTGATTTGAAATTAGTTATACTTTAATTTGTGAATTTCACTGTTATAGAATACACAGGGTGTTACATGATTGCATCTACCAGCCTGGTCACATGGATGTCTTGCCCAATGGGTATCTCCCCTACCTCGGAGAGAAGATCCTTATAAAGATTAGCTTCCATCTCTACGTCAAAAAATGTGTCCAGCGGGACACCTCCCTCTACAAATTGAATTCCCTGCAATCCAATTCTCAAGTAGTATAGGGAGTGTCGGGGCAAAGCCCGTTGTCACTTCTTCTCCAAAAGAGCATGCATAATGAAAAAGAAGGTGAATTAGTCCAGTTTTACTTAGTGTTAACGACTCACCAAGCATTCATGATAATGAGACTTTACCTTTAGATGCATGCGACGCGGGCGCAATAGGCATAGCGCCTCCGGTTGTTGCTTGAAAGGAGCTTCCTAGTCCCAACCCCGAAAAATCGGGGTTATACCCAGTAGTTATGTGGATTAGGACCATAAGATCACTAGCAGAGGCAGATGGCACAACATGTTGCTGCCAGGAACTTCCTTCCACAAACTCATGAGTGATGATCATGCTCTCGGTAGTCACAGATTTTCCTTTGGTAGCAGCAAGTTCTTTCAACCTTGATCTCTCATCTTCTTCATGAAACAATCTTCTCCCTTCTTGCAACACCGAAAGTTCTTCCTTCGTAAGCTAGCGCACCATGAATTCTAACTCATCTGTCGCCTCCACTTGCAGCCTCTGGGCCTCAAACCGCATCAACTTATCCTAGTCTGGGCCATAGTCCGGGGGTAATCGTCGACCCATGAGATTCTGTGGAATGGAAGTGCTTTGACATACATCCCCTAAAGGTATGGCCCAGAGATTCTTCCATCCTGGCCTTGGTATCCTTTTTTCTCTCCTTCAGTTGCTCCATCTCTACTTGGTGCTTGGCCTTTATGTCATCTATCTGTCCCAACACATCCCTGCTTGCAGTCTCCGCCTTGACCTTTACTTTCATAGTCTGGGTAATTTCGGTGTCTCTCGTCTCCAGTAGCTTCTTAAGCTCGACGTTCTCTTTTATCAGCTGTTGAGCCCGCTCATTCTCTTCTTGCTTTTTCTTCCTCTCCTCAACAAGAGTCTCAAAATTCGTGCGAAGACGGCGCAACTCTTCATCCTCTTTCTTCAACTCAAGATTTCTCCTTGTTGTAGCTTCATTATCATGCTTCAAGACATTGTTCTCAGACGAGACTCGAGATACCGTATCCTTATATGAATCTCGACCCTGCGCCGCTACGTCTTCGACTTTCTTATAGTCCCATCTCAATTGTATTGTTTTAGCAATGATAAGTAAGCATTTAAACATGTTACTCATACACGTAAAAATAGGTATAGTGCGAAGACTCGACTTACCCATCTCATTTTCTTGATTATGGACGCTCTCATGTTCATCTTTGAGGGTCAGGTCAAAGTTTTGTATCTCCACATTCTTACTAAAAATTAGATCGGACGGGTGCCCTAAGTACCTATGCATTTCCCGGTACTGGAGGAAGACATCATATACTTTGTCAACCATGTCTTTTCCCATTGGGACATGTTTGGCAACCACTTCAGCTCTTCAAAGTAGAACCCAGGGAATTCCGCCCTCAATATCGTCTTCCTTCATTTAGGAGTGGGCTCTGGAATCTGCGACATGTCGAGGAATTGAGGCCCCTTCTTCGACATTCCAGTCTTCCCAGATCTTTTGTCCTTAAACGCCAGCTCCTTACCTTTGGAGGTGGTTACGGGCATCGAGGGTGGAATATAAAGAGGAATTTTCAATGATGGCTGCTTGGAGCTTGTTATATTTAGCCTTAAACCCGTGCGAGAGGATTGAATGATGGTGGGAGGGAACTCTGAATGTCAATCTCGACCCCTGTGACGAAGACCACTACCACAGTTATGAGTGTGAGAGGGTTCATTAGACAAATCAATGCCATTCTTAAAACTACTAATAACCCTGCTCCTCTTGGGCCGACAACCTCTGGATCCTCGATATCGGTTCCTATCACTTTCCCTCACCATCTCACCCGCATGGAAAAAATTCAAGATCAGAGTCAAACACTTCGCGCATACAAATGAATGTTGTGTCATGCAGTATTCATGAGTGTATTTCCTAGCTATTCTCTCATATACAAGATTTCGTCCTGCTTGAAGGATTGATCTCCCTGACAGTTAGTGATAAGCCTACTAAACTTGTGTCGCTAGGCCAAGACAATATATCATCCAGCAGAAGCTTGTTCAGATCATCAAAACGACCCACTATCTCCAACAACGCGGTGGTCCTAGAGGTGGAAGTTGGAGAGGTCGGTCTAGGCGATGATTATGTGCTCGTCTCAACTGTCGTAGATGGAACTGGAGTGGACAGCAAACTTTCTTTTCTAACAATGACCTCCTCATCACCAGCGCTGCCCCCACTGGTTTCCTCCTGAGTCTTCATGGCCTTTTATCACTTGTTCACGATAGAGGGCAACTTCCTTTTGCGGCCCGGAGAACTCTCGTCACCCTCAGGTTCGACTTTCTCTTCACCTCTGGCGATAGTCGCCTAGATCATTGTATGATTGACAGAAAGTAAACCTACTCTGCGGAGCATCCGCTCATCCAAGTGGTTTTCAATGGAGCGGTTTTCTTCAGCAATAGCCTTTAAAGCTTCCATATGCTCTCGGTACATGCTGCCCATGGGTGCTGGGGGAATTCCTGTCGCATAAGTACAAAATTAGAATCGAGCTTACGACTCAACTAACTAAAAACCAAAAGTAGGCAAAGATACTTACGTCTGATCAGCCACCAACTCGCAAAACCTATGGGACAATGGGCGAAAAACCAATCATATTTAAACACGCTGAGTCTGCTTTATTTCCATAGGGTGAACCGTGTGTTAGGCAGTGCCTCCAAGTAGAACAAGGAAGGCACACTAGTGGTCCTCCTCTTCAATTGGAAAGGATACTGGACGTCCTTTATGGTAATGCATAAATATTCCCTGAAGAGAACGCAGGTACTAAGGAGGAAGGCATACAAATTTGGATGGAGTTGAGTCGGCACAAAGCGAAAGTTGCTCAGCATATCCGGGATAAAGTCGCAGGATGGGGGCATAAACCCAGAAGCACACGCGTTCCTATTCTAGGCAGTGTATCCTTCTAGAGGTGGGCACTCCCAACCTGCCTATTGAGGGAAACAAACATCTTCCCGGGGTATGCTAAACCGCTTTCACATGCGCCACACCGCTGCTTCATCCATGTGGAAGGACAGCAAATCCAGTGAATTGTCTACTATGATGGCGTCCGCCATCATATTCGGTGCCTCACGAGTGTCTCTCTCCATAATATCCACGTCCTCTTCCTCTTCAGGGTTCTCCTCTATTGCTCCAGTCCTTTCCTGCATTACAAATTTAGCTGGAAGCTCGATCGCCTGCTGCAATCCTTTTGACTGCATTCCCTGGCCAGGTGCCTTCGGTGAACCCATAGGTTGGGAAGGAGTGGATTCTTCAAAAGTCTCAAGCTTGTTGTCCCCTGAGTCGGTACTGCTTAATGACCCAGATTAGGACAGCGAGTGCAGAGAAATTCAGTTTCCAAAGCCTGTTGTTTCATAGAGGACCTTGTTTCCATTGCTAGCTATACCTTCAATACAGTTACATTAGACATTACATTAAATAACTTGTACCCCTCGTGTTGGTGTAAAATAACATGCGCGTGCCATGCAGTGAGATGATAATGTGATAATGATATAAAAAATTAGGGCAAGATGACGATCACAAGCTCTTAGATCAATAACCATCGTCATTGTCAACCAGTATCACCGGATTCACGTCGAGTCACGGCCATGTTATGATTAGAATCGGGTAGCGCGTCTAGAGTTCGGTAGTTTAGTCAGGCAATATGCTCTAATATTATGTGCAAGCTGAATTGTAACTCGATTATGTTGAATATTGGGTTTGATTCAATCATGTAGCGCCACAGATATGACGTAAGTCCAGAAGGGGACCAGCTTGGGCTCGAGTTTTCAATAAGGAATGCTAGATGCATTAAAAATGAGGCTCGAATTCGCCTAAGTCCCAGAGATGCAAAATTTCGCATCCCCCGAACAATGACAAATTCGAATCACCCCTCACAAAAATTCCATCCTTCGTTCCTTACAAAATACGACTCCTGCTCCCTAGTATACTGTGGTCCAGTTAAAATCTGTATCCCTTCTCGAGACAAAAATTTACATCCCTTAGAAGAGAGAAATTTCGCATCCCTCTAATGCAAAATTTTGCATCCCTCAGATGAGATTTTTTCCATCCCTAGGGTGCGATTTTTCCTGGGCCTCCTTCTTCCTCCTCCGCTCTCCATCGCCTCCATTCCAACTTCTCCCTTCAGAAACCAAATTTGAATCCTAAAAAGCAACTCGAAAATCTCCCCCTCGAACCCGATCTCAATCTTGATACATAACTTGACTTCGACTTCCTCGAACTTCTATTTTGATTTTGATTCAGGGGTTGATTCGAGACTCAAATTCGAGTTCGACTCGAGAGTCAATTTTGAGTCCGGTGCTGAATCCGGCTTTGCCGCCAATGAACACGGATTTCGAGTTTGACATTAAGGCATAACTCTGAGTCCCGCCTATCAAAGTTTCGAGTTTGAAATGTGCGATTTCCTAGGATGAAATTAGGCAAAGTAAAAGAGGGAAGAGGAGGATTTCGAATCCCATATTATATAAGAGAGGAGACATGCATGACAGGCCCATCGAATGTTCCACTTCCCTTCAGGGATGCAAAATTTCGCATCCCCTTAGGGATGCAAAATTCTGTATCCCATTAGGGATACGAAATTTCGTATCCCACTAGGATGCGAAATTTCGTATCCCACTTTAGGACGCAAAAACTTTATTTAAAATTAAAAAGAAAGAAGCGAAACCATGAGAATGAAATTTCCAAACTTCGAGATTTTTTTTTGCTCACAACTCCGGTTGCGACCGTGCGCACATGTTTTAGACGTTACAACGATCGACACTGTTTCGTAAGTCTAAGAGGCTCGAGAACATACAATGAGCGATCGGATCCACAATTCGATATCATTGTCGAAATCCAACACGCATAGTCATAAGCCGACAACACCTTAACTATTCATGTTCCATTTTCAAACTTCGATAGCTTCACGCAAAATCACATGAAAACGCATGAGCATATATGTGGCTCTATGTCGACAATTACTTGTTTGTGTTTCCACGTAAATGGGAGTCGGTGACTAACGTTTACTTTATGACTCAACTGGAAATTGATATTCAAAGGATCTAACAAAGAATTAGAATTCTTGACACGGTCAACGGAACGGTCATGACCAAGCAAACAAAGTAGCCTGGAGATCTTTTCAGCTCCCATAGATGATGGTCTCAGCTCAAAGCATATTGTGTCATGACAAGACATACTTTGGGCGAGGCAAGTGTTAACCGATCTTTGGTCTAGTTCTCAAAAGCACACCAGGCCCAATTGATAAGGCTCATTGCATGGCACCAAAGCCCGAAGTGTCGCCAAAACACTAAGGATTCAAGCCTAAGAGAAGTTGTGCTAGAGAAGGCCTCACAACACCTCTATTTAATAAATTTGACTCACTACATCTCGATCCAAGTTTCGAATCCCTCTCATTGACACTGATATTTCAAATCCCTCATATTTACACCGAGACTTTGAATCCCTTGAGTAGAAACTGAGAGTTTCGAATCCCTCGCATCGGCACCATAATTTTGAATCCCTCGTGTTGACACCGGGATTTTGATTCCCTTGTGTCGAAACCAACTCGCATCGACATTAGGATTTCAAATTCCCCGTGTCGACACCGTGACTTGGAATCCCTTATGCCGAAACTGGGAGTTTTGAATCCCTCACACCAGCACTGGGGTTTTGAATCCCTCGTGTCGACACCAGGATTTCGAATCCCATGTACTGAAACCGAAGTTTTGAATACCTTAGGTCGTACTTGGGATTTCGAATCCCTTATTCTGAAACACTGATTTCAGGTCCCTCACTCCTTCATACCCAAAAAACCCACGACACCATGTTTCGAATGCCCACGTCAACGACTCCCCCACTTCGCATCCCTCAAAGCTCAGGCCCTTTTCACCGTATCCTCCGAGGGGGATACGAAATTTGCCAACACATTTCTGAGGGATGCGAAATCAGGGAGATTGCCTTCAAGGGATACAAAATTTGTTATTATGGTCCCCAAATCTCACCTATTCCCATATAATCCACTACCTATAATTACCCCCTTTCTCATTCTTCATAAGGGTTGGATTTTTGTTGATTTTAGAGCTCTAAAATGAAACAACCCGAACTTCCCCCTGAAGGAAAGCATGGATTGAATTGAGAACAAGACTAATTAGAACACAAACAGAAGAACATTACATTGCTTATTACAACAATTTCATCAGAATACAAGAATATACAGAGTATGAATAAATATTACACATTTGATAAACATCGGAGATTTACATATTTTACTGCAGCAGAAAAATAATACAAAACACAACTGAAAGGAATACACGGATACAGAAATTTCTGAATATCACTTCAGCTGTAAACCAGGATCCAGTGAATATAAATCTGCAAAACCAAAACTACTAGCCGCCCATGTGGAAATAGGGGCACCCAGAGTTTAGGTTAAAACAATAAACTCCAGGTCAGTCATGTGACTAGTGTGAGAACTAAAACAGTTATTTAAAACTTTACTTTAAATCAGATATATCAAGGGACCACGTTGTATAACACGGAACGGGTTTCCTCCCAAGAATACCAGTGCATATAACAAAACAGCGCAATGCTTTTTGGAAAAATGAAGCTATTATAAGACCCAGGTCCTATCACACAATGCAACGCAAGCCGGGGCATAGGGTTTTCCCTTATAATAGCCAAAATGCTTGGTATGTTAAAACAAATCATTGATACTATTATAAGTGCATAGTGTATAAAAAAACTTCAAATATAAATGTATCAATCCTAGACGGCATGGGTACCATATATCATGTCGCCAATACTAGGCTCTACAATCAAAACCGCAATTGTCACGTATTGGAAGTTGGATTTCCATTTATGAACCAAGGCAAAGGATCGTCCTTACCTCTTCGAGACAATCTAGCCCATGTCTCAGGAACAGCCACAACTGCACCTTGTATCTTCAGGGCCGGTCCACACGGAGTGGATTAAAATGCCTGAACACTGCGTTTTCCCGCTCTATGGGGTGTAAATGAGCCAAATGAATCCATCGGTCCAAGATCGACCGATATAACCGAGGCGCCTCGCAATCCATCATCCACATAAGTAAAATGCTAGGGCGTGTAAAACGCTAACACCACTCCTAACTAAAAGGAAACGCATGCCCTCCCTACAGTCCTCTCCCGTTTCTGGTTCACAACGGGGTGTGAGGCTCGTGAATTAAAGCTACACTACCACAAAGGTCGTGCTTTGATCATCAACCACAAGACTATGCTTTTCAACAGAAGACCTGATGATTTGTATCTCAGCATGCCACACAGGCAATTCACGCTATGCAACTAATGTATATCAATCACACAGAATGAAATCCTATGTCAAACATGCATCCATTTACAAGTTCATTAAGGGTTTGAACGAAACCGGAGGCACCTTATTCCTTCCCCATATGTCCAATACAGGGGAGAGGTCCTTGCATATCCGATCGATCTCCAAGTACGTCTGGATGATCACCATTTATTACCTTGCCTTAGGTGTACAGCCCAATCAAGACATCAGTAATCATCCAAACGATGTGAAGACCTCCGGTCTTCAACCACCGTCTTCATCCTCGACACATCATCGAATCAGTTATTCAGAATGGGATAAACCCGGCCTTTCTGAATAACTCGCATATATAATAATCAAGTGCTATAAAAACACAACATATGCCTCATTCCAATCCAGAATATTTCTTTATCCAAATATTCATATACTTTGGGAAAGGTTCCCATTAATTTTATCAAAGATAAATTCTTTAAATTTATTATTTAATCTTCCTTTGGATATCATTTCAATCTAATTAAATATTCTCTAAAACTCCACTTGGTTTTAATCTTCCTAAAAATCAATATTAACGATTATTTAACTTGGGAAATCATATCCTGTCTTTAACTTGGTTAAAGAACCAATGTCATTTAAAACACGGTTCACGATAAACCCAAAATCACATTCCTTTCCATCATCTTTAACCGTAAATTAGCAAGTGAACAATTCCCTAAGTGTTAACCCGAAGGCCGAAACCAACATCAGATCAATACCCAGGAAACCATTCTACTTAACTAATCTACAGTTAGTTTTTGATTTTCTTAAATCTATTGGGTCTAAGAATAGTATTATCAAAGATATCATTCACAACAACCCAAATCACATTCCATTAATTATGGATTCTTCACGGAAAAACAAATCAATATATTATCGATATCCATTTCCATACCCGACCAATAAACTAAATGGAATAACGGCAACGCCTCTGAAATTCCATATGTATTAATAGTCTTCCTCCACAGAAGTTCACTTCAATTATTATCAAATCGAATTCCATTCAATTCCAATTTAATATATTAAATTGGAAAACTTTACTTTGGATAATCTCCTTCAAATCTTAACAAAAAATTTATAAATTCCAAATCACTTTTTACTGTAGATTGGGTTAAAGAACGAATGTCGTTAAAAACACAGCTCACGATAAACCCAACTCACATTCTATCAGTCTCTAACCATAAACAAGTAAGAGAACAATTCCTTAAGTATTAACCCCGAAGGCCGAAACCAACATCAGATCAATACCTCGGAAACCATTCAACTTAACTAATTTCCAGTCAGTTTCTAATTTTCTTAACTCCATTTGGTTTAAGAACAGTATTATTAAATATACCATTCACGAAAAACCCGAAATCCAATTTGTTATTAAATACAAGGCTCTAAATAGAAAATATATCGGCTTATATTCAATATCAAATTCTGAAATCAACAAATATCATACTGGAAATAACGATATATATATATATATATATATATATCTTTTAAATTCCCATAACAATATCTGTATAATCACGAAATCCAACATTGAAATATTCCAAAGATAATTTCGATTCGAATCCATTCCAATTCATATATTGGAAATTCCGGTTATTCTTAAAATCATTTCAAATCCAATTTATTTATTTTAGAAATATTGGATTTATTATTCTAATTCAAAACTAGTTCATTTCGATAAAAATCTATTTTTATTTTTTTCAAATATGGAATTTTTCATCCCAAATCTTTCCAAATCATTTCATATGATTTTACACTAATTATTGATATTTTTAATAATTTTATCAAGGCCAGTATAGTCGATTTCCACAAACGGCCATCGAACTGCACTTACAGCGGCCTTTTCCAAATTTGATTTGGACATAATTCCAAATCCAACCATTAGATTTTAAATCTCTAATATTCATTAGAAAGCTCTTTTCGATACGAACCCGAGGTTCTGGTTTTAGGAGAATCCGACGGTCGGATCTCCCGTAATGTCCGTTTGAAGTCAATGGTCGAAATTCGCGAACTGCCGCAGCGCAGCGCGTTCTACTCAGGCCATTATATATATGTATATAATATATATTATATATATTTCATCGATTTCCATTTAAAACGTATTTTATAAATCGTTTTAAATTCGTTTTCAAAACAATTTCAACTTCATATTCAATTTCAAATCAAAATTGAATATTCCATATCATCGATATATAAATGATAGTATTTTCAAAACATTAGATTTCGAAGTCATTTTCTTTTCAATGTTCATTATAGAAAAGAATAAAATCAATATAAATATCGTTCATGTCAAAATGGCGTTAATCTAATCAACACGGCTTTATATATTTAAATATTTTCGTGTCCATCCCAAATCGGACATCAAAACCATATTTTGATTCTTTTCTGAATATTATTTGAAAGTACTCGTTATTTTAAAATAATCGTTATTTTAAAATATTCATTCTTTCTAAACTGGAATCAGATACAGTCAATTACCATATAATGTTGATTATATGGATTTCATACAACACATGTATATAACAACAATCAAACATAGTCAACGATCATCCAGAGTGCATTCTACACTGTATAAGCATTAAATATAAATATTCAATGCTTACACAGCCTGTCAATCAATCGGTCGACATATAGCTAATTATTGGGATTAGTGTATGTCATATATCATCTCAATACCCGCGTGGGGTTTCAATCAACAAATAATGAATTTTATTTGTGCAGTTGGGTGATGTGTAAAATTTATCGTCCTAATCAATATCAGTCAAATGTGTGTACATAAAAAATCATCTAATTTGTTTATAAATATTTATTTTATTCATATACATGTTAAAAATTATATTTTTAACTATAAAATATTTTATTCCATTCCACATCACACAATCAATTTTCACTACACATCAATCAAACAAACAAGTCATCCCTGGTTTGTGGACGATGGGTGTCGGGTGTTGCTAAGCACCGTCTGCATCCTAGTATATATTTCTAACTAGAAAATAAAATAAAAGTGAGAAGTTCTCACCTTTGTTTTCCACTCCGTCATTATTTAGCGGACAATGGTCTGGATTTACCCGACATTCCAACTCCATCTTTCCATGTTGTTCATAAATAAAAATCACATTTTTATTTCCCCGCTACATGGATAAAAATCACATTTTTATCACTTCGCTATATTTATAAAAATCAAATTTTTATAGCGCTAAAAATCGAATTTTTATTTGCTACTCATATAGATAAAAAACATATTTTTATCACTTCTTTATATAATTAAAAATCACTCCTTTATGTAATAAAAAAATCACTTCTTTATATCGCTACTCGAACAAAATAAAAATCAAACTTTGATTACTTCTCAAACTGTTTATAAAAATATATTTTCAAAATATAAAAACTGATTTAAAAGAATTTACCTTTAACATTAAAAAAATGATTTTAAATTTACAAGTAAAAACTTACATTGTAAAGGGGAAGGGGGCGTGCTTGCTATCGTCGGAAGTGGTGCAGCGGTCGTCGGAAGTTCGCTGGTAGTGGTGTGGTGTTGTGGAGCCGGCGGTTTCAGGCAAATTTAGGTGATGGCAGGCTTTACGGCGGAGGAAGGGGGAGCAGAAGGGGGTCCGGTGGTCGGAGGGTTGGCCAGAGGTGGTGCAGCCGGTGGGGGAGGCGTTGGAGGACGGGGCGGCGCCGGATTGGGGACTGGCGGCGGATTTCCATTGAAATAGGGCTGTGGGGATTTTTTTGTGTGTTCAGTTTTGGGGAAGGGAAGGAGGAGAGGGAGGCGACGGCTTGGCTGCGGTGCCGGCGGCCTGCGCGGTAGCGCAGCGCAAGTGGGAGGCGAGCATGGGCCAGGGGGAGGGGCGACGGGTTCGTGGGTATCAGGGTTTTTTTATTTCAATTTAGAACTGAACGAGGTAAAGTGAAAAGTAAGGGGAGGGGCCTATTATATTATATAATAATTTAATTTTAATTTTTAAATCCATAAGGGTTGACTTTTCCTTTGAACTCCAAACGAAACAGAATGAATGTCGCCTCTAGCTAATTACCCCCATTCCTAACACAATGGGATATGTACTGGAAGCCAATTCAGCTGTTTCGATCAGTTTCCGTCAAAATCAAAATATAAATCTATATATTGATTTTGAACGCACATTTCAACTTACTGGGGTCACATACGGACCCCAAAAATTCCAGAAAAATTATTTCTAACTTCGTATTCATGATATGGTTCTAACAAAACTAATTTTGCCGAATTTGGAGGCCGTTTGAAAAATGGCCAATTTTTGGTTGATCCAAATTGACTAAAACATACAAAACATGTTTTCTTTTGCCACACTCTCATATTAATTCCAAAAATTATGAATTTGGGAATCTAGCAATAATTTGACATCCCGGATCCAACAAAAGTGGTTTTGTCAAAAACGGAGATCTTTTGCAAAATGTCTATTTTTAAGGGCTTTATATATATTTAAAATATAAATTCCATAGCGACTATTTTAAATTTTGCATAACTTTCTACTCCTGCTATGAAATTTCAATTTTTCAGATTCGTTAGAAAGATATTTATAAACAGATTTAAATATTTTTGGTTTCACTAAAATCCGGTTTATTTCGAATCATGTACATTCATTTGAAATTAGAAATCGAATTTTCAAACTACCGCACTATTTTCAATTCCTTTTATAATTGAATGAAATATTTATATTCTAATGATGATTCAAATAAATATATACGTTCAAATTCTACTCAAAACAAATTTCTTGTCGTTATTATTTAAAATAAATCATTTTAAATATTCAAAATTCACTAAAATTGCCAAAATAAAAATTTTAAATTGGTTTGGATTTTCCGGGTAGTTACAAAAAGGTCATTAATGGCAGCCTAGAACCCAAGGACGAAGAAGAACTTTAATTTTCTTGCAAGACATTGCATGCTCAAAAATATGACTCAAAAATACTTAGCCAATACTTTTATGATAACGACATGTACTTGTAACTCTCAATAATCAATAAAATTCTCAAACGGGGTGTAGGTTCCTCATGTATAGAAACACTATAAATCACTGTGTTTTTTCTGCTTTTCACATTCCCTATGTGAAGCATATTCTTAAGTAATTGATAATCTTTAGGTGTGACGACAATTTCAGCCATCAATAGGGAAAATGAATTATTAACTAAGGTAATAAAAGTAGAAACTCGTAT
Source organism: Allium sativum (assembly GCA_030737875.1). Classification (NCBI taxonomy): domain Eukaryota; kingdom Viridiplantae; phylum Streptophyta; class Magnoliopsida; order Asparagales; family Amaryllidaceae; genus Allium; species Allium sativum. The sequence continues at coordinate 155,836,226 of CM060913.1, forward strand.
TGCCATAATAAGTGCAAATAATTTAAAATTAATCATAATTTCATAGTGGAAACTAGTAGATTGTTTCGATTGGGCAAAAAAATTAATTATTTATACATAGGATTTATGAGATGGCATATATGTAATTACTATATTGTTGGGAATTAAACTGTTTAGTTGTATTTATTTCAGAGTAAAATAAGTGGATGTTAATGATTACAAAGTAAATACAACTAAGAAGAACTAGTGATTAACTATTATGTTGACATGTCCATACTTTTTTTTAGAATTTCGGTCAATACATGGGACACCATATTATCGATATGGGTTTTCAAAACATCATGTCAAACATTTTGATATAAGAGAATAATTGATTGATGAAAAATATTTGAATTGAAATAATTTCATTTGATAAATTTTGGAAAATAGTGAGCATGATGAGGCAATATCGATATTGTATCGATTTTGCAGCTAAATGATGGAATGAATTGTTAATAATTTAGTGGCTATTAGTTTGAGACAACTTAAAGAATTGTTTTAAGCGAAATTGTATTTTGTAAAGTAAAAGAATAAGTATGCTTTTTGTATAAAGATATATTTTAAAAGAGTAAATATCTTGAGCATAAGAAGTATTTTAGAAAATACGCTCACATATTTTAGATGACGTATGCAACCTTCGAGTTGTAATATTAAGCGGGAAGAAAAAACGGTGAGATCATTCTGATTTCATAATCAAAATCATAGTCGTTTAACTAAATGATTTGTTAAAATAAATGGTGAGACATCCCCACTAACTTATTTGAAAGTTTGAAAGTGTGTGTGTTTTTAAAATATGTGCTAAGCAAAAGAAAATATGTGATAATTTAATCTATTGTGTATATCATTTCTTATATTTGGGATATATGTTAAACTTTAAGAAACTTTATATTAAAAAAATTTAAACTATATTCCTTTGAAAGAGGATAGCTTGCAATAAGTTATTTAGAAATTGAAATGAAAAACATATATACATAAGGAATTTGTGAGAATGCAATTTCTTTAATTGTGGGAGTCTACAACAACCTAAGTTTTAGGTACTTGGTAAATATATTACAATGAGTTTTATAATTTAGAAACATGGAAAATGACAAATGAGTCCAAAATAGAGAATTTATATCATCATCTAAGTTGTTTAAATGAGGGATTTTGGGTTTGCGTGAGAAGTGTGGTGAATTAAGGACAAATTGGACTTGAATAATGAAATAAAAAAAATCAACAAGGTGTTTGTTGAATAAACTTAAATACAAAGAAAATGATGCTTTGGAAACCATATAATTTTTATTTGTTATGAAGATATGTGTTAAATGATTTATTTGGTCAAAATGCAATAATTATGTAAATTGTTGTTAAACAACGATTTTGACTGTTAAAGTGAATGTTTAAATTAAAAGCGGGTTGTAAATGAATATTAAAAATATGAAAGAAGATCAAAATTTAATGCGAAAAACATTTAGTATGTTTTGTTAAGTTGTTTTAAATAAGACAGTTGTTATTTTATAAATTTATGTGTTAAAAATGTTAGTTTCAAACGTAATAGAAAAGTAAATCTTAAGTGTGCTTGGATTTTTAAAAAAAATTGTGTTTAATGGGTTACAATTGATTTTTAAACATGTTGTAAACTGTTTTGTAAATTAGAAACATCAAATTGTAAAATTATCTTTATGTAAATGTGATTTTAAAAATGTTAAATTAGTATTAATTTGAGGTTACATGTCGTAGTTACATAAATTATGCAATTTGGGCTTATTGAGTGAGAATTAAACTTAAATGAAACCTACTCGCAAAGATTAGAATAAGGCCGAGAAGTAATTAGCACAGTACGTACTAATTTATCTTCTCTTTTTTCCTTCTTGAGGAATTCAAAATTCTGGAAAATAAAACCCCTTCCTTAGAATCCCAGATCCAAGCTCCTTGCTGAAATAAACTGAGTGAATTTTTTTTTAGTCTCCAATCTAATAGGTAGTCTCTCAAAACTTGAAATCAAATTATATAAATTATCAAATTGGAGAATGAAACTGTATGAAGCAACCCGAACTTCCCCGGTCTCCGAAGAGAAGAGAAAGAACGAATTACTTTGAGGACAAGCCACATTAGAATGCATACTGAAGAACATTTCATTGTTAATTACAACAATTCATCAGAATAAAAGAATATACAGAGTAAGAATAAATATTACATAGAAAATTATCAGAGATTTCAATTACATTTAAACACATCGCAGCGGAAAAATAATAAAATACACAACTGAAAGTAATACACGGATACAGAGCTTTCCGAGTATCGTTCCAGCTGTACATCAGGATCCTATGAATATGAATCTGCAAAACCAAAACTACTAGCTGCCCGTGTCAAAATAAGGGCACCCAGAGTTTAGGTTAAAACAATAAACTCCAGGTCAGTCATGGGACTGGTGTGAGAACTAAAATAGTTAATAATTTTTATTTTAAAGTTAGGTAAATCAAGGGACCACGCCGTATAACACGGAACGGGTTTCCTCCCAAGAACACCAGTGCATAAAACAACAGCGCAATGCTAAATAAAGAAAAATGAAGCTATTATAAGACCCAGGTCTCATCACACAATGCAACGCAAGCCGGAGGATAGGGTTTTTACCTTATAATAGCCAAGAATGCTTGATACGTTTAAAACAAATCATTTGATACTATTATAAGTGCATAGTGTATAAAACAACTTCAAATCACAAGTACCAATCATAGACGGCATAAGCGCCCCATCCCACTATGTTGCCATACTAGGCTCTACAATCAAAGCTGTACATGTCACGTATTGGAAGCTGGATTTCCATCTATGAACCGAGGCAAAAGATAGTCCTCACCGATTCGAGACACTCTAGCCCGAGCCTCAGGACCCAGACTCAGGTGGGCCCTTGGAGCGATAGGGCCGGTCCACCGATGTGGATTAAAATGCCTGAACACTACGTTTCCCCGCCCTTTGGGGCGTAAATGAGCCAACTAAATGACTCCATCGGTTCGAGAACGACCGATATATTTGAGGCGCCTCGCAACAGCAACAACCACATAAGTCAAACTCGTTAGGGCGTGTAAAACCACTGACGCCACTTCTAACTAGAAAGAAACGCATGTCCTCCCTGAGGTCCTCTCCCGTTTTTAGTTCACCACCGGGGTGTGAGGCTCGCGAATCAACGCTACACAAAGCTACGCCACAAAGGCCGTGCTTTGATCATCAACCACAAGACTCTTCTTTTCAACAGAAACCTTGACCATATTGCCACTTAGGCATGCCACACAGGCAATTCACTCCATGCATTTGATATCCATCAATATATAACCCCTGAGCTCGTGCGTCTCAGAGAAGGGCGTTAAGCAAGAGAATAAATTCTCCGCTGCCAAACAGATATATATTTAATAGAAATCAATCACACAGACTAAAATCCAATGTCAACGAAACCGGAGGCACCTAGTACCCCGCATATCCATTGATCTCCAAGTACGTCTGGACGATCACCAACTGATTCCCTCCTTTTGGGTGTACGGCCCAATCAAGATCATCAGTAATTATCCAAACGACATGAAGACCCCCGGTCTTCAACCACCATCTTCATCTTCAACTTATCGTCATATCAGTTATTCAGAATGGGACAAACCCGGTCTTTCCGAATAACTCGCGTATATAATATACAAGTGTTACACAAACACAACATACGCCTCATTCCAATTTATCAGTCACTAACCGTAAATTAACAAGAGAATAATTCCCTAAATATTAAACCCGAAGGCCGAAACCAACATCAGATCAATATCTAGAAAACCATTCTGCTTAGCTAACCGACATTTAGTTTCTAAATTTCACATTCTTAGGGAAAGGTTCCCATTAATTTTATCAAAGATAAATCCTTTAAATTTATTCTTTAATCTACTTTTGAATATCATTTCAAACTAGTCGGGATTAGCGATCCATACCGAAGTGATCATTTATTTTATTTCCCAATCCCAACCTATTCATCCCATGAAGTAAAACTGGTAATACTTCATATCTAACACCACGGTGTTATCAGTAAATTCAATTACCATTTCACGTTCAAATCTAATTAAAGATTTAACTATCGCCTGGAGCAAAACTGGTGATACTCCATTCTCGATCTTTTCAATTTAATTAAAGATTCATTAAAACTCCATTTAGTTTTAATCTTTAACTGTGTTAAAGAATCAGTGTCATTTAAAACACGGTTCACGATAAACCCCAAAATCACATTGCATTTCAATCAGTCCCTAACCGTAAATTAGCAAGTGAGCAGTTCCCTAAGTATTAACCCCGAAGGCCGAAACCAACATCAGATCAATACCCCAGAAACCATTCAACTTAACTAACATCCAGTTAGTTTCTGATTTTCTTAACTCCTTTTTGGGTCTAAGAACAGTATTATTGAAGATACCATTCCCGACAACCCAAAATCACATTCCATTAATTATCGGGTAAAAGAACAAGTGTTATTTAAAACACTGTTCACGATAAACCCAAAAATCAATACCAATTCAATTCCAATTAAATATTATTTAATTGGTACACTTCATTAAATCGAAATAAAAAGATTTAATCTTTTTCTCAACTTGGCTTAAGAACATTGTTAATGAAGACACCATTCACGACAAACCCAAATCACATTTGATATTAAATACAAGGTCTGAATAGAAAATATATCGGCTTATATTCAATATCAAATTCTACGACTAACAAATATCGTATTGGAAATAACGATATATATATATATATATATATATATATATCTTTTAAATTTCCATGACAACATCTGTATAATCACGAAATCCAACATCGAAATATTCCAAAGACAATTTTGATTCAAATCCATTCCAATTCAATTATTGGAAATTCTAGTTACTTTTAAAACCCTTTTCAAATTCAATTTATTTATTTTAAAAATAAATAAATTATAATTCTAGCTCAAAACTAGTTCATTTCGATAAAAATCTATTTTTATCTTTTCAAATATGGAGTTTTCATCCCGATTCTTCACAAATCATTTCTTATTATTTTACACAAATTATTATTTTTTTTAATAATTTTATCAAGGCCCGTACAGTCGATTTCCATCAACGGCCATCGAACTGCACTTACAGGGACCTTTTCCAAATTTGATTTGGACATAATTCCAAACCCAACCGTTAGATTTCAAATCTCTAATATTCAATAGAAAGCTCTTTCTGATACGAACCCAACAGTTCTGGTTTTAAGACGATCCGATGGTCGGATCTCCCGTAATATCCATTCGAAGTCGATGGTCGAAATTCACGAACTGCCACGGCGCGGCGCGGCGCGTTCTATTCAAGCCATTATATAATATGTAATATATATATATATATATATATATATATATATATATATACTTCGTCGATTCCCTTTTAAAACGTATTTTATAAATCGTTTTAAATTCATTTTCGAAACGATTTCAACTTCTTTTTCAAATTCAAATCAAAATTGATTTTTCCCTTACAAATTCGTTTTAAATTCATTTCAAATTGATTTCAATTCAAATCGATTTTCATTTCAGTTTCAATACGTTTTAAACTCAATTCAAAACGATTTCAATTCTATTTCAATCTAATTCGGATTTCAATTCTATTCAGTTTAATTCGAATTTCTATTCTTTTCAATTTAATTCAAATTTCAATTCTTTTCAATTTAATTTGAATTTCTATTCTTTTCAATTTAATTTGAATTTCTATTCTTTTCAATTTAATTCGAATTTCTATTCTTTTCAATTTAATTCGAATTTCTACTATTTTCGATTTAATTCGAATTTTGAAATCACTTTCAATATTCATTGAAAAATAAATAAAATCGATATAAATATCATTCGCGTCAAAATGGCGTCAATCTAATCAACACGGCTTCATATATTCTATTTTCAAATATTCTATTTCAAATATTCTATTTCAAATATTTCTTTTTCAAATATTTCTATTTCAAAACTGGAAAGAGGCCCAATCAATAACCATATAATGTTAATTATATGGATTTTCTACAACACATGTATAAAATAACCACGATAAATAATCAACCATCATCCAGAGTGCACCACACAACTGCATAAGCATTAAATATAAATAATTAACGCTTACACAGTATGTCGACCAATCTATCGACATACAACTAAACAATCGGGATTAGTGTACGTCAAATAGCATCCCAATACCCGTGTGGGGTTTCAAACAATCAAACACAGGTTTTATTTGTGCAGTTGGGCGATGTGTAAAATTTATCGTCCCAATCAATATCAGTCAAATGTGTGTGTATAAACAAACCGTCCGATTTGTTTATAAATATTTATTTCATATACACGTTAAAAATTCTATTTTCAACTATAAAATATTTTTAACTATATAAATATTTTATTTCATTTCACATCACACAATCAACTACACATCAAAATCAAACAAACAAGCATACAAGCCGTCAATGGTCTGTGGACGACGGGTGTCGCGTGCTACTAAACACCGTCTGCATTCTAGTATATATTTCAAACTTGAAATTTAAATTAAAGGTGAGGAGTTCTCACCAAGAGCTAATCCAAACGCCACGACTCTTCTTATGTAGAACATCTTCGCCACGTCTCTAACTGGTTCCATCGCACTCTGTTTCACACAGTATACGTTAAAAATCATATTTTTGACATCGCTACTTGTATAGCAAAAATTATATTATTATATCGCTATTTATATATAAAAGATTATATTTTTATATCGTTATTTTATTTACAAAGATTATATTTTTTATATCGTTATTTTACATATAAATAAATCAAATTTTTATACGGTTATCTATATAAATAAAATCTTTTTTTTTATACCTGGTTCTTTATATATTTAAAAATCTTATCTTTATATATTTAAAAAGCTTATTTTTTTCTTAATTAAAAATCCTACCTTTTCTTAATTAAAAATCAAACTTTTACTTAATTAAAAATCAAACCTTTTCTTAATTAAAAATCAAACGTTTTCTTCTCTATTATAAAAATGACAACTTTATATTTATTAAGGAAATTAAGATAATTAGAAGAAAGAAAAACAATGAAAGAAAATGTATAAAAGTCACATTTTAGAAGTGGGAACGGGAGAAAATGGCGGAGCCGGAGTCGTGGGTGTTCGGTGGAGGAGCGGCTGACATCTGGGAGGAGGCGGAGGGGGTGTAGCAGCGGTGGCAGGCGGAGCTAAAGGGGTCCGCAGTGTCTGAGTTGATTGCGCGACTTGGGGTCCCCGGACTGGCGGGTTCAGGCGTGCTCCTCGATGGGGACTGGGCGAAAGAGGGCGGGGTTCACCTCTGTGGCGGCGACGGAGGGTGTAGGGCATGGGGCGGCTCGTTTTGGTGGGGTGGAGCTTAGGGATCCCGCTGGTTTCGACCGAAGCAGAGGAGGAGGCGGGCGAGGGTAGAGGCAGCGGCCAGCGGAGGGCGGCGGGGTGATGGTCCGGTAGGGACTGGAGGGAGGAGGCGATTTGGGGAGAGGCAGGATTTTATTTTGACCGTGGCTTTGTGTTTTAGGGCTTTGACCAAACAAGGGGAAAGTATTTATATTAGTTTTATATTTTATTTTCAAAAAGTATGTTTTTCATTCGAACTCCAAAAGAGACCAACGACTATCGTCTCTAGCTAATTACCCCCATTCCGGACACAATGGGATATGTATCGCAAGCCAATTCTGCTGTTACGACCAGTTTTCGTCAAAAATAAAGTATAAATCAGTATATATTTAATTTTAACGCACATTTCACATTAACGGGGCCACATACTAACTCTAAAAATTCCAAAAAAATATTTTCTAGCATCGTATTGACGATGCGGTCCTAACAAAACTAATTTCGTCAAATTCTGAGACCGTCTGAAAAATGGCCATTTTCCGGTCGATTAAAATCAACTAAAACTGGTCAAACGCGTTTTCCTTTGCCACGCTCACATATTGATTCGAAAAATTACGAAATTTGAAATCTAGCAATAATTTGACATCATCGATCCAATAAAAGCGGTTTCGTCGAAAACCGAGGTTGTTTGCAAAAGGGCTATTTTTAAGGGCCTGAATTCCATAGCGACTATTCTGAAAATTTAACTGGACATAACTTTTTATCCCCGCTATGAAATTTTGATTTTTCGGATTCGTTGGAAAGATATTCTCAATTAGATTCAAATATTTTTGGTTTTGTTAGAATCCGGTTTATTTTGAATCTTGTACATTCATTTGAAATTGAATTATCGAATTACCGCGCCATTTTCAATTCCTTTTATGAATATAAATAAATATTTATATTCTAATGAAGATCTATATAAAATATACGTTTGAATTCCATTCAAGATAAATTTCTCGTCGTTATTATTTAAAACAATTCATTTTAAATATTCAAAATTCGCTAAAATTGCCAAAATAAAAAATTTAAATTGGCTCGGATTTGTGGGTTATTACAATCTCCCCCACTTAAAACTTTTCGTCCCCGAAAAGGAACGAAGCCAAAAGTTGTTTTACAAATAAACCCAACTTCCAATATTTTCCTTATGGCTTAAGTTCTTCAACTTTTCAGTTTCTAAGAACTTTTCAAAATTTTCAAAAATTTGGCTAACACCCTAAATTTTCGAAAAATTTCGCCATAACCTCCCCTACACCGGGGACTTCGGGATATTTCATATAGCCTCCCATGGCTTTCTTCAATCCAAAAGAAAAAGAAAAAGCCAAGCGGCTAGCCAATCGGCTCATAAAATCATCATCACCCAAACAAAACAGTAAATTATGGTAAACATGTACCTATTTGTCGGGTAAACAATTTTATTCTTCTTCTCTAGCCTCCTTGCTATGACCTATTCAGTGTAAGTACATGTATATGCATGCAAATGCGACAAAATTTCAATATAATTTACTATTTGATACAATTTGGCTAAACGTTCAACATTTAATTTAATCAAACAATAATCAAACAACACAACCATCAATCAATTAGTGGATTAGCTTTTCAAATTCATAATTTTGATACATAGTCAAAAATCAGATTTTTGATGCCAAATCACAACAATAAGCCCTATCTAATTTTGGTTCTCACACCAGTAAATTGGAAATATATAGAAATCTCACTTTCGTCACTCGAATATAAATTCTGATGATACTCGAGTAATCATCAGGATCATCTCCGGGTGACTAGAGTGTGATTCTATATCTATCCAGTATATTAAAACTTCGAATACCCGTGGATCAGACGTATATGCAAAGTATTTATATACTGGACTGTCCAAATCAATACAAATAAATAATCAAATACGAATAATTGATTTAAATTTTCAAAACAAAGATTGTTTTCACTTTTATTTTGAAAAGTTAACACTCTTCACACTCGTTCTAGGATACTACTGATCCTATCTACAACGAGTCATCCTCATTGGTTATTACTAATCCAATATCTGATGAATTCTTTCGTATGGTTCTAATGTGTCTTGTTCTCTGAGCTTTGTAAAACAAAGCTCTGATACTAAATGAAGCGACCCGAACTTCCCCGGTCTCTGAAGAGAAGAGAAAGAATGAATTACTTTGAGGACAAGCACATCAGAACGCATACAGAAGGACATTTCATTGTTAATTACAACAATTCATCAAAATACAAGAATATACAGAGTAAGAATAAATATTACACAGAAAATTATCAGAGATTTCAATTACATTTAAACACATCGCAGACGAAAAATAATAAAATACACAACTGAAAGTAATACACGGATACAGAGCTTTCCGAGTATCATTCCGGCTGTACATCAGGATCCTATGAATATGAATCTGCAAAACCAAAACTACTAGCTGCCCATGTCAAAATAAGGGCACCAAGAGTTTAGGTTAAAACAATAAACTCCAGGTCAGTCATGGGACTGGTGTGAGAACTAAAACAGTTAATAATTTTTATTTTAAAGTTAGGTAAATCAAGGGACCACGCCGTATAACACGGAACGGGTTTCCTCCCAAGAACACCAGTGCATAAAACAACAGCGCAATGCTAAATAAAGAAAAATGAAGCTATTATAAGACCCAGGTCCCATCAAACAATGCAACGCAAGCCGGAGGATAGGGTTTTTACCTTATAATAGCCAAGAATGCTTGATACGTTTAAAACAAATCATTTGATACTATTATAAGTGCATAGTGTATAAAACAACTTCAAATCATAAGTATCAATCATAGACGGCATAAGTGCCCCATCCCACTATGTCGCCATACTAGGCTCTACAATCAAAGCCGCACATGTCACGTATTGGAAGCTGGATTTCCATCTGTGAACCGAGGCAAAAGATAGTCCTCACCGATTCGAGACTCTCTAGCCCGAGCCTCAGGACCCAGACTCAGGTGGGCCCTTGGAGCGACATGGCGGTCCACCGATGTGGATTAAAATGCTTGAACACTATGTTTCCCCGCCCTTTGGGGCGTAAATGAGCCAACTAAATGACTCCATTGGTTCGAGAAAGACCGATATATCCGAGGCGCCTCGCAACAGCAACAACCACATAAGTCAAACTCGTCAGGGCGTGTAAAACCTGTGACGGCAAGGAATTTCGCTCGATCCGAATCGATCGTTAAACCGACTAAGACCATTCGAAAACCCCTGATCGTTTGAGAACAGGACGAAATAGAATGCAAACAGAAGAACATTTCATTGTTATTACAACAATTCCATCAGATACAAGAATATACAGAGTATAAATGAATAAATTACATTCAATAAATATCAGAGATTACAATAAATTACATAGCAGCGGAAAAATATATAAAACACAACTGAAAGTGATACACGGATACAGAGTTTTCCGAGCATCGTTCCAGCTGTAAATCAGGATCCGGTGGATATAAATCTGCAAAACCAAAACTACTAGTTGCCCGTGTCGAAAATAGGGGCACCCAGAGTTTAGGTTAAAACAATAAACTCCAGATCAGTCATGTGACTGGTGTGAGAACTAAAACAGTTATTTAAAACTTTACTTTAAAAGAGAGTAATTCAAGCGACCATGCCGTATAACACGGAACGGGTTTCCTCCCAAGAATACTAGTGCATATAACAAAAAAACACAATGGTTTTTGGAAAAATGAAGCTATTATAAGACCTAGGTCCCATCACACAATGCAACGCAAGCCGGAGGATAGGGTTTTCCCTTATAATAGCCAAATAATGCTTGATACGTTTAAACAAATCACTTGATACTATCATAGGTGTATAGTGTCAAAACATTTTCAATCATAAATATCAATCATAGACGGCATAGGTACCATATATCATGTTGCCATACTAGTTCTACAATTAAAACCGCAATATCACGTATTGGAAATTGGATTTCCATCATGAGTCGAGGCAAGGGGCAAGCTCCTCTCCGCGTTCGAGACACTCTAGCAAATGCCTCAGGACCCCACTATGATCCTTTGGAACCTCCAAGGCCGGTCCTCTCTTACTTTTGAGGATTAGTTATTTCTGAACACACGTTTCCCTGTCCTTACAGACCTATATCCGAGGCGCCTCGTATCCAGCAACCACACAGGTGAAAAGTATATAAATGTCAGGGCTGGTAGGTCACAGACACCACCCTAGCTAGAAAGAAACGTCGTGCACTCCTTGGGTCTGTATCCCGTTTTTGACTCATACCGAGGTGTGAGGCTCGCGAATTCACGTTATACACAAAGCTATGCCACACAGGCCGTGCTTTGATCATCAACCACAAGACTTTGCTTTTCAACAGAAGCCTTGATCAATTGCCACTTACGCGTGCCACACTAGCAATTCACTCCATGCGACTGATGTCCATCGATATACAACCTCTGAGCTCGTATGTCTCAGAGAAGGGCGTTAAGCAAGAGAATAAATTCTCCGCCGCCAAACAGATGTATATTTAATAAAGATCGATCAACACAGAATAAAATCCAATGTCAGACACACAATCCATTTACAAGTTCGTTTTGGGTCTGAACGAAATCGGAGGCACTTTCCTCGCATATCCATCCATCTCCAAGTACGTCTGGATGATCACCAACTGTTTCCCTCATCTTGGGTGTACAGCCCAATCGAGATCATCAGTTTTCACCCAAACGATGTGAAGACTTCCGGTCTTACCACCGTCTTCATCTTCGACATCTCGTCGAATCGGTTATTCAGAATGGGTATAACCCCGGCCTTTTTGAATAACCCCGTATATGATAAACAAATGTTACAAAAACACAACAAACGCCTCATTCCAATTCAGAATATTCTTTTATTCACAAAATCACATTCTTAGGGAAAGGTTCCCATTAATTTTATCCAAGATAAATTCTTCTAAATTTATTCTTTAATCTTCCTTTGGATATCATTTCAAACCATATTATGGTTTTTAAACTAGTCGGATTAGCGAACCACACCGAAGTAATTATTTATTTTATTTCTCAATCCCAACCTATTTATCCCATGGAGCAAAACTGGTAATACTCCATATCTAAGACCACGGTGTCATTGGCAAAATAAATTACCATTTCACGTTCAAATCTAATTAAAGATTTAACTATCGCTTTGGAGCAAAACTGGTGGTACACCATTCTCGATCACATTTCAGATTTGATAATTTAAATTACCAATTCACATTTTAATCTAATTAAAGATTCATTAAAACTCCACTTAGTTTTAATCTTTTCAAAAATCAACATCTTGCCTTTAACTGGGTTAAAGAACCAATGTCATATAAAACACAATTCACGATAAACCCAAATCACATTCGATATTAAATACAAGGCTCTGAATAGAAAATATACCGGCTTATAATCAATATCAAATTCTGAAACCAACAAACATCATGCTGGAAATAATGATATAAAATATATCTTTCAAATTCCTATAACAATATCTGTATAGTCACGAAATCCAACATCGAAATATTCCGAAGATAATTTCGATTCAACTCCAGCCCAATTCACGTATTGGGAATATTGATTATTTTTAAAATCACTTTCAAATTCAATTTATTTAATTCAAAAATAAATTGATTTTAATTCTAGTTCAAAACTAGTTCATTTCGATAAAAATCTATTTTTATCTTTTCAAATACCGAATTTTTCAGCCCAATTTTCCCCCAAATCATTTCTTATGATTTTACACAAATTATCAATATTTTTAATAATTTTATCAAGGCCAGTACAGTCGATTTCCACCAACGGCCATCGAACTGCACTTACATCGACCTTTTCCAAATTTGATTTGGACATAATTCCAAATCCAACCGTTAGATTTCAAATTTATAATATTCATTGGAAAGGTCTTTTCGATACGAACCCAACGGTTTCGGATTCAGGAGAATCCGACGGTCGGATCTCCCGCAACGTCAATTCGAAGTTAATGGTCGAAATTGACGAACTACCGCGGCGCGGCACGTTCAATTCAGGCCATTATATATATATATATATATATATATATATATATATATATATATTTCATCGATTTCCTTTTAAAACGTATTTTATAAATCGTTTTAAATTCGTTTCAAAAACAATTTCAACTTCATCTTCAATTTCAAATCGATTTGATTTCAATTCAATTCGAATTCATTTCAATTTTTATTTAATTCGAATTCGAATTCGTTTCAATTCAATTCAATTTGAATTTACCTTCTATTTAATTCAATTTGAATTCATTTCTATTCAATTCGAATTCAAATTCACTTTCGCTTTCTATTCAATTTGAATTCAAATTCACTTTCTATTCAATTCGAATCGAATTCATTTTCTATTCGATTCGAATTCATTTCAAATTGATTCAATAAAATTTCAATTTGAATTTTTATCTAATTTAATTTGAATTTCAATTCAAAATATCAAATTTTGAAATCACTTTTCAATATTCATTATAAAACGAATAAAATCGATATAAATATCCTTCACGTCAAAATAGCGCGTCTCTAATCAACACGGCTTTATATTTTCCAAAAAACTTCGTTATTCTATTCAACCAATGAATATATATTCTATTCAACACATGAATCTATATTTCTTTCAACACACGACTATTTTTGTTATGTAAAATATTTTATAAAACTATGGTATCTATCGTTTGATTTTCAATCAGACTTCAACCGCAAAGTAGTTCTAATTTTAAATATGATAAAGATGTAAATTTTATTATTAAAATATTTTACTCGACACATGAATAGTTTTAACACATGAATATCATTAACACATGACTATTTTTATATTCAACAAATGTATTTTCCTTTATAATATTCATTAATTTCCCGATTGGAATGAGGCCCAATCAATCACCATATAATGTTAATTATATGGATTCCATACAACACAGGTATATAATAGCAATTATAAACAATCAACCATCATCCAAGGTGCACCACACAACTGCATAAGCATCAAATATAAATAATTAACGCTTACACAGCCTGTCGACCAATCGATCGACATACAATGAAATAACTGGGATTAGTGTACGCCAAATATCATCCTAACACCCATGTGGGGTTTCAAATCAACAAACACCGATTTTTATTTGTGCAGTTGGGCGATGTGTAAAATTTATCGACCCAATCAATATCAGTCAAATCAGTGTATATAAACAAATCGGCCGATTTGTTTATAACTATCCCTTTATTCACATTCACATTAAAAATTATATTTTTAACGATAATTAATTTATTTCAACACATGAATATATTATCGATTTCACATCCACATCACAAACAAATTTTCACAACATATCAATCAAACAAACAAGCCATCCATGGTCTGTGGATGACGGGTGTCGGGTGCTACTAAGCACCGTCTGCATCCTAGCATATATATATATATATATATATATATATATATATATATATATATATATATATATATATATATATATATATAACTACAAAAAGGAATTTAGAGCGAGAAGTTCTCACCAATAGCTAATCCAATCATGTCGACTCTTCTTATGTAGAAAATCTTGTCGTTCTTGCCTTTTTTTAACCTTCGTCGCCCGTAGTCACTACATATATAAAAATCACATTTTTACTTCCCTCTTCAATATATAAAAATCGAATTTTCACTTCCCTATTCAATATATAAAAATCTAATTTTTACTTTGCTATTCAATATATAAAAATCGAATTTTTACTTCGCTATTCAATATATAAAAATCGAATTTTTACTTCGCTATTCAATATATAAAAATCGAATTTTTACTTCGCTATTCCATATATAAAAATCGAATTTTTACTTCGCTATTCAATATATAAAAATCGAATTTTTACTTCGCTATTCAATATATAAAAATCGAATTTTTACTTCGCTATTCAATATATAAAAATCTCATTTTTATAATCACGCTATATGGATAAAAATTCTATTTTCACACCGCTACTATATAGATAAAATTTTTATTTTTACATCGATGTTCATAGAATAAAGATTATATTTTTATAATGCTATTCTTTATATAAAGATTTCGCCTTTTCAAATATAAAGACTTCAACTTTTGAAATATAAAGATTTCAACTTTTGAAATATAAAGATTTCAACTTTTGAAATATAAAGATTATATTTTTACTATCTTACCTATATAAAAGATTATATTTTTATACTTCTACTTAATAAAATTATATTTTTATATGAACAAAGATCATATTTATACAACGAAAAATCCTATCTTTACACGGATAAAAATCATGACTTCCTACGAATAAAAATTCAATCTTTATCCTAATATGTATTTTATATAAAAACAAATTAAAAAATAAATGCTTTTTAATTAAATTAAATTAAAACTATAGAAAAAAGAAACTCACTTGTTTTCTTTCAGTCGAAGGAGGGGACTGCGGTCGGGTTTTCAATCGGAGAAAGAAGCAAGAGGTGGAGGGGTATTTGAAGGAGGGCGCGACGCAGGGCTGAGGAGGGGTTTGGGTTCGAGGAGGGAGATTGGAGGGGGTCTGCGATTGGGGGGGGGGGAGGCGGCGGTGGTGCGGTGGGTGTCTGGGCGGCGCGTGTGGGGGTCTCCAGGACGGTGGAGCGAGGTACAGGCGGTGGCGTGGAAGGAGAAGGAAGAAGAGGAGGAGGGACAGTCGCGAGGGGAAGGGGATGGAGGGCGGTGGCCATCGACGACCGGAGGGGTGCGGTGCTCGATTCCGTCGAGTTCGTTTTTTTTTCTATTCCGCCCTAAATCGAATTGAACTGAAAAGGGGGGGCCAGAGAGAAGGTATAAGGGAGATATATTTTTTTATTTAATTATTTTTAATCCAAAAAGTTGACTTTTACATACGACCTCTAAACGAGGCCCACCGCCCGTCGTCCATAGCTAATTACCCCCATTCCGAAGACAATGGGATATGTATCGCAAGCTGATTCGACCATTTCGATCAGTTTTCGTCAAAATCAACATATAACTCTATATATTGAATTTGAACACGCATTTAAATTTACCGGGGTCACATACGAACTTGAAAAATTCCAGAAAAATATTTTCTAGCTTCGTATTGACGATACGGTCCTAACAAAACTAATTTCGTCGAATTCGGAGACCGTTGGAAAAATGGCCATTTTCCAGTCGATTAAAATCAACTAAAGCTGGTCAAACAAGTTTTCCTTTGCCACGCTCACATATTGATTCGAAAAATTATGAAATTTGAAACCTAGCAATAACTTGACATCACGGACCCAACAAAAGTGGTTTCGTCGAAATCCGAGGTCATTTGCAAAATTTCCATTTTTAAGGGCCTGAATTCCATAGCGACTATTCAGAATTTTCAACTGGACATATCTTCTGGTTCCCGCTATGAAATATCGATTTTTCGGATTCGTTGGAAAGGTATTCACAAATAGACCCTATTATTTTTGGTTTCACTAAAATCCGGATTGTTTTGCACCCGGTACATTCAATTGAAGTTTGAAATCGAATTATCGAACTACCGCGCCATTTTCAATTCTATTTATAATTATATATAATTATTATATTCTAACGACGACGTATATAAATATATACGTTCGATTCTATTCAAAATAAATTTCTCGTCGATATTATTTAAAATATTCTATTTTAAATGTTCAAACTTCGCTAAAATTGCCAAAATAAAAATTTTAAACTGGCCCAGATTTTCGGGTTGTTACAATCTCCCCCACTTAAAAATTTTCGTCCCCGAAAAGGAACAAAGTCGATAGTGGTTTGATTAATCAACTCTAAGTTCGATTTGGCTTCCATTCTCCAACTTTTCAGTTTCTGAGAATTTTCAAATTCTTCAAAAATTTGGTTAATACCCGGAATTTTCGAAAAATTTCGCCATAACCTCCCCTGCACCGAGAGCCACGGGAAAATCCCGAAATTGCCATACAGGCCTTCTGATCTCAAAAAGAAAAAGAAAAAGCCAAGCGGCTAGCCAATCGGCTCATAAAATCATCATCACCCAAACAAAACAGTAAATTATAGTAAACATGTACCTATTTGTCTAGCAAACAAATTTTATTCTCTGCTCTAGCCTCCTTGCTATGATCTGTTCAATGTAAGTACTTGTATATGCAAGTAAATGCGACCAATTTTCAATACAATTCAATATTTGGTACAATTAGGCATAATGGTTCAAAATTATCAAACAAATAAACAAACAACACAAACATCAATCGATTAGTGGGTTAACGTTTCAAATTCATAATTTTGATATATAGTCAAAAATCATGTTTTTGATGCCAATACACAACCATAAATTTATCTATATAAGTTATGGTTCTCACACCAGTCTAATGGAAATATATAGATATCACACCTTCGAAACACGAACACAAATTCTGATGATGATATATCAATCATCAGAACCATCTCCGGGTGTCTAGGATGTGATTCTATATCTGTCCAGTATATTAAAACTTCGAATATACGTTCATGACGCGTATAAGCGAAATCTTTATATACTCGATTGTCCAAATTCAAAATAAATAAATAATCAAATACGTATAAAACGATTTAAATTTTCAAAACAATACTGTTTTCATTTGAAAAATATAATCTTCACACTCGTTCTAGGATACTACTGATCCTATCTCTAACGAGTCATTCTAATTGGATATTACTAATCCAGTATCTGATGAATTCTTTTGTATGGTTCTAACGTGTTTTGTTCTCGAGCTCTGTAAACCAAAGCTCTGATACCAACTGCGACGGCAAGGAACTTCGCTCGATCTGAATCGATCGTTAAACCGACTAAGACCGTTCGAAAACCCCTGATCGTTTGAGAACAGGACAAAATAGAACGCAAACAGAAGAACATTTCATTGTTATTACAACAATTCCATCAGATACAAGAATATACAGAGTATAAATGAATAAATTACATTCAATAAATATTAGAGATTACAATAAATTACATAGCAGCGGAAAAATATACAAAACACAACTGAAAGTGATACACGAATACAGAGCTTTCCGAGCATCGTTCCAGCTGTAAATCAGGATCCGGTGGATATAAATCTGCAAAACCAAAACTACTAGCTGTCCGTGTCAAAAATAGGGGCACCCAGAGTTTAGGCTAAAACAATAAACTCCGGGTCAGTCATGTGACTGGTGTGAGAACTAAAACAGTTATTTAAAACTTTACTTTAAAAGAGTAATTCAAGGGACCACGCCGTATAACACGGAACGGGTTTCCTCCCAAGAATACTAGTGCATATAACAAAAAAACGCAATGGTTTTTGGAAAAATGAAGCTATTATAAGACCCAGGTCCCATCACATAATGCAACGCAAGCTGGAGGATAGGGTTTTCCCTTATAATAGCCAAATAATGCATGATACATTTAAACAAATCATTTGATACTATCATAGGTGTATAGTGTCAAAACATTTTCAATCATAAATGTCAATCATAGACGACATGGGTACCATATATCATGTCGCCATACTAGTTTTACAATTAAAACCGCAATATCACGTATTGGAAATTGGATTTCCGTCATGAGTCGAGGCAAGGGGCAAGCTCCTCTCCGCGTTCGAGACACTCTAGCAAATGCCTCAGGACCCCACTATGATCCTTTGGAACCTCCAAGGCCGGTCCTCTCTTACTTTTGAGGATTAGTTATTCCTGAACACACGTTTCGCGGTCCTTACAGACCTATATCCGAGGCGCCTCGTATCCAGCAACCACACAGGTGGAAAGTATATAAATGTTAGGGCTGGTAGGTCACTGACACCACCCTAGCTAGAAAGAAACGTCGTGCACTCCTTGGGTCCGTATCCCGTTTTTGACTCATACCGAGGTGTGAGGCTCACGAATTCACGTTATACACAAAGCTATGCCACACAGGCCGTGCTTTGATCATCAACCACAAGACTTTGCTTTTCAACAGAAGCCTTGATCAATTGCCACTTACGCGTGCCACACTAGCAATTCACTCCATGCGACTGATGTCCATCGATATATAACCTCTGAGCTCGTACGTCTCAGAGAAGGGCGTTAAGCAAGAGAATAAATTCTCCGCCGCCAAATAGATGTATATTTAATAGAGAACAATCAACACAGAATAAAATCCAATGTCAGACACACAATCCATTTACAAGTTCGTTCTGGGTCTGAACGAAACCGGAGGCACTTTCCTCGCATATCCATCCATCTCCAAGTACGTCTGGATGATCACCAACTGTTTCCCTCATCTTGGGTGTACAGCCCAATCGAGATCATCAATAATCACCCAAACGATGTGAAGACTTCTGGTCTTACCACCCTCTTCATCTTCGACATCTCGTCGAATCGGTTATTCTGAATGGGTATAACCCCGGCCTTTCTGAATAACCCACGTATATGATAAACAAATGTTACACAAACACAACAAACGCCTCATTCCAATTCAGAATATTCTTTTATTCACAAAATCACATTCTTAGGGAAAGGTTCCCATTAATTTTATCCAAGATAAATTCTTCTAAATTTATTCTTTAATCTTCCTTTGGATATCATTTCAAACCATATTATGGTTTTCCAAACTAGTCGGGATTAGAGAACCACATCGAAGTAATTATTTATTTTATTTCTCAATCCCAACCTATTTATCCCATGGAGCAAAACTGGTAATACTCCATATCTAACACCACGGTGTCATTGGCTAAATTAATTACCATTTCACGTTCAAATCTAATTAAAGATTTAACTATCGCTTTGGAGCAAAACTGGTGGTACTCCATTCTCGATCACCTTTCAGATTTGATAATTTAAATTATCAATTCACATTTTAATCTAATTAAAGATTCATTAGAACTCCACTTAGTTTTAATCTTTTCAAAAATCAGCATCTTGCCTTTAACTGGGTTAAAGAACCAATGTCATATAAAACACGATTCACGATAAACCCAAATCACATTCGATATTAAATACAAGGCTCTGAATAGAAAATATACCGGCTTATATTCAATATCAAATTCTGAAACCAACAAATATCGTACTGGAAATAACGATAAAAAATATATCTTCAATTTCCCAAAACAATATCTGTATAGTCACGAAATCCAACATCGAAATATTCCGAAGATAATTTCGATTCAACTCCAGCCCAATTCACATATTGGAAATATTGATTATTTTTAAAATCACTTTCAAATTCAATTTATTTATTTCAAAAATAAATTGATTTTAATTCTAGTTCAAAACTAGTTCATTTCGATAAAAATCTATATTTATCTTTTCAAATACCGAATTTTTCAGCCCAATTTTTCCCCAAATCATTTTTTATGATTTTACACAAATTATCAATATTTTTAATAATTTTATCAAGGCCCGTACAGTCGATTTCCACCAACGGCCATCGAACTGCACTTACAGCGACCTTTTCCAAATTTGATTTGGACATAATTCCAAATCCAACCGTTAGATTTTTAAATTTCTAATATTCATTGGAAAGCTCTTTTCGATACGAACCCAACGGTTCCAGTTTCAGGAGAATCCGACGGTCGGATCTGCCGCAACGTCAATTCGAAGTTAATGGTCGAAATTCACGAACTGCCGCGGCGCGGCGCGTTCTATTCAGGCCATTATATATATATAATATATATATTATATATATTTCGTCGATTTCCTTTTAAACCGTATTTTATAAATCGTTTTAAATTCGTTTCAAAAACAATTTCAACTTCATCTTCAATTCCAAATCGATTTGATTTCAATTCAATTCGAATTCATTTCAATTTTTATTTAATTCGAATTTAAATTCATTTCAATTCAATTCAATTTGAATTTACCTTCTATTTAATTCAATTTGAATTCATTTCTATTCAATTCGAATTCAAATTCACTTTCGCTTTCTATTCAATTTGAATTCAAATTCACTTTCTATTCAATTCGAATCGAATTCATTTTCTATTCGATTCGAATTCATTTCAAATTGATTCAATAAAATTTCAGTTTGAATTTTATCTAATTTAATTTGAATTTCATTTCAAAATATCAAATTTTGAAATCACTTTTCAATATTCATTATAAAACGAATAAAATCAATATAAATATCGTTCACGTCAAAATAGCGCGTCTCTAATCAACACGGCTTTATATTTTTCAAAAAACTTCGTTATTTTATTCAACAAATGAATATATATTCTATTCAACAAATGAATCTATATTTCTTTCAACACACGACTATTTTTGTTATGTAAAATATTTTATAAAACTATGGTATCTATTGTTTGATTTACAATCAGACTTCAACCGCAAAGTAGTTCTAATTTTAAATATGATAAAGATGTAAATTTTATTATTAAAATATTTTACTCGACACATGAATATCATTAACACATGACTGTTTTTATATTCAACAAATGATTTTTTCTTTATAATATTCATTAATTTCCCGATTGGAATGAGGCCCAATCAATCACCATATAATGTTAATTATACGGATTCGATACAACACAGGTATATAATAGCAATGATAAACAATAAACCATCATCCAAGGTGCAACACACAACTGCATAAGCATCAAATATAAATAATTAACGCTTACACAGCCTGTCGACCAATCGATCGACATACAATGAAATAACTGGGATTAGTGTACGCAAATATCATCCCAACACCCGTGAGGGATTTCAAATCAACAAACACCAATTTTTATTTGTGCAGTTGGGCGATGTGTAAAAATTTTCGACCCAATCAATATCAGTCAAATCAGTGTATATAAACAAATCGGCCGATTTGTTTATAACTATTCCTTTATTCACATTCACGTTAAAAATTATATTTTTAACAATAATTAATTTATTTCAACACATGAATATATTATCGATTTCACATCCACATCACAAACAAATTTTCACAACATATCAATCAAACAAACAAGCCATCCATGGTCTGTGGATGACGGGTGTCGGGTGCTACTAAGCACCGTCTGCATCCTAGTATATATATATAACTAGAAAAAGGAATTTAGAGTGAGAAGTTCTCACCAATAGCTAATCCAATCATCTGGACTCTTCTTATGTAGAAAATCTTGTCGTTCTCGCCTTTTTGTCACCTTCGTCGCCCGTAGTCACTACATATATAAAAATCACATTTTTACTTCCCTCTTCAATATATAAAAATCGAATTTTCACTTCGCTATTCACTATATAAAAATCGAATTTTTACTTCGCTATTCAATATATAAAAATCGAATTTTTACTTCGCTATTCAATATATAAAAATCGAATTTTTACTTCGCTATTCAATATATAAAAATCTCATTTTTATAATCACGCTATATGGATAAAAATTCTATTTTCACACCGCTACTATATAGATAAAAATTCTATTTTTACATCGATGTTCATAGAATAAAGATTATATTTTTATCACGCTATTCTTTATATAAAGATTTCGCCTTTTCAAATATAAAGACTTCAACTTTTGAAATATAAAGATTTCAACTTTTGAAATATAAAGATTTCAACTTTTGAAATATAAAGATTATATTTTTACTATCTTACCTATATAAAAGATTATATTTTTATACTTCTACTTATAAAAATTATATTTTTATATGAACAAAGATCATATTTATACAACGAAAAATCCTATCTTTACACGGATAAAAATCATGACTTCCTACGAATAAAAATTCAATCTTTATCCTAATATGTATTTTATATAAAAACAAATTTAAAAATAAATGCTTTTTAACTAAATTAAATTAAAACTATAGAAAAAAGAAACTCACTTGTTTTCTTTCAGTCGAAGGAGGGGACTGGGGTCGGGTTTTCAGTCGGAGAAAGAAGCGAGAGGTGGAGGGGTGTTTGAAGGAGGGCGCGGCGCAGGGCTGAGGAGGGGTTTGGGTTCGAGGAGGGAGACTGGAGGGGGTCTGCGATTTGGGAGGGGGGAGGCGGTGGTGGTGCGGTGGGTGTCTGGGAGGTGCGTGTGGGGGTCTCCAGGAGGGCGGAGCGAGGTACAGGCGGTGGCGTGGAAGGAGAAGGAAGAAGAGGAGGAGGGACAGTCGCGAGGGGAAGGGGATGGAGGGCGGTGGCCATCGACGGCCGGAGGGGTGCGTTGCTCGATTCCGTCGAGTTTGTTTTTTTTTCTATTCTGCCCTAAATCGAATTGAACTGAAAAGGGGGGCAGAGAGAAGGTATAAGGGAGATATTTTTTTTATTAATTATTTTTAATCCCAAAAAGTTGACTTTTACATACGACCTCTAAACGAGGCCCACCGCCTGTCGTCCATACCTAATTACCCCCATTCCGAACATAATGGGATATGTATCGCAAGCTGATTCGACCGTTTCGATCAGTTTTCGTCAAAATCAACATATAACTCTATATATTGAATTTGAACACGCATTTAAATTTAACGGGGTCACATACGAACTTGAAAAATTCCAGAAAAATATTTTCTAGCTTCGTATTGACGATACGGTCCTAACAAAACTAATTTCGTCGAATTCTGAGACCGTTGGAAAAATGGTCATTTTCCTGTCGATTAAAATCAACTAAAACTGGTCAAACACGTTTTCCTTTGCCACGCTCACATATTGATTCAAAAAATTATGAAATTTGAAACCTAGCAATAACTTGACATCACGGACCCAACAAAAGTTGTTTCGTCGAAATCCGAGGTCGTTTGCAAAATTTCCATTTTTAAGGGCCTGAATTCCATAGCGACTATTCAGAATTTTCAACTGGACATATCTTTTGATTCCCGCTATGAAATCTCGATTTTTCGGATTCGTCGGAAAGGTATTCACAAATAGATCCTATTATTTTTGGTTTCACTAAAATCCGGATTGTTTTGCACCCGGTACATTCAATTGATGTTTGAAATCGAATTATCGAACTACCGCGCCCTTTTCAATTCTATTTATAATTATATATAATTATTATATTCTAATGACGAAGTATATAAATATATACGTTCGTTTCTATTCAAAATAAATTTCTCGTTGATATTATTTAAAATATTCTATTTTAAATGTTCAAACTTCGCTAAAATTGGCAAAATAAAATTTTTAAATTGGCCCAGATTTTCGGGTTGTTACAATACCACTGACGCCACTTCTAACTAGAAAGAAACGCATGTCCTCCCTCAGGTCCTCTCCCGTTTTTGGTTCACTACCGGGGTGTGAGGCTCGCGAATACACGCTACACATAGCTACGCCACAAAGGCCGTGCTTTGATCATCAACCACAAGACTCTTCTTTTCAACAGAAGCCTTGATCATAGTGCCACTTAGGCATGCCACACAGGCAATTCACTCCATGCGTTTGATATCCATCAATATATAACCCCTGAGCTCGTGCATCTCAGAGAAGGGCGTTAAGCAAGAGAATAAATTCTCCACCGCCAAACAGATATATATTTAATAGAAATCAATCACACAGACTAAAATCCAATGTCAGACACACAGTCCATTTACAAGTTCTTCTGGGTCTGAACGAAACCGGAGGCTCCTAGTACCCCACATATCCATCGATCTCCAAGTACGTCTGGACGATCACCAACTGATTCCCTCCTCTTGGGAGTACGGCCCAATCAAGATAATCAGTAATTATACAAACGACGTGAAGACCTCCGGTCTTCAACCACCGTCTTCATCTTCGACTTATCGTCGTATCAGTTATTCAGAATGGGACAAACCCGGTCTTTCCGAATAACTCGTGCATATAATATACAAGTGTTACACAAATACAACATACGCCTCATTCCAATTTATCAGTCACTAACCGTAAATTAACAAGAGAATAATTCCCCAAATATTAACCCCGAAGGCCGAAACCAACATCAGATCAATATCTAGAAAACCATTCTGCTTAGCTAACCGACAAATAGTTTCTAAATTTCACATTCTTAGGGAAAGGTTCCCATTAATTTTATCAAAGATAAATCCTTTAAATTTATTTTTTAATCTACTTTTGAATATCAATTCAAACTAGTCGGGATTAGCGATCCATACCGAAGTGATTATTTATTTTATTTCCCAATCCCAACCTATTCATCCCATGAAGTAAAACTGGTAATACTTCATATCTAACACCACGGTGTTATCGGTAAATTCAATTACCATTTCACGTTCAAATCTAATTAAAGATTTAACTATCACCTGGAGCAAAACTGGTGATACTCCATTCTCGATCTTTTCAATCTAATTAAAGATTCATTAAAACTCCATTTAGTTTTAATCTTTAACTGGGTTAAAGAATTAGTGTCATTTAAAACACGGTTCACGATAAACCCCAAAATCACATCGCATTTCAATCAGTCCCTAACCGTAAATTAGCAAGTGAGCAGTTCCCTAAGTATTAACCCCGAAGGCCGAAACCAACATCAGATCAATACCCCAGAAACCATTCAACTTAACTAACCTCCAGTTAGTTTCTGATTTTCTTAACTCCTTTTTGGGTCTAAGAACAATATTATTGAACATACCGTTCACGACAACCCAAAATCACATTCCATTAATTATCGGGTTAAAGAACAAGTGTTATTTAAAACACTGTTCACGATAAACCCAAAAATCAATAAAAATTCAATTCCAATTAAATATTATTTAATTGGTACACTACATTAAATCGAAATAAAAAGATTTAATCTTTTTCTCAACTAGGCTTAAGATCAGTGTTAATGAAGACACCATTCATGACAAACCCAAATCACATTTGATATTAAATACAAGGCTCTGAATAGAAAATATATCGGCTTATATTCAATATCAAATTCTACGACTAACAAATATTGTATTGGAAATAACGATATATATATATATATATATCTTTCAAATTTCCATAACAACATCTGTATAATCACGAAATCCAACATCGAAATATTCCAAAGACAATTTCAATTCAAATCCATTCCAATTCAATTATTGGAAATTCTGGTTACTTTTAAAACCCTTTTCAAATTCAATTTATTTATTTTAAAAATAAATAAATTATAATTCTACTTCAAAACTAGTTCATTTCGATAAAAATCTATTTTTATCTTTTCAAATATGGAGTTTTTCATCCCGATTTTTCACAAATCATTTCTTACGATTCTACACAAATCATTATTATTTTTAATAATTTTATCAAGGCCCGTACAGTCGATTTCCATCAACGGCCATCGTACTGCACTTACAGCGACCTTTTCCAAATTTGATTTGGACATAATTCCAAACCCAACCGTTAGATTTCAAATCGTTAATATGCGTAGAAAGATCTTTTCGATACGAACCCAACGGTTCCGGTTTTAAGAGGATCCGACGGTCGGATCTCCCGTAATATCCATTCGAAGTTAATGGTCGAAATTCACGAATTGCCGCGGTGCGGCGCGTTCTATTCAGGCCATTATATAATATATATAATATATACTTTGTCGATTCCCTTTAAAATGTATTTTATAAATTGTTTTAAATTCGTTTTCGAAACGATTTCAACTTCTTTTTCAAATTCAAATCAAAATTGAATTTTCCCTTACAAATTCGTTTTAAATTCATTTCAAATTGATTTCAATTCAAATCGATTTTCAGTTCAATTTCAATACGTTTTAAACTCAATTCAAAACGATTTCAATTCTATTTCAATCTAATTCGGATTTCAATTCTATTCAGTTTAATTCGAATTTCTATTCTTTTCAATTTAATTCGAATTTCTATTCTTTTCAATTTAATTCGAATTTCTATTCTTTTCAATTTAATTCGAATTTCTATTCTTTTCAATTCAATTCGAATTTCTATTCTTTTCAATTTAATTCGAATTTCTATTCTTTTCGATTTAATTCGAATTTCGAAATCATTTTCAATATTCATTGAAAAATGAATAAATCGATATAAATATCGTTCGGGTCAAAATGGCGTCAATCTAATCAACACGGCTTCAAATATTCTGTTTTCAAATATTCTATTTCAAATATTTCTTTTTCAAATATTTCTTTTTCAAAACTTGAATGAGGCCCAATCAATAACCATATAATGTTAATTATATGAATTTTCTACAACACATGTATAAAATAACCACGATAAATAATCAACCATCATCCAGAGTGCACCACACAACTGCATAAGCATTAAATATAAATAATTAACGCTTACACAGTATGTCGACCAATCGATCGACATACAACTAAACAATCGGGATTAGTGTACGTCAAATATCATCCCAATACCCGTGTGGGGTTTCAAACAATCAAACACAGGTTTTATTTGTGCAGTTGGGCGATGTGTAAAATTTATCGTCCCAATCAATATCAGTCAAATGTGTGTATATAAACAAACCGTCCGGCTTGTTTATAAATATTTATTTCATATACACGTTAAAAATTCTATTTTTAACTATATAAATATTTTATTTCATTTCACATCACATCACACAATCAACTACACATCAAAATCAAACAAACAAGCATACAAGTCGTCCATGGTCTGTGGACGATGGGTGTCGGGTGCTACTAAACACCGTCTGCATCCTAGTATATATTTCAAACTAGAAAATTAAATTAAAGGTGAGGAGTTCTCACCAAGAGCTAATCCAAAAGCCACGACTCTTCTTATGTAGAACATCTTCGTCGCGTCTCTAACTGGTTCCATCGCACTCTGTTTCACACAGTATACGTTAAAAATCACATTTTTGACATCGCTACTTGTATAGCAAAAAATATATTATTATATTGCTATTAATATATAAAAGATTATATTTTTATATTGTTATTTTATGTACAAATATTATATATTTTTTATATCGTTATTTTATAAATAAATAAATCTAATTTTTATACGGTTATCTGTATAAATAAATTCTTTTTTTTATACCTGGTTCTTTATATATATTTAAAAATCTTATCTTTATATATTTAAAAAGCTTATCTTTTCTTAATTAAAAATCCTACCTTTTCTTAATTAAAAATCAAACCTTTTCTTTTCTATTATAAAAATGACAACTTTATATTTATTAAGGAAATTAAGATAATTAGAAGAAAGAAAAACAATGAAAGAAAATGAATAAAACTCACATTTTAGAAGTGGGAACGGGAGAAAATTGCGGAGCCGGAGTCGTGGGTGGTCGTTGGAGGAGCGGCAGACGTCTAGGAGGAGGCGGAGGGGTTGTAGCAGCGGTGGCAGGCGGAGCTAAGGGGGTCCGCATTGGTATGAGTTGATGGCGCGACTTGGGGTCCCAGGATTGGCGGGTTCAGGCGTGCTCCTCGATGGGGACTGGGCGAAAGAGGGCGGGGTTCACCTCTGTGGCGGGGGTGGAGGGTGTAGGGCATGGGGCGACTCGTTTTGGGTTGGTGGAGCTTGGGGGTTCCGCTGGTTTCGACCGGAGCAGAGGAGGAGGCGGGCGAGGGTAGAGGCGGCGGCCAGCGGAGGGCGGCGGGGCGATGGTTCGGTAGGGACTGGAGGGAGGATGCGATTTGGAGGGAGGCAGGATTTTATTTTGACCGTGGCTTTGTGTTTTAGGGCTTTGACCAAACAAGGGGAAAGTATTTATATTAGTTTTATATTTTATTATTATTTTATTTTCAAAAAGTACGTTTTTCATTCGAACTCCAAAAGAGACCCAACGACTGTCGTCCCTAGCTAATTACCCCCATTCCGAACACAATGGGATATGAATCATAAGACAATTCTGCTGTTACGACCAGTTTTCATCAAAAATAAAGTATAAATCAATATATATTTAATTTTAGTGCACATTTCACATTAACGGGGCCACATACTAACTCTAAAAATTCCAGAAAAATATTTTCTAGCATCGTATTGACGATACGGTCCTAATAAAACTAATTTCGTCAAATTCTGAGACCGTTTGAAAAATGGCCATTTTCCAGTCGATTAAAATCAACTAAAACTGGTCAAACGCGTTTTCCTTTGCCACGCTCACATGTTGATTTGAAAAATTACGAAATTTGAAACCTAGCAATAATTTGACATCACGGATCCAACAAAAGTGGTTTCGTCGAAAACCGAGGTCGTTTGCAAAATGGCTATTTTTAAGGGCTTGAATTCCATAGCGACTATTCTGAAAATTCAACTAGACATAACTTTTTATCCCCGCTATGAAATTTTGATTTTTCAGATTTGTTGGAAAGATATTCTCAATTAGATTCAAATATTTTTGGTTTCGTTAAAATCCGGTTTATTTTGAATCCTATACATTCATTTGAAATTTGAAATTTGAAATTTGAAATTTGAAATCGAATTATCGAATTACCGCGCCATTTTCAATTCCTTTTATATATATAAATAAATATTTATATTCTAACGAAAATCTATATAAAATATACGTTCGAATTCCATTTAAGATAAATTTCTCGTAGTTATTATTTAAAATAATTCATTTTAAATATTCAAAATTCGCTAAAATTGCCAAAATAAAAATTTTAAATTGGCTCGAATTTCCGGGTTATTACACTGTAAGTTCATTTGCATCTTTGCATCTCTATTTTTTACAATCTAAAGGCCACTGAAGCTCCTCCAGAGCCATTTCCAAACATTAAGCTCCTATTTTGCTTCCAAAGTCAATGTAATGCAATTGCATAGCCAATCTAAGGTGATTTTTACTCGCACTTCTAGCTTATATCAAGTTTCATGTTGTGTTTGCTTAGATTTTGTTTACTATAAGAAGAAATTTGGAATTCTTTATACTGACATTAGTTAGTTTTTTTAGGTTAATCTTCGAGAGATTGTATGTCCTTGTCCTTAGCTAAAATTCATGTTGATTTGGTTCTTGTTTGTTTTCCATTTGTTTCTTTGTGTATATGTCAAATTCACATTCAAAATCCATTTGGAATTAATTCGAAATTTGGCTCGAAGTTGAACATGAAGCAGGCAATCATGCCTGTAAAGTTTGCGACATGAATGTCTACCCATGTCCTTTAAGGGTCAACCTATAGTATGTACAAGTCGACCTACTGGCCGACTTGAGCACTAGTCTGGGTTGATCTAGAGCTATCTATTTTAGCTCATGTACCATATATTCTTCCTTGCTATATTTAATTTTTTAATTTATGAATATTCCACTGTAATTCTAAGTAATTTTGCTGTGATATTAAGTGCTTTGTTTGAGCTATTTGAAATAACTACTTCCAAATATCGAAGACCTGGTATTCAGATATACTTCGCATAGTGGATTGACAAGTTTTCATATGAGTTTTGATTTGCTATTGTAGTGAATTTTCTGTTGGATTCTGTCGATTTCATGCATGTGTTTCTAAATTTTTTTCTAAATTTTTTTCATTCAAAACATATATATATACTAAATTCATTTATTGGACATAAGTATTTCCAAATTTATTATATATTTATATACTCTGTATTTGTGACAATCCCAAAATCCGAGGGGCGGTATTAAGGATAATCATTGGAATATAACACATTAATCATCATAGCAGAGTACAGATAATAGCAGAAACAATAAGTAGAATAATTTTACATGAATATGTCAACGGAATCACAACATGTAACAACATCAGAATAGCACAGCGTAGGATATAACTTAGTAAATAAAAGGGAAGTGATCAGTCATCGTCGCCAAAGGCGGAATACATACATGCAGTGAGACATAATAAGGGTATTAGTCTACATCGGTACATATACATACGATAATAAGTACGGAAAGTAAATCAGTCTGCATCGCCCGTGGAGGAATCATAATATAAGTACAGTAATGGCGGAAAATGTCAAAGTCATCTCTGTGAAGTCAGCCTCGCATGAGCCAAAATGCACTCTATGCAACAGTGCAGAGCCAAAAACAACCTGTCACCTGTGAACTAGGCTGCCCGTGTGAAAATAAGGGCACCCGCGTTTGCAAAGTGAATCAAACAACGAGTCAGTCATGGGGACTGATATGAGGAATCTATTTAACAGTTTAAACAACAGTAATAAGCAAATAATAGGACCACGCCACTCTCGCGGAACGGGTTTACTCCAGTGATTGCTAGTGCATTTAAAACAAAGTAAATTCTTTTAAAACAACGCAATGCTTTTAAAAAGAATGAAGCCATTATAAGACTCAAGTCCCATCATACAATGCAACGCAAGCCAGAGGATAGAGTTTTACCTTATAATAGCCAAGTATGCTTGATACGTATAAAGCAAAATCAATTGATATTATTACTAGTGCATATATGTTTCAAAAGTGAATAGCATCATAAATATCAATCATAGATGGCATAGCTACCATATACTATGTCGCCATACTAGTTCTACAATCGAGTCCGTTATTTCGTATTGGAAATTGGATTTCCGTCATGAGTTGAGGCAAGGGGCAAGCTCCTCTCTGCTTCGAGACATTCTAGCAAATGCCTCAAGACTACGCACTCTGGGTAACCCTAGATCCTCCAAGGCCGGTCCACTCTTACGTTTGAGGGTTAGTTATTCCTGAACACACGTTTCTCGGTCCTTACAGACCTATAATCGAGGCGTCTCGCATTCCAACAACCACATAGGTGAAAAATAGATATAAATGTCAGGGCTGGTAAGTCAATGACACCACCATAGCTAGAAAGAAACGTCATGCTCTCCTTGGGTCCTTATCCCGTTTTTGACTCATACCGAGGTGTGAGGCTCGCGAATCCACGCTATACACAAAGCCAAGCCACGTAGACCGTGCTTTGATCATCATCGACAAGACTTTGCTTTGCAACAGAAGCCTTGATCACAGCATCTTGGCGTGCCACATAGGCAGTCCACTCCATACGATTGATTCCCATCGATATATAACCTCTGAGCTCGTATGTTTCAGAGAAGGGCGTTAAGCAAAAGAATAAATTCTCCGCCGCCAAACAGATATATATTTAACAGAGATCAATCAGTATAGAACAAAATCCAATGTCAGACACACAGCCCATTTACAAGTCCGTTCTGGGTCTGAACGAAACCGTAGGCGTCAATTCCTCGTATATCCGTACAATCAACACATACGTTTAGACGGCTACTACTTCCATCCCTTTCCGGTAGCTACTCCGGTCAGGAACCTCAGTAGCGCCCATCCAACCGATACGAAGATCGTCGGTCTTGAATCGTCTTTGCATTTTCCAATTCGAAACGCTCGATAAATTATTTGAAATGAGGGTTAGCTCGGCCTTTTCAAATAATTCACGTAATTAGAATTTAAATCGATTCTTTCCATGGTTATATTATTCGACATCCATATTTCAGTTCTTTAGTGTTATTTTCGTGTCAAGCACATACACCATCAAATATCAAACAATTCAAGCCCAATTGGTTTATTTGCAATCTATGTTGCTTATAATATTTTATAACGATTTTTCGCCATTTTTTTATTTAAAAATGGCCATATTTAATTAAACGACGTTTCAGGTCGTGCCGTGGCACTGGCGCTGTTTTTCCCCTAATTTGTTTTACACATATCGGAAAATCTAACCGTTGGATTTCTACAAAGTCTATATCAGTGGGAAGATATTCCCAAAGCGAACCCAACGGTTCCAGTTTCGTGAAAATTCGACGGTCGGATCTCCCACACTAGTCGTTTGAAGTTACGGTTTCAAAATTCGAACTGCAGCGTCGTTATTCAATTTAATTTAATTATATTTATATTTATATATAAATATAAACGATTCTGGCGCTGTTTTTCTTCAGATTTGAATTAAACATTCCGAACAATCCAACCGTTGGATTTTTACAAGGTTGGTGCCGTTGGTAAGATATTTCCAAGGCGAACCCAGCGGTTGCGGTTTCGGGAAAATCCGATGGTCGGATTCCTCGTACTAATCGTTTCAAATTACGATTCCGAAACACGAACTGCACGGCTTCGATTCCTTTTAATTATATTTATATTTATATATATAAATATAGTTCATTCTATAATTCCAACTATAATTCATTCTATATTTTCAACTTCGTTTTCACTTCAAATATTTCACTAACGCCTTAATATTTCGAAAAATTTCGCCATAACCTCCTTTCTACGGGGAGGGGTTTGGAAATTTATTGGGCCGTGTTAGGTACCCAATAAATCCTAAAAAGCATCCACATATTTATAGTGATATATTCTGGTGTTTACGGGGGAGCATGTATAGATAATCACTCCAGAGAATAAATTCTCGTCACCCTGTTTTCGTGTGGAAATAAATAGTCCATGTGTCGTATCTAATAACTAGAGACACGTGATTGTTGTCAACTCCAGACCCGTGTGGGGTTTTTATTAATCTGGCGATTTATCGTTATATTTTATATAGTCCATAATAGTCATCAGTTCAACCTGTAGTATATAGTCATCGCCATATAAGCCTCTCGCTCGTATGGTAAATCTTCCACCTCGTCACACAAGCTCCAATTGCTTATGTGGAATATGATGAAGTATGCCTATCATCAAGAAGTATGCCATGTAGTGTAGTTCAAAATTAATTGTTACTATCCTATGGCGATATTTATTATTTCACACAGAATAACCAGCACTCCGCATCCAATGGCATTCACAGGAGTTGATATAAAAATAAAATTGCGCAGCCAACTTATCAAGGTTTACCTATTTGTCGGGCACGCAAATAGTTTCTTTACTCTACAGCTAATCCATTTTTCCTGTTCAACACATGTATATATATGCAGAACAAAGCTAATAATAATATTTCTAGCAAACTATTATTTATTTCAACACGTGTGTATTTTTATCAAAGCGTATACATGATAAAAGAAATAATTTTATCATCAAAAATATTTATTCAACACGTGAATGTTTTTAACACTTCATATTCACAATAAAAATGTAGTTTTTATTGACGATTCATTTTATTTTAACATACGATAACATTCAACACATGAATTTCAACTCGACAAACGAATTTCAATTCAACGCATGAATATTCTCTATAGTTTGTATATATATAAAAATATAATTTTTATCGCTAAAGCTATTTGTTTAAATTCAAATAATATTCAACACATGAATTTTGATTCAACGAATGAATCGCAACTCTACACATGAATATTTGTTTCAACATACGTAATTTAATTCAACGAATGAATTATTCTAACACATGTATATTTCAGAAAATTTCGGCAGCATAACAGCAGGGTAGTTAAAACCGGGACCGTCCCTAGTACGGCTCCTCGCACTACCTTAAAACCTCGCGGTTTTTGACAATGGGGATCATGCATCTAGTTCGCACGCAGGCGGCATGTTTTATTTTCAATTCCACAATCCTATTCCAATTTGTTTCAACCACAAGAGGGTATTTTTCAACCACAAAGGTATTTTTCAACCACAATATCAACCACAAACAATTTGTAACAACCCGAAAATCTAGGCCAGTTTAAATTCATTAGAAATCAATTTCAATACACCATTCACGATAAACCCAAGAATCAATTCAAATTCAATTCCAATTAAATATTATTTAATTGGTATTCTTCATTAAATCTAAATAAAAAGATTTAATCTTTTCTCGGTTGGGCTTAAGAATAGTGTTAATGAAGACACCATTCACGACCAACCCAAATCACATTTGATATTAGTTACAAGGCTCTGAATGGAAAATATACCGGCTTATATTCAATATCAAATTCCACGACAAACAAATATCGTATCGGAAATAACGATATAATATATCTTTCAAATTTCCATAACAATATCTGTATAATCACGAAATCCAACATCGAAATATTCCGAAGATAATTTCGATTCAAATCCATTCCAATGCAATCATTGAAAATTCTGGTTATTTTCAAAACCATTTCAAATTCAATTTATTTATTTAAAAATAAATAGCATTATAATTCTAGTTCAAAACTAGTTTGTTTCGATAAAAATCTATTTTTATCTTTTCAAATATGGAGTTTTTCATCCCAATTCCTGTGTGGGGTTTCAAACAATAAAACACAGATTTTATTTGTGCAGTTGGGCGATGTGTAAAATTTATCGTCCCAATCAATGTCCTTCAAATAGGTGTACATAAACAAACCGTCCGGTTTGTAAATGAATATTTATCTATTCACATTCACGTTAAAAATTATATTTTTAACGATCTAACTATTTTATTCAACCTATGAATATTCTATTCGGTTCATTTATTAAATAAAATGTTATCTTTATTTTTCTAACTTATTTTTAGAAAATTTCGGCGGCATAACGGCACGATACTAGAAACGGGACGAGGCCTAGCCTTATCCCCGGTCTAGTGAAGGCCCACGCCATTCACACATCAATCAAATTTACCAAACAACCAAATTCAAATCAAATCCTCTAACTAATTTATGCAACCAAACAAACAAGTCCATGGTCTGTGGACGATTGTGTCGGGTGCTACTAAACACCGTCTGCATCCTAGTGTATATATATAACTAGAAAAAGAAATTGAAGAGTGAGAAATTCTCACAGATTGCTAAATCCAACGCGGTGACTCTTCTGATGTAGAACTTCTTCGCCGTGCTTTCCACTTGGTCCCATCGCACTCTGGTTGACACAGTATACGTTAAAAATCACCTTTTTATACCGCTACTTGTATAGCAAAGATTATATTTTTACTACGCTATTTAAATCAAAAAGATTATATTTTTATCACGCTACTTTGACTAAAAAGATTATATTTTTATCACGCTATTTAAATAAAAATCTCGCCTTTATAGTGATAAAACTCTCGCCTTTATAGTGATAAAACTCTCGCCTTTCTAGTTTTCAAAAATCAAACCTTTCTTCAAGAAAAAAAATCAAACTTTTTCTTACGTAAAAATTAAACCATCTCTTATGTAAAAATTCAGGTTTATATATATAAGTCATACTTTAAAAACAATGCTTTTCATATAAAAACTCCATTTTTTTTCTATTCTAAAATATGTATAAAAACTGATTTCCATTTACAATGCTTTTTCTTATAAAAACTGATTTTAACAATGCATTTATTCTTAATAAAAACTGAAAATGAAATTGTGTTTTATATTTAAATAAAAACCGACCTAGACAAAGTGATAAATAATTAGAGAATTAGATTTTTAAACCATGTTAATTATATAGAAAAAAAACTGCAGTAGAATCATGTAGAAAAAAAAATAAAAACTGCTGTAATATATTTTTATATTTGATCTTTAAAGTAAATCAAATTAAATTTAAACTAAAATAAATAATAAAACTCACTATCTGTCGCGTTTTCGCTGAGAAGGGGCTATGGGCATTGCTGACAAGGCGAGGTGGCTGAGGAAGGGGGTGGAGCTGTCGTCGAGGTGCTGGAGCTGGAGGGGTCCTTCCTGGTAGCGGCTGCCTGACTGGAGGTGGGCCCTGGGGTGTTGTCGATCTCGTTTTGGGGGAAGGCATCGGGGATAACTGGGGGTTTGTGGGGGCTCACGGTGCTGGTGAAGGGGAGGGAAAGGAGCAGCAGGCGAAGGAAGGAGGGGGGGTGGCGCGAAGGGTGTCGATCGCCAGAAGTGGCGGCGCGTCGAACGAGATGTCGGGTTTTTTTTTCTTTTTTTCCTGAATCGGGTTTCGAATGGAAAGGACAAAGGGGGGCGTTGACTTTGGGATGAAGGGTGGGAGGGTTGATCTATTTAATTTATTATTTAATTAAATCCAAAAAGCCACTTTTTCATAAGAACTCCAAACGAAGCCTAACGACTGTCGTCCCTAACTAATTACCCCCATTCCGGACACAATAGGATATGTATCGTGAGCCAGTTCGGCTATTTCGATAGGTTTTTATCAAAATCAAATTATAAATCAGTATATATTTAATTTTAATGCACATTTTGATTTACCGGGGTCACATACGAACCCGAAAAATTCCAAAAAAATATTTTCTAGCATCGTGTCGACGATACGGTCCTAACAAAACTAGTTTCGTCAAATTCTGAGACCGTTAGAAAAATGGCCATTTTCCAGTCGATTAAAATCAACTGAAACTGGTCAAACGCGTTTTCCTTTGCCACGCTCACATATTGATTCGAAAAATTATGAAATTTGAAACCTAGCAATAATTTGACACTGCGGATCCAACAAAACTGGTTTCGTCGAAATCTGAGGTTGTTTGCAAAAATCCCATTTTTAAGGGCCTGAATTCCATAGCGACTATTCAGAATTTTCAACTGGACATATCTTTTGATCCCCGCTATGAAATTTTGATTTTTCGGATTCGTTGGAAAGATATTCTAAATTAGATCCTAATGTTTTTGGTTTCACTAAAATCCAGTTTGTTTTGCACCCGGTAAATTCATTTGAAGTTTGAAATCGAATTATCGAACTACCACGCCATTTTCAATTCCTTTTATAATTATATATAATTATTTATATTCTAACGACGACGTATATAATATACACATTCTAATTCTATTAAAAATAAATTCCTCGTCGATATTATTTAAAATAATTCATTTTAAATAATCAAAATTCGCTAAAATTGCCAAAATAAAAATTTTAAACTGGCCCAGATTTTCGGGTTGTTACAATCTCCCCCACTTAAAACTTTTTGTCCCCAAAAAGGAACAAAGTCGAAAGTGGTTTGATTAATCAACTCTATGTTCGATCTGGCTTTCATTCTCCAACTTTTCAGTTTCTGAGAATTTTCAATTATTCAAAAATTTGGCTAACACCCTAAATTTTCGAAAAATTTCGCCATAACCTCCCCTGCACCGGGAGCCACGAGAAAATCCCGAAATTGCCATATAAGCCTTCTGATCTCAAAAAGAAAAAGCCAAGCGGCTAGCCAATAGGCTCATAAAATTATCATCACCCAAACAAAACAGTAAATTATGGTAAACATGTACCTATTTGTCGGGCAAACAAATTTTATTCTCTGCTCTAGCCTCCTTGCTATGACCTGTTCAATGTAAGCATATATATATATATATATATATATATATATATATATATATATATATATGCAAGCAAATGCGGCTAATTTTCAATACAATTCAATATTTGGTTCAATTTGGTTAAAGGTTCAACATCTTAATTAATCAACCAATAATCAACAACACAACCATCAATCAATTAGTTGATTAGCTTTTTAAATTCATAATTTTGATATATAGTCAAAAAATCAGATTTTTGATGCCAAATCACAACAATAAGCCCTATCTAGTTTTGTTTCTCACACCAGTCAATAGGAAATTTATAGAAATCTCACTTTTGTCGCTCGAAAATAAATACTGGCGATGGTGCCCCGTCACCAGAATTATCCCCAGGCAACTAGAGTATGATTCTATAACTATCCAATACATTAAAACTTCGAATACACGTTTGCAAGACATATATGCAAAATCTTTATATATCGGACTGTCCAAATCTATATAGATAAATAATCAAATACGAATAGTCGATTTAAATTTTCAAAACAAAAATTTGTTTTCATTTTAAAAATATACTCTTCACACTCGTTCTAGGATACTACTGATCCCATCTCTAACGAGTCATTCCCATTGGATATTACTAATCCAATATCTGATGAATTCTTTAGTACGGTTCTAATGTGTCTTGTTCTCTATCTTTGTAAACCAAAGCTCTGATACCAACTGTGACGAAAAGGAATCTCGCTCGGTCCGAACGAGTCGCTAAACCGACCCAGACCGCTCGAAACGCCCTATCGCTTTGAGAACACGACAAAACAGAACCGCAGACGGAAGAACATTTCATTGTATATTACAACAATGCATCAGATTACAAGAATATACAGAGTATAAACAAATAAATATTACACAGAAATATCAGAGATTTAAATTACATTTAAATACATAGCAGCGGAAAATAATACAATACACAACTAGAAGAGATATACGGATACAAAGCTTTCCGGATATCATTCCAGCTGTAAACCAGGATCCTGCGAATATAAATCTGCAAAACCAAAACTACTAGCTGCCCGTGTCAAAATAAGGGCACCCAGAGTTTAGGTTAAAACAATAAACCCCAGGTCAGTCATGGGACTGGTGTGAGAACTAAAACAGTTATTAATCTTTATTTTAAAATTAGGTAAATCAAGGGACCACGCCGCTTACGCGGAACAGGTTTCCTCCCAAGAACACCAGTGCATAAAACAACAACGCAATGCTAAATAAAGAAAAATGAAGCTATTATAAGACCCAGTTCCCATCACACAATGCAACGCAAGCCGGAGGATAGGGTTTTTACCTTATAATAGCCAAGAATGCTTGATACGTTTAAAACAAATCATTTGATACTATTAAGTGCATAGTGTATAAAACAACTTCAAATCATAAGTATCAATCATAGGCGGCATGAGCGCCCCATCCCACTATGTCGCCATATATAGGATTACAACTACAACCGCAAGATCACGTATTTGGAAATTGGATTTCCGTCATGAACCAAGGCAAAAGATAGTCCTTACCGAATTCGAGACTGCCTAGCCCGAGTCTCAGGATCAGAACACATCGACCCTTGGAGCGACAGGGCCGGTCCACACGGACTGGATTAAAAATGCCTGAGCACTACGTTTCGCCGCCCTTTGGGGCGTAAGCGAGCCAACAAGTGACTCCATCGGACCCGGATCGTCCGATCTAACCGAGCCGCCTCGCAACAGCAACAACCACATAAGTCAAACTCGTCAGGGCGTGTAAAACCACTGACGCCATTTTTAGCTAGGAGGAAACGTAGGCCCTCCCTGAGGTCCTTTCTCCCGTTTCTGGTTCATACCGGGGTGTGAGGCTCGCGATTTCACGTTATACACAAAGCTACGCCACACAGGCAGTGCTTTGATCATCACCACAAGACTATGCTTTTCAACAGAAGCCCTGATCATTGCATCTTAGCATGCCACACAGACAATTTACGTCGTGCAACTGATGGCTATCAATCACACAGAATGAATTCCAATGTCAGACACACATTCCATTTGCAAGTCCGTTCTGGGTCTGAACGAAACCGGAGGCACTAAATACCTTGCAAACCCATCGATCACCACATACGTCTGGACGATCACCACTCATTATCCATATTTCGGGATGCCTCCCAATCAGGACCTCGGTTACCATCCAAACGAGGTGAAGATCTCCGGTCTTCGACCACCGTCTTCATTTTCGATTTCTTATCGTCGATTCAGTTATTCAGAATGGGATAAACCCGGTCTTTCTGAGCAACTCGCGTATATAATAAACAAGTGTTACACAAACACAACATACGCTTCATTCCAATTCATTAGTCACTAACCGTAAATTAATCAAGAGAATAATTCCCCAAATATTAACCCCGAAGGCCGAAACCAACATCAGATCAATATCCAGAAAACCATTCTACTTAGCTAACCGACAGTTAGTTTCTAAATTTCACATTCATAGGGAAAGGTTCCCATTAATTTTATCAAAGATAAATCATTAAAATTTATTCTTTAATCTACTTTTGAATATCAATTCAAACTAGTCGGGATTAGAGAACCTTACCGAAGCAATCATTTGTTTTAATTTCCCAATCCCAGCCTATTCATCCCATGAATTAAAACGGGTCTTACTTCATATCTAACACCACGGTGTTATCGGTAAATTCAATTACCATTTCACGTTCAAATCTAATTAAAGATTTAACTATCGCCTAGAGCAAAACTGGTGATACTCCATTCTCGATGTTTTCAATCTAATTAAAGATTCTTTAAAACTCCACTTAGTTTTAATCTGTGACTGGGTTAAAGAATCAGTGTCATTTAAAAACACGGTTCACGATAAACCCAAAATCCTATCACATTTCATTCGGTCCCTAAC
This sequence comes from Allium sativum, assembly GCA_030737875.1. Lineage (NCBI taxonomy): Eukaryota > Viridiplantae > Streptophyta > Magnoliopsida > Asparagales > Amaryllidaceae > Allium > Allium sativum. The sequence goes on from CM060913.1 coordinate 155,877,318, forward strand.
CGTGAATTAGCAAGTGAGCAATTTCCTAAGTATTAACCCCGAAGGCCGAAACCAACATCAGATCAATACCCCAGAAACCATTCAACTCAACTAATCTCCAGTTAGTTTCTGGATTTTCTTAACTCCTTTGGGTCTAAGAACAGTATTATTGAAGATACCATTCACGACAACCCAAAATCACATTCTATTAATTTTCGGGTTAAAGAACGAGTGTTATTTAAAACACCATTCACGATAAACCCAAGAATCAATTCAAATTCAATTCCAATTAAATATTATTTAATTGGTATTCTTCATTAAATCTAAATAAAAAGATTTAATCTTTTCTCGGTTGGGCTTAAGAATAGTGTTAATGAAGACACCATTCACGACCATCCCAAATCACATTTGATATTAGTTACAAGGCTCTGAATGGAAAATATACCGACTTATATTCAATATCAAATTCCACGACAAACAAATATCGCATTGGAAATAATGATATAAATATATCTTTCAAATTTCCATAACAATATCTGTATAATCACGAAATCCAACATCGAAATATTCCGAAGATAATTTCGATTCAAATCCATTCCTATGCAATCATTGGAAATTCTGGTTATTTTCAAAACCATTTCAAATTCAATTTATTTATTTAAAAATAAATAGAATTATAATTCTAGTTCAAAACTAGTTTGTTTCGATAAAAATCTATTTTTATCTTTTCAAATATGGAGTTTTTCATCCCAATTCCCGTGTGGGGTTTCAAACAATCAAACACAGATTTTATTTGTGCAGTTGGGCGATGTGTAAAATTTATCGTCCCAATCAATGTCCTTCAAATAGGTGTACATAAACAAACCGTCCGGTTTGTAAATGAATATTTATCTATTCACATTCACGTTAAAAATTATATTTTTAACGATCTAACTATTTTATTCAACCTATGAATATTCTATTCGGTTCATTTATTAAATAAAATGTTATCTTTATTTTTCTAACTTATTTTTAGAAAATGTCGGCGGCATAACGGCACGATACTAGAAACGGGACGAGGCCTAGCCTTATCCCCGGTCTAGTGAAGGCCCACGCCATTCACACATCAATCAAATTTACCAAACAACCAAATTCAAATCAAATCCTCTAACTAATTTATGCAACCAAACAAACAAGTCCATGGTCTGTGGACGATTGTGTCGGGTGCTACTAAACACCGTCTGCATCCTAGTATATATATATAACTAGAAAAAGAAATTGAAGAGTGAGAAATTCTCACAGATTGCTAAATCCAACGCGGCGACTCTTTTGATGTAGAACATCTTCGCCGTGCTTTCCACTTGGTCCCATCGCACTCTGGTTTACACAGTATACGTTAAAAATCACCTTTTTATACCGCTACTTGTATAGCAAAGATTATATTTTTACTACGCTATTTAAATCAAAAAGATTATATTTTTATCACGCTACTTTGACTAAAAAGATTATATTTTTATCACGCTATTTAAATAAAAATCTCGCCTTTATAGTGATAAAACTCTCGCCTTTATAGTGATAAAACTCTCGCCTTTCTAGTTTTCAAAAATCAAACCTTTCTTCAAGAAAAAAAATCAAACTTTTTCTTACGTAAAAATTAAACCATCTCTTATGTAAAAATTCAGGTTTATATATATAAGTCATACTTTAAAAACAATGCTTTTCATATAAAAACTCCATTTTTTTCTATTCTAAAATATGTATAAAAACTGATTTCCATTTACAATGCTTTTTCTTATAAAAACTGATTTTAACAATGCATTTATTCTTAATAAAAACTGAAAATGAAATTGTGTTTTATATTTAAATAAAAATCGACCTAGAAAAAGTGATAAATAATTAGAGAATTAGATTTTTAAGCCATGTTAATTATATAGAAAAAAACTGCAGTAGAATCATGTAGAAAAAAAAACTGTTGTAATATATTTTTATATTTGATCTTTAAAGTAAATCAAATTAAATTTGAACTAAAATAAATAATAAAACTCATTATCTGTCGCGTTTTCGCTGAGAAGGGGCTATGGGCATTGCTGACAAGGCGAGGTGGCTGAGGAAGGGGGTGGAGCTGTCGTCGAGGTGCTGGAGCTGGAGGGGTCCTTCCTGGTAGCGGCTGCCTGACTGGAGGCGGGCCCTGGGGTGTTGTCGATCTCGTTTTGGGGGAAGGCATCGGGGATAACAGGGTGTTTGTGGGGCTCACGGTGCTGGTGAAGGGGAGGGAAAGGAGCAGCAGGCGAAGGAAGGAAGGGGCGGTGGCGCGAAGGGTGTCGATCGCCAGAAGTGGCGGCGCGTCGAACGAGATGTCGGGTTTTTTTTTCTTTTTTTCCTGAATCGGGTTTCGAATGGGAAGGACAAAGGGGGGCGTTGACTTTGGGATGAAGGGTGGGAGGGTTGATCTATTTAATTTATTATTTAATTAAATCCAAAAAGCCACTTTTTCATATGAACTCCAAACGAAGCACAACGACTGTCGTCCGTAACTAATTACCCCCATTCCGGACACAATAGGATATGTATCGTGAGCCAATTCGGCTATTTCGATAGGTTTTTATCAAAATCAAATTATAAATCAGTATATATTTAATTTTAATGCACATTTTGATTTACCGGAGTCACATACGAACCCGAAAAATTCCAAAAAAATATTTTCTAGCATCGTGTCGACGATACGGTCCTAGCAAAACTAGTTTCGTCAAATTCTGAGACCGTTAGAAAAATGGCCATTTTCCAGTCGATTAAAATCAACTGAAACTGGTCAAACGCGTTTTCCTTTGCCAAGCTCACATATTGATTCGAAAAATTATGAAATTTGAAACCTAGCAATAATTTGACACTGCGGATCCAACAAAACTGGTTTCGTCGAAATCTGAGGTCGTTTGCAAAAATCCCATTTTTAAGGGCCTGAAATCCATAGCGACTATTCAGAATTTTCAACTGGACATATCTTTTGATCCCTGCTATGAAATTTTGATTTTTCGGATTCGTTGGAAAGATATTCTAAATTAGATCCTAATGTTTTTGGTTTCACTAAAATTCGGTTTGTTTTGCACCCGGTACATTCATTTGAAGTTTGAAATCGAATTATCGAACTACCGCGCCATTTGCAATTCCTTTTATAATTATATATAATTATTTATATTCTAACGACGACGTATATAATATACACGTTCTAATTCTATTAAAAATAAATTCCTCATCGATATTATTTAAAATAATTCATTTTAAATAATCAAAATTCGCTAAAATTGCCAAAATAAAAATTTTAAACTGACCCAGATTTTCGGGTTGTTACACAATTATTTCCAACCATTCGTCATACCATATAATATCACGTCAATCACAAGCAATAAATATCGTCTATGGTCTGTGGACGAGGGGAGTATATATATATATATGTATGTATATATATATATATATATATATATTAATTCACTTGCATTTCATCACAACTCAAAGCAAATATGTTTCATTCAACGCTCGTATAATTTATACATCGTTAATATAACTTATACAACACATGTACATGAGGTATACAATGCGTATATAATTTACACTTCGCTTATATAATTTATACAACGCGATTCCATTCACACAATTCAGTTTAGATTCCTCACATTGGTTATTGCAGTGCTAAAAATCGTAGGAAGATCAGAAAAATCCGCGGCATCTTCTAGAATGTAGAGAGCCTCCTTGCGGTCACGGTGTCTCCTGTTTCATCGAATTTCGTTAACGAACAAAAAAGATATTATTTTTCAAAGTTTTGCAATGCTTTATAGTGTTATTTTCATTTCTTAATAATAAAGGTCGTACCTTTATTTTTGATTCAAAACTAGGGTCGAAAAATTCGTGCAATTTATCGATCGTTGCTTCGATCAGGTGGTGCCACGTGGAAGGGGGCGGCGAGGGCTTCACGGCGCTGGTGGTTTGAGGGGTTGCGATGGCGGATCGGGGCGGCGGCGGCGCTGGGAAGTCGATGACTTCCTGGCTTCGATTCAGGCGGAGGAGTTGATGGTGGAGGCCATGTCGGGGTCGGATGAGAAGAGGAGGCGAAGGCGAGTCGACTGGTGGCGGCGGCGTCGGCTGTAGGTAGCGGTGGCGGCCGGAAAAAGGGAGGAAAGGTCGGAGCAACGTGGATCGTCTAGAGCTGGGTGGCGGCTAGGGTTTTCGAGACATTTTTTTATAAAGGAAAAATCCTATTGGCCGAAGCTTTATAGGAAATTTTAAATAGTGTTTTCACAAACGGACTCGAAATCAAACCCAACGACTGTCGCCCCTAGCTAAATACCCCCATTTCGGACACAATGGGATATGTTTTGTTGGCCAATTCGACTGTTACAATCAGTTATTTTTCAAATTAAAATATAAAACATTCAATATTTAATTCGAACGTACATTTCAATTTGCCAGGGCCACAAACTGAATCGAAAAATTCCCGAAAAATAAATCTAGCTTTGTTTTGACGATACGGTCCTAACAAAACCAGTTTCGTCGAATTCTGAGCTCGTTTGAAAAATGGCCATTTTTAGGTCGACCCATTTTAACAGAAATTGACCAATCAAATTTTCTTTTGCCCCGCTCACATACTAGCTTCAAAAATTATGAAATTTGAAACTTAGCAATTATTTGACATCCCGGACCCAACAAAAGTGGTTTCGTCGAATTCCGAGGTTGTATGCAAAATATCAATTTTCAAGGGCTATATATGCTATATAGCGACCTTTCTGAAAATTCATTTGGCCATAACTTTTGATTCCCGCTATGAAACTTCGATTTTTCAGATTCGTTAGAAAGGTACTCATAAACAGATTTAAATATTTTCATTTTCGCTAAAATCCGTTACATTTTCCACCCGGTATAGTCAGACAAAGTTTGTATTCAAACTTTCAAACTGCAATACTATACCCAATTCTTTATTTTATTGAAATAGGCTATTTCAATTATTCAAATTCTTTGGTATTAACCAACTTTAAAAAATTTAAATTGGTTCACATTTTCCGGGTTATTACAATCTCCCCCTCAAACTTTTCGTCCTCGAAAAGGAAATAACAGCTAAGTAGGAAACAAAATGTAAAGGCAAAGTATTGTAAAGGTATCTTGCACCGAAGTTAGTCAGGGATGTCCACTCTGCATTTGGGGTAGGCTTGTTTAATGCTTTCCTCAGTCTCCCAAGTACAGTCTCTAGGATCACTACTCGACTGCACCTTGACTAAATGGATCTTTTTGCTCCTTAGCTCTCTATTCTTTGCCAACTATCTTTAATGGCTCTCTTCTGAGTGCTAATTCTGGAGTTATGTCAATATCCTGTTGCGCTGCTTCTTCCACAACAAGATCTGGATCATGAACATGTTTTCTGAGTTGGGACACGTGGAACACATTATGTACACCAGGCAACCAATCAGGTAATGAAACCCTATATGCAAGAGTTCCAATCCGTTCAAGTATAGGAAAGGGACCAATAAATCTCAGTGCCAACTTCCCAGTCTTGCCAAATCTGATTACTCCCCGCATTGGAGAAACTCTTAAATAAACATAATCGCCAACGGCAAACGATAAATCCCTTCTTCTCGCATCAGCATAACTTTTCTGTCGGCTTTGTGCGGTTTTCAATCGCTTCTTAATGAAATCGACTTTATCCGATGCTTCTCGAATCATATCGGGCCCTAACACAAGTCTGTTGCCAGGTTCTACCCAACATGCGGGAGATCTGCACGGTCTACCGTATAATGCTTCAAATGAGGGCATTCCCAGACTTGCTTGATAGCTATTGTTGTAAGAGAATTCGGCTAAATGTAAGTGATCTTCCCATGAGCCTCCAAAATCGATAACGCAAGCTCGCAGTATATCTTCTAGAATTCTATTCACCCGCTCAGTTTGGCCGTCTTTCTGAGGGTGGTAAGTGGTGCTTAAATTCAATTTGGATCCCAATTCTGTCTGGAATGCTTCCCAGAATTTGTTAGTAAACAGGGGATCTCTATCACTGACTATATTGAGCGGCACTCCATGTAGTTTAACTATTTCTTTGAAGTAAATCTGTGCTAAACTTTGAGCCGTTCTGTTGGATCGGACAGGTATGAAATGGGCAATCTTCGTGAAGCGATCTACGATTACCCATATACTGTCGTTTCCTTTCCTAGTTCGAGGCAATCCATCGATGAAGTCCATCGAAATTTGTTCCCACTTCCATCCTGGAATTTCTAATGGTTGTAATAGTCCAGCCAATTTCTGCTGATCACTCTTAACAAGTTGACAAGTGGGGCATCTACTAACATATAATGAAATATCTCTTTTCATTGACCTCCACCAGAATGTGCGTTTGATATCGTTATACATCTTGCTCACACCGGGATGGATACTTAGTTTGGACTTGTGGCACTCATCAAGTATTTCTCTTCTGAGCTCAGGAAGGTTTGGGATGCAAATTCTACCCTTTAATCTAAGAGCTCCCTTGTCATCGAGTCGGAAACTTGTGGATTCACCTCCTTTGACTCTCTGACAGACTCTTTGAATGAATTCATCGTCTTTCTGAAGGGTCGAGATCCTTTCTATTAATGAAGACGTGATGACAAAACTGGCGATGATTTCATTCTTTCTGCTGAGCGCATCGGCTACAACATTGGCTTTCGCTGGAGTGTATAGAATTTCAAAATCGTATGCTGCAAGGAACTCTAATCAACGTTGTTGTCTCAAGTTTAGATCTTTCTGAGTGAATAGATATTTCAAGGATTGATGATCCGTGAATAGTTCAAACTTCTCGCCCAATAAATAATGCCTCCAGATTCTTAAAGCAAACACGATAGCTAATAACTCAAGATCATGAGTTGCATAGTTTCTTTCATGCGGCTTCAGCTGACGGCTGGCATAAGCGACCACTTGGCCTTTTTGCATTAATATTGCGCCTAGCCCTCTAATAGAAGCGTTTGTCCATACAGTCAAGTCTTGGTTGCCTTCTATAATTGTCAATACTGGAGTAGTTGTCAACTTCAGTTTCAGCTCCTGGAAAGCTTCTTCACATTCGGGAGTCCATTTGAATTTCTCATGCTTCTTGGTAAGCTTTGTCAATACACCAGATATCTTTGAAAAATCCTGAACGAAATTCCGATAGTAACTAGCCAATCCAAGGAAACTTCGAACTTCTGTGGGAGTAGTAGGTTGTTTCCAGTTTTGAATCGCTGTAATTTTGCTTGGATCTACAACAATCCCTTCTTTTGATACGACATGGCCTAGGAACTTAACTTCATCCTGTCAGAAGACACTCTTAGAAAATTTAGCTTTCAAGACATTTCTCCTTAGGATTTTCAACACTTGTTCTAAATGTTTTGCATGTTCGTCTTCCGACTTTGAGTAGATTAAAATGTCATTGATGAAGACTAGAACAAATTTATTCAATACACCACGGAACACTCTGTTCATAAGATCGACGAAGTATGCCGGAGCGTTACACAAGCCGAACGGCATTACTAACCATTCGTAGAATAAATCGGGACCCCTGAAGGCTGTCAAAGGAACACAGTCTTCGGCTATACGTAATTGGTGGAAACCTGTAGCTAGGTCCATTCTGGAGAATACTGTTGCTCCATTTAATTGATCTAACAGATCATCTATACGGGGCAAGGGATATTTGTTCTTCAGTGTCTGTTTATTGAGATCTCGGTAATCAACACAAAGTCTTAGAGTACCGTTTGATTTCGGGACAAATACTACAGCTGCTCCCCAAGCTGAAAAGCTCGGTCTGATCAGACCTTTCCAAAGCAATTCTCGGGTTTGACTACCTAACTCTTCTTTTTCTTTCGAGGCCATTCTTCTAATTAGATGCACTACTGGCCGGGCGTTAGGAATTAGATGTATCCTGAATTCAATTTCTCTTTGCGGCGGTAAGTTTTCTACTTCTTCAAACACATCCGCATAGTTTTTAACGACCGGTATCCTTTCTAATGAAGGGGGACTAACTTCTAAAGAAGACCAAAATTCTGTTCTATTAATTTCTGAGCCATGGCATGGTATACATATAGGTCCAAGCTTCGTTTTGACTTTAACGATTCGTTCGGCACATCTAACTTAAGCCTTATATTTGGTTAACCATTCCAAACCGAGAATAACATCGAATTCTAATAAATTCATGATGATTAACCTATGGGGAAACTTGTAGAAAAAATAGGAGATAGGCACTCTGCAGTACGAACTGAGACTAACAGGTTTTGAACTTTAATTGGTTCTTTAAGCTTCCTTGGATTCAATTTTAACTTGTGAACAATTTTACCAGAAATGAAGCTATGTGATGCACCAGTATCAAAAAGTACAGAAACAGGAATATTTTTAATGGTAAGGGTACCTCCCAAGACGTCGGGTTTACCTGATCCATCGGTGGTAGCTGGCGGGGTCTCCCCGTCATACACATGAGCCACTTGGGCATTCTGCTTCAGAGGACAGTTCCTACTATAGTGCCCCTTCTTATGGCAGTTGTAGCATTCGGCTGAGTCTGGATTTGCCTTTGGCTTCCTCGGGGCTTTGCATACATTAGAAAAATGACCTGGCTTCCCCCAGTTGTAGCAATTTCCTTTAGGGATCTTTCCAGGTTTCTGAGTAGCGGCCGCTGTAATGCTAGACTCGGGCTGATCTGCTGAAGCCTTACGCTTATTTCCAGCTTGGCTTTTGGCGCGGTCTTGGCTGGCGTGCCTTTCATCCATATCTTCATAGTTGCAAGCCATTTCTACCAATTCTGAGAAGGAGAGTTTGATGTTGCTCATAGCTCTATCATGGTACTTGAGCTTTAGCCCAAATATAAATCTCTTGTTCTTTGCTTTGTTGGTCATAATAAGCTCTGGAGCATAGTGCGACAACTGGGTGAATTTATTGAGGTAATCCTGGATAGAGAGATCTCCTTGCTGGAGATTAGCAAACTGCTCTCGCATTCTCTCTAAAGCCTGTTCAGGTACAAACTTCTCATTGAACATGGTTTTGAATTGCTCCCAGGTTCTGACAGTACCTGCTGCATCTTCTGAGGTGATGGCATCCCACCACATCTCTGCTTCCTCCTGTAGGAGCCAAATACCTGGTCGTGCTTTGTTGTTGGTTCCCAAACCCATTCCTTCAAAGATTTTCTCACAGGTCTTCAACCAAGCTATAGCCTTCGTCACTGTACCCGTACCAGAGAAGGGTTTTCCCCCAAGGTTCCTATACCTCTTCACTACTCTGTCTAGCTCGAAGTCCTCGGGTGCTGGTGGCTGAACAATAGGGCCTTCCTCAACTACGGGGATATTCCCTCGTCCTCCTGCTGCTCCTGCTCGGCCTCCACGGCCTCCTCTAGCTGCTGCTGCTCATGTAACCATTAGAAAGAGCACTGTATAAGCAAGAAAAGAGTCAAGCTCACAGATTTGATAATTTTCATATATGATAAAGCAGGGGAACATAAGGAAAGGTAATGATGCACTGATCAAATTGTTTTGCTAATCTGCTTAGCTCATTCTAGGACATTGCTAATCCTATCTCTAATGAGCTACTCGCCTTAGAACACTACTGATTCTATTCTGACGAGGTGTTTAATGTGTTTGTAACGACCCGGGGATTTTCGGCCTCGAAAATCGATATAAATACCGTGATCGTATCTCATATCGATCCTCCAAGCACCGAGAACACCGGATAGTTTAGAAAGAATTTAGAGGGTGAGATAAGAAAGAAAGAATATTAGAATAGAAGAAAGAAGAAGAACACATCAGAATCTCACAGCGGAACGAATAAAATATAATATCAAATACCTTTATACAAAAGAACTTTGTATACGTACCAATCATCAGAGTACAACATTCATCTATCACAGCGGAAATAACTTTAAATAACTAGCGATGAAGCCTCCTGCTTCCAGCTCCTGAAATTCCAAGCGAAACCTAACCTGGAACATACTCGGTCTGACCCGAGCACATTTGATTTAAAACAAAAATACACCGGGTCAGTCTGGAATACTATCAGTGATAAATTCACATAACACACACTTGTTTACACACACACCTGTTTAACTTTGGAAATCCTTTTCGAAAACAAAAGGATAATAGTAAGACCAGCCCACACATAAACACGGACGGTTTTTACCTTACTATAACCCAAACCATTTCTTTGAAATCATACTTTGATCTGATATTATCATAATGTCTAATTACAAGTAATTAGCAATCTAGAGGAACGCTTGCATCTCACGCTCCCCATATATAGTATACAATCGAAAACCGCGGGTGCTTATTGGATATTGGATTTCCAACTTGACAAGGTATGGGACCACCTTCCGCACGTGTATCTCTAGAGGCGAATACACTGGGTTCAACAAGAACGTCTTGCAACCCGGCCCTCACATGACCGACCACTCATTTCGCTTGAGTGTGCCAAATGTATATCACCGACGGTTGGGATCAGCAACCGCCACCCGAATAGGGTCAGCATCGAAACAAAGATAAAGAAGCAATAGGAATTTCTCTAGATAGGTGATCATACATCCTAATGGGTGCGACCCACATAGCCATGCTGCCTGCCCGATTTTTGTCATTTCCCGGTTGATGAGGCTTGAGGCTAGAATCTCTATCTCCAGAACATCTGGTCATCATTCACTTTGAATGCCACATCGTCAGATCCGCCAGATCACACTTGATTGACGTCCACAAACACACTCTAGCTGTCAGGCTAGAGAATAACCATTTCTCCGCCATCAACTATGGTACGTTTGGAGAAATCAACACATGTAATTCCTTTGGAAATACTCTGTCAGACATCCGTCCATACATGTCATCCAGGATCAGGATGAACCGAAGGTACTCTCCTACTGCATCACATATAGGAATCACCCCATGGATCAGTAGCGAGAAGTCCTTGCAAATCTGTGGATTCAACCACGATAGAATCACAAATCGAATAACTCCGGTTGCAATCCAGAGAGATTCAACCAGTGGTCCTTCCGCTTATGAAGATCCACGGTCTTCACTTGCTCCGTCTTCAATCGACGTCTTCACGTACTTGTTGGTCAGAATGGTATTCGAATATAAATTCGATCCCGGTCTTTCCGAACCAACAATCGTATTGGTCTGGTTTGATAGTCGGTGTTTTAACAATCAAAATAACAGTGTTTCAAACATCACAACAAATGAGTACACTGGTTCAGTATTCAACATCACTTGGTCTTTAACACTGAATTACTTTTGGTTGAATTAAACCTCTAACTCTTTAATATTCAAAATACGATATTTGAATAACTCTAATTCGATTTAACTCTAATTGATTAACTCTTCTTGATTCATTTGACTTATCTAACTTAACTGGAACAACCTGATTTGATTACTCTTATCGATTAACTAATACTCGACTTAACTCCATTCGCTCGACTCTAGATCGCAGCGATCACAATGGTTACGCCTGATTTCCTCAGGAAACATCTGTTCGCCTTAGGCTATCTGCAGCCCTGCGAATTACGCTAGCAGTCGTCCATAAATGGAAATTTCCCAAATGACTATGTTTGACTAACTCTAACCATATTCGATCAGCTCCAATTGAATTACAATTGTTTAATATAATTTGAGATCGATATTCTCATTTCCTTTGAAATTAACATTGAAATATTATAAAATTTCCAAAACCTTGCTTTATAGTTTGATACTCCTTACATAGGATAAATCCAATTTCAACGCATTCACCTACTCCCACACTAATACCATTCCTCGATAATAGTGGAGTCAACCAAGTTGGGGTATTTTAGTTACCTCTCAGACCTTGATCAACCCGTTCCCATCTCAGAATAACATTAGTTTAACCCCTAACGTCACAATCACATCTCCCTTTTGATTTCAAATCTGGTTTTATAAAACCGTTGTTTACATTTGAAATCTTATTTAAATCCTTTTTACTTAATTCCTTTATTTAAGTAACATCCATTTAAACATTACCTTAACTGCAAGTATTCTTCCATTTATACCTTCTTGGTATATAACTTAAATCCCTCGTCAACTAGTTTGATCCCATCTAGTTGAACCTTCCTGTGATAAACTTGTATCGCCATTTTTGGCCAAACCTCACCGTCAATTAAACTCTTGTTAATTGAATTTCCCTTTATCAAACCTTGTTTGAAGCTTGGACTAACAAATCCTTTTAATAAAATCCTTACTTGGCATTTAATTGAATTTACTTCTTTATCATTTTAAAATAAAGAATAATTGGCTTTAACCAAAATATGGTTAACTTTAATCTTGGCCCAAAGTAGTATTCATACCATGTTTACAAACTTACTCGATAAAAATCAAGGTTATTAACAATAACCAATTTAATTACCCCTTTGGATTATGATTAATCAAAGATTAACCAATACCCAACCCTATTCATTAAACTTTAACGACCATTTAAGCCAATATTTAATCCCTTTTGTCCATTCTACTCGAAACGGTGGTTTTACCAACCATACACTTCAGTTAACGATTAACTGAAATCCAACTGTCATTTCCCTTTTCTAAATTAATTAATTAACATAATTAATTAAAGTCACCTTTAATTGTTTGAAAACAATTATTTTCCCTTTAACAAATCTATGGAAATTCTTGGCTTTCCACTTCTCAACTGATTCAAGCCATCAACTAAATTTTCAAAATAACTCGATTAAATATATTCGATTTAAATTCCAATTTAAATCCCTTATATAATTTAAATTAAACTTTAATCCAGTTATAACTCTAACATCGCGTCAATTCACCCAAAGGTCAACCGATGTATAAATCATCACAGTTTGGCCATTCACTGCCCATTTACCCAATCAACACTGTCGGTTGATTTCAACACAACCCAGATGGATATATACTCAACCATCACATACAGACAGGTTTTGGTGTCAATCAAGGTGAGCAATTCATATATATGCACACCAAACAAAATACAGTATATTTGAGGAATCCGGTCGGATCCCTCCAACCTGTCCTTCTCTGCATCACAGATGTCAGTTGATAACAATATACGAGTTAAATAATATCAACTGCAATCAAACAGATAATAACAACCAAATTTGCATCCATCGCATCCAATCAACCAGTTTTAACTGTAAACTGTAAAATATACTTTACTGTGACTTTACCACATCACAGTATTCCAGAAGGTGTGAGAATTAACTCACCAGAGTTTGTTCTGGTCGACGGTTGACGCGTTTGTCACTTTTAATTTGGGACGACCGTCCAAAATTAGCTGAATTTTCAACTGTCTCGGATTGACTCCTAGTCAGTGCCATTGGGTAGGTCTCGTCCCTGCGATCCCAACGCATCTTGTTTCGTCAAATTTCGTCGTCGTATGACGAAGTTATGTTCGTTCAAAGTTTTGGTAATTATACGGTTTATAACTAATTAATAAATTAAATAATTAATAAATAATTACCTTATAACTGTGCCACGTCAGCCTAGTATAGATGAAAACGCGTTTTCTTGCTTACTCCCAGCTCAAACCCGACTTTCATCCCCCTTATTCACGAACGGAAAGCTCCACCAATATCCACGACTAACGCCGCCGATCTGCTGGCCCTGGGACCCACTTCGCCTCTCCATCAGAACACCGCCAGCGTGTAGGCCGCACGCCAGAAGCCCCATCACCCAGAACCGCGTCCGTCGCCGGAATTTCCGGTTTGCCCCCTTTCCGATCACCCACTAAATTCGCCCGCCACAGGCCACTATCGTCGATACCACCACCACCAACGCGAGCGCCTCGCCACCCCCTACCAGTTCCCCTCCAGACCCGACACCAAATTCCCCCAGGTTCGCCGGAAATTGACCAAACCCCATCGTCACTTACAACCGAACCCCAAAAATCAACCCCTCTGTTCATCTATGAATCGCGACCACCACACACAACTGTTGAACCTCCGACCACAACCAAACGAAAGCTATCTCTCCCCTCTACAATAGCCCCATGGTCCCGCCCACTGAAATCAGCCATAGCGCCTCAATTTGATCAAAGAACGAAAGTGGTTTTCACTGGTTTTCATCCGATTCCGGCCACCACCATGCTCCGATCAACCTGGAATTTTGCGTGCAGGTAGCTAAGGACCCGATCTACATATTTCCCTTTGGTTGCCCTCACAAATTCATTACGGATTGAGAGGAATAATTAAATTTGTAAAAGTGGACTTTTCTGCAAAAATGACCAACGAAATTAGGGTTTGCTTTGGGGATTTCTGATTTGGGGCCTTATATAGAGTGGAAAATTATTATTTTAAGTTGATGTGATGTCTGATACTGACTGACGATTTTTATTTCGTAACTATCGCTATTTCGAACGTCGTTATTTCGCTGCTGCGTTCACATACGAACCCCGATCGAGTTGCGACTGGACGACATAGTATATTTTGACGATACGGTCCTAACGAATCTTGTTTCGTCGAATTCCGAGCTCGTATGCTCAAATAGCGTTTGTACACGTCCAATTATATCGATTTATTTTGCATTTTATTTTGCCACGCTCACAGAATAACCCCGATTGACGCGCCGTTTGAAAATCTGGCAATAATTTACTGTTACGGTCACAACAAAATTTGTTTCGTCGAAAACAGAGGTCGTTTGAAAAATGTCCCTTTTGAACTGGCCAATTTTGAATAAAATAACCCAATTTTAAAGTACTTCAATATAATATTATTAAAATATTGCGATTGGTCATACCTGACCAGAATTTGATGTGTTACCAAGGAAAAATATCCCGGGTTGAATTTCAAGCCAAAACGATATTTAAAATATTTAAAAACCATTATTTTATATATATACGCAGCGCTATATATAAAAGGAATTCTGGCGCTGCTTTTCTGAAAATTTGATTTGGACATAAAACAAAATCTACACGACGAAAACTAGATCTTTCTCTGCCGTTGGGAAGATATCGTCAAGCCGGTCCCAATGTTTCTTGTTTCGAGGAAATCCGACTTATTTTGACCCCGGGACGACCCCTTGAAGTTCAAAATGCCAAAACGCGAACTGCCGCGCCGCTGCAGCTCGTTATTTAATTAAATTTTAAACCTTATCGCGCGATCGTCGCCAACTGCGCGATATCGTCGATATATATAAATACAGACCATATTTGACCATTTTAAATTGCCCGGTCATCCTGTATTGCCGACACAACATTTTCTGACCGGTCTGGAATTAAAATATTATTTTATTATTTATTTAAAAAATAAAATTCCAAATTAAGTCATTAAATTCGATTATTTAAATTTAAACCACTATTTTAAATAATTAAAATATTTAAAATAATCTGAATAAATATGCTGAAAAATACGGGTCGTTACATTCCTTCCCCCTTAAAATAATTTCGTCCTCGAAATTGCTAAGTAGAAGGATGTCGTCTACTATTACCTTTTCCAAAAGGAATTAATTCAAAAATTCGAATTTAATTTCAAACCGACCCAACTGGTTTTAAAACCAATTCAATTCAAATAAAAGGATTTCTCAAAAATTTTCTAACTCCTTAAATTTTAGAAAAATTTCGGCAGAGTCTCCCCTGTACGGAGGACCATCTGCGATATCGCAGGATCAAGAAATATGTATACATCGACTCTCAAGGTCGGAAAACCAAAAATTCTAACTCAAAACCCCAAAGAAAACCAAAAATTTTCATATTTGCGTAAGCGTACCTTTTGGCGAGCGTTATTACGCGATAAGCGATAATTTATATTCGAGCTTGCTTAGTTACTTTGCAGCTCTGTTCAAACTGAATTTGGTTAACTCCAGAATTCCTCTTTCTTGGATGGATTTCCAAGTTGAATTTGCACTTGCACCTGTCCTCAACTCAATTCAATTCATTAGTTCCCAAAACCAATATCAATTATGTTCAAAACGCCCATATCATTTATATCAATCCACGCACACACTATTTAATCCATACGAGGTTATAACCAAGTTTAACAATCCATTTATCACTTTAACTATCTATTCAGATTTATTAGATTTTGGGGTCGATTAATTCAACTTATTTATTTCGTATTTGGTTTTCAACCAAGTCTATTCAGGTTCAGGTTCATATTCAAACAACCAACAACACTGCAACCCTCCAACCAAATCATTCGAATTTTACATTACTGTTTTCTTATTTAGTTTCACTTTGGTTTCACTTATGCCAGTATCACTAGGTTCATATCACTTTTGATTTCTTATTTAATTGCCAATACGATTAATAATTCCAAGTATTTTATTCAATCCCCCAAACCATTTCCAATTCTGATCCAACTTGACTTGACCCAGTCAAGTCACATTCCACCTTTGGTTTTAACTCCATCCAAATCAATCCGACAATCAGATATTTCAAAAATTCGATAAAATAGTTTTCTTTTTATAGAAAAATATGCTTTGGGTAAAATTATTTCATTTACCCACTTTTCAAAACAATACTGTATCGAATTGCTCTGTTCGAGAGTTTAGAAACACCTATCGATACAGTTGTACACCCTGCATCGACCAGAATTCATAAATCACTCAACAAATCAATCAATACAATATAAAACCATTTTATATCAAATCTACAAATACGCTCTCTCGTATATATACACCCAACTCAATCAAGGGTACTGCTGACCCCATCTCTACTGAGTCACACCACAGAGCCAAGGTTATCTCTAAACCAATAGCTCTGATACCACTGTAACGACCCGGGGATTTTCGGCCTCGAAAATCGATATAAATACCGTGATCGTATCTCATATCGATCCTCCAAGCACCGAGAACACCGGATAGTTTAGAAAGAATTTAGAGGGTGAGATAAGAAAGAAAGAATATTAGAATAGAAGAAAGAAGAAGAACACATCAGAATCTCACAGCGGAACGAATAAAATATAATATCAAATACCTTTATACAAAAGAACTTTGTATACGTACCAATCATCAGAGTACAACATTCATCTATCACAGCGGAAATAACTTTAAATAACTAGCGATGAAGCCTCCTGCTTCCAGCTCCTGAAATTCCAAGCGAAACCTAACCTGGAACATACTCGGTCTGACCCGAGCACATTTGATTTAAAACAAAAATACACCGGGTCAGTCTGGAATACTATCAGTGATAAATTCACATAACACACACTTGTTTACACACACACCTGTTTAACTTTGGAAATCCTTTTCGAAAACAAAAGGATAATAGTAAGACCAGCCCACACATAAACACGGACGGTTTTTACCTTACTATAACCCAAACCATTTCTTTGAAATCATACTTTGATCTGATATTATCATAATGTCTAATTACAAGTAATTAGCAATCTAGAGGAACGCTTGCATCTCACGCTCCCCATATATAGTATACAATCGAAAACCGCGGGTGCTTATTGGATATTGGATTTCCAACTTGACAAGGTATGGGACCACCTTCCGCACGTGTATCTCTAGAGGCGAATACACTGGGTTCAACAAGAACGTCTTGCAACCCGGCCCTCACATGACCGACCACTCATTTCGCTTGAGTGTGCCAAATGTATATCACCGACGGTTGGGATCAGCAACCGCCACCCGAATAGGGTCAGCATCGAAACAAAGATAAAGAAGCAATAGGAATTTCTCTAGATAGGTGATCATACATCCTAATGGGTGCGACCCACATAGCCATGCTGCCTGCCCGATTTTTGTCATTTCCCGGTTGATGAGGCTTGAGGCTAGAATCTCTATCTCCAGAACATCTGGTCATCATTCACTTTGAATGCCACATCGTCAGATCCGCCAGATCACACTTGATTGACGTCCACAAACACACTCTAGCTGTCAGGCTAGAGAATAACCATTTCTCCGCCATCAACTATGGTACGTTTGGAGAAATCAACACATGTAATTCCTTTGGAAATACTCTGTCAGACATCCGTCCATACATGTCATCCAGGATCAGGATGAACCGAAGGTACTCTCCTACTGCATCACATATAGGAATCACCCCATGGATCAGTAGCGAGAAGTCCTTGCAAATCTGTGGATTCAACCACGATAGAATCACAAATCGAATAACTCCGGTTGCAATCCAGAGAGATTCAACCAGTGGTCCTTCCGCTTATGAAGATCCACGGTCTTCACTTGCTCCGTCTTCAATCGACGTCTTCACGTACTTGTTGGTCAGAATGGTATTCGAATATAAATTCGATCCCGGTCTTTCCGAACCAACAATCGTATTGGTCTGGTTTGATAGTCGGTGTTTTAACAATCAAAATAACAGTGTTTCAAACATCACAACAAATGAGTACACTGGTTCAGTATTCAACATCACTTGGTCTTTAACACTGAATTACTTTTGGTTGAATTAAACCTCTAACTCTTTAATATTCAAAATACGATATTTGAATAACTCTAATTCGATTTAACTCTAATTGATTAACTCTTCTTGATTCATTTGACTTATCTAACTTAACTGGAACAACCTGATTTGATTACTCTTATCGATTAACTAATACTCGACTTAACTCCATTCGCTCGACTCTAGATCGTAGCGATCACAATGGTTACGCCTGATTTCCTCAGGAAACATCTGTTCGCCTTAGGCTATCTGCAGCCCTGCGAATTACGCTAGCAGTCGTCCATAAATGGAAATTTCCCAAATGACTATGTTTGACTAACTCTAACCATATTCGATCAGCTCCAATTGAATTACAATTGTTTAATATAATTTGAGATCGATATTCTCATTTCCTTTGAAATTAACATTGAAATATTATAAAATTTCCAAAACCTTGCTTTATAGTTTGATACTCCTTACATAGGATAAATCCAATTTCAACGCATTCACCTACTCCCACACTAATACCATTCCTCGATAATAGTGGAGTCAACCAAGTTGGGGTATTTTAGTTACCTCTCAGACCTTGATCAACCCGTTCCCATCTCAGAATAACATTAGTTTAACCCCTAACGTCACAATCACATCTCCCTTTTGATTTCAAATCTGGTTTTATAAAACCGTTGTTTACATTTGAAATCTTATTTAAATCCTTTTTACTTAATTCCTTTATTTAAGTAACATCCATTTAAACATTACCTTAACTGCAAGTATTCTTCCATTTATACCTTCTTGGTATATAACTTAAATCCCTCGTCAACTAGTTTGATCCCATCTAGTTGAACCTTCCTGTGATAAACTTGTATCGCCATTTTTGGCCAAACCTCACCGTCAATTAAACTCTTGTTAATTGAATTTCCCTTTATCAAACCTTGTTTGAAGCTTGGACTAACAAATCCTTTTAATAAAATCCTTACTTGGCATTTAATTGAATTTACTTCTTTATCATTTTAAAATAAAGAATAATTGGCTTTAACCAAAATATGGTTAACTTTAATCTTGGCCCAAAGTAGTATTCATACCATGTTTACAAACTTACTCGATAAAAATCAAGGTTATTAACAATAACCAATTTAATTACCCCTTTGGATTATGATTAATCAAAGATTAACCAATACCCAACCCTATTCATTAAACTTTAACGACCATTTAAGCCAATATTTAATCCCTTTTGTCCATTCTACTCGAAACGGTGGTTTTACCAACCATACACTTCAGTTAACGATTAACTGAAATCCAACTGTCATTTCCCTTTTCTAAATTAATTAATTAACATAATTAATTAAAGTCACCTTTAATTGTTTGAAAACAATTATTTTCCCTTTAACAAATCTATGGAAATTCTTGGCTTTCCACTTCTCAACTGATTCAAGCCATCAACTAATTTTTCAAAATAACTCGATTAAATATATTCGATTTAAATTCCAATTTAAATCCCTTATATAATTTAAATTAAACTTTAATCCAGTTATAACTCTAACATCGCGTCAATTCACCCAAAGGTCAACCGATGTATAAATCATCACAGTTTGGCCATTCACTGCCCATTTACCCAATCAACACTGTCGGTTGATTTCAACACAACCCAGATGGATATATACTCAACCATCACATACAGACAGGTTTTGGTGTCAATCAAGGTGAGCAATTCATATATATGCACACCAAACAAAATACAGTATATTTGAGGAATCCGGTCGGATCCCTCCAACCTGTCCTTCTCTGCATCACAGATGTCAGTTGATAACAATATACGAGTTAAATAATATCAACTGCAATCAAACAGATAATAACAACCAAATTTGCATCCATCGCATCCAATCAACCAGTTTTAACTGTAAACTGTAAAATATACTTTACTGTGACTTTACCACATCACAGTATTCCAGAAGGTGTGAGAATTAACTCACCAGAGTTTGTTCTGGTCGACGGTTGACGCGTTTGTCACTTTTAATTTGGGACGACCGTCCAAAATTAGCTGAATTTTCAACTGTCTCGGATTGACTCCTAGTCAGTGCCATTGGGTAGGTCTCGTCCCTGCGATCCCAACGCATCTTGTTTCGTCAAATTTCGTCGTCGTATGACGAAGTTATGTTCGTTCAAAGTTTTGGTAATTATACGGTTTATAACTAATTAATAAATTAAATAATTAATAAATAATTACCTTATAACTGTGCCACGTCAGCCTAGTATAGATGAAAACGCGTTTTCTTGCTTACTCCCAGCTCAAACCCGACTTTCATCCCCCTTATTCACGAACGGAAAGCTCCACCAATATCCACGACTAACGCCGCCGATCTGCTGGCCCTGGGACCCACTTCGCCTCTCCATCAGAACACCGCCAGCGTGTAGGCCGCACGCCAGAAGCCCCATCACCCAGAACCGCGTCCGTCGCCGGAATTTCCGGTTTGCCCCCTTTCCGATCACCCACTAAATTCGCCCGCCACAGGCCACTATCGTCGATACCACCACCACCAACGCGAGCGCCTCGCCACCCCCTACCAGTTCCCCTCCAGACCCGACACCAAATTCCCCCAGGTTCGCCGGAAATTGACCAAACCCCATCGTCACTTACAACCGAACCCCAAAAATCAACCCCTCTGTTCATCTATGAATCGCGACCACCACACACAACTGTTGAACCTCCGACCACAACCAAACGAAAGCTATCTCTCCCCTCTACAATAGCCCCATGGTCCCGCCCACTGAAATCAGCCATAGCGCCTCAATTTGATCAAAGAACGAAAGTGGTTTTCACTGGTTTTCATCCGATTCCGGCCACCACCATGCTCCGATCAACCTGGAATTTTGCGTGCAGGTAGCTAAGGACCCGATCTACATATTTCCCTTTGGTTGCCCTCACAAATTCATTACGGATTGAGAGGAATAATTAAATTTGTAAAAGTGGACTTTTCTGCAAAAATGACCAACGAAATTAGGGTTTGCTTTGGGGATTTCTGATTTGGGGCCTTATATAGAGTGGAAAATTATTATTTTAAGTTGATGTGATGTCTGATACTGACTGACGATTTTTATTTCGTAACTATCGCTATTTCGAACGTCGTTATTTCGCTGCTGCGTTCACATACGAACCCCGATCGAGTTGCGACTGGACGACATAGTATATTTTGACGATACGGTCCTAACGAATCTTGTTTCGTCGAATTCCGAGCTCGTATGCTCAAATAGCGTTTGTACACGTCCAATTATATCGATTTATTTTGCATTTTATTTTGCCACGCTCACAGAATAACCCCGATTGACGCGCCGTTTGAAAATCTGGCAATAATTTACTGTTACGGTCACAACAAAATTTGTTTCGTCGAAAACAGAGGTCGTTTGAAAAATGTCCCTTTTGAACTGGCCAATTTTGAATAAAATAACCCAATTTTAAAGTACTTCAATATAATATTATTAAAATATTGCGATTGGTCATACCTGACCAGAATTTGATGTGTTACCAAGGAAAAATATCCCGGGTTGAATTTCAAGCCAAAACGATATTTAAAATATTTAAAAACCATTATTTTATATATATACGCAGCGCTATATATAAAAGGAATTCTGGCGCTGCTTTTCTGAAAATTTGATTTGGACATAAAACAAAATCTACACGACGAAAACTAGATCTTTCTCTGCCGTTGGGAAGATATCGTCAAGCCGGTCCCAATGTTTCTTGTTTCGAGGAAATCCGACTTATTTTGACCCCGGGACGACCCCTTGAAGTTCAAAATGCCAAAACGCGAACTGCCGCGCCGCTGCAGCTCGTTATTTAATTAAATTTTAAACCTTATCGCGCGATCGTCGCCAACTGCGCGATATCGTCGATATATATAAATACAGACCATATTTGACCATTTTAAATTGCCCGGTCATCCTGTATTGCCGACACAACATTTTCTGACCGGTCTGGAATTAAAATATTATTTTATTATTTATTTAAAAAATAAAATTCCAAATTAAGTCATTAAATTCGATTATTTAAATTTAAACCACTATTTTAAATAATTAAAATATTTAAAATAATCTGAATAAATATGCTGAAAAATACGGGTCGTTACATTCCTTCCCCCTTAAAATAATTTCGTCCTCGAAATTGCTAAGTAGAAGGATGTCGTCTACTATTACCTTTTCCAAAAGGAATTAATTCAAAAATTCGAATTTAATTTCAAACCGACCCAACTGGTTTTAAAACCAATTCAATTCAAATAAAAGGATTTCTCAAAAATTTTCTAACTCCTTAAATTTTAGAAAAATTTCGGCAGAGTCTCCCCTGTACGGAGGACCATCTGCGATATCGCAGGATCAAGAAATATGTATACATCGACTCTCAAGGTCGGAAAACCAAAAATTCTAACTCAAAACCCCAAAGAAAACCAAAAATTTTCATATTTGCGTAAGCGTACCTTTTGGCGAGCGTTATTACGCGATAAGCGATAATTTATATTCGAGCTTGCTTAGTTACTTTGCAGCTCTGTTCAAACTGAATTTGGTTAACTCCAGAATTCCTCTTTCTTGGATGGATTTCCAAGTTGAATTTGCACTTGCACCTGTCCTCAACTCAATTCAATTCATTAGTTCCCAAAACCAATATCAATTATGTTCAAAACGCCCATATCATTTATATCAATCCACGCACACACTATTTAATCCATACGAGGTTATAACCAAGTTTAACAATCCATTTATCACTTTAACTATCTATTCAGATTTATTAGATTTTGGGGTCGATTAATTCAACTTATTTATTTCGTATTTGGTTTTCAACCAAGTCTATTCAGGTTCAGGTTCATATTCAAACAACCAACAACACTGCAACCCTCCAACCAAATCATTCGAATTTTACATTACTGTTTTCTTATTTAGTTTCACTTTGGTTTCACTTATGCCAGTATCACTAGGTTCATATCACTTTTGATTTCTTATTTAATTGCCAATACGATTAATAATTCCAAGTATTTTATTCAATCCCCCAAACCATTTCCAATTCTGATCCAACTTGACTTGACCCAGTCAAGTCACATTCCACCTTTGGTTTTAACTCCATCCAAATCAATCCGACAATCAGATATTTCAAAAATTCGATAAAATAGTTTTCTTTTTATAGAAAAATATGCTTTGGGTAAAATTATTTCATTTACCCACTTTTCAAAACAATACTGTATCGAATTGCTCTGTTCGAGAGTTTAGAAACACCTATCGATACAGTTGTACACCCTGCATCGACCAGAATTCATAAATCACTCAACAAATCAATCAATACAATATAAAACCATTTTATATCAAATCTACAAATACGCTCTCTCGTATATATACACCCAACTCAATCAAGGGTACTGCTGACCCCATCTCTA
Organism: Allium sativum; assembly: GCA_030737875.1. NCBI lineage: Eukaryota > Viridiplantae > Streptophyta > Magnoliopsida > Asparagales > Amaryllidaceae > Allium > Allium sativum. The sequence continues at coordinate 155,900,984 of CM060913.1, forward strand.
CTGAGTCACACCACAGAGCCAAGGTTATCTCTAAACCAATAGCTCTGATACCACTGTAACGACCCGGGGATTTTCGGCCTCGAAAATCGATATAAATACCGTGATCGTATCTCATATCGATCCTCCAAGCACCGAGAACACCGGATAGTTTAGAAAGAATTTAGAGGGTGAGATAAGAAAGAAAGAATATTAGAATAGAAGAAAGAAGAAGAACACATCAGAATCTCACAGCGGAACGAATAAAATATAATATCAAATACCTTTATACAAAAGAACTTTGTATACGTACCAATCATCAGAGTACAACATTCATCTATCACAGCGGAAATAACTTTAAATAACTAGCGATGAAGCCTCCTGCTTCCAGCTCCTGAAATTCCAAGCGAAACCTAACCTGGAACATACTCGGTCTGACCCGAGCACATTTGATTTAAAACAAAAATACACCGGGTCAGTCTGGAATACTATCAGTGATAAATTCACATAACACACACTTGTTTACACACACACCTGTTTAACTTTGGAAATCCTTTTCGAAAACAAAAGGATAATAGTAAGACCAGCCCACACATAAACACGGACGGTTTTTACCTTACTATAACCCAAACCATTTCTTTGAAATCATACTTTGATCTGATATTATCATAATGTCTAATTACAAGTAATTAGCAATCTAGAGGAACGCTTGCATCTCACGCTCCCCATATATAGTATACAATCGAAAACCGCGGGTGCTTATTGGATATTGGATTTCCAACTTGACAAGGTATGGGACCACCTTCCGCACGTGTATCTCTAGAGGCGAATACACTGGGTTCAACAAGAACGTCTTGCAACCCGGCCCTCACATGACCGACCACTCATTTCGCTTGAGTGTGCCAAATGTATATCACCGACGGTTGGGATCAGCAACCGCCACCCGAATAGGGTCAGCATCGAAACAAAGATAAAGAAGCAATAGGAATTTCTCTAGATAGGTGATCATACATCCTAATGGGTGCGACCCACATAGCCATGCTGCCTGCCCGATTTTTGTCATTTCCCGGTTGATGAGGCTTGAGGCTAGAATCTCTATCTCCAGAACATCTGGTCATCATTCACTTTGAATGCCACATCGTCAGATCCGCCAGATCACACTTGATTGACGTCCACAAACACACTCTAGCTGTCAGGCTAGAGAATAACCATTTCTCCGCCATCAACTATGGTACGTTTGGAGAAATCAACACATGTAATTCCTTTGGAAATACTCTGTCAGACATCCGTCCATACATGTCATCCAGGATCAGGATGAACCGAAGGTACTCTCCTACTGCATCACATATAGGAATCACCCCATGGATCAGTAGCGAGAAGTCCTTGCAAATCTGTGGATTCAACCACGATAGAATCACAAATCGAATAACTCCGGTTGCAATCCAGAGAGATTCAACCAGTGGTCCTTCCGCTTATGAAGATCCACGGTCTTCACTTGCTCCGTCTTCAATCGACGTCTTCACGTACTTGTTGGTCAGAATGGTATTCGAATATAAATTCGATCCCGGTCTTTCCGAACCAACAATCGTATTGGTCTGGTTTGATAGTCGGTGTTTTAACAATCAAAATAACAGTGTTTCAAACATCACAACAAATGAGTACACTGGTTCAGTATTCAACATCACTTGGTCTTTAACACTGAATTACTTTTGGTTGAATTAAACCTCTAACTCTTTAATATTCAAAATACGATATTTGAATAACTCTAATTCGATTTAACTCTAATTGATTAACTCTTCTTGATTCATTTGACTTATCTAACTTAACTGGAACAACCTGATTTGATTACTCTTATCGATTAACTAATACTCGACTTAACTCCATTCGCTCGACTCTAGATCGCAGCGATCACAATGGTTACGCCTGATTTCCTCAGGAAACATCTGTTCGCCTTAGGCTATCTGCAGCCCTGCGAATTACGCTAGCAGTCGTCCATAAATGGAAATTTCCCAAATGACTATGTTTGACTAACTCTAACCATATTCGATCAGCTCCAATTGAATTACAATTGTTTAATATAATTTGAGATCGATATTCTCATTTCCTTTGAAATTAACATTGAAATATTATAAAATTTCCAAAACCTTGCTTTATAGTTTGATACTCCTTACATAGGATAAATCCAATTTCAACGCATTCACCTACTCCCACACTAATACCATTCCTCGATAATAGTGGAGTCAACCAAGTTGGGGTATTTTAGTTACCTCTCAGACCTTGATCAACCCGTTCCCATCTCAGAATAACATTAGTTTAACCCCTAACGTCACAATCACATCTCCCTTTTGATTTCAAATCTGGTTTTATAAAACCGTTGTTTACATTTGAAATCTTATTTAAATCCTTTTTACTTAATTCCTTTATTTAAGTAACATCCATTTAAACATTACCTTAACTGCAAGTATTCTTCCATTTATACCTTCTTGGTATATAACTTAAATCCCTCGTCAACTAGTTTGATCCCATCTAGTTGAACCTTCCTGTGATAAACTTGTATCGCCATTTTTGGCCAAACCTCACCGTCAATTAAACTCTTGTTAATTGAATTTCCCTTTATCAAACCTTGTTTGAAGCTTGGACTAACAAATCCTTTTAATAAAATCCTTACTTGGCATTTAATTGAATTTACTTCTTTATCATTTTAAAATAAAGAATAATTGGCTTTAACCAAAATATGGTTAACTTTAATCTTGGCCCAAAGTAGTATTCATACCATGTTTACAAACTTACTCGATAAAAATCAAGGTTATTAACAATAACCAATTTAATTACCCCTTTGGATTATGATTAATCAAAGATTAACCAATACCCAACCCTATTCATTAAACTTTAACGACCATTTAAGCCAATATTTAATCCCTTTTGTCCATTCTACTCGAAACGGTGGTTTTACCAACCATACACTTCAGTTAACGATTAACTGAAATCCAACTGTCATTTCCCTTTTCTAAATTAATTAATTAACATAATTAATTAAAGTCACCTTTAATTGTTTGAAAACAATTATTTTCCCTTTAACAAATCTATGGAAATTCTTGGCTTTCCACTTCTCAACTGATTCAAGCCATCAACTAATTTTTCAAAATAACTCGATTAAATATATTCGATTTAAATTCCAATTTAAATCCCTTATATAATTTAAATTAAACTTTAATCCAGTTATAACTCTAACATCGCGTCAATTCACCCAAAGGTCAACCGATGTATAAATCATCACAGTTTGGCCATTCACTGCCCATTTACCCAATCAACACTGTCGGTTGATTTCAACACAACCCAGATGGATATATACTCAACCATCACATACAGACAGGTTTTGGTGTCAATCAAGGTGAGCAATTCATATATATGCACACCAAACAAAATACAGTATATTTGAGGAATCCGGTCGGATCCCTCCAACCTGTCCTTCTCTGCATCACAGATGTCAGTTGATAACAATATACGAGTTAAATAATATCAACTGCAATCAAACAGATAATAACAACCAAATTTGCATCCATCGCATCCAATCAACCAGTTTTAACTGTAAACTGTAAAATATACTTTACTGTGACTTTACCACATCACAGTATTCCAGAAGGTGTGAGAATTAACTCACCAGAGTTTGTTCTGGTCGACGGTTGACGCGTTTGTCACTTTTAATTTGGGACGACCGTCCAAAATTAGCTGAATTTTCAACTGTCTCGGATTGACTCCTAGTCAGTGCCATTGGGTAGGTCTCGTCCCTGCGATCCCAACGCATCTTGTTTCGTCAAATTTCGTCGTCGTATGACGAAGTTATGTTCGTTCAAAGTTTTGGTAATTATACGGTTTATAACTAATTAATAAATTAAATAATTAATAAATAATTACCTTATAACTGTGCCACGTCAGCCTAGTATAGATGAAAACGCGTTTTCTTGCTTACTCCCAGCTCAAACCCGACTTTCATCCCCCTTATTCACGAACGGAAAGCTCCACCAATATCCACGACTAACGCCGCCGATCTGCTGGCCCTGGGACCCACTTCGCCTCTCCATCAGAACACCGCCAGCGTGTAGGCCGCACGCCAGAAGCCCCATCACCCAGAACCGCGTCCGTCGCCGGAATTTCCGGTTTGCCCCCTTTCCGATCACCCACTAAATTCGCCCGCCACAGGCCACTATCGTCGATACCACCACCACCAACGCGAGCGCCTCGCCACCCCCTACCAGTTCCCCTCCAGACCCGACACCAAATTCCCCCAGGTTCGCCGGAAATTGACCAAACCCCATCGTCACTTACAACCGAACCCCAAAAATCAACCCCTCTGTTCATCTATGAATCGCGACCACCACACACAACTGTTGAACCTCCGACCACAACCAAACGAAAGCTATCTCTCCCCTCTACAATAGCCCCATGGTCCCGCCCACTGAAATCAGCCATAGCGCCTCAATTTGATCAAAGAACGAAAGTGGTTTTCACTGGTTTTCATCCGATTCCGGCCACCACCATGCTCCGATCAACCTGGAATTTTGCGTGCAGGTAGCTAAGGACCCGATCTACATATTTCCCTTTGGTTGCCCTCACAAATTCATTACGGATTGAGAGGAATAATTAAATTTGTAAAAGTGGACTTTTCTGCAAAAATGACCAACGAAATTAGGGTTTGCTTTGGGGATTTCTGATTTGGGGCCTTATATAGAGTGGAAAATTATTATTTTAAGTTGATGTGATGTCTGATACTGACTGACGATTTTTATTTCGTAACTATCGCTATTTCGAACGTCGTTATTTCGCTGCTGCGTTCACATACGAACCCCGATCGAGTTGCGACTGGACGACATAGTATATTTTGACGATACGGTCCTAACGAATCTTGTTTCGTCGAATTCCGAGCTCGTATGCTCAAATAGCGTTTGTACACGTCCAATTATATCGATTTATTTTGCATTTTATTTTGCCACGCTCACAGAATAACCCCGATTGACGCGCCGTTTGAAAATCTGGCAATAATTTACTGTTACGGTCACAACAAAATTTGTTTCGTCGAAAACAGAGGTCGTTTGAAAAATGTCCCTTTTGAACTGGCCAATTTTGAATAAAATAACCCAATTTTAAAGTACTTCAATATAATATTATTAAAATATTGCGATTGGTCATACCTGACCAGAATTTGATGTGTTACCAAGGAAAAATATCCCGGGTTGAATTTCAAGCCAAAACGATATTTAAAATATTTAAAAACCATTATTTTATATATATACGCAGCGCTATATATAAAAGGAATTCTGGCGCTGCTTTTCTGAAAATTTGATTTGGACATAAAACAAAATCTACACGACGAAAACTAGATCTTTCTCTGCCGTTGGGAAGATATCGTCAAGCCGGTCCCAATGTTTCTTGTTTCGAGGAAATCCGACTTATTTTGACCCCGGGACGACCCCTTGAAGTTCAAAATGCCAAAACGCGAACTGCCGCGCCGCTGCAGCTCGTTATTTAATTAAATTTTAAACCTTATCGCGCGATCGTCGCCAACTGCGCGATATCGTCGATATATATAAATACAGACCATATTTGACCATTTTAAATTGCCCGGTCATCCTGTATTGCCGACACAACATTTTCTGACCGGTCTGGAATTAAAATATTATTTTATTATTTATTTAAAAAATAAAATTCCAAATTAAGTCATTAAATTCGATTATTTAAATTTAAACCACTATTTTAAATAATTAAAATATTTAAAATAATCTGAATAAATATGCTGAAAAATACGGGTCGTTACAGTGTTAGATCCCGGAACTAAGGTTAACCAAAGCTCTGATACCAACTGTGACAATCCTAAAATCCGAAGGGCGGTATTAAGGATAATCATTGGAATATAACACATTAATCATCATAGCAGAGTACAGATAATAGCAGAAACAATAAGTAGAATAATTTTACATGAATATGACAGCGGAATCACAACATGTAACAACATCAGAATAGCACAGCGTAGGATATAACTTAGTAAATAAAAGGGAAGTGATTAGTCATCATCGCCAAAGGCGGAATACATACATGCAGTGAGACATAATAAGGGTATCAGTCTACATCGGTACATATACATACGATAATAAGTACAGAAAGTAAATCAGTCTGCATCGCCCGTGGCGGAATCATAATATAAGTACAGTAATGGCGGAAAATGTCAAAGTCATCTCTGTGAAGTCAGCCTCGCCATGAGCCAAAATGCACTCTATGCAACAGTGCAGAGCCAAAAACAACCTGTCACCTGTGAACTAGGCTGCCCGTGTGAAAATAAGGGCACCCGCGTTTGCAAAGTGAAACAAACAATGAGTCAGTCATGGGGACTGGTATGAGGAATCTATTTAACAGTTTAAACAACAGTAATAAGCAAATCATAGGACCACGCCACTCTCGCGGAACGGGTTTACTCCAGTGATTGCTAGTGCATTTAAAACAAAGTAAATTCTTTTAAAACAACACAATGCTTTTAAAAAGAATGAAGCCATTGTAAGACTCAAGTCCCATCATACAATGCAACGCAAGACGGAGGATAGAGTTTTACCTTATAATAGCCAAATATGCTTGATACGTATAAAGCAAAATTGATTGATATTATTACTAGTGCATATATGTTTCAAAAGCGAATAGCATCATAAATATCAATCATAGACGGCATAGCTACCATATACTATGTCGCCATACTAGTTCTACAATCGAGTCCGTTATTTCGTATTGGAAATTGGATTTCCGTCATGAGTCGAGGCAAGGGGCAAGCTCCTCTCCGCTTCGAGACATTCTAGCAAATGCCTCAGGACTACGCACTCTGGGTAACCCTGGATCCTCCAAGGCCGGTCCTCTCTTAAGTTTGAGGATTAGTTATTCCTGAACACACGTTTCCCGGTCCTTACAGACCTATAATCGAGGCGCCTCACATTCCAACAACCACATAGGTGAAAAATAGATATAAATGTCAGGGCTGGTAATTCACTGACACCACCATAGCTAGAAAGAAACGTCATGCTCTCCTTGGGTCCTTATCCCATTTTTGACTCATACCGAGGTGTGAGGCTCGCGAATCCACGCTATACACAAAGCCAGGCCACGTAGACCGTGCTTTGATCATCATCCACAAGACTTTGCTTTGCAACAGAAGCCTTGATCACAGCATCTTGGCATGCCACATAGGCAGTCCACTCCATACGATTGATTTCCATCGATATATAACCTCTGAGCTCGTATGTTTCAGAGAAGGGCGTTAAGCAAAAGAATAAATTCTCCACCGCCAAACAAATATATATTTAACAGAGATCAATCAGTATAGAACAAAATCCAATGTCAAACACACAGTCCATTTACAAGTCCGTTCTGGGTCTGAACGAAACCGGAGGCGTCAATTCCTCGTATATCCGTACAATCAACACATACGTTCAGACGGCTACTACTTCCGTCCCTTTCCAGTAGTTACTCCGGTCAGGAACCTCAGCAGCGCCCATCCAACCGATGCGAAGATCGTCGGTCTTGAATCGTCTTTGCATTTTCCAATTCGAATCGCTCGATAAATTATTTGAAATGAGGGTTAGCTCGGCCTTTTCAAATAATTCACGTAATTAGAATTTAAATCGATTCTTTCCATGGTTATATTATTCGACATCCATATTTCAGTTCTTTAGTGTTATTTTCTTGTCAAGCACATACAACCATCAAATATCAAACAATTCAAGCCCAATTGGTTTATTTGCAATCTATGTTGCTTATAATATTTTATTACGATTTTTCACCATTTTTATTTAATTAAAAATGGCCATATTTAATTAAACGACGTTTCAGGTCGTGCCGTGGCACTGGCGCTGTTTTTCCCCTAATTTGTTTTACACATATCGGAAAATCTAACTGTTGGATTTCTACAAAGTCTATATCAGTGGGAAGATATTCCCAAAGCGAACCCAACGGTTCCAGTTTCGTGAAAATCCGACGGTCGGATCTCCCACACTAGTCGTTTGAAGTTACGGTTTCAAAATTCGAACTGCAGCGTCGTTATTCGATTTAATTTAATTATATTTATATTTATATATAAATATAAACAATTCTGGCGCTGTTTTTCTTCAGATTTGAATTAAACATTCCGTACAATCCAACTGTTGGATTTTTACAAGGTTGGTGTCGTTGGGAAGATATTTCCAAGGCGAACCCAGCGGTTGCGGTTTCGGGAAAATCCGATGGTCGGATACCTCGTACTAATCGTTTCAAATTACGATTCCGAAACACGAACTGCACGGCTTCGATTCCTTTTAATTATATTTATATTTATATATATAAATATGGTTCATTCTATAATTTCAACTATAATTCATTCTATATTTTCAACTTCGTTTTCACTTCAAATATTTCACTAACGCCTTAATATTTCAAAAAAATTCGCCATAACCTCCTTTGTACGGGGAGGGGTTTGGAAATTTATTGGGCCGTGTTAGGTACCCAATAAATCCTAAAAAGCATCCACATATTTATAGTGATATATTCTGGTGTTTACGGGGGAGCATGTATAGATAATCACTCCAGAGAATAAATTCTCATCATCCCGTTTCCGTGTAGAAATAAATAGTCCATGTGTCGTATCTAATAACTAGAGAGACGTGATTATTGTCAACTCCAGACCCGTGTGGGGTTTTTATTAATCTGGCGATTTATCGTTATATTTTATATAGTCCATAACAGTCATCAGTTCAACTTGTAGTATATAGTCATCGCCATACAAGCCTCTCGCTCGTATAGTAAATCTTCCACCTCGTCACACAAGCTCCAATTGCTTATGTGGAATATGATGAGGTATGCCTATCGTCAAGAAGTATGCCATGTAGTGTAGTTCAAAATTAATTGTTACTATCCTATGGAGATATTTATTATTTCACACAGAATAACCAGCACTCCGCATCCAATGGCATTCACAGGAGTTGATATAAAAATAAATTTGCGCAGCCAACTCATCAAGGTTTACCTATTTGTCGGGCACGCAAATAATTTCTTCACTCTACAGCTAATCCATTTTTCCTGTTCAACACATGTATATATATGCAGAACAAAGCTAATAATAATATTTCTAGCAAACTATTATTTATTTCAACACGTGTGTATTTTTATCAAAGCGTATACATGATAAAAGAAATAATTTTATCATCAAAAATATTTATTCAACACGTGAATGTTTTTAACACTTCATATTCACAATAAAAATGTAGTTTTTATTGTCGATTCATTTTATTTTAACATACGATAACATTCAACACATGAATTTCAACTCGACGAACGAATTTCAATTCAACGCATGAATATTCTCTATAGTTTGTATATATATATATAAATGTAATTTTTATCGCTAAAGCTATTTGTTTAAATTCAAATAATATTCAACACATGAATTTTGATTCAACGAATGAATCGCAACTCAACATATGAATATTTGTTTCAACATTTGTAATTTAATTCAACGAATGAATTATTCTAACACATGTATATTTCAGAAAATTTCGGCAGCATAACGGCAGGGTAGTTAAAACCGGGACCGTCCCTAGTATGGCTCCTCGCTCTACCTTAAAACCTCGCGGTTTTTGACAATGGGGATCATGCATCTAGTTCGCACGCAGGTGGCATGTTTTATTTTCAATTCCACAATCCTATTCTAATTTGTTTCAACCACAAGAGGGTATTTTTCAACCACAAAGGTATTTTTCAACCACAATATCAACCACAAACAATTATTTCCAACCATTCGTCATACCATATAATATCACGTCAATCACAAGCAATAAATATTGTCCATGGTCTGTGGACGAGGGGAGTGTGTGTATATATATATATATATATATTATAATTCACTTGCATTTCATCACAACTCAAAGCATATATGTTTCATTCAACGCTCGTATAATTTATACATCGCTAATATAACTTATACAACACATGTACATGAGGTATACAATGCGTATATAATTTACACTTCACTTATATAATTTATACAACGCGATTCCATTTACACAATTCAGTTTAGATTCCTCACATTGGTTATTGCAGTGCTAAAAATCGTAGGAAGATCAGAAAAATCCGCGGCTTCTTCTAGAATGTAGAGAGCCTCCTTGCGGTCACGATGTCTCCTGTTTCATCGAATTTCGTTAACGAACGAAAAAGATATTATTTTTCAAAGTTTTGCAACGCTTTATAGTGTTATTTTCATTTCTGAATAATAAAGGTCGTACCTTTATTTTTGATTCAAAACTAGGGTCGAAAAATTCGTGCAATCTATTGATCGTTGCTTCGATCAGGTGGTGCCACGTAGAAGGGGGCGGCGAGGGCTTCACGGTGCTGGTGGTTTGAGGGGTTGCGATGGCGGATCGGGGCGGCGGCGGCACTGGGAACTCGATGACTTCCTGGCTTCGATTCAGTCGGATGAGTTGATGGTGGAGGCCATGTCGGGGTCGGATGTGAAGAGGAGGCGAAGGCGAGTCGACTGGTGGCGGCGGCGTCGATTGCAGGTAGCGGTGAAGGCCAGAAAAAGGGAGGAAAGGTCGGAGCAACGTGGATCGTCCAGAGCTAGGTGGCGGCTAGGGTTTTCGAGACATTTATTTTTTTTTATAAAAGAAAAATCCTATTGGCCGAAGCTTTATAGGAAATTTTAAATAGTGTTTTTACAAACGGACTCGAAATCAAACCCAACGACTGTCGCCCCTAGCTAAATACCCCCATTCCAGACACAATGGGATATGTTTCGTTGGCCAATTCGACTGTTACAATCAGTTATTTTTCAAATTAAAATATAAAACATTCAATATTTAATTTGAACGTACATTTCAATTTGCCAGGGCCACAAACTGAATCGAAAAATTCCAGAAAAATAAATCTAGCTTTGTTTTGACGATACGGTCCTAACAAAACCAGTTTCGTCGAATTCTGAGCTCGTTTGAAAAGTGGCCATTTTTAGGTCGACCCATTTTAACGGAAATTGACCAATCACATTTTCTTTTGCCCCACTCACATACTAGCTTCAAAAATTATGAAATTTGAAACTTAGCAATTATTTGACATCCTGGACCCAACAAAAGTGGTTTCGTCGAATTCCGAGGTCGTATGCAAAATATCAATTTTCAAGGGTTATATATGCTATATAGCGACCTTTCTGAAAATTCATTTGGCCATAACTTTTGATTCCCGCTCTGAAACTTCGATTTTTTAGATTTGTTAGAAAGGTATTCATAAACAGATTTAAATATTTTTAGTTTCGCTAAAATCCGTTACATTTTCCACCCGGTACAGTCAGACAAAGTTTGTATTCAAACTTTCAAACTGCAATACTATACCCAATTCTTTATTTTATTGAAATAGGCTATTTCAATTATTCAAATTCTTTGGTATTAACCAATTTTAAAAATTTTAAATTGGTTCACATTTTCCAGGTTATTACAGTATTATAAAGACGTTTCATTATAAATTATTTTTAAATAGTTTATTAAAATAGTTTCAAAATATGTTTACTCGAATTATATTTTCTTTATAAGATTATATGTTTTTGCTTTCTTCGAGGGAACGAGGAAGAGACTTATATGATATAATAAACCAAGTGGTATAGGACACATAGGTAAATTATATCAGTTGATTCTTGACTTTTTTGATTGAAGCTACACTAGTGTGTAACTGACTAACTTGTAGTAAACTTATAAGTGAGGACGTGTAGTGTGGGATGATCTATTTCACTGTTCAGGTTATCGTTTGGAACTCTGTGACATATTCTGTTGTTGTTGCTAATACTTTACCTTTGGGTCATTTGTTAGACGTCAGACATCAGTTGGACCTTCGGGTCCGTTGTTGGCTCATGAGTCCTTCGTTGAACTTCTGGGTCAGTTATTGGGTGCTTGTTGTAGTACTTGGCAGGCTTCGTCCATCTTTTGTTGATGCACATGTGGCATTGCTTCGGCTTGCCACCGTTGATATTTATCCTATGTATTTATTATTATTTATAGATTTCATTATTCTTGATTTCAATACATCTGTTGATTTTCAATTGTTTTCACCATTATGTTGGTATTGATTTAGTCTTAGAAACTTTTCATTGATTTCATATGGTGAGTACATTTATGTTACTTTGAACTATTAAATGAGTTATACATGTTGATATTGGCTTCCATCTCGTTATTTCTAGATGTTTTGGATATCATATAGCTTGACCTTAGAGCCCAAGTCATTTGTTGTCGATGGAAACATATTTGTGTTATTATTATAACTGTTATCATATACATGAGATCATTTTCAATTAGTTAGCTTAGATGATCTTATCGCATGAACCTTATGTTAATCCGTTCTTATACTGTTCCTCTATTAATTGGAAGGAGTCATCACTCATGAGGTGTTATGTTACAGTTATCTTACTCTAATCATCTTGTTTAAGCTAGACTAGCCATGTTGTAACGACCCAGAATTTTAACCGTTTTGTTTGAACATTTAATTTGGTTTTAAATATTGGTTTGGAAATATAAATGGATTTTTATTCATTTATTTTAACGAAGTTTGAATGTATTATTTATATTTAATCTAAAATAAGCTCGTAACGTCGTTGTAGTTTGTAATATTACATTCTGAACTTCAATTGAATATATTAAATCCATTTTAAGTCGGAATTCTTCAAAATAAGAATCATCCGAATCTATTTGATAATAGTTTTATAATAAAAGAGAAAAATCAAGATTTTATATTATAGAATTTGAATTATGACTAAATCAAATTTTAAAATAGTCGATATGGAACGTTTATAAATTATAATGATTTATTTAATAAATAAATAGGTTTTTAATAAAATTAAATTTCGTTTAAATCTAGAATTTGATCAAAATGATTTCTAATAGGTCATATATGTTGTTGGAGTATAATGGTAGTTATTAGAGTCTTAAAATATTCAGTTTAATGTTGATTTGGTAAAAATGTGAATTTTATATTAATTTAATACAGTGAAAAATAGCCAATTCTGAAATAGTCATGGATTTCAATGAAATTATTTTCATTGGATTCGTAACGTCAATTTATTATATGAATATAAATAAATTTCGTGGTAATTCGTTATCATATGTGACAGCGGTAACCATAAATGCATAGCTTTCCTTAGATATTAATTAAATGAATTGAATTTTATTAGCAGGAATTTTTGTATAACTAGAGAGAACGATCGAACTAAGACGTGAAGCTTGTTCCGTTGAATTCTATTGACGATTAGAGTTAGGATGCGTATGGTTCGTTATTTTTGGAGACCACGTATTTTTTGTCCAATTATAGTGTCATTTTTCGCGTAAAATATCATTTTGGGTGAACAACCTCGAAATGCAACGAAACTTGTGTCATTGAATCCATATTAGTAAGTTATTTATAACGATCGAACTTACCTTTTGATTGTGGCAACGATAAACGCCTAGGTTTTTATTTTATCATTTTATTCAATTTAACATGAATATTAAGAATAACCAACTTATAAACGATCTCAGAATTCAACAAAACAAATTTTATTAGATCAATAATGATTAATTATCGTAAGATTCAAAGTTTCTGGATTTTTGGAGTTAATATGTGATCATAAGAAATTCAAATGTATATTAATCCACGTTGTGCAATTATAAAGGAATTTTTACAAATGGCCTCGAAATTTGATGAAGCTAGTTCCGTCATGTCCGGAATATTTAATTATGTCAGGATGCAAATTTTCGTTTCAGTCAGAGATCATATGAAATGGTTTTTGCGAGAAGCTTCAGCGTAAGTTTCACTATATATATATATATATATATATATATATATATATATATATATATATATAATTCTTTTATTCAGCGTAAGTTTCACTATATATACACACACCCTAGAAACCTTAAACATGACCGGAATTGCACCAAGACATGACGATGGTTTATCTGATTTTGATAGCGGAGGGAAGCTTCGAAAGTCGCAGGATTGGTGGCGAATGGAGAGAAAGGCGAGGCGTAGGGGATGGCCACCTCAGATCATGTTGATGGATAGAATAGGGGTGCGGCTGTGGAATTCTGGGTGCCTGTGTAAGTTAAACGAAGACGAGGACAACAGGTTTTGAGCTAAGGAGAAGGAAACGGGCCGTGATTTGTAAAGTAATTAGGTTGTTAAATATACAGTTAAAGGATTAAATTGTTTAAATTAAAATCCTGTTAATTACAATAATTTTAACTTAGGGTGCTACTATTCACACCCCGGTTTACACTCCGGCCACCTTTCTAAATTTAACACAAATGATTATTTTTTATATTCTTTTGGCCACCATATATTATTCCTTCACTTAATTATTCACTACCGTAGTTCTCCTAAAAAACACATACTCCTCTACAATTTCAAACCTTAAACCCTAACAAATGAAGATATTCTTTTGTGCCTAATAGAGATGGAAGATGAAGATAAAAAAGAGGTAAGATTTGCTTGATTTTTATTGTTTTCTATTATTTTATAGAACATATTGTTAGGATTTTTTAAATGTTAGGGTTTTCCATTTTGTTTTAGGATATTTTTTTCCTCTTCATTGGAAATTTCAAGTTTTGACTTGTAGGGTTTTTACCAGTATAACTAACGTATCCTGTTTTACAAATTTATACATTAATTTCTTTTATCATTTGATTGATAGAGTATTTTAATGATGATAAATTGGAAAACATCCTTATTATTTTCGGATGATAAACATGATGGTTGTGATAATATGGTGCAATATGTTCAATCAAATGACTCAAAAGACATAAATGTTGATTTGACGAATCATCTCATAGCCGACGAAGTAAGTACTCATTTGTAAAAGTTAAAATTGCTACTGTGGTTATGAAAATGGATTATGTTAATTTTTTCTTCAACTATTTGACTTTAGGTATTTGATTTGCAGAGTACATTGATCTGATGGTGTAAAACAACAGAAAAATTAGATATCACTATTGTAATTCTAAAGTCGGATAGATGTGGAAATGGAAGAAAATCGAGATTGCGATTGGGGTGTGAAAGGGATGGATTTTATCGTAGTCATCAACCAATGTCAAAACAGATGGAAATCAATGTAAAAAAACAGACCTAGCGCCGATAAAATGCAAATCCCCTTTCAGATTGAAGGGCGTGTATGTAGATGAAGATAAATGGAAAGTAAGCGAGGAAGGAAGCGTTCGTTTAGACGAAGGAGATGGTAGCCTCTCCAATTTTACATTATTAATTTACGTGGTGGCCAACAAAGGAAAACGGAAATATTTGAGTGCTTTTAATTTTGGTGGCCGGCGATGTAAGCGGGGGTGTGAATTGTACCACCCTTAACTTATGTAGAACGAACTGGTGTCTACGTGCTGAACCATTGGAAAAGAAGATGCGTGAA
This sequence comes from Allium sativum, assembly GCA_030737875.1. NCBI lineage: Eukaryota > Viridiplantae > Streptophyta > Magnoliopsida > Asparagales > Amaryllidaceae > Allium > Allium sativum. The sequence continues at coordinate 155,916,393 of CM060913.1, forward strand.
CTAACATTAGAATGATTTTCCTAATTATTTTTGAACAAAGGAATTAAATATAGTGAATATTAGGGACACATCCTTATTTTCAAACTTAATTAGGCTCACATTCCTGTCATGTTTTAAATGTAAACCCGCCTCTGTTTTCAGAATTTCCGACCCATATTTTCAAAACTTCCGCTTCTACGTGTTTTCTTTAGGAAAGAAGGCACTCCCAAGTAAAAAAGAAACCTAAAATCTGGAAATATTCTCGGAATTCCATGGAAATTAAAAAAAAGTTTCATATATGTGTGCAACTTTTACCAATAGCTGCATAAATGTATGCAACTATATGAATACACATGCAGTAAAATGTCCACGGTTGCTGTATAATTGCATAGAAGTATGAAATTATTGAGAAATAACGGCATGCTTGTATGCAAGAATGTCTTGCAGAATTGAGGCATGGAAATATTTCCATATATGTTGTTTTTTATGTACAACTGCATACTTATATGAAGATATATGTTGGTGCTTGTTTTCAACGAAGAAATTGAGTTGTTGCATTAAAACATGCTTGTATTTCATGAAATTTACATAAACATATGCATGTATGCTGTTATTTGACGCAGAATTGAAATAGATGCATACATATATGCAACTATTTCGAAATATATGCATCTTTCGATGCATATACTGCATTTTCGCTTTTTTTGTATGTTTTTTGATTTTGACATTTTTTTATTGTTTTTCCCCCAAATTTATTTCCCTAATTAATTGTTTTATTTAATTCTGAATCTACATGATTTTTTTATATTTTTTTATTGAATTTTCGAAAAATAAGGACTAAATTTACAATAAGTTTTAGACCGGACCTGAGCCTAATTTTAAAATTTAATATGGACCTGTACCAAACGCACCCTTAATATATTCTAATCTTAATTAGGTACTTAATTAGTTAGTTTAAAATTGTTTATACTTAAACTTAGATAACTTTTAAATTTCGAATAGTGAATGGAAGCATGTTGACTAGAGGAGATATCGGGCTTGAAGGTTGATTAATGAAGTAATTAAAAGCATTTAATTTAGTTATATAATCAAGGAATTAAGTATTCGATTTAAATCATATTATTTGCAAATGATATAACTCATATATAGGTCAACAGAGTGGAACCAAACAGATGGCATTGGAAATGTGGTTACAAATGCTACATTATGGAAACAGTTTGGACAGTGTTGAAAGCCGTTGGAATTTCTGGTTAATTTAAACATCTGTTTAGTTTAACTAGAACTGAACCGCTTAAGCAACAAATGGAATTCTGTGAGTATATCTCGCTCAGTTTGTCCCACTTATATCTTATATAAGTCGGGTTTTATTTTTGTGTGATATGGTTGTTTATTATTGGATGATTGTTGACTATATACATTGACTAAACTGATTAAATTTAACGTTTGTTTGATTTAATTGAAACCGATCATTATTTGTAACGATTAATTCCAATTTAGATAACTTTCCTTGTTGGTTATGCTTATAATAATTTAAACATATTAAAATTTAAGATGGATGTTTGAATTGTTGCTATTGGTTGATTCTTGAAATTATTAGTTGAACTGATGAACTGATTATTTCAGTCTATTGTGATGATTTTATTTTGAGGCAACCAATTTGGATGCCGAAAAAACAGGTTGGAGGGATCCAACAGGATTCCTTACTTATAACAATAAGGTTTATCATATATGTCAAATTTATTTGGTTGATGTGCAATTGGATAAGACAAACCTTTATTATTCAAAGTTTGGTGTTTAGTAGTGGTTGGCCCTCTAAATATTGTCGTTAAAATGAGAAATTTTGAATTGATTTTAAACCAAATCTGAAATGTTTTCATATTGATATATTTTGATACGTTAGTTGCCGATAGGCGAATCGTCGTAGTTTATATTATATTTTTTTATAACTGAAGTAAGATTTTCAATTTACATTTTCATAAGTTATATAAAAATAGAAGTTTTATAAATGGTTTTAACTAGTTTATAAAATATTATCAATTCGTTATATAGCAAATTTATTATGTTTTGTATATACAAGGAAGTTGGAAATTAACCCAAAAGGACTAATGTTTTGGAATAGTTGTTTTTAAGAAAAACAATTGAGCGTGATCATACTAAATTAATTATATTATTAATTGGAAGCAAATGAATAGTTAGAATCAGTTAACAATTTAACTAATATTTTCAAGTTGACTAAGTCAACTGTTTAACCGGAAATGGTTATTAGATTAATTGGATTTTTAATTAATCTAATAAAAATATTTTTGAGAAATGATTGTCTGAATAAAATAAGATTTCGTTAAAAACTTATGAATTTTCTAATTAACTGTACATAAAGAGAATCATCAAGCTGTTCTTAATAAAATTAATTATTATTTAAATAAGAAATTTATTGTTTGATTTTAAGTTAATAATGTAAATAATGATAAAGTCAAATTTTTTATTAACAATAATTAAAGTGATTACCTTTTTAATTTAAATAAAAATAAAGAAGTAATCACGATTTTGAATAAGACTTGAGTTGAACCTCAGAAAGAGTTTTTGTAAAATGATTATAATAATATCTTGGTTTTAGATAAGAAATCTAAGTAAGTGAGATGGTTTAAACGAGCATTTACATAATATCTGAAATAAGTGAAACGATTGAAGTAAAAAGGGGATTTTCAAAAATAAAACTGTTATTAAGAACCATGTTTAAAATGAAATGGAAATGGTATTTGTGTAGGTTTTAGGATTACAAACTCGTATCTATCTTAAGATAAGAATGTTGTCGATCAAGGTCTAAGAGGTAAATAGAATACCCCAACTTAAATGATTTAACTATTATCGAAGGATAATAATAGTTTATAGTGGTAGAAGATGTTGAACGTAATTTATTTTTCCTATAATAGGAATATTGCACTTATTGCTAGATTTTGAAATATAATTAAAATTGGGACCCACTGTAATAACCCGGAAATCTGAGCCAATTTAAAATTTTTATTTTGGCAATTTTATTGAATTTTGAATATTTAAAATGATTTATTTTACATAATACCGATGAGAAATTTATTTTAAATAGAATTTGAACGTATATATTTATATAAATCGTCGTTAGAATATAAATATTTATTTTAATTATATAACGAGCCTGAAATGGCGTAGTAGTTCGAAAATTCGATTTCAAAATTCAAATGAATGTGCAGGATGTAAAATAAAACGGATTTTAGTGAAACCAAAAATATTTGAATCTAATTGAGAATATCTTTCCAACGAATCCGAAAAATCAAAATTTCATAGCGGGAATCAAAAGATATGCCCAGTTGAAAATTCAGAATAGTCGCTATGGAATTCTGGCCCTTAAAAATAGAAATTTTGCAAACGACCTCGGTTTTTGACGAAACCACTTTTTTGGATCTGTGATGTCTAATTATTGCTATGTTTCAAAATTCATAATTTTCTGAATCAATATGTGAGCATGGCCAAGTAAAACGCGTTTGACCAGTTTCAGTTGATTTTAATCGACTAGAAAATGGCCAATTTTCAAATGGTCTCAAAATTCGGTGAAATTAGTTTTTTAGGACCGTATCGTTGATACGAAGTAGAAAATATTATTTGGGAATTTTTAGAGTTAGTATGTGGCCTAGGTAAATTGAAATGTGCGTTCAAATTCAGTACATAGAGTCATATTTTAATTTTTATGGAAAATGATCGAAACGATTGAATCCTCTTACGATACATATCCCATTGTGTTCGGAATGGCGGTAATTAGCTAGGGATGACAGTCGGTGGGCTCGATTTCGAGGTCGAGATAAAAAGTTGCTTTTTGAAAATTAATTAAAATATATATATAATTATATAATAACCTCTCTACCTCACTCTCTCTCTTCTATTTTATTTCTGATCGAAAAAAAAAAGAAATCGCGTTGCTCCCCCTCCCGAAATCGATCGCCGCCGCCTGGATGGGAGCGTCGCTGCATCCATACCACCGCCCTCCTCCCTCACCGTCGCGTCAGCGACCCTCCCCCCTTCCACTCCTCCTGCTCCTCTCCTACCCCTTCTAATCTGCTACCCCGATGTCCCAATCCCCTAAACCCGACACCCATACCACCGCTGCCCACTCTGGTCAACCCCGACCACCAGACCCCCCCCCCCCCAACCTACCCCCCCCCCACCCCGCCGCAACCACCCTACCCCCTCCATGAGCCCTAGTTTGACGATGAGCCCCCCCCCCCCCCCCCCAGCAACAACTTCGAATTTGGCAAGAAGGTTAGTTTTATAATTTTTAATTAACATAGAAACTGATTTTTATTAGTTATAAAAACTGATTTTTATTGGTTATAAAAGTTTTGATTTTTATAGAATCAAGTTTAGATTTTTATATATGTGAAAAGTTAGTAAAGATCGAATTTTTATATATGTGAAAAGTTAGTAAAGGTCGGATGGTTATATATGATATTAGTGAAGAAAGGTTGGATTTTAATGAAGTAAAGATTTGATTTTTATTAATGTAGAGTAATAAAAATATAATTTTTATTAAGGTAGAGTAGTAAAAATATGATTTTTATTATTATATAGATAATAAAAATTCGATCTTTATTATGTATGAGTTATAAAAGTATGATTTCTATTTTGAAGAAGAAGCAAAGATGTGATGTTTATATGAGTAGCGATATAAAAATAGAATTTTTATATAATAAGAAGTATAAAAATATGATTTTTATATTATAGAAATAATAAAAATATGATATTTATGTTATAGAGATAATAAAAATATTATTTTTATATAAATAGTGAATCAAAAATATAATTTTTATATAGCTAATGAAATGAAAATACGATTTTTATCCGTGTGAAGAAATGATAAAAATATGATTTTATCTAGGTGGAGTTGAACTAAAAATATAATCTTCATATATATAGTAGCGTAATAAAAATATGATTTTTATATAATAGAGAATATAAAATTGTGATTTTTATATATGTAGCGAACACGGACGACGAAAGTGACAAAAGGCGAGCACGGCGAAGATTTCCTACATATGAAGAGTCGTGGCGTTTGGTTTAGCTCTTGGTGAGAACTCCTCACTTTTATTTTGATTTCTAGTTGAAATATATACTAGGATGCAGACGGTGCTTAGTAGCACCCGACACCCATCGTCCACAGACCATGGATGACTTGTTTGTTTGATTTCTGTGTTGTGAAATTTGATGTGTGATGTGAAATGAAATGAAATATTTTATAGTGGAAAATATTTTATAGTTAAAAATATAATTTTTAACGTGTATATAAAATAAATATTTATAAACAAATCGAACGGTTTGTTTATATACACTGATTTGACTGATATTGATTGGGACGATAAATTTTACACATCGCCCAACTGCACAAATAAAATATGTGTTTGTTGTTTTGAAACCCCACACGGGTATTGGGATGATATTTGACGTACATTAATCCCGATTGTTTAGTTGTATGTCAATCGATGGGTTGACAGACTGTGTAAGCGTTAATTATTTATATTTAATGCTTATGCAGGATAGTGGTGCACTCTGGATGATGGTTGATTATTTATCGTTGCTATTATATACATGTGTTGTAGAAAATCCATATAATTAACATTATATGGTAATTGATTGGGCCTCATTCCAATTTAGAAAATAAATTCATGTGTTGAATTGAAAATAAATTCATGTGTTGAATTGAAAAAAAATTCATGTGTTGATTTGAAAATAAATTTGAATTGAAAATAAATTCATGTGTTGAAAAGAATAAATATTCATGTGTTGAATAGAATAAACATTCATGGGTTGAATAAAAGCCGTGTTGATTAGATTGACCCATTTTGACGTGAACGATATTTATATCGATTTTATTCATTTTTATAATGAATATAGAAGAGAGTGATTTCAAAATATAACGTTTTGAAAATATTATCATTTGTATATCGATGATGTGGAATATTCAATTTTGATTAGAAATTGAATATGAAGTTGAAATCGTTTTGAAAACGAATTTAAAACGATTTATAAAATACGTTTTTAAAGGAAATCGACGAAATACATAATATATATATTATATATAATTTCCTGAATAGAACGCGCCGCGCTATGGCAGTTCACAAATTTCGACCATTGACTTCGAATGGACATTACGATAGATCCGACCGTCGAATTCTCCTAAAACTGGAACCGTTGGGTTCATATCGAAAAGATCTTTCTAACGAATATTAGAGATTTGAAATCTAAAAGTTGGATTTGGAATTATGTTCAAATCAAATTTGGAAAAGGTCGCTGTAAGTGCAGTTCGATGGTCGTTGATGGAAATCGACTGTACGGGCCTTGATAAAATTATTAAAAATAGTAATAATTTCTGTAAAATCATAAGAAATGATTTGGGAAGAATTAGGATGAAAAACTACATATTTGAAAAGATAAAAATAGATTTTTATCGAAATGAACTAGTTTTGAACTAGAATTAAAACCAATTCATTTTTGATATAAATAAATTAGATTTGAAATGGTTTTGAAAATAAACAAAATTTCCAATAACTGAATTGGGATGGATTTGAATCGAAATTATCATTGGAATATTTCGATGTTGGATTTCGTGATTATACAAATATTGTTATGGAAATTTGAAAGATATATTTATATTGTTATTTCCAATACGATATTTGTTGGTCGTAGAATTTGATATTGAATATAAGCCGATATATTTTCTATTCAGAGCCTTGTATTTAATATCAAATGTGATTTGGGTTTGTCGTGAATGGTATCTTTATTAACACCGTTCTTAAACCCAGTTGAGTAAAAGATTAAATCATTTTATTTAGATTTAATGAAGTGTACCAATTAAATGGTATTTAATTGGAATCGAATTTGAATTGATTTTTGGGTTTATCGTGAACGGTGTTTTAAATAACACTTGTTCTTTAACCCGATAATTAATGGAATGTGATTTCAGGTTTATCGCGAATCGTGTTTTAGATGACATTGGTTCTTTAACCCAGTTAAAGACAGGATATTGATTTTGGGGAAGATTAAAACTAAGTGGAGTTTTAATGAATCTTTAATTAGATTGAAATGGTTGAGAATGGAGTATTACCAGTTTTGCTCCAGGCGATAGTTAAATCTTTAATTAGATTTGAACGTGAAATGGTAATTGAATTTACCGATAACATCATGGTGTTAGATATGAAGTATTACCAGTTTTACTTCATGGGATGAATAGGTTGGGATTGGGAAATAAAATAAACGATTACTTCGGTGTGGTTCGCTAATCCCGACTAGTTTGAATTGATATTCAAAAGAAGATTAAATAGTAAATTTAAAGAATTTATCTTTGGTAAAATTAATGGGAACCTTTCCCAAAGTATAAGAATATTTGAATAAAAGAATATTCTGAATTGGAATGAGGCGTATGTTGTGTTTGTGTAACACTTGTTTATTATATACGCGAGTTATTCAGAAAGACCGGGTTTATCCCATTCTGAATAACTGATTCGACGTGGTGTCGAGGATGAAGACGGTGGTCGCAGACCGGATGTCTTCAACATCATTTGGATAATTACTGATGATCTTGATTGGGCCGTACACCCAAGAGGAGGGAATCGGTTGGTGATCGTCCAGACGTACTTGGAGATCGATGGATATGCGAGGTACAAGGCGCCTCCGGTTTCGTTCAGACCCAGAACGAACTTGTAAATGGACTGTGTGTCTGACATTGGATTTTATTCCATGTGATTGATTTCTATTAAATATATATCTGTTTGGTGGCGGAGAATTTATTCTCTTGCTTAACGCCCTTCTCTGAGACGTACGAGCTCAGGGGTTATATATTGATGAATATCAATCGCTTGGAGTGAATTGCCTGTGTGTCATGCCTAAGTGGCAAATGATCAAGGCTTCTGTTGAAAAGCAAAGTCTTGTGGTTGATGATCAAAGCACGGCCTGTGTGGCATAGCTTTGTGTAGCATTGATTCGCGAGCCTCACACCCCGGTTGTGAACCAGAAACGGGAGAAGGACCTCAGGGAGGGCATGCGTTTCCTTCTAGCTAGAAGTGGCATCAGTGGTTTTACATGCCCTGACGAGTCTGACTTATGTGGTTGTTGCTGTTGCGAGGTGCCTCGGATATATCAATGACTATGTGGAGCCGATGGGGTCATTGGACTCATTGACACCCCATAAGGTGGGGAAACGCAGTGTGCAGGCATTTTAATCCACATCGGTGGACCGGCCCTGACGATCCAAAGGTCACTCGAGCTCTGACCTGAGGGGCGGGCCAGAGCGTCTCGAATTCGGTAAGGACGATCCCTTGCCTTGGTTCATAGATGTAAATCCAACTTCCAATACGTGACTTTGCGGTTTTGATTGTAGAGCCTAGTATGGCGACATGATATATGGTACCCATGCCGTCTATGATTGATATTTATGATTGAAATTGTTTTGACACTATACCTTATAGTAATAATAAAACATGAAATTTAGCGTACCAAGCATTCTTTGGCTATTATAAGGTAAAATCCTAACCTCCGGCATGTGTTTCATTGTGTGATGGGACCTGGGTATTATAATAGCTTCATTATTCTTTATTTAGCATTGCGTTGTTGTTTTATGCACTAGTGCTCTTGGGAGGAAACTCGTTCCGTGTTATACGGCGTGGTCACTTGATTTACCTAATTTTAAAACAAAGATTAATAACTGTTTTAGTTCTCACACCAGTCACATGACTGACCTGGAGTTTATTGTTTTAACCTAAACTCTGGGTTCCCTTATTTCGACACCGACAGCTAGTAGTTTTGGTCTTGCAGATTTAAATTCACAGGAACCTGGTTAACAGCTGGAATGATACTCGGAAAGCTCTGTATCCGTGTATTACTTTCAGTTGTGTTTTTTATTATTTTTCCGCTGCTATGTAATGTATTGTAATCTCTGATATTTATCGAATGTGTAATATTTATTCATACTCCGTATATTCTTGCATTATGATGTAATTGTTGTAATAAACAATGAAATGTTCTTCTGTTTGCGTTCTAATTCGTCTTGTCCTCAACTCAATCCGTGATTTCCCATAAGGGGGATTTCGGGTCGTTTCATCTTGGTATCAGAGCTTTGGTTTACAAAGCTTGAGAACAGACACGTTAGAACCAAACATAAGAATTCATCAGGGATTGTATTAGTAATATCCAATGAGAATGACTCGTTAGAGATGGGATCAGTAGTATCCTAGAATGAGTGTAAAGAGTATATTTTTAAAATGAAAACGAATTTTGTTTAGAAATTTAAACTTTATTCCGCGTATTTGAATATTTATTTGTGTTGAATTTGGACAATCTAGTATATAAAGATTTTGCGTATACGTCTGATCCGCATGCATTCGAAGTTTTAATATACTGGATAGATATAGAATCATACTATAGTCACTCGAAGATGATTCTGATGATCGCTCGAGCATCATCAGAATTTATTTTCGTGTTTCGAAAGTGGGATTTCTATATAATTCCAATTGACTGGTGTTAGAACCAAAACTAGATAGGGCTTATTGTTGTGATTTGGCAAAAAAACATGATTTTCTGTATATATATTAAAGTTATGTGATTGAAAAGATAATCAACTAATTGATTGTTGGTTGTGTTGTTTGATTATTGTTTGAATTAATTATATGTTGAACCTTTAGCCAAATTGTACCAAATAGTGAATTGTATTGAAAAATAATTCGCACTTGCATACATATACATATACATGTACTTACATTGAACAGGTCATAGCAAGGAGGCTAGAGAAGAGGAATAAAATTGTTTGCCCGACAAATAGGTACATGTTTATTGTATTTCTTTGGGTTTGGATGATTTTATGAGCCGACTGGCTCTTTTTTTTTGGATTGGTGAGGGCCATGGGAGGCTATTTGAAATATCCCGAAGTCCCCGGTGCAGGGGAGGTTATGGAGAAATTTTTCAAAAATTTAGGGTGTTAGCCAAATTTTTGAAAAATTTGAAAAGTTCTTAGAAACTGAAAAGTTGAAGAACTTAAGCCGTAATGAAAATAATGGAAGTTGAGTTGACTAGTTAAACAACTTTCGGCTTCGTTCCTTTTCGAGGACGAAAAGTTTTAAGTGGGGGAGATTGTAATAACCCAGAAATTTGAGCCAATTTAAAATTTTTATTTTGGCAATTTTAGGGAATTTTGAATAATTAAAATGATTTATTTTAAATAGTATCGACGAGAAATTTATTTTGAATAGAATTTGAACGTATATATTTATATAAATCGTCGTTTGAATATAAATATTTATTTTAATTATACAACGAGCCTGAAATGGCGCGGTATTTCGAAAATTCGATTTCAAAATTCAAATGAATGTGCTAGATGCAAAATAAACTGGATTTTAGCAAAACCAAAAATATTTGAATCTTATTGAGAATATCTTTCCAACGAATCTGAAAAATCAAAATTTCATAGCGGGAATCAAAAGATATGCCCAGTTGAAAATTCAGAATAGTCGCTATGGAATTCTGGCCCTTAAAAATAGATATTTTGCAAACGACCTCGATTTTCGACGAAACCACTTTTGTTGGATCTGTGATGTCTAATTATTGCTAGGTTTCAAAATTCGTAACTTTCTGAATCAATATGTGAGCGTGGCGAAGTAAAACGCGTTTGACCAGTTTTAGTTGATTTTAATCGACTGGAAAATGGTCATTTTTCAAATGGTCTCAGAATTCGATGAAATTAGTTTTGTTAGGACTGTATCGTCGATACGAAGCTAGAAAATATTTTTTGGGAATTTTTAGAGTTAGTATGTGGCCCCAGTAAATTGAAATGTGCGTTCAAATTCAGTATATAGAATCATATTTTAATTTTGACGGAAACTGATCGAAACGATCGAATCATCTTACGATACATATCTCATTGTGTTCGGAATGGGGGTGATTAGCTAGGGGTGACAGTCGGTGGGCTCGATTTCGAGGTCGAGATAAAAAGTTGCTTTTTGAAAATTAATGAAAAAATATATATAATTATATAATAACCTCTCTACCTCACTCTCTCTCTTCTATTTTATTTCTGATCAAAAAAAAAGAAATCGCGTTGCCCCCCTCCTGAAATCGATCGCCGCCTCCTGGATGGGAGCGCCGCCGCATCCATACCACTGCCCTCCTCCATCACCATCGCGTCAGCGCCCCTCCCCCCTTCCACTCCTCCTGCTCCTCTCCTACCCCTTCTAATCCGCTACCCCGATGTCCCAAGCCCCTAAACCAGACACCCATACACCGGCCCGCCCCCCTCTGGTCAACCTCGACCACCAGACCCCTCCCCCCCCCCCCTCGCAACCACCTTATCCCCTCCACGAGCCCTAGTTTGACGATGAGCCCCCCTCCCCAGCAACAACTTCGAATTTGGAAAGAAGGTTAGTTTTATATTTTTTAATTAACATAGAAACTGATTTTTTATTAGTTATAAAAACTGATTTTTATTAGTTATAAAAGTTTTGATTTTTATAGAATCAAGTTTAGATTTTTATATATGTGAAAAGTTAGTAAAGATCAAATTTTTATATATGTGAAAAGTTAGTAAAGCTCGGATGGTTATATATGATATTAGTGAAGAAAGGTTGGATTTTAATGAAGTAAAGATTTGATTTTTATTAATGTAGAGTACTAAAAATATAATTTTTATTAAGGTAGAGTAGTAAAAATATGATTTTTTTATTATATAGATAATAAAAATTCAAACTTTATTATGTACGAGTTATAAAAGTATGATTTTTATTGTGAAGAAGAAGCAAAGATGTGATGTTTATATGAGTAGCGATATAAAAATAGAATTTTTATATAATAAGAAGTATAAAAATATGATTTTTATATTATAGAAATAATAAAAATATGATATTTATATTATAGAGATAATAAAAATATGATTTTTATATAAATAGTGAATCAAAAATATAATTTTTATATAGCTAATGAAATAAAAATACGATTTTTATCCGTGTGAAGAAATGATAAAAATATGATTTTATCTAGGTGGAGTTGAACTAAAAATATAATCTTCATATATATAGTAGCGTAATAAAAATATGATTTTTATACAATAGAGAATATAAAAATGTGATTTTTATATATGTAGCGAACATGGACGACGAAAGTGACAAAAGGCGAGCACGGCGAAGACTTCCTACATATGAAGAGTCGTGGCGTTTGGTTTAGCTCTTGGTGAGAACTCCTCACTTTTATTTTGATTTCTAGTTGAAATATATACTAGGATGCAGACGGTGCTTAGTAGCACCTGACACCCGTCGTCCACAGACCATGGACGACTTGTTTGTTTGATTTCGGTGTTGTGAAATTTGATATGTGATGTGAAATGAAATAAAATATTTTATAGTGGAAAATATTTTATAGTTAAAAATATAGTTTTTAACATGTATATAAAATAAACATTTATAAACAAATCGGACGGTTTGTTTATATACACTGATTTGACTGATATTGATTGGGACGATAAATTTTATACATCGCCCAACTGCACAAATAAAATATGCGTTTATTGTTTTGAAACCCCACACGGGTATTGGGATGATATTTGACGTACAATAACCCCGATTGTTTAGTTGTATGTCAATCGATGGGTTGACAGACTGTGTAAGTATTAATTATTTATATTTAATGCTTATGCAGTTGAGTGGTGCACTCTGGATGATGGTTGATTATTTATCGTTGCTATTATATACATGTGTTGTAGAAAATCCATATAATTAACATTATATGGTAATTGATTGGGCCTCATTCCAATTTAGAAAATAAATTCATGTGTTGAATTGAAAATAAATTCATGTGTTGAATTGAAAAAAAATTCATGTGTTTAATTGAAAAGAAATTCATGTGTTGAATTGAAAATAAATTCATGTGTTGAATAGAAAATAAATTCATGTGTTGAATAGAATAAATATTCATGTGTGGAATAGAATAAACATTCATGGGTTGAATAAAAGCCGTGATGATTAGATTGACGCCATTTTGACGTGAACGATATTTATATCGATTTTATTCATTTTTATAATGAATATAGAAGAGAAAGTGATTTCAAAATATAACGTTTTGAAAATATTATCATTTGTATATCGATGATGTGGAATATTCAATTTTGATTAGAAATTGAATATGAAGTTGAAATCGTTTTGAAAACGAATTTAAAACGATTTATAAAATACGTTTTGAAAGGAAATCGACGAAATACATAATATATATATATATATATATATATTATATAATGGCCTTAATAGAACGCGTCGCGCTACGGCAGTTTGCGAATTTCGACCATTGACTTCGAATGGACGTTACGGGAGATCCCACCGTCGGATTCTCCTAAAACTGAAACAGTTGGGTTCGTATCGAAAAGAGCTTTCAAACGAATATTAGAGATTTGAAATCTAAGAGTTGGATTTGGAATTATGTCCAAATCAAATTTGGAAAAGGTCACTGTAAGTGCAGTTCGATGGTCGTTGATGGAAATCGACTGTACGGGCCTTGATAAAATTATTAAAAATAGTAATAATTTTTGTAAAATCATAAGAAATGATTTGGGAAGAATTGGGATGAAAAACTCCATATTTGAAAAGATAAAAATAGATTTTTATCGAAATGAACTAGTTTTGAACTAGAATTAAAATCAATTTATTTTTGAAATAAATAAATTGGATTTGAAATGGTTTTGAAAATAAACAAAATTTCCAATAACTGAATTGGGATGGATTTGAATCGAAATTATCTTTGGAATATTTCGATGTTGAATTTCGTGATTATACAGATATTGTTATGGAAATTTGAAAGATATATTTATATCATTATTTCCAATACGATATTTGTTGGTCGTAGAATTTGATATTAAATATAAGCCGATATATTTTCTATTCAGAGCCTTGTATTTAATATCAAATGTGATTTGGGTTTGTCGTGAATGGTGTCTTCATTAACACTATTCTTAAACCCAATTGAGTAAAATATTAAATCATTCTATTTAGATTTAATGAAGTGTACCAATTAAATGGTATTTAATTGGAATCGAATTTGAATTGATTTTTGGGTTTATCGTGAACGGTGTTTTAAATAACACTTGTTCTTTAACCCCATAATTAATGGAATGTGATTTTGGGATAATCGTGAACCGTGTTTTAGATGACATTGGTTCTTTAACCCAGTTAAAGACAGGATATTGATTTTTGGGAAGATTAAAACTAAGTGGAGTTTTAATGAATCTTTAATTAGATTTAAATGGTCGAGAATGGAGTATCACCAGTTTTGCTCCAGGCGATAGTTAAATCTTTAATTAGATTTGAACATGAAATGGTAATTGAATTTACCGATAACACTGTGGTGTTAGATATGAAGTATTACCAGTTTTACTTCATGGGATGAATAGGTTGGGATTGGGAAATAAAATAAATGATTACTTCGGTGTGGTTCGCTAATCCCGAGTAGTTTGAATTGATATTCAAAAGAAGATTAAAGAATAAATTTAAGAATTTATCTTTGATAAAATTAATGGGAACCTTTCCCAAAGTATAAGATTATTTGAATAAAAGAATATTCTGAATTGGAATGAGGCGTATGTTGTGTTTGTGTAACACATATTTATTATATACGCGAGTTATTCAGAAAGACCGGGTTTATACCATTCTGAATAATTGATTCGACGTGTTATCGAGGGTGAAGATGGTGGTTGAAGACGTTACTGATGATCTAGATTGGGTCGTACAGCCAAGAGGAGGGAATCAGTTGGTGATCGTCCAGACGTACTTGGAGATCGATGGATATGCGAGGTACAAGGTGCTTCCGGTTTTGTTCAGACCCAGAACGAACTTGTAAATGGACTATGTTTCCGACATTAGATTTTATTCCATGTGAATGATTTCTATTAAATATATATCTGTTTGGCGGTGGAGAATTTATTCTCTTGCTTAACGCTCTTCTCTGAGACGTACGAGCTCAGGGGTTATATATTGATGGATATCAATCGCATGGAGTGAATTGCCTGTGTGGCATGCCTAAGTGGCAAACGATCAAGGCTTCTGTTGAAAAGCAAAGTCTTGTGGTTGATGATCAAAGCATGGCCTGTGTGGCATAGCTTTGTGTAGCGTTGATTCACGAGCCTCACACCCCGGTTGTGAACCAGAAACGGGAGAAGGACCTCAGGGAGGGCATGCGTTTCCTTCTAGCTAGAAGTGGCGTCAGTGGTTTTACGCGCCCTGACGAGTTTGACTTATGTGGTTGTTGCTGTTGCGAGGCGCCTCAGATATATCGGTGACCATGTGGAGCCGATGGAGTCATTGAACTCATTGGCACCCCATAGGGTGGGGAAACACAGTGTTCAGACATTTTAATCCACATCGGTGGACCGGCCTGACGAACCAAAGGTCACTCGAGCTCTGACCTGAGAGGTGGGCTAGAGCGTCTCGAATTCAGTAAGGACGATCACTTGCTTTGGTTCATAGATGGAAATCCAACTTCCAATACGTGACTTTGCGGTTTTGATTGTAGAGCCTAGTATGGCGACATGATATATGGTACCCATGTCGTCTATGATTGATATTTATGATTGAAATTGTTTTGACACTATACACTTATAGTAATAATAAAACATGAAATTTAGCGTATCAAGCATTCTTTGGCTATTATAAGGTAAAACCCTATCCTTCGGCTTGTGTTGCATTGTGTGATGGGACCTGGGTCTTATAATAGCTTCATTATTCTTTATTTAGCATTGCGCTGTTGTTTTATGCACTGGTGTTCTTGGGAGGAAACTCGTTCCATGTTATACGGCGTGGTTCCTTGATTTACCTAACTTTAAAATAAATATTATTAATTGTTTTAGTTCTCACACCAGTCACATGACTGACATTGAGTTTATTGTTTTAACCTAAACTCTGGGTGCCCTTATTTCGACACGGGCAGCTAGTAGTTTTGGTTTTGCAGATTTAAATTCACAGGAACCTGGTTAACAGCTGGAACGATACTCAGAAAGCTCTGTATCCATGTATTACTTTCAGTTGTGTTTTGTATCATTTTTCCACTGCTATGTAATGTATTGTAATCTCTGATATTTATCGAATGTGTAATATTTATTCATACTCTGTATATTCTTGCATTCTGATGTAATTGTTGTAATAAACAATGAAATGTTCTTCTGTTTGCGTTCTGATTCGTCTTGTCCTCAACTCAATCCGTGATTTCTCTTAAGGGGGATTTCAGGTTGTTTCACCCATTATGTGTTAAGTTGAACTAATTTGATTAATAAGCTTATATTTGTATAAAAAGGAACTTCGTTTTTCAGTTTAGAAAATAAATAACGGTTTAGAAAATGTTTTGAAAAAGGGTATTTAAAATGGAAATTGAATATGGTTATAAGATATTTTCTAAATATTTAAAATGAAAGGGTTTTGATAATATTCATATATTTAAATAAGAAGTAAAATGTCATGCTTCAATTATTGAAAGATTTTGAATGTTAATTAACGAATAGTGAATTAAAGAGGCCATGCTATATACTAAAACTGTTAAGCTCATTTTATTTTATGGTTGCATGGATGTTCATTTGATAGTTAAATGGTCGACTATCAAATCTAAGCTATTATCGATTGTTGTTGCGGAAAGACTGGGATCAAATTTATATTTGAAAACCATTCCGACCAGCAAACACGTAAATGTTGAAGATATCAGAAGATAGCTGAGATGGAGCATTTGAAGACCAGTAGAATTTCATAAAGCAGAAGGATTACTTATAATCTCTGGGTAGCTCGAAATAAAATGTGATTCGGTCGTGGTTGAAATCAATGGTTTTGCAAGGACTTCTCATTACTGATCCTTGCGGTGATTCATATATAAGGATGCGGTAGGAGGGTGCCTTCTGTTCATCCTGTTCCTGAATTATTTGCATGGACGAATGTCTGACAGAGTATTTCCTTAAGAGTCACGTACGTTGATTTTTACAAATATACTATGTTTGTAGCGGAGAATACACATTCTCTTAGCTTAACACCTAGAGTGTATTTGTGGACGTCTATTAGTGATTTGGCAGTTCCGAAGATGTGGCATTCAAAGTTATTGAGATGTTCTCTAAAAAGATAATCGTGACCTCAAGCCTCATCAACGGAAAAATGACAAAAATAGGGCAGACAGCATGGCTAAGTGGGCCATTCACAATTAGAGTGTATTGTCACAATCTAGAGAAAATTCTATTTGTTCTTCTTTCATTTCTATATATCCCGGGAAGTACGATGGGATCATAAAACTGTAAGGTGACAATATATTAGGTACACTCAAGTTGAATGAGTGGTCGGTCATGTGTGGCCGAGTTACAAGATGTTCTTGTTGAACCCTAGTGTATTTCTCTCTAGAGGTACACTTTCAAAAGGTGTACCATACCTTGTCATAGTTGGAATCCATTCTCCAATAAGCGCCGTGTGGTTTTTGATTATATATTATATATATGGAGCGTGAGATGCAAGCGTTCTACTAGATGGTTATTTATTTGTGATTTGATAGACATTATTATAATATCACTGGATTTTGATATATAAAATTATTTTGGGTTATCGTAACGTAAAACCCGTCCGTGTGAGTGGATTGGTCTTACTTATCCTTTTCTTTCAAAAGGATTTTCTAAAGTTAAGCAAGTTGGATGATACCTTTAAACTTAGTAAGTTTACTCGTGTCGGTTCACCAGACTGATCTATGACGTTTGCAATGCTTGGGTCAGACCGAGTTTTACAGGTTCACGTTAGGATGCTACGTGTTTTCAGAAGACATGACGGAGGAGACCAGGCGTATTAGTATTTATTCTAATGTTTGTTGTATATGAGGGCATATTATTATAACTCCAACTATATTGATTGACTATTGTACTCTGATGTAATGTAAGTATTTATACGAATTCTTTATAAATATTATTTCTATATAATATTTGTTCCGCTGCGATATGAGATTCTGTGTTGTTAATCTACTTTTTCTTCTTTTCTAATATTTATTTTTTTTCTTTTCTCACCCTTTAATTTCTTTCTATTAACTATCTGGTGGGTTCGATAATTGGGTTTTGACGGTAATACATGATTATGTATATTTGTCAAAATTCGAGCATCGAATTTCTTCGTTGGGTCACTACATATGTATTTATGTGTTCGGGTCAGACTAGGTTATTTCAAGTTAATAGCTCATAATCGGTTCTTACATCTACCTTGGATTAATCTGTATGAGGCTAGTACCTAAGTCGAGTGGTTGAGTCTTCATGTCATATGTATGTTTATTCATTTTGGACATGTCATACTCATATATGCTTCATAACAATCATTCGTGTATGTAGCACATGTAACGTTGTATTTTCATTATTTCTATCTATATGTAGTATATTCTGTGATCTACTATTGGTGATGTTATTATAGTTTGTTTTGAATAGATCCTTAGCCACCATAGTTTTTTTTTTTTTTTGACATTAATTGAGTACGTCAATCCACATGAGGTATGAGAGAAAAATATAGAGCAATAAATCGATGTATTCGATACTTGTTTAATACAAAGCTTACAGATGGTCGATCCTAGCCGGCTGTATTCTCTGCACTAACAGATAATATTACTTAGCAATGCTCTTTGTCAATGTGGATTTCAGGGTGGGTCATCACAATAACACTGTGCAAAGATAACACAAAAACATCATAGTCATTATCAACACCACAATCGGAATGACTACAATTAATCCACAGATCATCGAAGTCAATATCTTCTAAACCATCTATGTCCCCATCACCATCTACTTGAGATCTAGGATGGTACTACACCTAATCAGCAGTAGTAAGCTCATTAATAAGAGTTGTCAAATCATCTATGCTACGCTAATGCTTGATGTACATAACCTGTCATAACACCAACCACATAAGGTATAAATCCTTATATAAAAAACAACTGGATATGGTACTGAGTAACCTCTACACGAGTAATATCAACGTATTTATGACCACCTATTATTGTAGGAATATCCACCGTCCAACTACAATTCGTTTCCTGCCATAGAGATGGAGCCTGATATAACTGTGTACTTTGAGTCAAGTCTGGTAGCATTAGGGGAACAATACCAGGTCGGATAGCTGATGGTCCAACCAAATCAACTATTATAGCATGAATGATAGGAACTATATGCGTTGGAGTGTATAGTCCACGGAAAAACGCTACATAGTCCAAATCGATCATGATGAAGTAATTAGCAGGCCACCACACATGATCTCGAGTTATATCTAAAGTGTCACTCTCATGCACTCTCAAATAAGATGTATTCATCAAGCATGAAATCATTGCCTAATGTCTTCCTCTAACTACGTTCCCTGAGGAACCAGAACAGTCACCAGTGGGTGAAGATGAAACCAAAGGAAAAAGTATCACCGAAAGAAATCTAGCATGAAGTACACTCTCATCGGTCATATAAGGTGAACCATCAAAAGTATGCCAAATGATACTCCCTTGTGTAGTGCATAACTCAATTAATTACGAGCTACTGCAAATATATATTAGGGCTGACCTCCTTGCACATATCTCATGTTCTCGAGAGTCAACTCCCTGACTCGAGTTTAGAGTAAGGATAAAGTAGTATCTACTATCTTATAAGTCATATTACGGAAGTACTCATTGTACCATTATTGTAAAATCTGCCAAAATCTCTAATAGTTGTGGCTTTCTTCCTAACAGCCCGTTGATGGTCTAAAGAGTGATATAGATATACTAAGACCGAAGTCCCCCAAAACATATTTGACTAGACATTCAAATATCAAATCTGCAAATAGTGCTACATTTCCAGCCGGCACTGTGTTTAAAGGGTTTGAAAACAATAAACTCTCCATTAAATATAGAATAAAAAGTCATGATATCTCAAATGGTGCTTTTCTTGGTCGTGTACATTGATTAGATCTCGAATTGTGTCTAATGTAACTAACTCGCATCAGCATTTCTATAACGACCCGACTTTTCGATGACCTCAGAAGTCGTGTCATTAATAAAGAATAAGAAATAGATAGAAAATAGAACTAAGAAAAACATCAGAATTTCATAGCGGAACTTAAACAAAAATATAATATTACATAAGTTTATAAATCAGAGTCATAACTTATATGGATACACGCCCATCATAACTTACGGAATTCTTAATTATACAATGATATAATAAACCAGCTTGCAGACTTTATAATTATACATGGATATAGTAGACCAGTTGCACACTTCATAATTATACATAGACATTATTTTGACCAGCTTGCAGAACCATGCCATCCAGCTTATTCCAAAAGTTTTAATCAAACCTAGATCACTTGTCTACTCATAACAAGTGTTATGAGTACCCTAAGAGTTTAGGGAAAACACAGAAAATAAACTTTGGGTCAGTCGGGGGACTGGAGTGAGTAAACTCTAAACAAAAGATTTAATTTTAGGAAAATCCCTTTTTGAAAGAAAGAATAATCATAAGAGCGATCCACACATAAATACGGATGATTTTTACCTTACGATAACTCAAAACATTTTCAAAACAATAATATTTTGATATTATGATAGTGTCTAGGGTTTTCGAATTAAATTAGAATCTAGCGGAACACTTGCATCTCACGGTCCATATATATAGTATACAAACAAAAATGCGAGCACTTATTGGATAATGGATTTCCAACTATGGCAAGGTATGGGACCACCTTCCGACAATGTATCTCCGGAGATGAATACATTGGGGTTCAACAAGAACATCTTGCAACCCGGCTAAACATGACCGGCCACTCATTTCCCTTGAGAGTATCGAATATATCGTCACCACAGTTGGGGGCCAGCCAACTGAACCGAACATATAAATAAAGGAACAACCGAAGGCATTTGATTTCTCCCGATCAGTTAATGATTTAACCTTTTGATGGGTGCGACCAACGTAGCCATGCGACCTACCAGATTTTATACCATTTCCCGATTATAGAGGCCTGAGGTTATACTTACCGTCAAAAATATCTGTTTGGTTTACTTTGAATGCCACATTGTCAAAATCCGCCAATCACTAATTGACTTCTCCAAAAATATATTATGGGTATAAAGCTAAGTGAAGAGAGTTCTTCTGCCACCACGTAAGTACGTTTGAAGAGATCAATGTACATTATTGGTTAAGCATACTCTGTCAAACATTGTCCATACAAATTGTCCTGGGATTGGACAAACTGAAGACACTATTTCGTAAAACCATCTTAGGCAATTAATACGTACCTAGGATTTACAGTATAGCTCTTGCATAACTCCGCCTTTTATTTTCTTGAATAATCTCTAACTCGTATAAATCGAATCGAAGTGGAATATAGATTCCGGACCCTTCAAAACGATCAATGTTATTATCTTTTAGGGTCAAATGGTACTTAAAGGGAATACATTTAAACAAGTTAAAAATGTTGATTGATTTGATATTGAAATCATATTTTGATTTTGAAAAATGTTATCGACACAAGTCGATTATATAAAAGGGCACTTCAATATTTAATCACAACATTTGAATTCATTATCGACCGTTAACCATCTTCTAAAAATAACATCAATTATACACATCGGAATTTACACAATATCCTATCTAAAGGATGATTCGAATAAATTCAATTATTTAAATTATTCATGAGGATAATTTAAATCTTGTTAACATACTAATAATTTTATAACAAATGTTGATGTAGTATTTAAAGCTACAATTTCAGTTCGATGGTTTTATTCACATTCTTACTTTCCCATTTACTCAATATAATTTATTTTATATATTTACATATATTATTGTTCTTAATTTAAATACAAAGTAATGTTAGTTCAAGGATATGGTTATTGTAAAACTACTCTGCTTCCTAATTTCATAATTCCCCTTCCATACTACTGCGCCAATCTTACTTCCTTATATATATATATATATATATATATATATATATATATATATATATATTGGCAAGCGTTCGGTTGCACCCCAAAAATGGAGCATCCCAAATGCCCCTTGATTTCCACCACCCGTTTATATTAAAGAATGTGAGTGGGAAGTGAGAGAGTGAGTGGATGAAGAGAGAAGGGGGAATAATATATATATATATATATATATATACACACATGAGGCAAGTTCGAGAGCACCCTAAACAGTGCAGCACCCCAAATGCCGCTCAATATCCACCAAGTATTTCCCCTTCTCTCTCCTTCCACTCACTCTCTAACTTCCCACTCACATTCTTTAATATAAACGGGTGGTGGAAATCGGGGGCATTTGGGGTGCTCCATTTTTGGGGTGCAACCGAATGCTTGCCTATATATATATATATATATATATATATATATATATATATATATATATATATATATATATGTATATGTATGTATGTATGTATTCTTATATATATATATATATATATATATATATATATATATGTATTCTTTATTTATTTATTTAAGGTCTGGCCCACGGCCCAAAATAAATATCCTACTTCTATATATTTTTATTATAAAATCCCACGTCCTATGCTAACCGTGCCTTTACAAGAAATGGTGCGCCATCCTTCTTCTACTCCTAATTCTTCTCACTAGACAACCATTCCCTCTTCCTTTATACCCAACCCACTCCTAATTCTAACATGTGATTTATAAGTGGTGATATGTATATATATACATATATATATGTATAATAAGGGTATATACTTACCCCATCACAACAATCAAGAACATTTTAAATATATGAAAGAACAGAGGGGGTTTTTCTCTCTATCAAACAAAATACAAGTTTTAAAAAGATTGCAGCAGGTGCATTTTACTCAGTTTTTCCTACCAGCCCAGTTTGTGAAGGTAAATGGTCTTCAGATCTACATAAATAAGTTAGGTGGTATCTAGAGTGTCACATATGCAGACTAAGGTGTTCAAAAACTTGCATTTAACGTTAATATGAGCAGTTCAAAAATTTAGTAAAACAGAGTGAGATTTTACTCACTTGAATTGTTTTTGTCCTAAGCTTTGCTAGATCAATGCTGTCTCAAGTTATTCTCCAGAAAATGATTTCGACTAAGCTGAAGAAAAATGAAATGGGAAGTGGCTATTTATAGATGAAAAAATATTTGGTGCATTTAATGGTTTTTAGGGGAAAGAAATGTGATCTGCAGCAAAGGGTTTTCATTTGATCGAAGGACTTGCTATGAGTTGGTAGCTTCCTCTATATTCATGAAAAGAAATATGCTAGGGTGTAGGTGTGCAAATATTCTCCAATTGACAACAAGCATTCGACCAACCTATTTTTATCTAGGATTTTTTTTTGATTTGGCCTCCTTTTATAAACTTATAACATGTTTAGCCTAGTTTGAAAACTTATTACGGCCGTAGCCTGGTTTATGTCACATCAGCTGAAATCCGTTATTTAACACTAGCGTTATTTCAAATAACGCGTGCAGCGTTATTCAAGATGCCGCAGAGATGGTTTGGTGTTTAAAACCACTTTGAATTTCTGTTGAATCCACGAGCATTATCTTAAATAACGCACGTTAGCGTTATCTAGAATAACGCAAATTTTGAGAGCTTTTGATATTTGGAAGAACACAGTTTAAAGCGTTATTTAGGATAACGCTGGAAAGAGTTATTCTAAACAACGCAAATATAAAATTATGGTTTTTAAGGTCTTACAGTTTTTCTTACGCGCTATCTGAAAAAACGCTAGTGGCGTTATTTCAAATAATGCACAGACGTGATATACGTACAGAGAGCAAAAGCTCTCTTCCTCCTCACTTTCTTACTTTCTAAATATTGACAAAAGAAACCCAATACCTTAAATCAACTTCTAAAATTAAATCCTTCATTAATTTTAGCCTCGATCCATCAGCAATTTCAGATTTGTGTCAACTGGACTCTATTCTCCGTCGTTTGATTCATTACAAGGTTTGAATTTCAAAACTCTAAATCACAGTTTTTCTGGATCTTTAACTTTTGGTATTATATTCTTTTTTGATGTTGTAAATTAGAATGGCTCCTAAGTTTATTGCGATTATATGCTACTTCGATGGTGTGTTGGTTATTGATGATAGAAAGTGTGGGAAATACGAAGGCGGATCTTTCAAATTTGTAAAAGTTCTCAAAGGTTGTAACTTGATGCAATTAAAAGCCTCAATATTCAAGTCGACAATGATTAATAAAGAGCAATTTGATATTGAGTTAGTTTGCAACTGGCCGACTGATTATGGTTCTAAGGCAATTAAAATTGTTGATGATGGTGATGTTAAGTTAATGTTTTCTGCCGCTTGTAAGACTATAGAGTTATTTGTTGTGAAAACGACAAAGTTAGTGGTAGAAGCACCTACTACTGTAAGACCTGTTCGAGTGGCACTATTTCGTCCAACTCCTCTAATGCCATCAGCAAATAGTATTCCTCCTTCTAACGTTTCAGAGTATGGACAACATCAAATGTTCTATGTGTGCCCCCCGCATATGAATTATACACAGAATCCGCATTTTAGCTTTCCATATCCTACGCAGGAAAGTATTGGATGCGCGACGCAGAGGTAAGCCCAACTGTAACACCCCACCTCCGTTAAGGTCACTCACAAAGGGAATGCCTTAACTTTGATGGAGCATTTTAGTAAACAGAACAGAATATTACAAGACAGATATAAAAATAATACTTGAAAAAAACTTTATAACTTTATTGCAGCGGACAGAAATCAGTTTGGTTGCAACTTTACCAAAAACTCAAGTACATATATATCAGCCTTGTTCAAAAAGCCATCAGAGTACAAAACTTTAAAATCATAATCCCCACAGAACGGAAGCTATACCGAGCCAAGCCATACTTTAAGCACTTCAAGCAGAAGAAATCTGGATCAAGCTAGAGTATTCCCTCCTTAGAAAACCTGGGGGGAAAACGGAAGAAAGGAGGCGAAACAACAAGGGTCAGACATAAAGTCTAACAAGTCCAGTGATTTTCAGCATATGAACAGATAATAATAATAATGACATGAAAGCAAAATTGGATAAGAGATGGCAGTAACATGAGCAGCAGATATACTTAGGCTAAACAGCAGAAACAGAATGATGTAGACTAAGCCATGCTTCTTATTCATATCTTACTTCTCTGCACTAATACTAGTATAACAGAATTAGGTGTCACCCTAATTTCTAAACTGAAACAGAAACGGGTACAGAATAATTTCCACAGAAGAGAAAGCTAGTAATGGGCCTTTACCACCCCAACAAAAACAGACAGAAACAGAATGCTAATAATGTGCATTTACCACCCGAACAGAAACAGACAGAAACAGAAACAGATTAATCCCTATGGAAATAGAATGTAGAATTAGGTGTACACTAGTAAATGGGCCTTTACCACCCGAACAGACGGTACCACGCAGAAACAGACAGGTGTTACCACCCAACAGAAACAGACGGTACCAACAGAAACAGACAGAACTAAGCGTACCCTAAAACCCTACCCCAAGCGATTGGCTCCCTAATACATAAATACCCTGTGTCGGCCCCACAATAGGGTGTATCACTCCCTAAAGTGACAACCAATTGGCACAGACCTATTTACAGATGTCACGGCGTCTTACATCCTCAGAGGCAGACCAGGATCTATGCACGCTGTAATAACCCGGAAATTCTGAGCCAGTTTAAAAATTTTGTTTTGGCAACTTCGACGAATTTTGAACATTTAAAATAGAATATTTTAAATAATATCGACGAGAAATTTATTTTGAATAGAATTCAACGTATATATTATATACGTCGTCGTTAGAATATAAATAATTATATATAATTATAAAAGGAATTAAAAATGGCGCGGTAGTTCGATAATTCGATTTCAAACTTCAAGTGAATGTACCGGGTGCAAAATAAACCGGATTTTAGCGAAACCGAAATTAATAGGATCTAATTGAGAATATCTTTTCAACGAATCCGAAAAAATCGAAATTTCATAGTGGGAATCAAAAGATATGTCCAGTTGAAAATTCTGAATAGTCGCTATGGAATTCAGGCCCTTAAAAATGGAAATTTTACAAATGACCTCAGATTTCGACGAAACCACTTTTGTTGGATCCGTGATGTCAAATTATTGCTAGGTTTAAAATTTCATAATTTTTCGACTCAATATGTGAGTGTGGCAGAGGAAAACGCGTTTGATCAGTTTTAGTTGATTTTAATCGACTGGAAAATGGCCATTTTTCCAACGGTCTCAGAATTTGACGAAACTAGTTTTGTTAGGACCGTATCGTAAATACGAAGCTAGAAAATATTTTTCGGGAATTTATAGAGTTAGTAAGTGACCCCGGTAAATTGAAATGCACGTTCAAATTCAATATATAGAGTTATATGTTGATTTTAACGGAAATTGGTTGTAACGATCGAATCAGCTTACGATACATATCCCATTGAGTTCGGAATGGGGGTAAAACTCTATGGACGACAGGCGGTGGGCCTCGTTTAGAGGTCGTACGTAAAAGTCCACCTTTTGGGATTAAATAATTAAATAAATAAATAAAAAAATATAACATTACCTCTCTCCTCTCCTTATCCTTCCACTTCAGGCCCCCGTTCAAATTCATTTTCAAATTGAAAAAAAAAGATGATGAAGAGGACCCATCGGAGGGCCACCGCCGCCGCTCAGGGCGGGGCGCCACCGCCCCCTCCGTCGACCTCCTCCTCTCCGTCCTCCTCTTCTTCCCTTCTTCTTCTCCCCCTCCAGTGCGCCTCTCCATTCCCCCTCGTCCCTCCATCTCCCTCGATTGGAAGCCATCGAGCCCCCTCCTCAAATCCGTCAGACCCGACCCCAATAACCCGGCGCCACCTACCTGAACGGCCCCCCCTCACCTCACCGACCACCCACCATCTCCCTTCGATGCCTACGCGGCGTTCGACTGCTCCGACACTGGTGCCCCCCCTCTTCTTCTGTAAGCAACATAGTAAGTTTTTTTTACATATTATTTAAATTCCCTTTTATTTTTTATATTAGCATGGAGATAAAAATAAGATTTTTATCATAGTAAAAATAAGAGTTTTTATAATAGCAAAGACTAGTTTGTTTACTTATGAAAAGATTTGATCTTCACGATTTAAAAAGATGATCTTTATATCATGAAAGGCAAGATTTTTAAACGTGTAAAGATTAAATCTTTAATTTAGAAAACATTATATTTTTAAAATATAAAGAGATTTGATTTTTAGTGGATAAAGAAGCGATTTTTATTTATAGTTATAGATAATAAAAATATAATTTTTACATAAGTAGGAAGATAAAAATATGATTTTTACATTGGATTTTAAAATAAAAATGTGATCTTTATCTATATAGAGTTGAAATAAAAACTTGATTTTTATATATTGAATAGCGAAGTAAAAATTCGATTTTTATATATTGAATAGCGAAGTAAAAATTCGATTTTTATATATTGAATAGCGAAGTAAAAATTCGATTTTTATATATTGAATAGCGAAGTAAAAATTCGATTTTTATATATTGAATAGCAAAGTAAAATTTCGATTTTTATATATTGAATAGCGAAGTAAAAATTCGATTTTTATATATTGAATAGCGAAGTAAAAATTTGATTTTTATATATTGAATAGCAAAGTAAAAATTCTATTTTTATATATTGAATAGAAAAGTAAAAATTCGATTTTTATATATTGAATAGCAAAGTAAAAATTCGATTTTTATATATTGAATAGCATAGTAAAAATTTGATTTTTATATATTGAATAGCGATGTAAAAATTTGATTTTTACATATGTAGAGAATACGAGCAACGAAGATGACAAAAAGGCGAGAACGACGAAGATTTCTATAAATGAAGTGTCGTGGTATTGGATAGCTATCGGTGAGAACTTCTCACTCTTCAATTTCTTTTTCTAGTTATATATATATATATATATATACCAGGATGCAGACGGTGTTTAGTAGCACCCGACACCCGTCATCCACAGACCATGGATGGCTTGTTTGTTTAATTGTTTGGTCGTGTAGTAGGTTAGATTATTTAGTTTGAATTGAATTGTTTGGTGAAATGGAATGGATTTAATTGATGTGTGAATGGCGTGGGACTTCACTAGACCGGGGATAAGGCTAGGCCTCGTCCCGTTTCTAGTATCGTGCCGTTATGCCACCGAAATTTTCTAAAATAAGTTAGAAAAATAAAAATATCATTTTATTTAAAGAATGAACTGAATAGAAATTCATATGTTAAAATAAAATGTTTTATCGTTAAAAATATAATTTTTAACGTGAATATGAATAAGTAAATATTCATTTACAAACCGGACGGTTTGTTTATGTACACTGATTTGACTGACATTGATTGGGACGATAAATTTTACACATCGCCCAACTGCACAAATAAAAATCTGTGTTTCATTGTTTGAAACCCCACACAGGTATTGGGATAAAATACGGCATACACTAATCCCAATAATTGGTTGTATGCCGATCGATGGATCAACAGGCTGTTATAAGCGTTAGATATCTATATTTGATGCTTATACAGTGTAGTGCACTTTGGATGATGGTTGATTATTTATCGTTGCTACTATATACATGGGTTGTATGGAATCCATATAATTAACTTTATATAGTAATTGATTGGGCCTCATTCCAATCGGAAAAATAAAGAATATTATAAAATAAAGGTTCATGTGTTGACCGTACTCATCCGTTGAGATTAGTCATGTGTTGAACGAAATATTTTAACAATAAAATTTACATCTTTATCATTATAAAATAAAGGTTCATGTGTTGACAGTACTCATCCGTTGAGATTAGTCATGTGTCGAACAAAATATGAATAACGGAACTATTGAAATATATAAAGCCGTATTGATTAGAGATGCGCTATTTTGACGTGAACGATATTTATATCGATTATATTCGTTTTTAAATTTGAATTGAATAAAAAACGAATTTGAATTGAATCGAATAGAAAACCAATTTGAATTGAATCGAATAGAAAACCAATTTGAATTGAATCGAATAGAAAACCAATTTGAAATTGAATCGAATAGAAAACCAATTTGAAATTGAATTGAATAGAAAACCAATTTGAATTGAATCGAATAGAAAACCAATTTGAATTGAATCGAATAGAAAACCAATTTGAATTGAATCGAATAGAAAACCAATTTGAAATTGAATCGAATAGAAAACCAATTTGAAATTGAATCGAATAAAAAACGAATTTGAAATTGAATCTAATAGAAAACCAGTTTGAATTGAATCGAATAGAAAAACAATTTGAATTGAATCGAATAGAAAACCAATTTGAATTGAATCGAATAGAAAACCAATTTGAATTGAATCGAATAGAAAACCAATTTGAATTGAATCGAATAGAAAACCAATTTGAATTGAATTGAAAACGAATTCGAAATGAATTGAATATAAAACGAATTCGAAATGAATTGAATATAAAACGAATTCGAATTGAATTGAAAACGAATTGAAATAAATTCAAATTGAATTGAAATTTGAATTGAATAGAAATGAATTTTAAACGAATTTATAAGGAAGAATTCAATTTTGATTTGAATTAAAATGGAAGTTGAAATTGTTTTTGAAACGAATTTAAAACGATTTATAAAATTCGTTTTAAATAGAAATCGATGAAATATATATTATATATATTATATATATAATATAATGGCCTGAATAGAACGCGCCGCGCCGCGGCAGTTCGTGAATTTCGACTATTTATTTCAAACGGACATTACGGGAGATCCGACCGTCGGATTCTCCTAAAACCGGAACCGTTGGGTTCGTATCGAAAAGAGATTTCTAACGAATATTAGAAATTTGAAATCTAACGGTTGGATTTGGAGATACGTCCAAATCAAATTGGGAAAAGGTCGTTGTAAGTGCAGTTCGATGGCCGTTGATGGAAATCGACTGTACGAGCCTTGATAAAATTATTAAAAATATCAATAATTTGTGTAAAATCATAAGAAATGATTTGGGAGAAATTGGGATGTATAACTCCATATTTGAAAAGATAAAAATAGATTTTTATCGAAATGAACTAGTGTTGAAGTAAAATTAAACCTGTTTATTTTTGAATAAATAAATTGGATTTGAAACGAGTTTTAATCGAATTGATTTGGGGGTTTATCGTGAACAGTGTTTTAAATAACACTAGTTCTTTAACCCGGTAATAAATAGAATGTGATTTGGGTTTGTCGTGAACTGTGTTTTAAATAACACTAGTTCTTTAACCCAGTAAAAGGATTTTTAGTGAATCTGCAATTAGATTGAAATGTGAATTGATAATCTAAATTATCAAATTTGGGAAAATAAGCAAGAATGGAGTATCGCCAGTTTTGCTCCAAAACGATAGTCAAATCTTTAATTAGATTTGAACGTGAAATGGTAATTAATTTTACCGATAACACCATAGTATTAGATATGGAGTATTACCAGTTTTGCTTCATGGGATGAATAGGTTGGGATTGGGAAATAAAACAAATAATTACTTCGGTGTGGTTCGCTAATCTCGACTAGTTTGGAAAACCATAATTTGGTTTGAAACGACATCCAAAGGAAGATTAAAGGATAAATTTTAAAGAATTTATCTTGGATAAAATTAATGGGAACCTTTCCCTAAGAATGTGGAATTTAAAAACTAGCTGTAGGTTAGCTAAGAAGAATGGTTTCCTGGGTATTGATCTGATGTTGGTTTCGGCCTTCGGGGTTAATGTTTGGTGAATTGTTCTCTTGTTGATTTACGGTTAGTGACTAATGAATTGGAATGAGGCGTATGTTGTGTTTGTGTAACATTTGTTTTAATATACGCGGGTTGTTCGGAAAGGCCGGGTTTACACCCATTCTGAATAACCGATTCGACGATATGTCGAAGATGAAGACGGTGGTTGAAGACCGAAAGTCTTCACATCGTTTGGGTAATTACTAACGATCCTGATTGGGCTGTACACCCAAGAGGATGGAAATAGTTGGTGGTCGTCCAGACGTACTTGGAGATGGATGGATATGCGAGGAAAGTGCCTCCGGTTTCGTTCAGACCCAGAACGAACTTGTAAATGGATTGTGTGTCTGACATTGGATTTTATTCTGTGTTGATTGATTTCTGTTAAATATATATCTGTTTGGCGACGGAGAATTTATTCTCTTGCTTAACGCCCTTCTCTGAGACGTATGAGCTTAGAGGTTATATATCGATAGATATCAATTGCATGGCATGAATTGCCTGTGTGGCATGCCGAGTTGCATGGATCAAGGCTTCTGTTGAAAAGCAAAGTCTTGTGGTTGATGATCAAAGCACGGCCTTTGTGGCATAGCTTTGTGTATAACGTGAATTCGCGAGCCTCACACCTCGGTATGAGTCAAAAACGGGATACGGACTGCAGGGAGAGCACGACGTTTCTTTCTAGCTTTGGTGGTGTCAGTGACTTACCAGCCCTGACATTTATATACTTTTCACCTATGTGGTTGTTGGATGAGGCGCCTCGATTTTAGGTCTGTAAGGACCGGGAAACGTGTGTTCAGGAATTGCCAATCCTCTAACGTAAGTGAGGACCGGCCCTGAAGATCCAGGATTGCCCAGAGTGTGTAATCCTGAGACATTTGCTAGAGTGTCTCGAACGCGGAGAGGAGCTTGCCCCTTGCCTCGACTCATGACGGAAATCCAATTTCCAATACGTGTATTGCGGTTTTAATTGTAGAACTAGTATGGCGACATGATATATGGTACCCATGCCGTCTATGATTTATATTTATGATTGAAATTGTTTTGACACTATACACTTATTATAGTATCAAATGATTTGTTTTAACGTACCAAGCATGTTTGGCTATTATAAGGGAAAACCCTATCCTCCAGCTTGCGTTGCATTGTGTGATGGGACCTGGGTCTTATAATAGCTTCATTTTTCGAAAAAGCATTGCGTTGTTTATTCTATGCACTGGTATTCTTGGGAGGAAACCCGTTCCATGTTATACGGCGTGGTCCCTTGAATTACTCTCTTTTAAAGTAAAGTTTTAAATAACTGTTTTAGTTCTCACACCAGTCACATGACTGACCTAGAGTTTATTGTTTTAACCTAAACTCTGGGTGCCCCTATTTTCGACACGGGCAGCTAGTAGTTTTGGTTTTGCAGATTTATATTCACAGGATCCTAGTTTACAGCTGGAATGATATCCGGAAAGCTCTGTATCTGTATATCACCTTCAGTTGTGCTTTGTATTATTTTTCCGCTGCTATGTAATTTATTGTAATCTCTGATATTCATCGAATGTAATTTATTCATTTATACTCTGTATATTCTTGCATTCTGATGGCATTGTTGTAATAACAATGAAATGTTCTTCCGTTTGTGTTATGATTTGTCCTGTTCTCAAACGATCAGGGGGTTTCGAACGGTCTTGATCGGTTTAACGACTGATTTGAATCGAGCGAAATTCCAGGCCGTCACATTTGGTATCAGAGCTTTGGTTTACAGAGCTCGAGAACAAGACACATTAGAACCATACGAAAGAATTCATCAGATATTGGATTAGTAATATCCAATTAGAATGACTCGTTAGAGATAGGATCAGTAGTATCCTAGAACGAGTGTGAAGAGTATATTTTTCAAATGAAAACAATTTTGTTTTAAAAGTTAAATTCAAGTATATGTATTTGAATAATTTATTTATATTGATATGGACAATCTAGTATATAAAGATTTTGCATATACGCGTCATGAACGTATATTCGAAGTTTTAATATATTGGATAAATATAGAATCACATTCTAGACACCCGGAGATGATTCTGATGATTGATCGATCATCATCAGAATTTGTGTTCGTGTTTCGAAGGTGTGATATCTATATATTTCCATTAGACTGGTGTGAGAACCAAAACTTATATAGATAGAATACATTGTTGTGAATTGGCATCAAAAACATGATTTTCTGCATATATATCAAAGTTATGAATTTGAAACTCTAATTCACTAATTGATTGATGTTTGTGTTGTTTGTTTATTTGTTTGATAATTTTGAACCATTATGCCTAATTGTACCAAATATTGAATTGTATTGAAAATTGGTCGCATTTGCTTGCATATAAATATACTTACATTGAAGAGGTCATAGCAAGGAGGATAGAGCAGAGAATAAAGTTTGTTTGCCCGACAAATAGGTACATGTTTACTATGTAGTTTACTGTTTTGTTTGGGTGATGATGATTTTATGAGCTTATTGGCAAGCCGCTTGGCCTTTTCTTTTTCTTTTTGAGATCAGAAGGCCTGTATGGCAATTTCGAGATTTTCCCGTGGCTCCCGGTGCAGGGGACTTTAAGGCGAAATTTTTCAAAAATTTAGGGTGTTAGCCAAATTTTTGAAGAATTTGAAAATTCTCAGAAACTGAAAAGTTGGAGAATGGAAGCCAGATCGAACGCAGAGTTGATTAATCAAACCACTTTCGACATTGTTCCTTTTCGAGGACGAAAAGTTTTAAGTGGGGGTGATTGTAATAACCCAGAAATTCTGAGCCAGTTTAAAATTTTTGTTTTGGCAACTTCGACGAATTTTGAACATTTAAAATAGAATATTTTAAATAATATCGACGAGAAATTTATTTTGAATAGAATTCAACGTATATATTATATACGTCATCGTTAGAATATAAATAATTATATATAATTATAAAAGGAATTAAAAATGGCGCCGTAGTTCGATAATTCGATTTCAAACTTCAATTGAATGTACCGGGTGCAAAATAAACCGGATTTTAGCGAAACCGAAAATAATAGGATCTAATTGAGAATATCTTTTCAACGAATCCAAAAAAATCGAAATTTCATAGCGGGAATCAAAAGATATGTCCAGTTGAAAATTCTGAATAGTCGCTATGGAATTCAGGCCCTTAAAAATGGAAATTTTGCAAATGACCTCGGATTTCGACGAAACCACTTTTGTTGGATCCGTGATGTCAAATTATTGCTAGGTTTCAAATTTCATAATTTTTCGACTCAATATGTGAGCGTGGCAGAGGAAAACGCGTTTGACCAGTTTCAGTTGATTTTAATCGACTGAAAAATGGCCATTTTTCCAATGGTCTCAGAATTCGACAAAACTAGTTTTGTTAGGACCGTATCGTCAATACGAAGCTAGAAAATATTTTTTGGAAATTTATAGAGTTAGTATGTGACCCCGGTAAATTGAAATGCACGTTCAAATTCAATATATAGAGTTATATGTTGATTTTAACGGAAACTGATTGTAACGATCGAATCAGCTTACGATACATATCCCATTGAGTTCGGAATGGGGGTAAAATGCTATGGACGACAGGCGGTGAGCCTCGTTTAGAGGTCGTATGTAAAAGTCAACCTTTTGGGATTAAATAATTAAATAAAAAAATATAACATTACCTCTCTCCTCTCCTTATCCTTCCACTTCAGGCCCCCGTTCAAATTCATTTTCAAATTGAAAAAAAAAAGACGATGAAGAGGAGGGAGGAGCGTCGTCGCTCCTCCCATCGGAGGGCCGCCGCCGCCGCTTAGGGCGGGGCGCCACCGCCCCCTCCATCGACCTCCTCCCCGTCCTCCTCTTCTTCCCTTCTTCTTCTCCCCCTCCAGTGCGCCTCTCCATTCCCCCTCGTCCCTCTATCTCCCTCGATTGGAAGCCATCGAGCCCCTTCCTCAAATCCGTCAGACCCGACCCCAATAACCCGGCGCCACCTACCTGAACGGCCCCCCCTCACCTCACCGACCACCCACCACCTCCCTTCGCTGCCTAAGCGGCGTTCGACTGCTCCGACACTGGTGCCCCCCCCCCCTCTTCTTCTGTAAGCAACATAGTAAGTTTTTTTTACATATTATTTAAATTCCCTTTTAGTTTTTATATTAGCATGGAGATAAAAATAAGATTTTTATCATAGTAAAAATAAGGGTTTTTATAATAGCAAAGACTAGTTTGTTTACTTATGAAAAGTGTTGATCTTCACGATTTAAAAAGATGATCTTTATATCATGAAAGGCAAGATTTTTAAATGTGTAAAGATTAAATCTTTAATTTAGAAAAGATTATATTTTTAAAATATAAAGAGATTTGATTTTTAGTGGATAAAGAAGCGATTTTTATTTATAGTTATAGATAATAAAAATATAATTTTTACATAAGTAGGAAGATAAAAATATGATTTTTACATTGGATTTTAAAATAAAAATGTGATCTTTATCTATATAGAGTTGAAATAAAAACGTGATTTTTATATATTGAATAGCGAAGTAAAAATTCGATTTTTATATATTGAATAGCGAAGTAAAAATTCGATTTTTATATATTGAATAGCGAAGTAAAAATTCGATTTTTATATATTGAATAGCGAAGTAAAAATTCGATTTTTATATATTGAATAGCAAAGTAAAAATTCGATTTTTATATATTGAATAGCAAAGTAAAAATTCGATTTTTATATATTGAATAGCAAAGTAAAAATTCGATTTTTATATATTTAATAGCATAGTAAAAATTCGATTTTTATATATTGAATAGCGAAGTAAAAATTCGATTTTTACTTATGTAGAGAATACGAGCAACGAAGATGACAAAAAGGCGAGAACGACGAAGATTTCTATAAATGAAGTGTCGTGGTATTGGATAGCTATCGGTGATAACTTCTCACTCTTCAATTTCTTTTTCTAGTTATATATATATATACTAGGATGCAGACGGTGTTTAGTAGCACCCGACACCCGTCATCCACAGACCATGGATGGCTTGTTTGTTTAATTGTTTGGTCATGTAGTTGGTTAGATTATTTAGTTTGAATTGAATTGTTTGGTGAAATGGAATGAATTTGATTGATGTGTGAATGGCGTGGGCCTTCACTAGACCGGGGATAAGGCTAGGCCTCGTCCCGTTTCTAGTATCGTGCCATTATGCCGTCGAAATTTTCTAAAATAAGTTAGAAAAATAAAAATATCATTTTATTTAAAGAATGAACTGAATAGAAATTCATATGTTAAAATAAAATGTTTTATCGTTAAAAATATAATTTTTAACGTGAATATGAATATAGTGAATGTGAATAAATAAATATTCATTTACAAACCGGACGGTTTGCTTATGTACACTGATTTGACTGACTTTGATTGGGACGATAAATTTTACACATCGCCCAACTGCACAAATAAAAATCTGTGTTTGATTGTTTGAAACCCCACACGGGTATTGGGATAAAATACGGCATACACTAATCCCAATAATTGGTTGTATGTCGATCGATGGATCGACAGGCTGTTATAAGCGTTAGATATTTATATTTGATGCTTATACAGTGTAGTGCACTTTGGATGATGGTTGATTATTTATCGTTGCTACTATATACATGGGTTGTATGGAATCCATATAATTAACTTTATATGGTAATTGATTGGGCCTCATTCCAATCGGAAAAATAAAGAATAATATAAAATAAAGGCTCATGTGTTGACCGTACTCATCCGTTGAGATTAGTCATGTGTTGAACGAAATATTTTAACAATAAAATTTACATCTTTATCATTATAAAATAAAGGTTCATGTGTTGACAGTACTCATCCGTTGAGATTAGTCATGTGTTGAACGAAATATGAATAACGGAATTATTGAAATATATAAAGCCGTATTGATTAGAGATGCGCTATTTTGACGCGAACGATATTTATATCGATTATATTCGTTTTTAAATTTGAATTGAATTGAATAGAAAACGAATTTGAATTGAATCGAATAGAAAACCAATTTGAATTGAATCGAATAGAAAACCAATTTGAAATTGAATCGAATAGAAAACCAATTTGAATTGAATCGAATAGAAAACCAATTTGAATTGAATCGAATAGAAAACCAATTTGAATTGAATCGAATAGAAAACCAATTTGAATTGAATCGAATAAACCAATTTGAATTGAATCGAATAGGAAACCAATTTGAATTGAATCGAATAGAAAACCAATTTGAATTGAATCGAATAGAAAACCAATTTGAATTGAATCGAATAGAAAACCAATTTAAATTGAATCGAATAGAAAACGAATTGGAATTGAATCGAATAGATCGAATAGAAAACCAAATTGAATTGAATTGAAAACGAATTCGAAATGAATTGAATATAAAACGAATTCGAAATGAATTGAATATAAAACGAATTCGAATTGAATTGAATATAAAACGAATTCGAATTGAATTGAAAACGAATTGAAATAAATTCAAATTGAATTGAAATTTGAATTGAATAGAAATGAATTTTAAACGAATTTATAAGGAAGAATTCAATTTTGATTTGAATTGAAATGGAAGTTGAAATTGTTTTTGAAACGAATTTAAAATGATTTATAAAATTCGTTTTAAATAGAAATCGACGAAATATATATTATATATATTATATATATAATATAATGGCCTGAATAGAACGCGCTGCGCCGCGGCAGTTCGTGAATTTCGACCATTTATTTCAAACGGACATTACCGGAGATCCGACCGTCGAATTCTCCTAAAACCGGAACCGTTGGGTTCGTATCGAAAAGAGCTTTCTAAAAAATATTAGAAATTTGAAATCTAACGGTTGGATTTGGAGATACGACCAAATCAAATTTGGAAAAGGTTGCTGTAAGTGCAGTTCGATGGCCGTTGATGGAAATCGACTGTACGGGCCTTGATAAAATTATTAAAAATATCAATAATTTGTGTAAAATCATAAGAAATGATTTGGGAGAAATTGGGATGTAAAACTCCATATTTGAAAAGATAAAAATAGATTTTTATCGAAATGAACTAGTTTTGAACTAAAATTAAACCCGTTTATTTTTGAATAAATAAATTGGATTTGAAACGAATTTTAATCGAATTGATTTGGGGGTTTATCGTGAACAGTGTTTTAAATAACACTAGTTCTTTAACCTGGTAATAAATAGAATGTGATTTGGGTTTGTCGTGAACTGTGTTTTAAATAACATTAGTTCTTTAACCCAGTAAAAGGATTTTTAATGAATCTGCAATTAGATTGAAATGTGAATTGATAATCTAAATTATCAAATTTGGGAAAATAAGCGAGAATGGAGTATCGCCAGTTTTGCTCCAAAACGATAGTCAAATCTTTAATTAGATTTGAATGTGAAATGGTAATTAATTTTACCGATAACACCATAGTATTAGATATGGAGTATTACCAGTTTTGCTTCATGGGGTGAATAGGTTGGGATTGGGAAATAAAACAAATAATTACTTCGGTGTGGTTCGCTAATCTCGACTAGTTTGGAAAACCATAATTAGGTTTGAAACGACATCCAAAGGAAGATTAAAGGATAAATTTTAAAGAATTTATCTTGGATAAAATTAATGGGAACCTTTCCCTAAGA
Source organism: Allium sativum (assembly GCA_030737875.1). NCBI lineage: Eukaryota > Viridiplantae > Streptophyta > Magnoliopsida > Asparagales > Amaryllidaceae > Allium > Allium sativum. The sequence goes on from CM060913.1 coordinate 155,954,776, forward strand.
ATGTGGAATTTAGAAACTAGCTGTAGGTTAGCTAAGAAGAATGGTTTCCTGGGTATTGATCTGATGTTGGTTTCGGCCTTCGGGGTTAATGTTTGGGGAATTGTTCTCTTGTTGATTTACGGTTAGTGACTAGTGAATTGGAATGAGGCGTATGTTGTGTTTGTGTAACATTTGTTTTAATATACGCGGCTTGTTCGGAAAGGCCGGGTTTACACCCATTCTAAAAAACTGATTCGACGATATGTCGAAGATGAAGACGGTGGTTGAAGACCGGAAGTCTTCATATCGTTTGGGTAATTACTAACGATCCTGATTGGGTTGTACACCCAAGAGGATGGAAATAGTTGGTGGTTGTCCAGACGTACTTGGAGATGGATGGATATGCGAGGAAAGTGCCTCCGGTTTCGTTCAGACCCAGAACGAACTTGTAAATGGATTATGTGTCTGACATTGGATTTTATTCTGTGTTGATTGATTTCTGTTAAATATATATCTGTTTGGCGGTGGAGAATTTATTCTCTTGCTTAACGCCCTTCTCTGAGACGTACGAGCTTAGAGGTTATATATCGATAGATATCAATCGCATGGCATGAATTGCCTATGTGGCATGCCGAGTTGCATGGATCAAGGCTTCTGTTGAAAAGCAAAGTCTTGTGGTTGATGATCAAAGCACGGCCTTTGTGGCATAGCTTTGTGTATAACGTGAATTCGCGAGCCTCACACCTCAGTATGAGTCAAAAACGGGATACGGACTGCAGGGAGAGCACGACGCCTTTTTCTAGCTTTGGTGGTGTCAGTGACTTACCAGCCCTGACATTTATATACTTTTCACCTATGTGGTTGTTGGATGAGGCGTCTCGATTTTAGGTCTGTAAGGACCGGGAAACGTGTGTTCAGGAATTGCCAATCCTCTAACGTAAGTAAGGACCGGCCCTGAAGATCCAGGATTGCCCAGAGTGTGTAGTCCTGAGACATTTGCTAGAGTGTCTCGAACGCGGAGAGGAGCTTGCCCCTGGCCTCGACTCATGACGGAAATCCAATTTCCAATACGTGTATTGCAGTTTTAATTGTAGAACTAGTATGGCGACATGATATATGGTACCCATGCCGTCTATGATTTATATTTATGATTGAAATTGTTTTGACACTATACACTTATTATAGTATCAAATGATTTGTTTTAACGTACCAAGCATGTTTGGCTATTATAAGGGAAAACCCTATCCTCCAGCCTGCGTTGCATTGTGTGATGGGACCTGGGTCTTATAATAGCTTCATTTTTCGAAAAAGCATTGCGTTGTTTATTCTATGCACTGGTATTCTTGGGAGGAAACCTGTTCCGTGTTATACGGCGTGGTCCCTTGAATTACTCTCTTTTAAAGTAAAGTTTTAAATAACTGTTTTAGTTCTCACACCAGTCACATGACTGACCTGGAGTTTATTGTTTTAACCTAAACTCTGGGTGCCCCTATTTTCGACACGGGCAGCTAGTAGTTTTGGTTTTGCAGATTTATATTCACAGGATCCTAGTTTATAGCTGGAATGATATGCGGAAAGCTCTGTATCCGTATATCACCTTCAGTTGTGCTTTGTATTATTTTTCCGCTGCTATGTAATTTATTGTAATCTCTGATATTCATCGAATGTAATTTATTCATTTATACTCTGTATATTCTTGCATTCTGATGGCATTGTTGTAATAGCAATGAAATGTTCTTCCGTTTGTGTTCTGATTTGTCCTATTCTCAAACGATCAGGGGTTTCGAACGGTCTTGATCGGTTTAACGACTGATTCAGATCGAGCGGAATTCTAGGCCGTCACACACGCACATGACCCGGTTGGAACACACCATCAACACCCCTCGCCCTTATCAGAATGAACCGCTTATAATTAGTTCAGTAAGCGTGCCCGGACCATACCTACTGTTGGGTCAAAGTTTTGATACCAGAAAGGGTTACTGACTAATATGGGTCCCAAACAACAGATGACACAAGTAATTCCCCTCCTAACCTTGTGTACCTAGACTAACAGATTTCAGATTAACTTGTTTACAAGTTCAGACATATAGAATTCAGATCAACTAGTTCACATATCAGATAAGTCTTCAGACTAACGGATCAGATATACGGATTTAATAGACTTACCGATTTACCAGTTACAGATTAACAGACTTACAGATTTGTCTAACTTTGTAATTGGGCCTACAAATTCACGGAACAGATTTATTAAATTCATCAGTCTAGTGGGTTTAACCCTATCCGCCCAACACGTTTTAGACTTCATATTTATCTCAGATTTTCATTAATTAAATATTAATGCCCAGACCTCTCACATTATACTGACAGTTTGAGGCTACTGGTTAGGCCGGTTGGTTCCGGGCAGATTTCTGTCGCAAACTGAGTCTAACCTCGGGTTTCAAGCACGTTATGACTAACTTCTCATATTAGAACCTATTGTTTGTAGCCACTGGATGTGTCGGGCGGTTCCGGGCAGAATTACGCCGCAAACTCATTCTAACCTCGAGTTAGCCATGTTTATCTTTGCGGCCAATTAATTAATAATTTACCATTTATGCCCATGCCTAATATACATGTCAATTATTCATAGCTAATTCAGATTATGTCAAATCAGACTGAATATATCAACTTAACAGATATAGCAGATAACAGATTTAGGCGACTTAACGGATTCAGCAGATTAAGCAAACTAGCAGATTTATCAGATAACAGATTAGGCATCTCAATAGGTTTAGTTTAGCAGATTTGGCATTTTCAACAGACTTAGCAGATGACAGATTTGGCAGATGAACAGATATAGCAGACTAGGCAGTAGAGTAGAGCTTAGCAGATTAAGCAATATAACAGAACTAGCAGATTGGCAATATAACAGAACTAGCATATTAGGAAAATATAACAGAACTAGCAAATTAGGCAAATATAACAGATTTAATCATTCCTTAAAGTTTCACAAACATATCTTGCCTAATTATAAATCTTGCCTAAGTTCACATGCATAAATAATAGTTATGATTCACAATATGATCATATACCCCATGTTTGCATTAAATTTACATAGCACAGATTATGGTCATAATTTACCATATATCATATGTTTCAATTTTTATTAAACTTGCATAGTACAGAAGATCCATATATAAATTATACCAAATATAGCCATCGATTACTATGCATGTCATATATCCCAAAGATCCCTTACTTAGGTGTTTATTTACATTAATAGATATCCTACTTTCATGTAAATTTTTATACCTAAGCCATATTCTCTTTATCTCAAATCATATGTTCAATACAGTCTATACTTATGTCCAATTATGTGTCCTCAAATCATATGTTCAATACCCCTTTATGTTATAAATATAACATGTCCAATCGTATGTCTCAGATTTATGTCCTAGCTACAGTCCATGTTCTTTCCTCAAATCAGTCACCTATTGGTCATGTCCAATTTATGCATCATTCATTTTACTGACCCAAACATTTTAGCGTATATTAATCTCTTATGAGATTGGCTCAGGCTCGTGGTAGCCTGGCTATAGAACAGAAAGCAGAAAGAAATACAGAATAAGGTAGATCAGAACAGAATAGATATAATCTCAGATTCAGATTTACAATTCATGTCATAATCAGAATTAACGTTTATATCAGAAAATAATTGTACTTGCCTTGGTTGGATTAAAGAAAGAACTTTAATTTGTTGTAGAATCATTACAGAAGCTTTAATCTCTAGTTTTAATTGAGTTGCTTAGGTTGATGTTGATTAGCTTCTAGTTTTGATTCCAGCAGTGTAGCGACGCCATTTTTATTTAGAACAGAGGTAGAGAAGAAGCAGAATAGACTTGTGTTGTAGAGAAGGCTTGGTTTGGGGCTATTTAAATTGGAGAATAGGAGTGTTTAGAGCCATCAGATCGGTCCAGAAGTCATCCGGTTCGTCAAAAAGCGGTAAAAATCGTCACAGGCCCGATCTGCAAAATGTGCCCAGGTCGACCCCCAGGTCGAGTGCGCAGTCGACCTGGTCGGGGGGGGGTCGACTACCCAGTCGACTCCCCAGTCGACCTGGGCTTGGGCGGGAAACTTCCCGCCCAGCCTGCTTCTGAATCTGGATTTGAATTCGAATTTTGAATTCGAATTTCGAGCTGTTTTCAATTCTGAAATTTCCTGAAACTTCGGAGGGTCATATCTCCTTCATATGGACTCCGATTCTCGCAAACTCGGACTCGTTTTCATGCAGAATTCCGAGACGAACGCAATGGCGCAACCCGTTTTCCCTGATTCTTATTTTATATTTTAATTATCCTCATATTTTTTACTTATACGTTCACAGAAAATACGGGGTGTTACATTCTCCCCTCCTTAAAGGATTTCGTCCCCGAAATCTGCAAGTTAAGAAGAATGTGTCCTACCATCCAACATCCATCTACTCAATCATCAATCACTGGCGTCCATTGTCCTTAGAAACTTCTAATGTTTTATGAACATATGCAAAAGTGTGTGTATATGTTCCTTATCTAATGCAAAGATCAGGCGGTCCACTGATTCAGTTGACCTCCTTAATGTGAATTATGCCAGTGCCATGAGTCCAACATGTATGCAAATTTTCCTATTTGATACATATCATTTCTATATGAGTGCACAACCATTCAGTCATATGCAACATCCATGTGCCGAGTCAATCATTTTGCATCCACAAAAATTAAAAATGCTCACACATCCATATGCAGTATGAGAGTGTTTTCGAGCCGATCTAGTGCCTAGTGTGTGTATATGTATCCACGAGCAACCACTTGCATCCACCTGCAACCATCAAACATAACATGTCTCAATCACATGTTTACACCCATTAGTTTCTACTTAAGGTTCGAAGATTCGATCGATAGGATACAGTCGAATGATGGAAGCGAGCACAGATAAGACAAAGACTTGGTTCCCATTAGGTTGAGAAAATAATTCCCCTAAGTATCAACCCCGAAGACCGAAATTAACATCAGATTGACACCTAGAGGATTACCCTCTTTAGACAATGTCAAAACTGGAAATCAGAATTATTCAGATATTTACAGACTATTGGTACAGATCAGATTACTGAATGATTCTTAGGAAACTAAGCATGATAAATCCTAGAATGTATGCGTCCTACTTGACGTCTAACACGAATATCTCTCGAACCCCAATCACAAACAGATGAGTCATAACCCTTATGGATTTGGGTCTACAGCGGAATCAGAAACAATACTAGTATTAAATTGCAGAGTATCGATTACAAAATCAGAATGCCAGAATTAGAAAGAGTCTTAACTCCATAATCAGATAAAGAAATTAAACCTACTATAGGAATTTTCCTATTTCTATCCTAGCCGTTAGCCTCAAGAGTGTTTGCCTTCCCTCCATAAGTTGGTCCTGCCCTCTTCCCTTGCCCTCGTTTCTTCGGGCAGTCCCTGGTGAAGTGTCCCATCTCACCACAGTTGAAGCAAGTGCCCTTCCTCTTTCGGCAATCCTTATTCAGATGAGTCGAGCTCCTACAAGTAAAACACTTTTTCTCCTTCTTATCTTCAGACTCCTTATCTTTCTTTTGGGTTTCCTTTTTGGGCCACGCCTTCTTGTTCGGTGGCTCTTCCTACTTTGCCTCTTTCCTCTCGGGTGCCTTATCAGCTTTAGCGCCTTTCTCCTCGTGCATGGGTGCCATGTCTACTAGCTTCTCAAAGGTGGCCCCCATAGGGATGTGGGTCATAGCCAACCCCTGCAATGGCTCATTCAAGCCATTAACGAACCTCAGAGCCTTCTTCTCCTACGTGTTCACCAAATCTAAGCCAAACCTTGCCAATTGGTTGAATTTGTTGACGTACTCTTTCACTGATAGATTTCCCTGCTTCAATGTCAAGAACCTTTCCATGTATAGATTCTCTTCTGCCCTTGAGAGAAACTTTGCCTCAAACCTACGTCTGAAATCCGCCCAAGAATCAATAGGACGCTCCCCATTAGTGACCTCCCACCAAAACGAGGCCTCTCCCTTCATTAATCAAGCTGCTAATTTGACTTTCCTCCCTTCTTCTACTTCAAAGATTTCTAGCAATTCCTCCACCTCCTTAAGCCAATCTCTAGCTTCCACAAACGTTTCTGACCCTTGAAAAAGTTTTCCACCCATAGCCTTAAATTCCTTGCATGTCTTTGCAAAAGTATCAGCGCGAGGAGAGGGAGGAGGAGGAGGAGCGGGTGCAACTGGTGGAGGAACATTGGTTGGACCTGCAGCGGCCCTAGCCTCTAATAACCTCCTATACCATCCTGGTATCGTTACACCCTCCGGAAGGTTAAGATCTTCAGCCATGCTGAAACGAAAAAGGAAAGATTCAATACAAAAAGGACTGAAGGAAAGATATATGGCTCTTGGGGATCATGTTTTTCAAAAATAGGCTTTACTTTCGAAAATACTTCCTTTTAAAACCTTTTTGAAAATAGTTTTCAAAAACTTTACCCAATCTGGTAACCTTCAGCTCTGATACCAAGTGTAACACCCCACCTCCGTTAAGGTCACTCACAAAGGGAATGCCTTAACTTTGATGGAGCATTTTAGTAAACAGAACAGAATATTACAAGACAGATATAAAAATAGTACTTGAAAAAACCTTTATAACTTTATTGCAGCGGACAAAAATCAGTTTGGTTACAACTTTACCAAAAACTCAAGTACATATATATCAGCCTTGTTGAAAAAGCCATCAGAGTACAAAACTTTAAAATCATAATCCCCACAGAACGGAAGCTATACCGAGCCAAGCCATACTTTAAGCCTTTCAAGCGGAAGAAATCTGGATCAAGCTAGAGTATTCCCTCCTTAGAAAACCTGGGGGGGAAACGGAAGAAAGGAGGCAAAACAACAAGGGTCAGACATAAAGTCTGGCAAGTCCAGTGATTTTCAGCATATGAACAGATAATAATAATAATGACATGAAAGCAAAACTGGATAAGAGATTACAGTAACATGAGCAGCAGATATACTTAGGCTAAACAGCAAAAACAGAATGATGTAGACTAAGCCATGCTTCTTATTCATATCTTACTTCTCTGCACTAATACTAGTATAACAGAATTAGGTGTCACCCTAATTTCTAAACTGAAACAGAAACGGGTACAGAATAATTTCCACAGAAGAGAAAGCTAGTAATGGGCCTTTACCACCCCAACAGAAACAGACAGAAACAGAATGCTAATAATGGGCCTTTACCACCCAAACAGAAACAGACAGAAACAGATTAATCCCTACGGAAAAAGAATGTAGAATTAGGTGTACACTAGTAAATGGGCCTTTACCACCCGAACAGACGGTACCATGCAGAAACAAACAGGTGTTACCACCCAACAGAAACAGACGGTACCAACAGAAACAGGCAGAACTAAGTGTACCCTAAAACCCTACCCCAAGCGATCGGCTCCCTAATACATAAATACCCTGTGTCGGCCCCACAGTAGGGTGTATCACTCCCTAAAGTGACAACCAATTGGCACAGACCTATTTATAGACGTCACGGCGTCTTACATCCTCAGAGGCAGACCGGGATCCATGCACGCACATGACCCGGTTGGAACGCACCATCAACACCCCTCGCCCTTATCAGAATGAACCGCTTATAATTAGTTCAGTAAGCGTGCCTGGACCCTACCTATTGTTGGGTCAAAGTTTTGATACCAGAAAGGGTTACTGACTAATATGGGTCCCAAACAACAGATGACACAAGTAATTCCCCTCCTAACCTTGTGTCCCCAGACTAACAGATTTCAGATTAACTTTTTTACAAGTTCAGACATATAGAATTCAGATCAACTAGTTCAAAGATTAGATAAGTCTTCAGACTAATGGATTAGATATACGGATTTAATAGACTTACCGATTTACCAGTTACAGATTAACAGACTTACAGATTTGTCTAACTTTGTAATTGGGCCTACAGATTCACGGAACAGATTTATTAAATTCATCAGTCTAGTGGGTTTAACCCTATCCGCCCAACACGTTTTAGACTTCATATTTATCTCAGATTTTCATTAATTAAATATTAATGCCCAGACCTCTCACATTAGACTGACAGTTTGCGGCTACTGGTTAGGCCGGTTGGTTCCGGGTAGATTTCTGTCGCAAACTGAGTCTAACCTCGGGTTTCAAGCACGTTATGACTAACTTCTCATATTAGAACCTATTGTTTGCGGCCATTGGATGTGCCGGGCGGTTCTGGGTAGAATTACGCCGCAAACTCATTCTAACCTCGAGTTAGCCATGTTTATCTTTGCGGCCAATTAATTAATAATTTACCATTTATGCCCATGCCTAATATACATGTCAATTATTCATAGCTAATTCAGATTATGTCAAATCAGACTGAATATATCAACTTAACAGACATAGCAGATAACAGATTTAGGCGACTTAACGGATTCAGCAGATTAAGCAAACTAGCAGATTTATCAGATAACAGATTAGGCATCTCAATAGGTTTAGTTTAGCAGATTTGGCATTTTCAACAGACTTAGCAAATGACAGATTTGGCAGATGAACAGATCTAGTAGACTAGGCAGTAGAGCAGAGCTTAGCAGATTAAGTAATATAACAGAACTAGCAGATTGGCAATATAACAGAACTAGCAGACTAGGCAAATATAACAAAACTAGAAAATTATGCAAATATAAAAGATTTAATCATTCCTTAAAGTTTCACAAACATATCTTGCCTAATTATAAATCTTGCCTAACTTCACATGCATAAATAATAGTTATGATTCACAATATGATCATATACCCCATGTTTGCATTAAATTTACATAGCACAGATTATGGTCATAATTTACCATATATCATATATTTCAATTTTTGTTAAACTTGCATAGTACAGAAGATCCATATATAAATTATACCAAATATAGCCATCGATTACTACGCATGTCATATATCCCAAAGATCCCTTACTTAGGTGTTTATTTACATTAATAGATATCCTACTTTCATGTAAATCTTTATACCTAAGCCATATTCTCTTTATCTCAAATCATATGTTCAATACAGTCTATATTTGTGTCCAATTATGTGTCCTCAAATCATATGTTCAATACCCCTTTATGTTATAAATATAACATGTCCAATCGTATGTCTCAGATTTATGTCCTAGCTACAGTCCATGTTCTTTCCTCAAATCAGTCACCTATTGGTCATGCCCAATTTATGCATCATTCATTTTACTGTCCCAAACATTTTAGTGTATATTAATCTCCTATGAGATTGGCTCAGGCTCGTGGTAGCCTGGCTATAGAACAGAAAGCAGAAAGAAATACAGAATAAGGTAGATCAGAACAGAACAGATATAATCTCATATTCAGATTTACAATTCATGTCATAATCAGAATTAACGTTTATATCGGAAAATAACTGTACTTGCCTTGGTTGGATTAAAGAAAGAACTTTAATTTGTTGTAGAATCGTTGCAGAAGCTTTAATCTCTAGTTTGAATTGAGTTGCTTAGGTTGATGTTGATTAGCTTCTAATTTTGATTCCAGCAGTGTAGCGATGCCATTTTTATTTAGAACAGAGGTAGAGAAGAAGCAGAATAGAACTGTGTGTAGAGAAGGCTAGGTTTGGGGCTGTTTAAATAGGAGAATAGGAGCGTTTAGAGCCATCAGATCGGTCCAGAAGTCATCCGGTTCGTCAAAAAGGGGTAAAAATAATCACAGGCCCGATCTGCAAAAATGTGCCCAGGTCGACCCCCAGGTCGATTGTGCAGTCGACCTGGTCGGGGGGGTCGACTACCCAGTCGACTCCCCAGTCGACCTGGGCTTGGGCGGGAAACTTCCCGCCCAGCCTGCTTCTGGATTTGAATTCGAATTTCGAGCTGTTTTCAATTCTGAAATTTCCTGAAACTTCGGAGGGTCATATCTCCTTCATACGGACTCCGATTCTCGCAAACTCGGACTCGTTTTCATGCATAATTCCGAGATGAACGCAATGGCGCAACCCGTTTTCCCTGATTCTTAATTTATATTTTAATTATCCTCAGATTTGTTACTTATACGTTCACAGAAAATACGGGGTGTTACACCAACTTAGAAGGTTATCTATACATGTTATATTTTGGTTCTCCCAATTGTTGTTACTGACCGTCATATATTGTATAGTTATGATCCTTACTACCATTATACACAAAACAATGTTAGACCGTCTACACAAGTAGCGGAACCGTTGCAGCCAACGCCATCTGAGTTATATCATATGAGTCAGAAGTAAGTATTCTTTGAAATGAATTGTTATTTGAGTAATGCATAAGTATTTGATCAAGATGTAATATTTTCATGATGCAGCTGCCCGCACGATTTCATGGAAGAGCAATCGCCCTTCGAAGAGAATGCATGCGATGACGCTAGTCAAGAAGATGGAAATGTAGACCTACAAATGAACCCTGGACCTGCTTTGGACAGCATGACCGTTGTTTCGATTCCCGATAACAATCGCACATGGTTTGACAACATGCAAGTAAATAATGATTCGTTGAACTTTGACTTCGGAGCTGAAGAGATGGATAATGAGGATGATGAAGAAGATGGGAGTAATGACGAACCTGCTATGGAGATTCCCCTTGAAGAGGACACGTGTACTGCGCAAATGTTAGCCAGATCCATTGTCGCGGACTTGCAAAGTAGGGTAGAATTATTCTCGTCCTCCTACATTCGAAGTGGCTTTAAACCTGGTCTTGTATTTGAGAGAAAATCTAAATTTATGCAACAACTAAGTGAGTGGTCCATTTTACATGTTGTTTCTTTTAAGCCCATTAGGTCCAACAAATAAATGTATACTGCCATTTGCAATATCGACGATAAATGCCAGTGGAGAATTCATGCAATTAATTCCAAAAAATCATAGGTTGGGTTGTGTATTGTTAAGAAGTATAGAGGGGAGCATACTTGTGTTAATCCAACAGTCAATTCAAGCAAATGCCAAGCGACATCAACATTTCTGGTTTCGAAGATCATGCCTTTTGTGAAGTCTGATTTAAACATAACAGCTAGAACAGTTCAAGTGTTGGTCGAAGAACAATTTTTTATTAAGATTGGTTATATGAAAGCTTGGAGATCTCTGAGCAAGGCAATTATTATGGTTTACGGGGATTGGGCGGAGTCATATTCATTGTTACGGTCATATTTTGATGAAATTAGAAGGTCAAATCCCGATAGTGTAAGCCATATAGTAACAGATGAATATGGTGTACTTGAACATGCATTTTGGGCATTTGGCCCTTCCATTGAAGGATTTCTACATTTTCGCCCATTGCTGTGTGGCACTCATTTGTATGGAAGATATAAAGGTACACTACTCGTAGCCACTGCAATGGATGTGAATGATCAAATCTATCCGTTGGCATATGCCATTGTTGAGGATGAATCAGCCAACTCTTGGGCTTGGTTTTTTTCTTGTATGAGACAGTTTATACATAGTGTAAACAATCGACGTATTACTTTCATATCTGATAGAATGAAAGGAATCCCTTTCGCATTGCAGGAAAGATGGGTTGAGCCACACAAGCATAGATTTTGCGCGAGGCATCTAAAAGCAAATTTTCAAAAAGCCGGCTTTAGAGATCAACGTTTGATTGGTTTATTTTATGCGGCGGCATGCGCCTTGGAAGAGGTTGAGTATCGTAAGCTTCGGGAGGAAATTAAGACGGCCAACGTCAAAGCTCATAACTGGATTGAGAGCAGTTTGGGCGGAAAAGAGGAAAATTAGGCTTTGTTTAAAGTCGATGGAGGAAGGTTTCATGTAATGACGACAAATGCTTCTGAAAGCTTCAACGGTGTGCTAAGAGGTGTACGATCGCTTCCAGTTAAGTCGTTGGTTGCGCGTACCTTCTATAGATCGGTGGATTATTTCTATAACAGGCAGCAAAATATTGTTGGTTCGGTATGCAAATTAACCCCAAAATGGGAGGCAAAAATAGCTGAAAGAGCCGAAGAAGGAAGACGTTGCAGAATAGTTCACTTCGACGAATATGAATGGGTTGTAATACACTACTACGGTGATGAATTTACAGTAAAGATAGATGGTAATACTTGTTCGTGTACATGTAACATACCAATGCTACATCACCTTCCTTGTGCGCATGTTATGACTGCATATTCGGCAGTGGCTAATGGGGCCAAAAGAGCTCATCACGACTTCGCCACCAACTGGTACACAGTTCAAAGTTATCACGCGGCTTATATGCCTGAGTTTCATTCAGTTCGTGACAATCGCTATTGGCCACAACCTTCAGGACATATGGTTTTTCCACCGCAAGCTCGGAGCGCATCGGGAAGGCCTAGATCTACTGGAATTAAAGGCACCATGGACGAGGGGCAGTCTTCTAGATCTGATAGGTGCAACAAGTGTGGAGTAAATGGCCATAAGAAGAGCCGTTGTACTACTGTGACATAGACTCTACTAAGTGTTATGTAGTACCTACCAATCCTGTTTATTACGTTGTGTACCTTTCTATTTGGTTTTATTATGTACAAGACATATGTCATAACTATTTATCCTGGTGTTTTATGTTTGTGCTAACATTTATCTTGGTTTTATTACGTTGCGGCCCTTTCTATTTGGTTTTATTATGTAAATGAAATATGTTTTGGAGAATTGGTTTGGTGGTACACAGACGGACAATGCACCATGCATGGTACGATACAACATTATATACCAATACACTACTCATTACAACTACATTCGAACGATACATAGAACGATACATTAGAAGGATACAGAGAATGATACATTAGAACGCTACATATACCGATACATAGAACAATACATTAGAACGATACATAGACCGATACATAGAACAATACATTACTCATTAGGATATCTAGGAATGGTGGACTCTAGTGAGTCATATTTTTCCCGCATTCGGTAAATTTCGGTCTTTAGTTGTGCATTCTCTTCTTGCATCTCCAGCGCATACTCGTGGCCTCTTCGACATAATGGAGGATCAATCCACTCCGTGTAACGACTAGGCATAACCAAGTGCGGCACCGATAACCACACCGGATATCGCCGGCAAGCGTAGTACCATCGGCCAGCGTTTGCCTTACTCTTCGCAACATGCACATGACAATAGACATTACAATTGCAATATTGTCGTGGTACTGCTTCCCCAATCGCTAAGGCTTTCCCCTTATTTCTTCCGCCGTTTCCATCCACCGCTACAAAGGTCTTTATCGCATTTCTTTAGGTATGAGAGCTTCCAACCGTGGTTCTTTGCCCGGTCGGCGTTCGATTGATTCAAACTCATCCATGTACTTGGCTAAAGTTTCATCATCAAGTTCCCCTTGATCCATCTAAAGTATACTTGCATGAATAAAAGGTATATTATGGATTAATTTTGCAAAAGAAAAGATGCAGGGATTAACGGGATTACTTTCAATTGTGAGCAAATTAGGACTTTGGAATTGTGAGGTTTTTGGGTTTGATTTGGGAAAGTAACAAATGACTGGGTGGGTTGGTGAAGATGACACATCTTTTAATGACAATAGTTGCAGGATACCAACCTGGAGCGTCATTTGGAATAACGCGCATAGCGTTATTCCAAATAACGCATCAAGCGTCATTCCAAAAAACGCTCCAGGTTGCTCGAATTAAAAATAACAACCTGGAGCGTCATTTAGAAATACGCTTCTTGTGTTATTTGGATTAACGCAAGCAGCGTTATTCCAAAGGCCGCTCCAGGTTGTTTACGGGTTATATTTCCTTCCGAATCATGCGTAAACCAATCAACTTAAAGTCAATAACCGTAACCAACCAAAAGCAAACAGTGGAACCTACTATGGCAAACCAAAATGATGTCATATAAACCAAAATAAGCATACGTTACAACTCCATGTCCAAGTTAACCACAACCCGCAAAACATTACACAATTTCAACATACGAATGAAAAGATCAAGTAGCTACAAACAACAGTTAACCTACAAACTACAACACCACCCTAGGGACGAACTACTTCAGAATCCGCTGCTGGTAAGGAGTTTCTCTTTGTTTCTTCTTCGGTTTTAGGGGTACATCTTCATGCGAAGACGATGAGGAACCTTCTTGGGGCTGTGACGGACCATGCAAAACCTGGGTTGGTTGAGACGACTCTGGTTCCTTACCCTTACCCCTTCCCTTTGACGCCGCCTTTTTCCTCTGTGACATATAAACCAAAGTAGTTGGAGGTGGAGGAATGTCGCGGACTTCTTGTGCCTCTGAAGCTCCTATGAGTGCTAAAGCTTCAGGTTGCGGAGAAGGAGGAGGCAGTGCCGGTCTAGCGAGCTTGTTCTTTCCCAAAATAGTTTGCAGAATTCGCTTGATGCTAAAGATTTTCCCTTGCTTCGTTCGGGCACCTCATGAGATAGCTCATCGACCATCTGTATAGCCCGATACACACCGTCCGCCTGTAAATTTTAAGTTAACGTGCATAAGATTCATACTTGACAAAAATTGTACATCATTTAAAATTATTCGCAAAGTTTTCATACCACATTCCTCTCAAGAGGGGCTCTAGGCGTGTACGTTTCCACTACAGCACCAAGAGGTTGCACGCTGCGAAGAATATACCGTCGGGTAATCTACCAATACCATGTGTAATACTCTTCGTCCGACAAGGTGAACTCCCGCTCCTACTGCGTGTGCATGTGCCGATGGTTCCATGTCTCAATGGCCGCCACGTACTCCCGGGTACTTCTAAGTTAATCCTGTAATGTTGTGGCATCGGTTCAGGAAGGTGTTGTCTAAATCCAAACTGGCACATCACCCGATCAGGAATGTGATATGCTACATCGTTCAAACATATAATGGGTACACGGGCAGTCCACAGATGGAAAGACACAGTACATAAGACCGGAAGCTGTTCAAAATCCTGGGCATATGGGGTCCATGTAACAACATCTGGACTAAGCACGTCGAGCTCATTTCGATAGAATTTCAGATTACGCCTCAGAGTCGACGAAGTTCTCTGCTTTCCAACCCACCTGTAATTGTGACTTGGTAAGAGATAGAGGAAATAAGTTAACACATATAAGATAAATAATTGACGGAATAAAATTACCTAGCCCCGTAAGGCAAAGAAGTATCAATATTGGGGTTCTTTAATTCAAGTCTACAAAGGGGAAGATACGTCCACGACCATAGCTACAAAGAAATTTGATAAAGAAACATGACATGCAAAAAAAAAAAAAAAGAAGCAAATAAGCATACGAAAATAAAGCACCTGTATCAAAGAAGGACAACCTCCCATATAAGGGCTCTCAAGCAAAGCGGCCCTGCTAAGTTCTGTATATGTGTATGCTAATGCCGCACTGCTCCAAGAATATTGCCGACAATGATCAAAATCCTCAATAAAATGCAACCATTTCAGCCACACCCGAGTCTTAGAATGATCGCAGATCAGAGGTGGAGTAATGATCCAGAGTATGATAGCTCTAGTACGCTGTTCTATTTGCTCCTGCGTGGCATTCTGTGGAATATCATGCACAAACTGCGCTTTGTACCAACTAGTTACACTACAAGAAAACACTGATTTAGCGTCAAATATTTAGAAGCGGAAATTTCCGTCGCTAATTTGCGACGGATTTCCGTGTGATCTACAAGGGATAATTTTTTGTTTTTTCAACTTTTCTTTCCTTTATTTATTACCGTCATTTTCTGTCACCCCTCGCTAAGCCGTTGCAAATTGCGTCAAATTACCGATAAAAAAAATTTGCCGCTATTTTCCGCTGCAAATTCAGGCAGAATACCAATGAATATTTATCAAAGCTATTTTGCAGCAGAATTCCAACAAATTTGCAAGAGATGAAAATATCAGTTTATTATAATAATTATTTAATAATTAATAATAAATTTAATATTTATGAACTGATATCTAGTATTCAATAATTAATTTTAAATAATTGTATTTAATAATTATAGTTGATAATTATAGTTGATACTTATATTTTATAATTATAGTTGATAATTATATTTTATATTTCGAAAAATTTAAAATTTTGAAATCATCTTGAATAAATTTGAAACAAATCATAAAGTATATAAAAACAATTATTGTTTGACATGAAATAACCAGAATTTCTAAACTTTAAAACATTAAAAAAGTTCATTTGATAGTTTAATTTATATTGTATAATACTTCATGTAATTTTAAAATTTTCTTTAGCACCCGCCAGGACAACTGTTTTATTTCAGCAGTCTTAAAAATATAGCATTTCCATTTCCCCTTCTTTTTTTCATTGACCGCTCAGTGTGTTCAGTTAAAGTAAATTTGGCCGCAAAAATCTCAATTCTAAACCCTAACTCATTCCCATTGCTATTCACGAAACATGGCCGCCAAACCGAATCGCGCTACTTCTTCCTCTTCATCGTCTATTAAATCATGCTATAAACCTTAAACCCTAACCCTACCGGCTTGTCGCTCGTCTCTATTTGGTGTCGCTCACCGCTCCCCCATGTTTCTCGGCTACCTGCCCCCCTTTTTTTACCTCAGTAATTTTTTCTTACTTGGTAAGTTTGCATAGTATTTATAGGTAAATTTATTTGTTAGATCATGGAGTTAGGATAATTCATGAATGAGTTGCGTAATATATTTAATTAGATAATAATTATGCAAAAGTATTCATTTATGTTCAGTGAATAACTTTTAGGTGAAAGTTCTTCCTTCTTTATTAATATTCCAATGACAGTTTTCAGTGCTATTTTATTTACTAATATGAAAAAGATCCAATCACATGTTTAGGGGTTGATAGCTATTTGTGCAAACATACATGAATATACAAGAGAAAAATACTAAGAAAATAAAAACATTGGTTTATCTTTACTATTATTTTCCCAAATTAGGTTGTGCCAGCCCAGCCATGAATGCATGTTTACAGCTTCAAAGCAATTCTGTAGGTAATTGGATGTTCTTTTGTAAATGATCCCAGACATGCAAGGTTGTTACTTAAGGAACAATAACAAAAGCACCACATTTTACACTACATAGTACTATTCAATTAAAACAGAAGTATGTCAATTCATGATTTCTTTTGCAATGTATCTTTTAATAATATAGTGATATTCTATATTCTTTCACAACTGCCTTATGCTTGAGAGATAGGTTTCAAAAAAGTTTAGTAATTGCTAAATAAGTTCAAGGCATGGTGTGTCTTTAGCACTAATTAGTTTATGTGAAATTTGGTAAAATATAACAACTAATGATGACATTTTATGGGGGTATTTTGTAATATAATTATGATTCATATTCTTAATGTGATCATGTAATCTTAGTTGTTTTCCTTTTTGTAGTAGAAATACTTCCACAAGTTTCTTAATATTTTGACTTGTTTCCTTTTTATTATGGTGTTTTGTTATTTGATGAGTTGGTGAGGTAGCAATCTACACTTAAATAAGAACTTTGAGTTGGACTACATTCACATAAATCATCGTATCACTTAGATAAATACGACTTAGACTTAAAAATATACTTAGTTTGCAGTAATTATGGAAGTATATAACTCTAAAACATTGTTGCTTTTATAATTCGTGTGGCTTCTCAACATATGTTTAAAGAAACATAAAATCATGATAAGCTACATGAAAATTATTTTTATAATCATGCTTTGATGATTCAAATTGAACCTCTTATCGCAGCTCATCAGAAAGCAGTTCGTTTTAATAACCAGGAAGCCATAATCAATCAGATTGGTTGGAAATCTCAACTGATGGCAATTGGATCAGAAATGATGCAATTAGATTAATCTTTGAAGCAGTGAACTTAAATGAACCAAAGTCATTTTTACTTGAACAGCAAAAATCAAGAATATTTACTTTGCTTAACTACACACCTGTATGAAAGTTTGTGATCATGTTTTAATGATATTATCTCTGTCTGAACTGTACAAAGTTTAGTGATCATTTTTACTGTACCCAACTAGGACATGTTTTTGTCAGTAACTAGGACACCGTAATTTTTGTAGATAAGTTGAATGATATTTTAAAAACAGAATTATTGGTTTTAGCTTATTTTTGGTGTTAAAAATTCCTTTAGAGAAACACAATTTTCATATTGTAAGTAGTTTACTAACTTAAAACATTATTTGAGATTTGTAGACGGATGAATGCACAGCCTTGTCAATAAACTTCAAACACCTGATCATCTCTTCGTCTGGTTCTTTGTAATGTTTAAGCATTTTCCTGTCCTAATAATTTAACAAGAAAGAAAATCAAAGTATAATTACCACTATCTATAATGAACTGTGCTGACATTTTAACTAAGAAAACAAACTGAAAAAGTTGCAGGCGACCTATCTATGAATAAAAGTCCTTAACACATACGTCTATTTTGTAAAATTCACAATCTCCTTCCCCATGTTTACAAGATTCCATGGCAATAATATAGTGCCAATCTTTAGCTCATGCTCCATATTCATGTACTTTATTAAAAAAAGTGATCATAAAGAATAAAACCAGGAAAAATATGAACACAAGGAATAATCTAAACTTGAATGACGATTCCGAGCGATCATTAAGAGATTGGCCATTGCTTATGTGTTTCCACAATTTGCCTATTTATGCTCTCTGTGCTTTTTTGGTTGAAAAATTGGCATGGAGCAAGTTAGTTTCCAACACTGTAAGTTCAGTTCTTAGTGTTTAATCACTCAAAAAGCTTGCTTTTTGCACATGACTTAGCCTGTTTTTTTAAAAAAATCTTTTGTTCTATGATGTCAACTGCTTAGAACTTTAGTCATCACCAAACTTATAACACCCCACCTCCGCTAGGGTCACTCACAAAGGGAATCAGTAGTTTTGGTGGAGTATTATCTAGGTAAACATACACAGAGATATCACAAGGCAGAACATAAATAAAGCAGCGATAGAAATTAAAAACCAAATTTCATTACTTTCAAGAAAAGAGTCAAAACCTCATATATCCAAAGTACAAATTATTCCATTACATCAAGTTCTAAATAAAGAAGCATAAACTTAATATATAAAAAGTAAATTATTCCCCAAAAATAGTAGAAGTGCAGCCATAGCATAGCTCAAGACCAAACCGTACATGAGCTGACAGAAAGCAAGCTAAATCCAAGCTAAGAGCTAGCGTTTCCTCCCTGAGAACCTGGGGGGAAAACGAAAGAAAAAGGGGCGAAAGAAAAAGGGTCAGTCATAAAGACTGGTAAGCCCTAGTGACTTTCAGCATAAAAACTAGTAAAAGTAACATGGCATGTGAAAACTGGAATTAAACATAAGGATGATAACAAGACTGGTATGATAACTAAGATAATAAGATAAGTCAAGTCTAGCGTTGCATATTCAAGATTCGATGCACCAACTGTACTAGTATTCTAACCCATGTCAAGTATTAACCATGAAATGATCCCTTGACCCAATATCATGAAATGACCCATTACGGGGTCCTACAGTACGATCTACTAATCGATCGGCTCCCTACAAGTTCTAGCTCGTCATGTGTCTGTGTCATAGGGCCCAATCACGAAATGTAGTCACCTGTGCTAGGTCCACCATAGGGTGTATCAAGCCCTAGGGTGCCAACCATCGACACGAATCAAGCACACACAGTGTAAACCTACTGGTGCCCAATGCCTGCTTTTTCAACTCCGGACTACGTGCACGACCATAGTCCGCCTGAACCTACAATGGCGCACCAATTCAGCCATCGTTCTGGTCACTTACAATCAGCCCAATAATCGTGCCCCACCTTGTCTAGTCCCAGGGTATCGTGATACATGTAAGTGGGTTACTGCTGAAAAGGACTGCGTAACTAGGGTTTCTAATGGGTTAAGTGTTGTCATTCGAATTCATGACTTAACCCTATCCAATCATGTATCAAGTTGGTTATGTGTTGTCTTTCATGTTCATGACTTAACCCTATCATGTAGCATAGATTCATTAATGTACCCCAACCTCTCACATTATACTAGTTGTTGTGGTCACTGGATTTGCCGGGCGGTTCCGGGCAGATTTACACCACAACATAGTCTAACCTCGGGTTTTAGGTGCGATATGGCCAACTACCCACATTGGATCCTATTGTTTGCAGTCACTGGATTCGCCGGGCGGTTCTGGGAAGATTTACACTGCAAACTCAACCCAACCTCGAGTTGGCCATTTTCAAGTTCGTTCTAGAGTCATGACCATGTTCAAGTCTCATATCAAGTTCATGACAAGTTTCAAGGCAAGTTTCATGTCCATATTCAGATTCAAGTTATAACAATGTTCATGTTCCAAGTTCATGGTAAATTTAGGTTTGCCTAAACTACCCAAATCGTATTCCCATCGCATGTGAATTCGAATTGATACAAACAAATCTAATTAGGGAATAGCATAGAAAGAATGGGCACAAGGTGGCAAAAGTGATTACAAGTCAAGCATGGTATAACTTGAGATAAACGATTACAACAATACTGGAATATGGAATAGTGGTCTCAAATATCAAATCTAGAAAAATAGGGTGATAGTCATGGTAACAGTTGAATAAGATAATAACCCCAAACTTGTGAATAACAACTAATTCAATATCATAGGCATGAATATTATGGACATTAGGGGTTTTAGATCTACAACATATATAGGCCCCAAATCAATTTCGTATAAATATTACCACAAGTCAAGATTTAAGATGAATAGATCCAAGGTGAACAAATAGTAGATCCAAAATACTAGATCCAAAATGAACAATGATAGATCCAAGATATACAATGATAGATCCAAGATAATTGTCATACTTAGGTTCAATTTCAATTTACAACATGTCCATATTAAGTTTAAAGTTTAGATCTAAAAGTAACTGGGGCTTACAGATCGTGGTTAGAGAATTAGAAAACAAAGAGGCGATGTTGAATCTCGAGTCTAACAGAAATCCCCCAAATAGCAATACTCTACACGTAGCCTTGTTGGAGAAGAAGCAATCCCTTTTCTCTAACTTTTCAACCATAGTTTTAGCAGCATAAGGCCAGAGAGAATTTGTGTAGAGAGACTAGAGTTAGGGGCTGTTTATATAGGGTCAGGCCAACGAATTTAGACAGAAATCGGACTAGAAACATCAGAGTGAACTCTGACTCAAAAATGGGCTCGGCAACCAGGTCGAAACCCAGGTCGACTCTATGGTCGACCTGGTCCTGGTCAGGTCGACACTATGGTCGACCCCCAGGTCGACCTGGTCCTGGGCGGGAAATTTCCCGCCCAGTCCGTTCTGGGGTTTGAATTCGAATTCTGAGCTGTTTTTGAACTTGAAATTTCTGAAACTTTGAAGGGTCATAACTTGGTCATACGGACTCCGATTTTCGAAAACTCGGACTCGTTTCCAAGCAGAATTTCGAGATGAACGTAATGGAATAACCCGTTGCCCTTGATCCTTATTTTAAAAATTAATTCTGCCTTGATTTATGGTTATAACACGTTATTAAAATACAGGTTGTTACATTCTCCCCTCCTTAAAGGATTTCGTCCCCGAAATCTCTAAGTTAGAAAGAATATATCCTACCATCCAACCATCCATCTACTCAAAACATCATCCACAGGCAACCATTGTCCTTAAAAGATTTCTAGTGTCGTATGAACATATGCAGTAAGTGTATGTATATGTACTTATCTAATGCAAAAGATCGGGCGGTTACTGATTCAGTAAACCTCCTTAATGCAAAATATGTTAGTGTAATGAGTCCAACATGTATGAAAATTCCTAACATAATTTATAACCTCTACATGAGTGCGCATAACATTCATTCATATGCAACATCCAAGTGATAGCATAACAAGTTCCATCCATGTACAAGTATAAGCACTCATGCATATGCAACATGAAAATGTGACTGAGCCGATATAGTGCCAAATGTGTGGCATGCATCTACTAGCAATCACTTGTGAACACTTGCAACCATTTGCAAACATCAACCATAACATGTTTTAATCACATGTTTACATCCATATGGTTCTACTTAAGGTTCTCAAGATAAGATCGAGAAGATAACAAGGCAAACATAGGTAGTAAAAGCATGATACGAAAGGTTTTCAAGTTTATAGGAAAAGAGATCGAGAATGTACCCTCAAAAAGAAATGGGTAAAGCGCGTGTATCTTCTCTTCGGTTTGCCAAGTTGCGTCTTCTTGGGCTTCACTCCACTGTACTTTAACTAGCTCGACTTCTTGATTCCTTAGCTTCTTGGTCTCCGTTCCTAAGATACGAATCGGAACTCGCCTCAATGTTGCTTCTTTTTCCACTTGTACGCCTTCAAGGTGCTTGGCTCAACCACTTCGGCCGACTCATGTAAGCACTTTCGGAGATGCGAGACGTGAAAGACATTCTGTACTCCGATCAGCTTCTCAGGTAAGTCTACCTTATAGGCCATCTGCCCAATCTTCTCAGTGATAGGGAACAGTCCTACGAATCTTGGTGCTAGCTTTCCAACCGCTCCAAAATGAACCACATTGCGTAAAGGAGAAACTTTTATAAAGACCATATCTCCGACTTCGAACTTTAGGTCTGTTCTTCTCTTGTCCGCATAAGATTTCTGTCTATCTTGGGCCGTTTTCATCCATCTTCGTATCAACTCAACCTTCTCAGAAGTGTCCCTTATCATGTCGGGCCCAAGTATAAGCCTGTCTGTCGTCTCCCACCAACAAGTTGGCGACTTGCACGGTCTTCCATACATGGCTTCGAACGGTGCCATTCCGATGCTAGCTTGGTAACTATTATTATATGAAAACTTCACGAGAGGAAGATGGTCTTCCCAAGTACCACCAAAGTCAAGAATGCATAGCCTCAAAAGATCCTCTAGTACCCTATTTACCCTTTCGATTTGTCCATCTGTCTGTAGGTGATAGGTCGTGCTTAAACTTAGTCGTGTACCCATTGCTTCTTGTAGACTATTCCAAAACTGGCTAGTGAAAATGGGGTCACGATCACTAACTATACTAGAAGGAACCCCGTGCAACCGTACTATCTCTCGAAGGTAAATAGATACTCGCCATGATGCGGTCCTCTTGCTTTTCACTGGAATGAAGTGAGCACTTTTCATGAGTCTATCAACTATGACCCATATGCTAGTATTTCCCTTCCTTGACCTAGGCAGTCCATCCACGAAATCCATCGAGATACTCTCCCATTTCCATTGCGGAACCTCCAAAGGATGTAATAGCCCACCGGGCTTCTGCGTCTCGGTCTTTACTTGTTGGCACACCATGCACTTTGAAACGAACTATGCCACGTCCTTTTTCATTCCAAGTCAAAAGAAAATGTGTTTCATATCCCTGTACATCTTATCCCCTCCGGGATGTATGGTCATCTTCGAGTGATGCGCCTCCTCGAGGACTTTCCTTACTAAGTCTCCCACTTGTGGGACACATAGCCATCCATCACGCCTTAGCCATCCCTTGACATCTATGGCATACCTACCGAGGTGACTTGACGTCTCACCACTAATCAGCTTGTCCACGATTTCGACTATCTATGGGTCTACCTTCTGTGAAGTCCCTACTTGATCTAGAAGTGTAGGTCTTAACTCAAGAGATCCTAACGTAACAGTCAATGACTCAACAGCAGGTGTAAAATCAAAGGTTGCTATAAACTCTGGACTTTTCCTTTCAACAAACAAGGGGCTCAAGGTCAACCTTTTCCTACTTAGCGCATCCGCCACCACGTTGCCCTTGCCAGGGGTATAAGCTATATCGAAGTCATATGATGCCAAGAATTCCATCCACCGCTGTTGTCTCAGATTCAAATCTTTCTGTGAGAAGAGGTACTTAAGCGATTTGTGGTCGGTATACAGCTCGAACCTCTCCCCTAGAAGATAATGGTGCCAAGATTTAAATGCAAAAACGATCGCCGCCAACTCCAAGTCATGTGTGGGATAGTTCTTCTCATGAACTTTAAGTTGTCTACCCCATAGCATATCACTTTCCCTTCTTGCATTAGGACAGCACCTAATCCTGTGCCACACGCATCTGTGTACACTGTAAAAATCTTACTTCCATCGGGTAATTGCAAAACTGGAGCTGTGGTGAGGACTCTCTTGAGTCTCTAAAAAGCAATCTCACATCTATTTCCCATGCAAACACTAGGTTTTTCTTCATTAACCTAATAAGAGGGGTTGAAATCTTAGCGAAGTCCTTAATGAACTTCGTATAATAGCCTGCCAAACTGAGAAAGCTTCTCACCTCCGTTGTGTTCTTAGGAATTTTCCAGTCTGGCACCGCAACTACCTTTGTGGGGTCCACGGCTGTGCCTTGATTAGAAACTACATGTCCAAGAAATCGAACTTCCTTCCTCCAAAAATGGCATTTGGAGAACTTAGCCTTTAACTAGTGTGCTCTAAGCGTATCCATGGCTTCCTTGAGTTGTCTAGCATGCTCTTCTTCATCCTTTGAGAAGATCAAAATATCATCCACGAAAACCACTACAAACTTGTTAAGGAACTCCCAAAACACCCTACTCATCAAATCTACAAAGTACGCGGGTGCATTCGTTAACCCAAACGGCATGACGAGCCATTCGAAGAACCCATCTGGAGTCCTAAACGCAGTTTTGTCAATGCTATCCTCAGCCACTCTAAGCTGATGATCATGTGGCTAGATCGAGTTGAGAGAAAATAGATGCTCCCACAAGCTGGTCAAACAAATCGTCGATTCTTGGTAGTGGGTGTCTATTTTTATTAGTTAGCTTGTTTAACTCACGATAATCTACGCATAGATGAAGCGAACCATCCACCTTAGTAGCGAATACCACCGGAGCACCCCATTCAGAAATGCTTCGTCTTATGAAATTTTCCTCGAGCAACTCCTTAACTTGTTTACTGAGCTCTCTTCTTTCTCGTGGGTCCATGTGCCTAACGGGCAATGAAACTGGCTTGGCATTATCAACAAGATAAATTCGGAAGTCTATCTCGTGTTTAGGAGGTAACCCCTTCACCTCATCAAAGACATTTGGATATTCTCGGACCACTCTTACAGATTGCAAATTGTCGATGGACAACTCAAGAGATTCAAGATAATACAACATGACCGGACCCTTAGGGTTACAAGAAATTTCAAGGGTATTACCAAGGCGAGTCATGAGCCTCACTACCCTTCGTTCGCAATCAAGAATGGCTCCATAATTGGACAACCAATCCATACCTAGGATCAAACCGTATCCCATAAATCTGAGAACATAAGCATTACACATGAATTCTACGCTTAAGATAGAAATCCTCAAATCCACACACATCATAGATAAATGAACGGAGCCCCCAATTGTACTTGAAACTATAACGGGATCATCAACCAGACTAGTACTTAGGTGCAGATTTTTAACAACATCAGAAGAAATAAAAGTATGCGATGCGCCAGAGTCAAATAAGGTTCGAACAGGAAATTCAGAAATGTAAACAAGGCTTTCTACGGAAGTATTACTACCTCGGTCAGTTGCTGGAGTGGTGTTGAGAGCATGCAACTGCCCTCCAGAAGGTCCTTCTCGCTGGGCCTGCCCTTGCCCCTACCCTTGCTTCTTAGGGCAATCTTTGCTGATGTGTCCAGTATCTCCACAATGAAAGCGTTCACCCGACTTTCTCTTCTTCCTTCTACAGTCTTTAGCTAGATATCCCGTAATACCACAAAATTTGCACTTCCTTGTCTCACGTGGTTTGTTATATTGTTCTTGTTATTCTAGTTATTCTTGTTGCCTCCCTTCTTGAAGTCAACCTTCTTATTCTGAGTCTCATTAGGATTAACCTCCTTCTTGCTATTCTTGTCTTCCTCATGAAGTAGGACCATATCCACCAAGCTTTCAAAGGTCGCCCCCATGGGTATATGAGTTATGGCCAAACTGTGTAGTGGCTCGTTCAATCCTCGAGCAAAGCGTACAGCCTTCTTCTGAGTTGTGTTAACCAAGTCCAATCCGAACCTAGCAAGCTAATTAAACTTATTCACGTACTCCCTAACGGTCATGTCCCCTTGCTTAAGTGCTAGGAACCTCTCCATCTGAAGGTTCTCTTCTGCTGACGATAAGAATTTAAGGCCAAACCTCTCTCTAAAGTCTGCCCAAATCTCAACTGGCCTGGTAGCGTTGGTGACTTCCCACCAAAATCCAACTTCCTCTTCCAACAACCATGCTGCCAACTGAACTTTCCTATGATCCTCCACATCGAAGATAATAAACAAGTCTTCATTCTCCTTTAACCAGTTTCGTGCCTCAACGAAGGTTTCAGTTCCAATGAAGTTCTTGCCGCCCATTGCTTTAAAGTCTTTGCATATTTTGGTAAAGGCGGTACCAGGAGGAGGAGGAACCGCGACCACTGGGGAGGAGGAGGAGGAGGAGGGATGTCTGCCGGGCCCGCGCCGTTGGCCCTAGCTTCTAAGTACCTTTAGAACCATCCAGGTACGGGTTCTCCCTCAGGAAGGTTAAGATCAGACATGCTGAAAAACGAAAAGAAAAAGATTCAAACGAGGAAACAAAGGAAAGTGCTAATGGCTTTTGGGGAATAGCCTTTTTTAAACATAAAACTTTTATTGAAAAATGCTTCTTTATAAACGGTTTTGGAAAATAGTTTTAGAAGGTTTTTAAAACTTTTGCCCCGTCTGGTAACCTTCTTCTCTGATACCAAATGTAACACCCCACCTCCGCTAGGGTCACTCACAAAGGGAATGCACTAGTTTTGGTGGAGTATTATCTAGGTAAACATACACAGAGATATCACAAGGCAGGTCAAAAATAAAGCAGCGGTAGAAATTAGAAACCAAATTTCATTACTTTCAAGAAAAGATTCAAAACCTCATATATCCAAAGTACAAATTATTCTATTACATCAAGTTCTAAATAAAGAAGCATAAACTTAAGATAACAAAAGTAAATTATTCCCCAAAAATAGCAGAAGTGCAGCCATAGCATAGCTCAAGACCAAACCGTACATGAGATGACAGAAAGCAAGCTAAATCCAAGCTAAGAGCTAGCGTTTCCTCCTTGAGAACCTGGGGGGAAATGAAAGAAAAAGGGTCAGTCATAAAGACTGGTAAGCCCTAGTGACTTTCAGCATAAAAACTAGTAAAAGTAACATGACATGTGAAAACTGGAATTAAACATAAGGATGATAACAGGACTGGTATGATAACTAAGATAACAAGATAAGTCAAGTCTAGCATCGCATATTCAAGATTCGCTGCACCAACTGTACTAGTGTTCTAACCCATGTCAAGTATTAACCATGAGATGATCCCTTGGCCCAATATTATGAAATGACCCATTATGGGGTCTTACAGTACGATCTACTAATCGATCGGCTCCCTACAAGTTCTAGCTCGTCATGTGTCTGTGTCATACGGCCTAATCACGAAAGGTAGTCACCTGTGCTAGGTCCACCATAGGGTGTATCAAGCCCTAGGGTACCAACCATCGACACGAATCAAGCACGCACAGTGTAAACCTACTGGTGCCCAATGCCTGGTTTTTCAACTCCGGACTACGTGCACGACCATAGTCCGCCTGAACCTACAATGGCGCACCAACTCAGCCGTCGTTCTGGTCACTTACAATCAACCCAGTAATCGTGCCCGACCCTGCCTAGTCCCAGGGTATCGTGATACATCTAAGTGGGTTACTGCTGAAAAGGACCGCGTAACTAGGGTTTCTAATGGGTTAAGTGTTGTCATTCAAATTCCTGACTTAACCCTATCCAATCATGTATCAAGTTGGTTAAGTGTTGTCTTTCATGTTCATGACTTAACCCTATCATGTAGCATAAATTCATTAATGTACCCCAACCTCTCACATTAGACTAGTTGTTGTTGTCACTGGATTTGCCAGGCGGTTCCCGGCAGATTTACACCACAACATAGTCTAACCTCGGGTTTAAGGTGCGATATGGCCAACTACCCACATTGGATCCTATTGTTTGCAGTCACTGGATTCGTCGGGCAGTTCCGGGCAGATTTACACTGCAAACTCAACCCAACCTCGAGTTGGCCATTTTCAAGTTTATTCTAGAGTCATGACCATGTTCAAGTCTCATATCAAGTTCGTGACAAGTTTCAAGGTAAGTTTCATGTCCATATTCAGATTCAACTTATAACAATGTTCATGTTCCAAGTTCATGGTAAATTCAGGTTTGCCTAAACTACCCAAATCGTATTCCCATCGCATGTGAATTCAAATTGATACAAACAAAACTAATTAGGGAATAACATAGAAAGAACGGGCATAAGGTGGCAAAAGTGATTACAAATCAAGCATGGTATAAATTGAGATAAACGATTACAACAATACTGGCATATGGAGTAGTGGTCTCAAATATCAAATCTAGAAAAATAGGGTGATAGTCATGGTAACAGTTGACATAAGATAATAACCCCAAACTTGTGAATAACAACTAATTCAACATCACAGGCATGAATATTATGGACATTAGGGGTTTTAGATCTACAACATATATAGGCCCCAAATCATTTTCATATAAATATTACCACAAGTCAAGATTCAAGATGAATAGATCTAAGGTGAACAAATAGTAGATCCAAAATACTAGATCCAAAATGAACAATGATAGATCCAAGATAATTGTCATACTTAGGTTCAGTTTCAATTTCCATATTAAGTTTGAAGTTTAGATCTAAAAGTAACTGGGGCTTACAGATCGTGGTTAGAGAATTAGAAAACAAAGAGGCTATGTTGAATCTCGAGTCTAATAGAAATCCCCCAAACAGCAATACTCTACACGTAGCCTTGTTGGAGAAGAAGCAATCCCTTTTCTCTAACTTTTCAACTATAGTTTTAGCAGCATAAAGTCGACTCCCAAAAATGGGCTCGGCAACTAGGTCGACACCCAGGTCGACTCTATGGTCGACCTGGTCCTGGGCAGGTCGACGCTATGGTCGACCTCTAGGTCGACCTGGTCCTGGGTGGGAAATTTCCCGCCCAGACCGTTCTGGGGTTTGAATTCGAATTCTGAGCTGTTTTTGAACTTGAAATTTCTAAACTTTGAAGGGTCATAACTTGGTCATACGGACTCCGATTTTCGAAAACTCAGACTCGTTTCCAAGCAGAATTTCGAGACAAACGTAATGGAGCAACCCGTTGCCCTTAATCCATTTTAAAAATTAATTCTACATTGATTTATGGTTATAACACGTTATTAAAATACGGGTTGTTACAAAACTGGATGCATATGCACCTATATGCGGGCATGCCTTATAGATGTGTAATTAAATGTTTAAGATACTTGTGAATTTCAGTCATCAGCCCTTTTTTAGTTGTGGAACATTTTAGTTAAACTGATGAATTTTGAAGACATATTGGTTGAAGAATAAGTTCAAAAATTCGTATATTATGTTCATTGTACTCCACTCTTTTTCATTAATATCTACCAGTTTATTTTCTTTGTTTTTTAATGACATACAGAGTTCCATTCGTACTATGCAGCAGTGACTTTCTTAATTCATAACACTTAATTCATAACACTTATCGTTAATATCTGCCAGCACATGGATCATCCCAATTAATTAGTATTCTAAGAGCATCTTTGCTTACTAATTGCGATTTCAATTACAGATTAGTAATATTAAGCTTGCAATTGGTTTCCCCCCTATGATGAGTATAATAGAGATAATTGCGGTGCATGTTAAACAGGCGCCAAAATGTCGATAATTACAAATTTTCCTCTAGTGAGATTACAAAGTTGTAGTTCTTACCATCGATTTTCATAATGTTACATCCAGTGATCAACAGTTGGAACCAATTTTGGGATGCAAATTAGAAAACCATAATATGTACACTCGAATCCTAAATTATATTTTAAGATAGTTGGAATTTATTTTGGAGCTGCTCAGATTGTGAATTATATGTTCAAAAGGTTGTGACTTCTAAAACACTCAAGATACTCACTCGCAAAGCAGCAATTTATGATAAAAGGGACTTGAAGCAATGGGGTTCACAAAGGGTTTCAAGTTGTCTTGTAATCAACATTTGCAAAATCCTATACAAGAAGAAAATCTAGAAATGAAAAGGAGGTAGAAATCAACGGTTTTGGAGGTTCAACCAAGGCAGGAAATGAAGCAGCTGGCAAATTAATTCATGGATTTAAGGTAAGTTATCCTAACCATTTTCTATTTATATCATAACTGCATGATAAATTAATAAATCTAACTGATGTTGCTTTGGAAATTGATTGCTGATTGGAGATTTCTGAGCTCTGACTCAAATTTATATGAATAAAAACTTAGTTTCTGTAGACTAGAGGTCTGTTGCTTTGGTAGTTATTTACCAACTCTTGCATACTTAAGTTTAGGATTGTATGGGGTAAAGGTGATGTAATTTCACCTCAGTCTAGCTGAAAGGTCCCTAGAATTCGGCCATGGTATTCATGTGATGCTCCAGGTGCAGAAATAGCTCTAGGAATTGATACCGCTGGTCGATTGGTGGCCCTTCAGGTGTTCACCAGTAGGCTGATAAACTGGAGCGTTTCCAGCTCCGGGTTGTCCTCCTGTCTCGGCTCTTATTCTACCGTGCTAGCAACTACATTCATCAATGTGACGATTTTAGTTAGCATAATGTATTGCATCTCTGTAGTAATCTCAGTTAGACTATATACCCAATATATATATATATATATATATATATATATATATATATATATATATATACGAGTGCTTGGCTGACTATATTGTAGAATTCTCCTTGGTTAATAAGCATATGCATTCACAGACAGTAATCATCATCTTTTGGGCTAGATACTTCTGCACTTGGTGTAGCAATAGAATTCTTTAATTTAGGGTTTTAAATGCTGTGGCAAGTTAAGAAAAATGGTGTGCGGGTAAATTTCAAAAGGTAATAGACTAATAGTTGAACTTTACAATTATTGATCCACTAATTTAATCTTCTTATTTGTCTTGTACTGTTACCGTTATAGGGAGCATGACAAGAAAGTGTGTTGCTTGGGTTTAATATCACTCCTTGCTCTGCCCATAGAGTTGTTGCCAAGTGAAGCTCTTGGACGTGTCTTTAATGCCACACTCGAGCTTCTTGTTCTTACAAAGAACAAGTTGAAGGTGATTTCATCTTGTTTTGACTTCATTACTCATATTTTAATTGACTGATTCATTGATAATTACATGTAGTCTTATAGCATACCAACATCTTTGATAATTACATGTAGTCTTATAGCATACCAACTACAACTTAATAAGCTCAAATTTTAACTTCTGTTTAACTATTATTCACCACTTTTCATTCACTTTGTGTGTGCCGCATGTAAATTCAGAGCGTCTGATTGTTTTGAAATACTTTTTTGGGTATGGAATCCTGTATAAATGAAGGATGCCCATTTTTATTCTAATTTCTTCAATATTTGTCCTTTGAATGGTATAACCAGACCATCATTTTTATTGTATGACATGAATTTTACATCAAATTCAAGTAGAAATATACTGCTTACAACAATCTTATACATGTTTCATTAATATCAGTGTCTATGCCATTGTATGAAAACACGTGCAGTAACTGTGCGTGTCAAAATGTTATCCATGTTATATGTAGTTGCTCTTTATACACTTACGAATGATATGAGGTCATTTCAAGTGAACTAATATGTTACACAGCTCTGATTATTAACAATTGAAGCTCTACAGCTAAACATGTTATATAAAGAACTCATCCATATTCATATTGCCACTAAACTAAAACGATAATGCAATGTTAGTTAATTGTTTGACAAAAGTCCGTGTGCAGTTTCAAGTACTTTTTAAGCAAATATATGTTGAGTTTTGTTTCGATGGATCACATAGCCTCTACATGATTTTTAAACTCAACTGTCCTGCTTTTTGTTTCATTCTTTTCACTAGGCAGCTCTCCTGACACAAAGTTGTTAACATATTATTAGTTCACTTGAAATTGACCCCACTAGAATATATTTTCTTAAAAATCCGGTTTCCTAGTCGTAAATGCTATTTGTATCTTTTATGTATATTCATTCCTCCAACCTTTTATAGGAAGAAATAGGAACCTTCAAGGATTGGCCATTTCTATGATAAAATTATGGGGAAAATGCAAAGCAGCAAAAATTGCATTTAAAAGAAATGTGCAGAACACCAATAGTAGATTGATGACTGAGGAGTTGAAGGTTTATGTTCTGCTGTTATTCGTATTCTTCAGTGCATGTTTTACAAGATAATTAGCAATGTTTCGTGTACCAACTGTACCGTGGGCTAAATATTTCACCATTATTCTTTTTTTAGTGGTGGTTAAGATTTTGATACAGACCTTTAGAACCATAGTTCAAAGAACTTACCAGTTGCTAGTGGTCTTAGATGCACACAACTCCTTGTTCAGTGGTAGTTGATAGCATACCAGTTGTTTTTGATGTGAAATGGAGTTGTTCCAAGTGAAATGGATGTGACAGTGTAGGCAATGTGGGATAATTATCTAAATATTATATGTAAAATGAACATAATAATATATATGAAATGTTATTGTTTGAATCAATGAATTTTATGTATTTGAGTCGATGAATTTTGTGTATTTCAGCAATTTTATGACATTATTTGGGATACAACTATAACAGTTTAATCATATATTTGCCTATGAAAAATGTTTTGATTAAAAAGTAATAATCATCGCTAATCCCTTGCTAATTAGCAAGGGTTTACTGACGGTTATTTATAAATAATAATTTCAAAAATATATGTATTTGTCGCTAATACTTTGCTAATTAGCAAGGGATTACCGACGGTTATCTATAAATAATAATTTCTAAAATATATGTATCCGTCGCTAATCCCTTGCTAATTAGCAAACGATTAGCGACAGTTATTTATAAATAATAATTTCTGAAAAATATGTATCCGTCGCTAAAACATCGATAAATAAATTTTAATTAATTCAAAATTAAAATTTTATTTTGAGAAAAAAGACGGGAAATGGTCGGAGAACTCATGCTAAAATCCATCGCAATTTTTTGACATAAATACCATCTTGAAATTTACTGACCACTGTATTCCGTCGGTAATCCGTCTCTAAGCCCTATATAGCGATGGATTACCAGCGGATTATGCCTCTGCAAAATCAGCTTTTTCTTGTAGTGTTATAATTTGATCATTTCCCATCCATTGATCCGCGGGAGGCGTAATACCTAAAAGCCGCTGGCACATCTCCATGTAGTCTCCGGCCTCTGGAGTCCTCAAAGGAGCGCCATCAATCGGCAAGCCTAGCAGGACTGCCACATCACCCAAAGTGATGGTCATTTCTCCACCTCTAAATGGAATGTTGATATCTCTGGTCTCCATCTATCGACTAAGGCAGTGATGAGATAATGATCGAGTTAAACGTATTCCAACTGGTGTACTAGTCGGAATCCAGCACGCTCAAGCAAGGCCAAGACTTCTGGATGTGTGGAGGTAACCGCGACAATGGAAACCATGTGATCTATAATCCGATCGGGATCTTTTCCTTGTAAATAAAATTTAACATACAACGTAAGACATACATACAAAAAAATAAGATATAAATTTAGGCCAACATACAAACACCATACATACATACATACATACCGCCATCAAAGTATTATTGTTCGACCTATGCCTGTTTTGCAAGTATAGGACAGTAGCATATACCGGTCCCGGTTCCATCTCAACGATCTCTACACAAATCATATTCGAAACAACATTAGTGATATGCAAACGTAGCGAAAAAACCACAATCAATGTTGAAAACTATATAATTTCAACTACATTGAAGCATTAAACCACAAACAAGTTTATTCACAAGTTTGCTCAATCATGGACAAACCCTAAATTTTCGAAGAAATCAACAAAATTAGGAATTTTTTACCTTCTTGAGCTTCTTGGGTTGATGAGCTTGCCATAGTGATGAATTTCGATCAAAAAGCCTTTAATTTGATGTTATGGTGAGCAAATAGGGTTAGGAGCTTAGGGTTTTCGGTTTTGATAAAATAGAAGTTAAGAAAAAGTGAGGAGGAAGAGAGCCTCGGCTGACTGTATATCACGATGGTGCATTATTTAGGATAACGCGTACAGCGTTATTTTAAATAACGCATACTATAAACCATATTAAGTTTGCGTTATTTAGAATAACGCACAGTGGAAACAAAACAATAAATGTTCTATTCTAAAACATTTGCGTCATTTTGAATGACACTCATGTGCTCCATCTTAAAAACCGCTCCACTGTAGGATTGGAAAATATTTGTAACAACCCATCCAGCATTATTCAGGATAATGCTAACGTGCGTTATTTAAGATAACGCTTGTGGATTCAACAGGAATTCAAAGTGGTTTTAAACACCAAACCATCTCTGCGGCATCTTGAATAACGCTACATGCATTATTTGAAATAACGCTAGTGTTAAATAACGGATTTCAGGTGATGTGACATAAACCAGGCTACGGCCGTAACAAGTTTTCAAACTAGGCTAAACGTGTTATAAGTTTATAAAAGGAGGCCAAATCGAAAAAAATCTCTTCAACTAGTACTCTAAAAATCCTAAATTTTATATCTAAATTCATGATTTTTATATCCGAACACGTTTATAATCCTGAAACTCTAAAATATAATGGTTGAAAATTTCATGTTTAAGGGACTCTTGCTGTATACTATGTAAAATATAAGTATATATGAGTTGTTTCAACCCAGTAGAAATCTTGGGTACTCCACTGTGCTACATGGCTAACTTCAATTCAAATATCTTGTCTAATTCTTTCTGGAATATAATAGATTGATTCTACCCTTTTATTTTTAAGTTATACAGCGAGTGAAACGAATTTTATTGTTCCTACATAACCCTGTCCATAGGTGTATGGTGTATATGGCTTCAGACCAAACTATATCTAACATGTGATTTATAAGTGGTGATATGTATATATATACATATATATATGTATAATAAGGGTATATACTTACCCCATCACAACAATCAAGAACATTTTAAATATATGAAAGAACAGAGGGGGTTTTTCTCTCTATCAAACAAAATACAAGTTTTAAAAAGATTGCAGTAGGTGCATTCTACTCAGTTTTTCCTACCAGCCCAGTTTGTGAAGGTAAATGGTCTTCAGATCAACATAACTAAGTTAGGTGGTATCTGGAGTGTCACATATGCAGACTAAGGTGTTCAAAAACTTGCATTTAACATTAACATGAGCAGTTCAAAAATTTAGTAAAACAGAGTGAGATTTTACTCACTTGAATTGTTTTTGTCCTAAGCTTTGCTAAATCAATGCTGTCTCAAGTTATTCTCCAGGAAATGATTTCGACTAAGCTGAAGAAAAATGAAATGGGAAGTGGCTATTTATAGATGAAAAAATATCTGGTGCATTTAATGGTTTTTTGAGGAAAGAAATGTGATCTGCAGCAAAGGGTTTTCATTTGATTGAAGGACTTGCTATGAGTTGGTAGCTTCCTCCATATTCATGAAAAGAAATATGCTAGGGTGTAGCTGTGCAAATATTCTCCAATTGACAACAAGCATTCAACCAACCTATTTTTATCTATTTGGGTACAAATATTTGTACCTACATGTCCTTTAAGTCACTTGGCTGCAAGTGAGAGTCTTTAACATTAGATGCCCAGGATACTTCAAATATTTATACTGGCAAATGACATTAAACTTGATGATGCCCTTCAATTTGCGTGGCATGCTACCATTTATTTTTAATTTGCTGAAGGAAACATGTAAGTTTGCTTACTTAAGGTCTCATTTTTTTTCTTATGTGATACCAGGCCTTCCTTTTCTTGTCTTATGTAAAGTTTTAAAAAACCCAATTCCACTTCAGGTTGAAAAATATAAAATTTAAAGATAGTAAAACAATTAACATACATACATTCATTTTATTTAGAAACTAAAAATAGATTTAAAATATGTACTTAAGATTTCATACAAAAGTTATATTCAAATTTTATTTTAGACTAAATTTTTAATTTATCTCTTTTATGTTAATCATTTGATAATATTTAGAAAATATTGTTAAGTAGAATTTGTAAAAACCCGGGCCATTACAATTTCGGAAGACAATTCATAATGTAAGTCAAATAAGGTATTGTAAATGATAAAATATTAGGGTGATGATGCTGCTCATCGTAAGTTAATGTCTCCCCAATCTTAGAGATAATTTGTTAGCATGATAAGGTCTAAAGGGATGAAGTCTAACTCTCCAAACCCAAAATGAAACGTGTGAGTGGTCTTCCACCAACAGGAAACTAATGCACCAGTCAATTGCATTCGAATTTAAAATGTTTGGAATACCTAAAAATTAAATTTATGGTTACATCAAAGCTATTATAAAGTATGAAATAACTTGACAACGGTTAAGTGAAAATGTACTAATCAAGCTATTATAAAGTGCTTCCGACCTAACTTGTCATCGCCTTCCAACATCTCGTCTAACAGGAGGTGCGACGTTTTCTTCAATAGAACATTTTCTTCATGTGCACATGCTGGTATATTCCCTGCATTGCGACTTTCACTAAATCGCAGTGCCTTCCAATCTCTCCATATATTTTTTGTGTTGAAGTTCTAAAATGACAAAGGAAGGAGAAAAGGGTAAGCCGAAGGGAAATGGTGAGAAATGAACTGTTACAGCCGGCTATAATAGTATCACTTAACTGGCTAAGTGACTAGTGCAGATCGTAATCCACACTGTAGTGTGGATTATGATCCAATGAGTGTGGATCATAATCTACACCACATTCCTTAGCCGACTAAATAAAATCCAGAAAAGGAAACAACGCCCCAGTTGGAGATGATTTTTTCTCCCGCTGGGGTTGGGGGAGAGGGTTGTGGGTCAACCCAAGCGGATTTGACCCGCAATGACCCCATCTGTTGGGAATGGTCTATAAAGAATGACGAAAATTGGATGATTGACATCAACTATTACTTGTCATGTGAAAACCCGTAACTTCCCCGTAAAGGAAAGTGCCGGATAGTTCGAGAACAAGCCACAACAGAACTCATACAGAAGAACATTTCATTGTATATTACAACAATGCATCTGATTACAAGAATATACAGAGTATAAATGAATATTACACAGAAATATCAGAGATTTAAATTACATTTAAATACGTAGCAGCGGAAAATAATACAATACACAACTAGAAGAGGTATACGGATACAAAGCTTTCCGGATATCGTTCCAGCTGTAAACCAGGATCCTGTGAATATAAATCTGCAAAACCAAAACTACTAGCTGCCCGTGTCAAAATAGGGGCACCCAGAGTTTAGGTTAAAACAATAAACTCCAGGTCAGTCATGTGACTGGTGTGAGAACTAAAACAGTTATTATTCTTTATTTTAAATCATTAGGTAAATCAAGGGACCACGCCGTATAACACGGAACGGGTTTCCTCCCAAGAATACCAGTGCATAAAACAAACAGCGCAGTGCTAAATAAAGAAAAATGAAGCTGTTATAAGACCCAGGTCCCATCACACAATGCAACGCAGCCGAGGATAGGGTTTTCCCTTATAACAGCCAAAGAATGCTTGATATGGTTAAAACAAATCGTTTGATATTATTATAAGTGCATAGTGTATAAAACAACTTCAAATCATAAGTATCAATCATAGGCGACATGAGCGTCCCAGGCCACTATGTCACCATATATAGGTTTACAAATAAAACCGCAAAGTCACGTATTTGGAAATTGGATTTCCGTCTATGAACCGAGGCAAAAGATAGTCCTCAACCGATTCGAGACAATCTAGCCTACCATGTCTCAGGAACAGCCGCAACTGCCCCCTGGATCGTCAGGGCCGGTCCACCGATGTGGATTATTATGCCTGAACAATACGTCTCCCCGCCCTTTGGGGCGCAAACGAGCCAACGAATGACTCCATCGGACCCGGATCGTCCGATCAAACCGAGGCGCCTCGCAACAGCAACAACCACATAAGTCAAACTCGTCAGGGCATGTAAAACCACTGACGCCACTTTTAGCTAGAAAGAAACGCAAGTCCTCCCTGATGTCCTCTCCCGTTTTTGGTTCATACCGGGTGTGAAACTCGCGAAGTAAACGTTACACAAAGCTACGCCACAAAGGCCGTGCTTTGATCATCACCACAAGACTTTGCTTTTCAACAGAAGCCTCGATCAATTGCCACTTAGGCATGCTACACAGGCAATTCACTCCATGCGTTTGATATCCATCAATATATAACCCCTGAGCTCGTACGTCTCAGAGAAGGGCGTTAAGCAAGAGAATAAATTCTCCGCCGCCAAATAGATATATATTTAATAGAGATCAATCACACAGACTAAAATCCAATGTCAGACACACAGTCCATTTACAAGTTCGTTCTGGGTCTGAACGAAACCGGAGGCACCTAGTACCCCGCATATCCATCGATCTCCAAGTACGTCTGGACGATCACCAACTGTTTCCATCTTCTTGGGTGTACAGCCCAATCAAGATCATCAGTAATCACCCAAACGACGTGAAGACTTCTGGTCTTCGACCACCGTCTTCATCTTCGACTTATCGTCGTATCAGTTATTCAGAATGGGATAAACCCGGTCTTTCCGAATAACTCGCGTATATTTTAAATAAGTGTTACACAAACACAACATACGCCTCATTCCAATTCATCAGTCACTAACCGTAAATTAATCAAGAGAATAATTCCCCAAATATTAACCCCGAAGGCCGAAACCAACATCAGATCAATATCCAGAAAACCATTCTGCTTAGCTAACCGACAGTTAGTTTCTAAATTTCACATTCATAGGGAAAGGTTACCATTAATTTTATCCAAGATAAATTTCTTGAATTTATTCTTTAATCTATTTTTGAATATCAATTCAAACTAGTCGGGATTAGCGAACCTTACCGAAGTAATCATTTGTTTTAATTTCCCAATCCCAACCTATTCATCCCATGAAGTAAAACTGGTAATACTTCATATCTAACACCACAGTGTTATCGGTAAATTCAATTACCATTTCACGTTCAAATCTAATTAAAGATTTAACTATCGCCTGGAGCAAAACTGGTGGTACTCCATTTTCGATCTTTTCAATCTAATTAAAGATTCATTAAAACTCCACTTAGTTTTAATCTTTAACTGTGTTAAAGAATCAGTGTCATTTAAAACACAGTTCACGATAAACCCAAAATCACATTCATTAATTATCGGGTTAAAGAACGAGTGTTATTTAAAACACTGTCCACGATAAACCCAAAAATCAATACCAATTCAATTCCAATTAAATATCATTTAATTGGTACACTTCATTAAATCTAAATAAAAAGATTTAATCTTTTCTCAACTGGGTTCAAGAACAGTGTTAGTGAAGACACCATTCACGACAAACCCAAATCACATTTGATATTCAATATAAGGTTCTGAATAGAAAATATATCGGCTTATATTCAATATCAAATTCTACGACTAACAAATGTCGTATTGGAAATAACGATATAAATATATATCTTTCAAATTTCCATAACAACATCTGTATAATCACGAATTCCAAAATCGAAATATTCCGAAGACAATTTCGATTCAAATCCACTCCAATGCAATCATTGGAAATTCTGGTTATTTTTAAAACCCTTTTCAAATTCAATTTATTTATTTAAAAATAAATAGAATTATAATCCTAGTTCAAAACTAGTTCATTTCGATAAAAATCTATTTTTATCTTTTCAAACATGGAGTTTTTCATCCCAATCCTTTCTAAATCATTTCTTATGATTTTACACAAATTATTATTATTTTTAATAATTTCAAAAGCAATTTCAACTTCCTTTTCAATTCAAATCAAATTTGAATTCTTCCTTATAAATTCGTTTTAAAATTCATTTCTATTCAATTCAAATTTCAATTCAATTTGAATTCATTTCAATTCGTTTTCAGTTCAATTCATTTCGAAATCGTTTTCAATTCAATTCATTTCGAAATCGTTTTCAATTCAATTCATTTCGAAATCGTTTTCAATTCAATTCATTTCAAAATCGTTTTAAATTCAATTCATTTCGAAATCGTTTTCAATTCAATTCATTTCGAAATCGTTTTCAATTCAATTCATTTCGAAATCGTTTTCAATTCAATTCATTTCGAAATGAATAAAATCGATATAAATATCGTTCACGTCAAAATGGCGTCAATCTAATCAACACGGCTTCATAAATTTCTATTTTCAAATATTCTATTTCAAATATTTCTTTTTCAAAATAGTTGTTATTATCAAAATATTTCGTTCAACACATGACCAATCTCAATGGATGAGTACTGTCAACACATGAACCTTTATTTTATATTATTCTTTATTTTCTAAATTGGAATGAGGCCCAATCAATCACCATATAATGTTAATTATATGGATTTTCATACATTACACACATATAATAGCATTGAAAAATAATCAACCATCAACCAAAGTGCACTACACTGTATAAGCATCAAATATAAATATCTAACGCTTATAACAGCCTATCAATCTATCGATCGACATATTTAATCAATCAGGATGAGTGGACTTCAAATTTCATCCCAACACCCGTGTGGGGTTTCAAACAATCAAACACAGATTTTATTTGTGCAGTTGGGCGATGTGTAAAATTTATCGACCCAATCAATATCAGTCAAATCAGTGTACATAAACAAACCGTCTGGTTTGTAAATGAATATTTTATTTTATTCACTTCACGTTAAAAATTATATTTTTAACGATAAAATATTTTATTTCAACACTTGAATTTCTATTCAGTTCATTCTTTAACTAAAATGATATTTTTATTTTTCTAACTTATTTTAGAAAATTTCGGCGGCATAACGGCACGATACTAGAAACGGGACGAGGCCTCGCCTTATCCCCGGTCTAGTGAAGGCCACGCCATTCACACATCAATCAAAATCACCAAACAACCAAATTCAAATCACATCATATAACTAATCTATGCAACCAAACAAACAAGTCCATGGTCTGTGGACGATTGTGTCGGGTGCTACTAAGCACCGTCTGCATCCTAGTATATATATATAAATAGAAATGAAATTGAAAGGTGAGAAATTCTCACATATAGCTATCCTAGCTCCACGGCACTCCTTTTAGAGAAGTCTTCGTCGTCATCGCATCCTTTTTCATCTTCGTTGCTCGCTTTCACTACCTATGTAAAAATCGAATTTTTACTTCGCTATTCCATATATAAAAATCATATTTTTATTTCGAAGTTCAATATATAAAAATTCTATTTTTATTTCGAATCTCAATAGATAAAAATTCTATTTTTATTTCGAAGTTCAATATATAAAAATTCTATTTTTATTTCGAAGCTCAATAGATAAAAAATCTATTTTTATTTCGAAGTTCAATATATAAAAATTCTATTTTTATTTCGAAGTTCAACATATAAAAATTCTATTTTTATTTCGAAGTTCAACATATAAAAATTCTATTTTTATTTTCTTCTCTATATGATAAAATTATATTTTCCTCTCTCGCTAAAAATTATATTTTTTTTATCTTACCATTTAAACAATAAAAATCATATTTTTATTTTTCTCTTCACATACCAAAAATCACATTTTTATCGCTCCTTCACATAGAAAAAAAAAATCATAACTTTCAAGCGATGAAAATTAAATCTTTTACAGTTTTAAAAAATCAATCTTTTCAGTTTTTAAACTAAACCAAAAATCAGTTTAAAATGGAAACAAAAATCAGTTTAAAATGGAAACAAAAATCAGTTTAAAATGGAAACAAAAATCAGTTTAAAATGGAATGAAAACTTACGGTGCCTTAAGGGGGTTCGATGTAATCAGTGGAGGGGGAAGGAGGGTTGCGCGTCGGGCGGAGGTGGGTGGTGGCCAACGTCGAAGGGCGGCGGCTCATGCATGGCGGCGGGTTCAAAAGAGAGGGTGTCGAGTTTTTGGGGCATCGCTGACGGGTTGGTGGGCTTGGGGAAGGTCGCGGCACACTTTAGAAGAGGAGGGGAGAGTATCGACGAGGGGGGGTCTGGCCAGGCGCGGCGCCTTCTGGTGGCTGAGCGGCGGATCGAGATCGCCTCCCTTTTTTTTTTCTGGTATCGATTGAATCGAAACAAAATGGGGGGCCAGAGGTTAAAGAGGGTGAGGAGAGAGAATATAATAATTTTTTATTATTAATTTAAAATTCAAAAAGTTGACTTTTACATACGACCTCTAATCGAGGCCCACCGCCTGTCGTCCATAGGGTTTCACCCCCATTCCGAACACAATGGGATATGTTTCGTAGGTTGATTTGATCGTTTCGATCAGTTTCCTTTGAATTTACATTTAAATCACTATATTGAATTTTAAACGTACATTTCAAATTACCGGGGTCACATACTAACTAGAAAAATTCCCGAAAAATATTTTCTAGCTTCGTATTGACGATACGGTCCCAACAAAACTAGTTTCGCCGAATTCTGAGACCGTTGCAAAAATGGCCAATTTCCAGTCGATTAAAATCAACTGAAACTGGTCAAACGCGTTTTCCTTTGCCACGCTTACATATTGCTTCGAAAAATTATGAAATTTGGAATCTAGCAATAACTTTACATCACGGACCCAACAAAAGTGGTTTCGTCGAAATCCGAGGTCGTTTGCAAAATTCCCATTTTTAAGGGCCTGAATTCCATAGCGACTATTCAGAATTTTCAACTGGACATATCTTTTGATTCCCGCTATGAAATCCTGATTTTTCGGATTCGATAGAAAGAGATCATCAATTAGATCCTATCATTTTTGGTTTCACTAAAATCCGGATTGTTTTGCACCCGGTACATTCAATTGAAATTTGAAATCGAATTATCGAACTACCGCGCCATTTTCAATTCTATTTATAATTATATATAAATATTTATATTCTAACGACGACGCGTATAAATATATAGGTTCGAATTATATTCAAAATAAATTTCTCGTCGATATTATTTAAAATAATTCATTTTAAATATTCAAAATTCGCTAAAATTGCCAAAATAAAAATTTTAAACTGGCCCAGATTTTCCGGGTTATTACATGTCACAACTATGGCTTGTTAAAAACTTGTTTTTTTATCTTTTTAAATTTGTTAGCTTGTTATTATTCATTG
This sequence comes from Allium sativum, assembly GCA_030737875.1. Classification (NCBI taxonomy): domain Eukaryota; kingdom Viridiplantae; phylum Streptophyta; class Magnoliopsida; order Asparagales; family Amaryllidaceae; genus Allium; species Allium sativum. Next base: position 155,997,848 of record CM060913.1, read on the forward strand.
TACCTTTTATTTACTTTATTTACATGTTTATTATTTGAAGAGATCCACCTCGTTGTATCATGACTTTGTGCCTCAATAGAAGGTATGTCCAACTCAATTAGCAGATTGCCTAAGACTATAACATTCAAGGTAAGAATCATTTTATCTCTCTAGTTTCCCATTATAATATTCACATTAATATTCAACTTTTACAAGCGCATCTCCAATAGTGACTGGGGATGCTAAAATGAGGGTGAATCCCTATTTATTATTGTTTCTTCAGGCTCGAGTAGAGAAGATCAGAGCATTAGAGAGCAACAGAAACGAGGCTTTGGCCCGTTTCTTTTTTCTATAGTGATCTATAAATGTTAAAATAATCACCGTTTATAGATTAAATGGATTTCTAATATTCGTTTATGCTATAAAAGGGTTTTCCGAAATCCATTTACATTTTTTACTTTATTTAAATTTACTGATGTTTGATCATTTTTTTGCTTTGGTATAGATCTATAAAAATGGCTTTTATTTTGTTGTTGATTTTGATATTTATCGTCTATGTTTAGTTTAGTTTTTGTCTTTATATGTTTGATTTGGTTTTAATTTATTTGTTTAATTTTGTTTAGACGTTCATTCTTTTAATTATTTGTTTATTTGTTCCTATGAAATTAATTAATTTCTTGTTTTGTTTAGCTGTATTATAATTAAGTTCATTTAAAAAATATAAAGTTAACATTAGTCAAATTCAGAAAATAATAACAAAAATGACACTGAATCATTAAATAAACCCAAAATAAATGTATAAACTTACATCCATGCATACAAACAAAAATAAAAGTGGAAGAAAAACGATATTTGAAAATAGTAAACTGGTAAAACAAACAGTGTCGCGGCAGTTCTTCTACATCCTAGAGTTGCCTTTATCAGCCTCATACCTTTGTTGTTATGATTTGTGAATGCTATGTTTTTAGTCAAAACGTACTCTAGATACTCTCCAGATAACTGAAAATATTTTTTGATAAATACTCTTCCTTCTCTTTTTCATCTAATGGTCTTTCATTTACATTTTTCAATTCAGTTCTTTCCCTAAAACACTACAAGAAAAACCGAGATTAGCGACAGATTTTTAGCAGTGGAAAATTCCGTCTCTAATTAGCGGCGGATTTCCGTCGGCTTTGTAAGAGAAAATATTTTGGATTTTATATGTCATCTTATTATAAATTATTACCGTCGAATACTAATTCCGTCGCTAAATCAATGGAAATTACAGCTCTTTACCGTCGTATAATATTTGACGCTAAATTCCGTCGTTAATAGAGTCGGATTACCGTCGATATAATTTTGAAGCTATTTTCCTGCAATTTTCCAAGAGATTTGAAACAAACTTTTATATATTTTTTTATTAAATGTTTTAAATTTGTGTTATTACTTAGTAATTAATTAGTAAATTTTAAATAATTAATGTTAATAATACATTAGTAATTAATAATAAATAATAACTGTTAGAAGTAAATAAAATTCAATAGTTAATGCTGTTTTTTTTTTTTTTGAAAATTAATGTTGATTAATTATTAATTACTATATAATATAAATAAGAGGTAATAGTAATCAATAAAATACATTGTGCAATTTATTTTGACCTTTAAAAAAATTTGCAATTTGAATGTGCTTATATTTTGTCCTTTAAAAAAATTTGGTAAGTAAATAAATGTGCAAGGTTTTAATTAGATGTAGAAGTTAATATATTAAAAATGGAATAAACTTGCATAAAAAGAAATAATATAACTTAAAATTTGAATGAAAATAAATGGCTTATAATTGAGGCGAAAGAAAGGGAACATATTAATGAGGCAACTGAGACATGTTATGGGAAGAAGCAAATATTGGATTTAAATGAGAGAGAAAAAATCCATATGGTTAAGCATTATTTAAAAAAAACAAAATTCATTCATGGAAGCAACAAATAAGGATGTTATGAAATGGAGCAATTAAAATACAGAAGTAGGAATTTGAAAAAAGCGACAAACTTCAATCGAAGAATGGACATTAATTCCTGCCAAAAAGACAATCTGTTAAAGCAGGAATGTTTGAAAGACTTTTTTTAAATTAGCAAAAAAAATCTTTAATGGGAAATCATGGAAAATGATTCTAATAGTTCTTGAAACATACAACCAATTATTTTGTTAAAGTGGAATTCTGAAACAAAAAGTGTGCACATTTTGATGGATAATTTTAAATTATGAAATTTTCCAATTTGAAATGGAATTTTTAGAAACATAAATATTTTTAGGAAAACTTTGGAAATTTACCATCATTTGTATTAGAAAATTTGGAAATGTAATGTAATTTTAAGAAAAAAAGGGTAAATTCTTCATAAAACAAACAATGAATAACATTAATTGTAAATTAATGGCTACAAAAGTATACATTTGTTAGCTTCTAAAATTTGAAATTTATGGATTAAATGTTTTCAACTTTCCCTTATTTCACTCTTCTATGTTATACATAATAAATTTAGAAAGTTTTTTTTTAAAACTTTTCAGCAGTTACAATGACGGAAGTGAAACTAATTTGAAGATCTAGGTGATATAAGCGAAAAATGTAAAAATGACTAATAGGATAAGTAAAGAAGATATACTCATATAAATAAGTGTAGAATGATTGTTGGAATTTAGTTAGTAATAAATTTGTTAATTTTCCTCTAGTAATAAAGGGAATTGAGAGAAGTAATGGGAGTAAGACAAAAGTTGTCGTTGATTGCTCTAAATATTTTATTCAAGTAAATTATGACTGCTGAAAACGAACATTCCTTTAATCAAGAATCAGATAGAATTTCTGCACAATTATCTAAATTAAGTTCAGGAGAACCAATTATTAGAAGACAACCTATTTAATAGTCTTTAATACGATTAATTAAATTAATATCATAGTCTTTAATACAATTAATTAAATTAATATCAGGAAATTATTAATACACATTTGCTTTTAAGAAATTGATTGGTACGTATTATTTAATAGTTTATAATTATTTTTAATAATTATGAAGTAAAAAATTTTATAAGTGGAAAATTTATAGTTTAGTTTTAACAATCGTTTTCCTTGTCAGTGTAATGAATATATTTTTAACAATTGTTTCTTTTCACTTGGTTACAACTAGTTAATTATGAATAGCAAATATTTTTTAAAAACCTTTATTGTTCAAATGTTATATGTGATTTTACAACTACTTTATATGCACACATTGTTAATTGAAAATAGTAATCTTAGTAGTGTTAATAAATTAGAAATACAAATGATACAAATATACTTTCATATGCATTTAACATTTACTATTTAACAATAATCTATATTATATAATTTATAAGTGGTAGTTAATGTTGAATAATTAATAAGTAATAAGTAGACATTATAGTAATTAAATAATAATATTGAATGATTGATACATCTTGTTGAATTTGAATAAATACTTATACATTATTTTAAAAAAAACTTAGTTTAGTTTTATAATACTTCAAATTGCATTCTTCATATTCAAGTAAAATTTCAGCTAATAATCTACTTTAAAATTTGTTAAACTTCAACTTCAAACAGGTGAAATTTTGGCTCCAAACAGCCGAAATTTTGGCTCCAAACAGTTGAAATCTTGGCTCCAAATAGCTAAAATTTTGGCTCCAACCTGCTGAACTTTGCGCCCTTCTAGTTATTTCACGTTATCTCATTTTTTAAAACCGCTTTTCCAAACCTAAATCCCAAATTCACTTCCGCCTCCCTTTTCGAATTCCCAGAATTCACGAAATCCCCTTCCACTGTGTGACTTCCGATTCCCCTTCCATCTTCGTCGGCCTCTCCCTCACCTCTCCAGCACAGCCTCGAGAACTCCTCCGCCTGCGACGCCGGCACCGACGTCGTCCGCAACCTCCACGTCTTCGAGGCTGTCTCCTTCAGCGTCTTCCTCTTCTCTTCCCTCATCGCTCAGGGCCTTAAGACGAAGTTTTCTTGGAGCTCGCTGTGGCTTTGGAGATTATAGAGTTTCGTCTTGTGACTTCTTATATTCTCTGCAGGTCAGTTTTGAGATTTTTTGTTTGTTTTTTATTACTCGGTTGTAGGCAATCTTTTGGGTGTGCAGTTCTTTAATGTTGGTATAGGGTTTGCTAATTGTTTTAGCCTTCTGTCATTATATGGTGTTTGCTAGCTGCTTTAAGCATTTATATGCTTGCTTCAGTATAAGCCTTGCAATCATGTGTTGTTTGTAGCATTCGTAATTGGTTTTCAGATGAATAAAGCACTTTGTATCACCCCAAGGAGAGAGTTGGTTTAATTTTCAACTTTGACGTGATTTACACGTATACGTCCATTCATAGTGTTGGATAGCGAGAATTAATAGCTGTCGTTATCAGTAGTTTTGCTTGTAGTGTTTGTACTACTCGAATCTTTGTTGTTATTTTGTTTTTAATTTTGGCAAGAACATGGAATTTTTGTTTTCATCTTAGTTATCGGAGGATCTTTTTAACAGATGTATGTATTACCCGTAAACTTATGGAACAAGCGGCAATCATGACCATGACCCTTAGTAAATACGTACAATGTCCTTTTTTCTCATAATCATCTTTACATACATCCTCTTCTATTTTGTATCATTTATAAAATACAACTTTGCTACTTCTTTTTAATGTGATCATTAGAGTTCATGTGAGAAAGAAAACATTATATTCAGTATTTTGTTGGTTTTTTAAATGCACCGATTCTTATATTAATAGGTGTTTGTTTGATAGAGTAAAAATTTGATATGTAATCAATATTTATTGCAATTGTTAATAAGCATGAACAGTAGGTCAATTTTTAAAGTATTACACTCCTAATTATTATTAACCCTGCTTGGTGTTCTGACTGCCTAGTGCATCTTGTAGTTATATACACCCTGCGTGGTATTGACGTTGTAGCATAGACAATTGTCTATCTCCAGTTCCATAAGTTAGAGCAGTTTCTTTTAGTTATTGACGATCTTACCTCACACCTGCATTTCATCGTTAAAGTGGCATGACCACCATGGGTTGAAGGTTTCCCTTTGACCTTTTCTCTTTGTTGTTAGCTTGCAGTGAATGAAGTATTCTTCTGATTGGTTCTTTAACCATTTCCCTTTAACCAATATCGTTGCCAGGTATGTCTATTTGTAGTAACCGTTTAGTTTTCATTATTACCATAATATAAGTTTGATGTTGGATTCTCAATTTGCATTGTACCTTACTCCTTTTAATCTACCTACCTCATGATTAATAAAATAGTTATGACCTTATTGAACAATAATAGCATCGGAAGAAACACAAGTATGCACCGTATTTCAACAGAGAGGATATGTGAGGATTTTATTAGGAATTTAGGCTGTAATCTTTGGTAAATTTTCATATGCAGATTTTTACTTGGTTGTTCAATGAGAATGGCATATAATTGATGTGCTGCTGCCAATTGATGTGCACAGCAAGGAGCAAAAGGTCGGAAGAAGAATACATAAACATCTTTGTAAAGGAATAATACTATATTTTACTGGACCGGTATATGTGTTTTGACTTTATCATTTTGTATTGTACTATATTTTGAAATTATTACTTGGATATGTGATGTATGCTTTAATATGCTAGAAGTTTGAGTGTAATTGTTTCGAGCATTTATGAATATGTTAGAAGTTTGTGTATGTAATTTTATTTTGCTTAGATTTTAAAATTGTGTTTTTAGTTATTACATTGTGATATTTGTTTTTAGCAATGGATTGTCGCATAATACATATTGATAATGGTAATACACACACACACACACACACACATACATATATATATATATAGGCAGATCAGAAGGGGAATAGCGGCGGATTACCAACAAAAAAAGTGAGGTTAAGTTTACCCCAATTTAATTTCCGTCGCTAATCCCTTGGCAATTAGTAAGGGTTTACCAACACTTTTTTATAAATGATAATTTATTATAAATTAATTATCCGTCGGTAAATAGTCAGTAAATAAATTAAAATAAAATTATTAAATAAAATTAAATTTTTATTAAATAAATAGTAAAATGATGGAAAACTGTCGGAAAACTCATGCTACATTCCGTCGCTAAAATTGACACAATTACCGTCATGGTTTTTACCGACAAACAAGTTATATAGGAAATCCGTCGCTAAGATCAATTTAGCGACGGATTAGAAGCGGATTTTGTCGTCGCTAATCTCGGTTTTTCTTGTAGTAAAAGTTCTAGTTCTATATGCACCTTGTCAAAGCAAGTCTTCTAGGATCCTCAACTTATGCTTTACCAGCTTTAATCTTCCTCCTTTTTTTGAAACAAATGCAACTGAAATTTTCACTCGCAAGTGAAGTTTGTATATCATTAGCTCGTACTAAGTCATTTGCTTTTTTCTTTTCAACAACGATCACTTACTTGACTTTATAACTTCGGGCCAATTTGCAACTCAACTTTACAATATTCCCAAAGTAGAAGTCAATGGGCTACTATTATTCTCTTCTATCCATAAACATAGGAGTGTTATCTAAATTTCCAAAGGATGGATCCACTAGGAATCTTGAGGCTACATTTCTTATATAAGTTTTTTCAGGTCTCTCCTACACCAACATCCTCTTCTTCATCGTGAATTTCCCATTGCGGTCTCAATAGAATAAAATCAAAAGCCTTATAAGCCTTGAAATCAGTGTTGTATGCATGAAGATATATTTTATGATAATCATCTATCAGGTCACTGAATAATTGTCCACTCATCAGTCCCGTCTTTTTACTATTATACCTTTGTAACCATTCAAGCTCTACCATGCCATCTTAATGCTCTTAAACGATCTTCTATTTTAGCATTCTAGATGTTAATTGTAGTTCCCATTTACTGTCATATAGAGATACTTACCAATGAAGCGTCCGAATGGAATTTTAGATGCCTTAACTCATGCATTGACCAATATTTTATAGCTACTTTTTCAACCTTGATATATCTTTCACCAAGCAGTGGTAAATATTGATTAGCATAACAAAACCGACTACAATTCTCATTATATGGTATACTTAGTGTATTTCATTCAAGTGGTACAGATATCAACATCGTAACATCTAACAGTGTAAAATCAATCTCGATATTCAAAAATAAAAATGTATGTATGATAGGCCATCATTGCTCAATTATGGCATGCATACAACTCAATATACATAAAGCTGTCAATATTTTGATTGATAAATCTTTTATATGTGGATGTTCATTTAAGTTTTTCCATTATTTTAGCATTGCTGTGAAAGCTCTGTAACATCTTATCCTATCGCGATTCTATGAATATTAGTGATATATGTAAATAAATTAATGCATTAGCAATGTAAAACTAAAAGTAAGCGATATATCGTGGGCTATTTTCCTATCATTAATGATGTGCTTATTCTTGAAGCCCTGTGGCTAACCTAAATGGAAACGTTGGTGAAAATTCATTTTGTATACCTACTATAATCCAAAATCATCGCCATCGAAAGCCCTTTTGCTTTTTCTTGCTATTTTTTTTAAATAATAAGGTCTAAACCCTTCCTCGTTTATATTTTCCATCCTGAAAAATCATATCCAAAATATCAAAACCCTAGGTTTTCGTAATTTTAAGTCTAGGGTTTACATTAGGTAAATTGAATGAATCGGAGTAGATATTTGATTGATGAATGCATAATTATAATTTTTAAGTAGATTTGGATATTTATTCTAGAAATTTCACTTGATTGGAATGGGTTATTGAGCTCAACATGAAAATAGAATGAACTGAAGGAACTCTCGGTTGTTGAACTAAAGTGGCTTGGTTATTTTATTAAAAAGATACATACAAATGGTTTCTAGGAAATAGTTTATCTTATAAACAATTTCCTAAAACAATTTATAGGTTTTAAACTTAAAAAAACTCTCTTTGTTGAACAAGTAGGAGTTTTTCACAATTTTCTGTTGTTTCCTCTCCTGGAAAACCCCTATCATATTGGAGATGTTAGTGGGTGATGTAGTTGCTAAAGACACCTCGAGCCTGCTTTCATTAAATGACAATGTAAGTTAAATAATAACCACTTTTGATGATAATAGCTAGCATTTTCTCTTTCTACAATAAGCGTTGGAGAAATATGTTCACATATTTTATATTCAGTGTGGTGTTAAGGGCACCCCAATTTCCTCTTTCTAATACCACAACTAAAAAATTAAAAAGCGTGGTCAATTGGAAAATTATAAACTTCCATCTTGGGACCTTCCAACTCCTCTTGTCTAAATTGTAAACTTGAATCTTTCCCGATAACTTACCTTGGTATTCCCCTCCGTCCTACAAAACTCATCAGAGCTGACTGACTTCCCCTCATTGCTAAAATCGAATCCATGTTAGCGTTATGGAAAGCGAATTATTTGTCCATCGCTAGTCGTCTTGTCCTCGTCAAAGTTGTCCTCCGATCCATTCCTTTCTATTAGATTTCCTTCCACAAACTTTCATCCTGGGTCATCGTAAAAATCAATGTCATAAGAAGCTCCTTTCTATGGAATGGTGGTAAAGTTAAACGCCTGGTAAATTGGCAAAGTGTTTGTCAGCATCGTGACCATGGAGGTCTTGGAATCATCAACCTATCTTCCTTTAACCTTGCATTGTTGGCAAAATGGTTATGGCGTCTTCTCACGCCAGGTGATTTCATCTAGAATGATTGGATCTTGCTTCGCCTCTACAACTCCAACCCTAATCTTGTACTTCACTTTTTGCCGAATTCCATACCCTCTCATTTTTGAGTCGGCGTCCTCTCTATTGCTCCTCATGTCAAATACCTTTTTTAGTGAAGCTTGGTAATGGAAAAAAAATCCTTTTTGGTTTGACAACTGGGACGAATAATTCCCCTTTACTCGCTCCCATCCAATTCTATTTTCGTGTAATTTTTCATTAGATCTTTCAGTTGCAAATGTCATGTGATTGGGTCCAATGGGCCTCTGTCCACCTACGCTCTTTGGGCTTGATATCCTAGAGGAAGCCTCCTCAGTCGGCACTATTCTTCAATCCACTCTTCTAACGGACCGTCTAGATCGTTACTGTAATGACCCAAGGATTTTCGGCCCCGAAAATCAACATAAATACATTTCCATATCTCATGCCAACCTTCCAAACACCAAAAACACTGGAGCGTTAATAGAAAGAAATTAGAGGGTGAGAGAAGAAAGAAACAAATACTAGAATAGAAGAAGAAGAAGAGCCAACACAACACAGAGTCTCACATTGCAGTGGAACAAAATATAATACAGAAATAAATATTTGCTGAGAGCTTTTAAAAATACCTACAATATCAGAGTACATCACACATCTGGACAGTTATAATAACCTGTCCTCATACACGATGCACAGCGGAATACACACCACATAATATCATACGTCTGAACACCTCCAGCTTGTCTCTGGACTTCGCAGCATCTCATAACCTGGACCTATACACTCCAGTCTAACCCGAGCATTTACAAAACACCGGGTCAGTCTGGTGAACCAGAGTGAGAAAAACTCGCACAGTATTAAGGGGGATCATCCAACTTGATTTTAAAGTTCAAAAATCTTTTAGAAAGAAAAGGATAATAGTAAGACCAAATCCACACATAAATACGGATGGTTTTTACCTTACGATAACCCAAAACATTTTTTGAAATCAATATCTTTTCTGTTATTGTAATAGTGTCTAAATACAAGTAGATATCAATCTAGCGGAATGCTTGCATCTCACGCTCCACATATATAGTATACAATCAAAACCGCGGCGCTTATTGGAAATTGGATTCTGACTATGACAAGGTATGAAACCACCTGCCGATAGTGTATCTCTAAAGGGGAATACACTGGGTTCAACAAGAATGTCTTGCAACCCGGCCCACACTGACCGACCGCTCATTTTGCTTGAGTATATTGAATGTATATCACCAACAATTGGGCTCAAACCACCGTTTCCCGAAAAGGGAAAACATTGAAATAGATTAAAGAAGCAAAAGGAATTTCTCTAGATAGGTGATTATACACCCTAATGGAAGCGACCCACATAGCCATGCTGCCTGCTCGATTTTTTTCATTTCCCGGTTGATGAGGCTTGAGGTCAGAATTTTCCTTTTGAAACATCTGGTCACCATTCACTTTGAATGTCACATCGTTAGATCCGCTTATATCACTAATTGATGTCCACAAAAATACTCTACAGTTTAGCTAAGAGAAGGTGTACGACCTTCTCTGCCATCAACAGAAATACATTTGAAGAAATCAACATACGCGATCCTTTTGGAAATACTCTGTCAGACATCCATCCATACAAGTCATCCAGGAACGGGATGAACCGAAGGTACTCTTCTATTGCATCCCATATAGGAATCACCCCAAGGATCAGTAGCGAGAAGTCCTTGCGATCCATAGATTCCAACCATAACAGAACCACAGAACATCTTTGGCTGCAGACCAGAGATTATTAGTAATTCTTCCATTTATGAAAATCCACGGTCTTCAATGCTCCATCTCGATCATCTTCTGATATCTTCACGCATTTGTTGGTCGGAATGGTTCTCGAATATAAATTCGATCCCGGTCTTTCCGTATCAAAAACCGTATTGAACAGATTTGATAGTTGGTTATTTAACTATCAAAATAAACAGTGATTCAATCATGAGCATCCAATGAGTTCACTAGTTCAGTATTCAGCATCAATTGGCCTTTTAATTAAAACAAACGTAAATTTAAAACTCTTAAACATTTCAATATTATAAATATATTTTCTCTTCTTATTTCATAAGATTTTTCTTTAAACAAAATCACTTTTAAATATCCAGTTTCCTATTTTCACTTTCAAAACATTAGCCACACTATTATCTAATACTGGGAAATCCATTCAACCTATTACTTGTAAAATAATGTTACGAGATACATTTTATTCATTACTAGAAAAAAAAATCCAATGTTTATTCTTATAGAGTAAAACTCAACTTTATGTTTCCTTTCCTAACTCGGAAATATCGTTATAATTCCACGCAACCCTTTTTATTTCCCCTTTCCACTTTGGAATCCTCATTATATATGTATTTTCCAAATCTTCATTACACGTTGCATTATTATTTTTGTAACAGAAATAATAAATTATTACTAACTCCTTTTACCATTACCAACTCATATCCTTCTCAGATAATTCCGATGTTGTTCAAGTTGGGGTATTTTAATTACCTCCCAGACCTTGATCAACAACGTTAATATCTTAAGATAGATACAAGCTATAATCCAAAAACCAATACTTCATTCTAATACCAATATAAATTCCATTTCTATTTTATTTAAAACACGGTTTTAGAAAACCTTCTTACTTTTTGACAATCTCTTTTTGGGATATAACCATTTCCCTTAATTCACTAATTTAGTGATTTCTTACAAACATCACCTTTTTAACCTCTTCTGTAACACCCCGTAGTTTTAAATATTAAATTTAACAAATCTAAGAACACTTAACTTTTAGAGGAAGAATTGGGTGAAACGAGTTATGCCATTGCGTTCGTCTCGGAATTCTGCTCGAGATAGAGTCCGAGTTTGCGTAAACCGGGCTCCGTATGAAGAAGTTAGGGAGTTCAGAAATCTCAAGGGTAATCAGAAATTAAATTAAAATAATAATTAAATAATAAATCTAGTTCAAAATTCAAAATTCGGATAGAACAGGCTGAGCAAGAAAATTCCCGCTCAGGGTGTCGACCCCCCGGGGGGAGTCGACATAGGTGTCGACCCCCCCCCCCCTTTAGGGAGTCGACCCCTTTGAGGTCTGCTTCCTGTGACGAATTTCTGTAGTCCTGAGCTGATGTGGCCTTCTCTGATTGACCAATGACTAATTTCTGAGGTGTTAGGGCTTATGTGTCGTGCTATGATTGGATGGATGATACATCTCTTTGGTTTGATGGCTCTGATTTCTCTTAGGCTAATCTAAATGCTAGAATTAATCCTCGACATCTATATATATGTAGCCAAACCTAGACCCTAACCTCATAATCCTAAGACTATGGTGTCGTCATGTTGTTCGTCTACAAGCTAGCCTAGCCTCCTTCATCTTCTCCTAACTAGAAAATTAAATCCAAACTAGTAATCGGTTAGAAGAACTTCAAATCAAATGTCTACATCAAAGGATAGCTTTTCAAATTCAAAAATCAAATCCCATAATACAAGATCCGTCTTTTTTCTATAAGTTCATGTTATTTTCAGATTTAAACACCTAATAGTAATCTTGGCACGTAATAAAATGGATCTAAGTCTATGCTTGATGATGAGACAATCTTTTCCGATTTACCCTTATCTTTCTATTGGATCTATGATTTTACATGACTAAGAAGTTATTATATCCATTCAATCATGCCTATGTTTGTTGAACATCGAATATATAATCCTTTTTGGTTCATGATGCTATTCTTATGCATGCGATAATGATTGTATCAGCTTATTCAAGAATCTATCTTAGTTGGATCTAAATTTCTTGTATTAGGTCTGTTGTTACATGCCTATTTTTATGCCTATTCTTATTTTATGCTCCTTCTCTCTCTTCCCCTATTTCCTTTTTCTTTTATGATCTTGGGTTACCTTCAAACCTAGGCTGAAATCGTGAAATACTAACAATGGGAATACGGGGAATATTTGAGTATAACCTTTTTTGGTGAACTTATTGGGCATAACTTGTAATTGATATTGGGGAATAATCTATTTGGTAATAGTGGAACATAATTTGTAACTTGTGATTTGGGGGCATAATTGTTATTGTTGCGAACTTGGAGTAAATTGAAATACTAAATCTTGATTGGACGAAAACTGTAAATTGGAAAATTAAATCTAGAATGGGCATAACTATTGGTTGGGACGCCAAGCATAGTGTATATTGCGATTTTGGGCCATGACTATTATTGCAAATTTGGGAAGATTGGGTATAACCTACCTTGAGTAATAACTTGTAATTGAATTTGTTGGGCATAACTTGAGAATTGGAACATGACTAGTTTTGTAAAATTTGGGATAATTAGCATATAAAATTCTAGACTAGGACATGTATAGTAATATGTAAAATTGGCTAAAAGATGATTGTGCCTAACCCGAGGTTAGATTGAGTTGCGGTGTAAGACTGCCAGAAACTACCCGGCACATCCAGCGACCACAACAATATAGATCTAATGTGAGAGGTTAGCGCATAAAGCCCAAAACCCGAGGTTAGAATGAGTTTGCGATAGCAGTCTACCCGGAAGCGCCGGCACATCCAACAACCGCAAACAACAGTTCTAATGTGAGAGGTTAAGGCATTAATGACTGAATTAATGCTAATGAACGGACATGCTAAGAATGGTAGGGTTAAGTTAACACAAGAAGGCAACACTTAACCAATATAACATGATTTGTGATAGGGCAATGCTTAACCAAGGTAACATGACAAGTGGAAGGGTTAAGTTAATAGAAAAACACTTAACCAAATTCAACATGATGAATGAGTAGGGTTAAGTTAACCAACATAACATGATGAACGAGTGGGGTTAAGTCAAGGGGAAACACTTAACCAATATAACATGATGAATGAAAAGGGTTAAGTTAATAGGAAACACTTAACCATTACAACACGATGAATGGGAAGGGTTAAGTTAATAAGAAACACTTAACCAATATGACATGTTAGGTGGGTGGGTTATGTTAACATGGACAAGAAGACAACTTAACCAATATTATATGAACAAAGTGGACAGGGTTAACGCAAGCTTAACCAATAATACATATGGACTTGACAAGGGGAAGTGTAACACCCCACGTCCGTTAGTGTCACTCAGAAAGGGAATGCACTAAGTTCTGTGGAGCATTTTGGGTAAAAGATGCAGATAAATTACAAGACAGACAAATATTAAACAGCGGAAAATAGAACTTTGCTTTATTGATAAAATAGTCTGTACAAGATTCTTTTACAATATCAGAGTATCATCTGTCTTTACAAAATAAAGAAGCATAAAAGAACATTTTATATTCCCCAATGTAGCAAGAGCCAGCCATAGCATCTGAAAGAGAATCCAAGGACGACTTCGTCAAATCTTCAAGCTAGGGAAAGAGAAACGGTCCAATCTAATCCTGAGTTATACTATTCCCTCCTCAACTACCTGGGGGGATGGAAGAAAAGAAGCGAAACAAAAACAGAGTCGGACATAAAGCCTGAGTAAGTCAGTAACTTCTAGCATGTGAACAGGGAAAAATGAAACGACATGAATTAACTGAATACAAGACAATACCATGATGATAGGGTCAACAGGATAAGATAAGATTACCACAAGATATACTAAGGCAAGATAAACTGGATATACTTTAATACTTTCTCTGCTTCGCTATTACCTTATTATTCTGGTTTCTATATCTCTGCACCGCCTAACTAGTGTCCCTACTAGTAATGATAACGTGATCCCAATCCCTGTAGTTTCCGTCGCCTTCAGGCATCCATTTATTATTTAATTACCTAGATCTAATCTAGGGTTTTCTATCAAGTGCCTTCTAGATTCAACTAGAACTTACGGTATTTTTCTGAATGCTTCTTGGATTCAGGGTTTATGCCACCTAGTTCCAAACTAGGGATTATGCTACCTGTCGAACGATGCCCTTTAGTCTAGGACACACCACCTAGGGTGGTACATGTTCCTAGACTTTTCCCACGCATGTATCGCGAATCGTTATCGCTTGTCTAGATGCACATGTCTAGTAATGTGCGGTCCGAGTTCCGCTGTCAGGGCTACTCTAGAAATACGGAACTCGGTCGGGAGCTTTCAATATCTGCCAATGCAGATGCTTAGGTCTGTTTTTCCAGTGGCTATGGTCCCACTCGACCCCTCCCTCAACTAATGGAAGGCCACCCTTGTAAAATGAGAACTGTACGAAGGCCCCTATCTGCCCCACTAATTATATGGCCAACAACACCCCGCAACCACAACTAGATAGCAAGTATGTGGTCCGTATGAGTCCTCCAGCCTTCCCGCTTCACGTGTCTCGCTTGACTGAAGATGGTAGGTAGACGACGAGTTGCTATCACAGGGCTTCCGTCTTCTCGTCGAATCACGCTGGTCCATCCTAGTCTTTTGGTTGCCATATATTGCAACCAAGGCATACCCTTGGTTCTTCTACCGCAGACCTTAACCTCTGTGTGCCCAGGCGGATCATCTGCAGCCTCACAGAGGGATACCAAGAGTACCCTCACGTCCCCTCGAAGCCTTGGGCTTCGTATCCCAATTCGTTGGAGTCTTCTTTAAAACCAGATGGACGTCCGCTCCTTCGTGTTATACTAAGAATTACTACTTAGTTCTACTAACTAAGGTTTACCACTTAGTTTCCAAATTCCTTGTTTTCTTAACTAAGTTTTACTACTTAGTCCCCTTTTCAACTGAGGTTTACTACTTAGTTTTCTTTCTCGCCAGGTTGGATTGGTTAAGTGTCTTTAGTCGATTCAAGCCATCTTAACCCTCTTCCCTTATCCTGTTAAACTGGTTAAGTGTTATCCCTTTATGCTTTTTACTCAACCCTATTCATTTATCATATTCTGATGGTTAAGCGTTCAAGTTTACTTAACCCTATGGTCTAGTCCAGCTAACATATTAAATTGGCTAAGTTCATTACTTAACCCCAACCTCTAGTCTAATTAACATGTTAAATTGGCTAAGTGTATTAACTTTACTTAACCCCACCTTCTATTCTAGTCAACATGTTAATTTGGCTAAGTATTCCCATGGACTTAACCCTCCCATTCTAGCTTTAACTGTGCTAAGTTCGTTAAGTGTTCCTTAACCTTCCCATTCTAGCTTAACTGTGTTAAGTTGGTTAAGTGTTCCTATGGACTTAACCTTCCCATTCTAGCTTAACTGTGTTAAGTTGGTTAAGTGTTTCTATGGACTTAACCCACCCATTCTTGTTCTAGCTTTAATTAATAAATTAAAGCCGCAACCTCTCACATTAGACAGATATTGCTACGGTTACTGGATGTGCCGGTCGGTTCCGGGCAGGTTTACACTGCAACTCAGTCGAACCTCGGGTTAGGCATATTCATGTTTTCTAAGTTCAAAGGGTTTTTGATTAATTTCCAAATCTGGTTTTGAAAACAACCATCCCATCCTTCGGATCAGTTAGGGATAGCCAGGGAGGGCAGGAAACTTGTATTTTACAAACCCAAGCCTAGACACTATCCTCTCTGTCACCCTAGAACTTTCAGGTGTATGTGTTATTCAAAGAGAAAACCTTTCTTTTGTCCATATATAAATTGTCAACAATTTATCTTTAAAGTCCATTTTCCCTTTTTAAATAAACTTGGCCTATACCATTTTCATTTTGTCCTGCCCACTAGTATACTTATATTCTAGGCCCAAGTCCTAACCCAACTTGCAGTTCAGGCCATTTCCTATTTCATTGCCAAAACTAGATTAAATATCCTAGTTTATAGTTTATGGCCAAAACTTTACCTACATGCAAGTTACATATTTTGTGGTAAATGAACAATTTATCATTTATGACAAATTCTATAAGTAAATTTACTACTAATTTACTTATTTCATTATTACACTTTTATTGTACATTGTCACATTTATTATTATGGCCCGTTCCCTCTTATTTATCATATTTATACTTTTTGGTATGTAAATTATACCAAATTAAGTGTCACTAACCATAATTTATTCTAAATATGACAATTTCTCACAATTATGGCTAAATTCAAAATTGTGCTAATATACTTATTCCAAATCTTCAATTAACACAATTTTGATTTAACATTCCTAATTCACAGTTTGTGGTAAGACTAGAATTATTATTCTAGTTTACATTTCATGCCTAAAATTTAGCTTACTTGCTAATACTAAATTTAATATGTCAAACTTGTCCAATTTGCATTCCTATGAACATGCCATAATACATATTCCCAATTTATGCCAATTTCCAAGCTTATAACTACATTTATGTTCATTTTCATATTTTCCCTAAATTGCATTCCCACCGTTCGTATAATCGTGATTTAACCTAGATTGTAAATAAATCTAGATCCGTAGAAAATAGGGAATGAACCAAAGATTCTATGAAAAGGGATAATAACTGGCATAAAAGGTTTGGATAACGACGTAGGTTCAAGAATATGGGTAGACCTTAATAGGTAAATTCCCACGGTCTAAAACCAATAGATAGAATAGGTTCAAGAACATGGGTAGACCTAACTGAATAGGTAAATTCCCACAGTCTAAAACCAAAGAAAAACAAGGAACAGATAAAATAGATAATCGGGTTTAGACCCAATTTCATAGCCACAAAACTTAAGCAACAATTTTCCTAATTATGAATCATAGGCAAAGTTCATAGTTATAGGCAATGTTCATAGTCCAAAAGGGAAAATAATTCCCATAGTCATAAGTCATTGCCATAGGCAATGTCATAGTCATATGTTGTATGTCCCAAAGCAAGGTTCATGTTCGTAATTCAAAGGCAATAGGTTCATGGTCATAGTTCTCATAATCATGATCATAAGCATAGGCATATCCTCTTTGTTCAATAGTCATAGGCCGTCAATCAAAATCATAGTATGTTCTGGGCCATAGTCAAGAATTAGATCCCAAAAACTTAAATAAACACAGATCCAAGTGAAGAGATTAGGCAATTTTCTTATATCCTTTTAATTTCATGTCATAAATAAAAATAAAACGTTCAAGTCTAGAAATAACCAACTTACAGAAATTAGATCTAGAATAGAAGAACGGCGATGCTAAGATTCGTATTTCGTTGCTCGAGGTTTGTTGATTTAGCCTTTGAATTCTTCACTTTGATTTGAATCTTCTCTTGAACAGATTTGAGCAGCATCTCCATGTCTTGAATTTATATTTTATTTTAATTATTTAAGAAAATTTAGAGGAGGGGAAGAAGCCATGAATCTTAGCAGCATAAGGATAGAAGAGAATTGGTGCAAAGAGAATGAAGACTAGGGCTGTTTATATAGCTGCTCAAGACCTTATCGTACACGCAGCGCTGAGTCAGAATTGAACCCAGTTAAGAAAATAGTCCGGGTACATAGATGAATCTAGCCAAACCTTATCATACACGCAGTGCTGAGTCAGCATTGGGTCCCACAAGCTATTTTGGCGTAGAAATTTGAATTTCGAATGAATTGTTTTGGCGTAGAAGTTTGATTTTCGAACTTTTGAATTTCTGGAATTTATTTAACTGTTTTATTCACATGAAATATTCTTTTATGTATACAATTCCTCTAACGACCATTTTACGTGTATATATATACGCACAACTTTCATTTTATTTTCAAAATTCAAATGATGTTGCCATATTTCATTGACTGTAGCCTTATCTTGAATTTTATCTTTCATATACATATATTTTTGCATATATATATATATATATATTTATATTCTCATATGTGTATATATATATATAATTTCTTTATTTCCTTATATGTACGTTCTTATCCTTTCAAATTTTGAATTTGTATACGTACATATATTTGCATGTTCAGTTGGCCCTCTCTAAAACAAAGATAAAAAATTATGCCGCCACCGGGTTTCGAACCCCCGACCTCCATGCTACAAATCCAATACCTTAACCAACTAAGCTACAGAGGCTTTTGTTAATAAGTCTTAGAACAATAATAATTATTGTTCTCTCCTTACTTCTCTTTTTCATGTTAGTTACAATACTTAAATTAAACAACTGCATGGATCTTTTTCTTTTAATTTTTCTTTTAAAAATTAATTATACTTTAATTTGAGAATCTTAATGTCACAGAATTACGGGGTGTTACATTCTCCCCCACTTAAAAGGATTTTGTCCCCGAAATCTTCAAGTCAGGAAGAATGTGTCCTACCATCCAATCACCCATCTACTCAACCATTCAATCACAGGCATTCATTGTCCTTAAAAGATTTCTAATGATTTCATGTTCATATGCATATTGTGTGTATATGTCTCTATCTAATGCAAAATCAGGCGGTCTACTGTTTCAGTTGACCTCCTTAATGCAAATCATGTTAGTGCCATGCGTCCAATCATGCATGCAAACATCCCTAGTCATGTAAATACTACATGCGTGCACAGCCATTCATCCATATGCAACGTACATACGATATCATATCAAGTTCAACTTATAAACAAATGCATATATGTAAATGCAATATGAGAGCGTCCGAACTTGATCTAGTGCCTAATACGTATGCATATGCATCCACGAGCAACCATTTGCAACCACTTGCAACCATTCAACCATAACATGTTTCAAATACATGTTTACATCCATTGGCTTCTACCTAAGGATCGCAGATACGACCTAGAGGATATTCTTTGGAAAGAGAGAAACAACTACGCGTAAAGCTCCTAAACAGAGAAATCAAGGATGCACCCTTAAGGAAAAAGGGCATGTTGCTAGTATCTAGCCTTCTTGAGCTTTACTCCACTGTATCTTAACCAATTTATCTTAACGATTGTGAAGTTCCTAACCTCCATTTCCAAAATAAACAGATGTCAATCACGGTACCAAGTGTATGATTAGAGGTCTCTCCCTTATCCATCATGCCATAACTATAAGGGTTGAAAGATCACTACGTGCTTTTTAGAGCGCCTGTCACAACTATTCATCTCTCACGCAAACCATCCAAACCGAACTCGACATTCCTCAAGTACAAGCCCCAAAGGCCTAAACCAATATCAGACAAGCACCCAAGGAATATCTCCCTCGAATTTAGACGATCTACGTGAGATGATATAAGAAAACTCGATAGCTATTCTCAAATCCCAACTAAAAAAAATAAACTGGTCGGACCACCAATTGGATTTGAGACTCTAGTGGGATCTTTCTACTATACAAGTACTATGGTGCAGAGACCCAACTATGGAAGTGGATATGAACAAATGAGAAGTGCTAAATCCGGACAGAAAAACTAGATTCTTCCAACAGAACTTTACTACCTTTCTCCTAGGTACGCATAGTATGTACTTGCCCTTCTGAAAATCTTGTCCTTTGTTCTTACTCTCGTTCTTAATTATATGCCCTATCATACCCGAGTAAAGATACTTCCTCTTTTATAATTTCTTCCTCCTTCGTGAGCTAAACCTATCTCCATGAATTCCTCATCCTAGGGTTGTGCTCCTTCGCCAAACTCCTCACCTTTTTCTGTGTATAACCATGTTGGCAAATCCCTCGAAAGCTGCTTCCATCATACCGAAGACCCTACTAAGCTTGAAAGAAAACTGGCCGAAAGTGAAACAACTACGGCTATAGATGGAAGTCGGGCCCTACTTCGCCCTTTGATGAGGTTATCTCCCAGAAAGCCAGGAGCCCCAGAGACTCAAGAAAGAAGGGGACAAGAATTCAAACAGAGGAAGAGGAGACAATGCGTATGGCTTTGGGGAACATGCCTTTAAAACAAATCCTTTCTTTTAAAAATGCTTCTTTAAAAACCTTTTGAAAATAATTTTTCAAATCTTTTATCTGATCCGGTAACCTTCAGCTCTGATACCACGTGTAACACCCCACGTCCGTTAGTGTCACTCACAAAGGGAATGCACTAAGTTCTGTGGAGCATTTTGGGTAAAAGATGCAGATAAATTACAAGACAGACAAATATTAAACAGCGGAAAATAGAACTTTGCTTTATTGATAAAATAGTCTGTACAAGATTCTTTTACAATATCAGAGTATCATCTGTCTTTACAAAATAAAGAAGCATAAAACAACATTTTATATTCCCCAATGTAGCAAGAGCCAGCCATAGCATCTGAAAGAGAATCCAAGGACGACTTCGTCAAATCTTCAAGCTGGGGAAAGAGAAACGGTCCAATCTAATCATGAGTTATACCATTCCCTCCTCAACTACCTGGGGGGGAACGGAAGAAAAGAAGCGAAAGAAAAATAGAGTCAGACATAAAGCCTGAGTAAGTCAGTAACTTCTAGCATGTCAACAGGGAAAAATGAAACGACATGAATTAACTGAATACAAGACAATACCATGATGATAGGGTCAACAGGATAAGATAAGATTACCATAAGATATACTACGGCAAGATAAACTGGATATACTTTAATACTTTCTCTGCTTCGCTATTACCTTATTATTCTGGTTTCTATATCTCTGCACCGCCTAACTAGTGTCCCTACTAGTAATGATAACGTGATCCCAATCCCTGTAGTTTCCGTCGCCTTCAGGCATCCATTTATTATTTAATTACCTAGATCTAATCTAGGGTTTTCTATCTAGTGCCTTCTAGATTCAACTAGAACTTACGCTATTTTTCTGAATGCTTCTTGGATTCAGGGTTTATGTCACCTAGTTCCAAACTAGGGATTATGCTACCTGTCGAACGATGCCCTTTAGTCTAGGACACACCACCTAGGGTGGTACATGTTCCTAGACTTTTCCCACGCATGTATCGCGAATCGTTATCGCTTGTCTAGATGCACATGTCTAGTAATGTGCGGTCCGAGTTCCGCTGTCAGGGCTACTCTAGAAATACGGAACTCGGTCGGGAGCTTTCAATATCTGCCAATGCAGATGCTAAGGTCTGTTTTTCCAGTGGTTGTGGTCCCACTCGACCCCTCCCTCAACTAATGGAAGGCCACCCTTGTAAAATGAGAACTGTACGAAGGCCCCTATCTGCCCCACTAATTATATGGCCAACAACACCCCGCAACCACAACTAGATAGCAAGTATGTGGTCCGTATGAGTCCTCCAGTCTTCCCGCTTCACGTGTCTCGCTTGACTGAAGATGGTTGGTAGACGACGAGTTGCTATCACAGGGCTTCCATCTTCTCGTCGAATCACGCTGGTCCATCCTAGTCTTTTGGTTGCCATATATTGCAACCAAGGCATACCCTTGGCTCTTCTACCGCAGAACTTAACCTATGTGCGCCCAGGCGGATCATCTGCAGCCTCACAGAGGGATACCAAGAGTACCCTCACGTCCCCTCGAAGCCTCGGGCTTCGTATCCCAATTCGTTGGAGTCTTCTTTAAAACCAGATGGACGTCCGCTCCTTCGTGTTATACTAAGAATTACTACTTAGTTCTACTAACTAAGGTTTACCACTTAGTTTCCAAATTCCTTGTTTTCTTAACTAAGTTTTACTACTTAGTCCCCTTTTCAACTGAGGTTTACTACTTAGTTTTCTTTCTCGCCAGGTTGGATTGGTTAAGTGTCTTTAGTCGATTCAAGCCATCTTAACCCTCTTCCCTTATCCTGTTAAACTGGTTAAGTGTTATCCCTTTATGCTTTTTACTTAACCCTATTCATTTATCATATTCTGATGGTTAAGCGTTCAAGTTTACTTAACCCTATGGTCTAGTCCAGCTAACATATTAAATTGGCTAAGTGTATTACTTAACCCCAACCTCTAGTCTAATTAACATGTTAAATTGGCTAAGTGTATTAACTTTACTTAACCCCACCTTCTATTCTAGTCAACATGTTTATTTTGCTAAGTATTCCCATGGACTTAACCCTCCCATTCTAGCTTTAACTGTGCTAAGTTCGTTAAGTGTTCCTTAACCTTCCCATTCTAGCTTAACTGTGTTAAGTTGGTTAAGTGTTCCTATGGACTTAACCTTCCCATTCTAGCTTAACTGTGTTAAGTTGGTTAAGTGTTTCTATGGACTTAACCCACCCATTCTTGTTCTAGCTTTAATTAATAAATTAAAGCCGCAACCTCTCACATTAGACAGATATTGCTGCGGTTACTGGATGTGCCGGTCGGTTCCGGGCAGGTTTACACCGCAACTCAGTCTAACCTCGGGTTAGGCATATTCATGTTTTCTAAGTTCAAAGGGTTTTTGATTAATTTCCAAATCTGGTTTTGAAAACAACCATCCCATCCTTCGGATCAGTTAGGGATAGCCAGGGAGGGCAGGAAACTTGTATTTTCCAAACCCAAGCCTAGACACTATCCTCTCTGTCACCCTAGAACTTTCAGGTGTATGTGTTATTCAAAGAGAAAACCTTTCTTTTGTCCATATATAAATTGTCAACAATTTATCTTTAAAGTCCATTTTCCCTTTTTAAATAAACTTGGCCTATACCATTTTCATTTTGTCCTGCCCACTAGTATACTTATATTCTAGGCCCAAGTCTTAACCCAAATTGCAGTTCAGGCCATTTCCTATTTCATTGCCAAAACTAGATTAAATATCCTAGTTTATAGTTTATGGCCAAAACTTTACCTACATGCAAGTTACATATTTTGTGGTAAATGAACAATTTATCATTTATGACAAATTCTATAAGTAAATTTACTACTAATTTACTTATTTCATTATTACACTTTTAATGTACATTGTCACATTTATTATTATGGCCCGTTCCCTCTTATTTATCATATTTATACTTTTTGGTATGTAAATTATACCAAATTAAGTGTCACTAACCATAATTTATTCTAAATATGACAATTTCTCACAATTATGGCTAAATTCAAAATTGTGCTAATATACTTATTCCAAATCTTTAATTAACACAATTTTGATTTAACATTCCTAATTCACAATTTGTGGTAAGACTAGAATTATTATTCTAGTTTACATTTCATGCCTAAAATTTAGCTTACTTGCTAATACTAAATTTAATATGTCAAACTTGTCCAATTTTCATTCCTATGAACATGCCATAATACATTTTCCAAATTTATGCCAATTTCCAAGCTTATAACTACATTTATGTTCATTTTCATATTTTCCCTAAATTGCATTCCCACCGTTCGTATAATCGTGATTTAACCTAGATTGTAAATAAATCTAGATCCGTAGAAAATAGGGAATGAACCAAAGATTCTATGAAAAGGGATAATAACTGGCATAAAAGGTTTGGATAACGACGTAGGTTCAAGAATATGGGTAGACCTAACTTAATAGGTAAATTCCCACGGTCTAAAACCAATAGATAGAATAGGTTCAAGAACATGGGAAGACCTAACTGAATAGGTAAATTCCCACAGTCTAAAACCAAAGAAAAACAAGGAACAGGTAAAATAGATAATCGGGTTTAGACCCAATTTCATAGCCACAAAACTTAAGCAACAATTTTCCTAATTATGAATCATAGGCAAAGTTCATAGTTATAGGCAATGTTCATAGTCCAAAAGGGAAAATAATTCCCATAGTCATAAGTCATTTCCATAGGCAATGTCATAGTCATATGTTGTATGTCCCAAATCAAGGTTCATGTTCGTAATTCAAAGGCAATAGGTTCATGGTCATAGTTCTCATAATCATGATCATAGGCATAGGCATATCCTCTTTGTTCAATAGTTATAGGCCGTCAATCAAAATCATAGTATGTTCTGGGCCATAGTCAAGAATTAGATCCCAAAAACTTAAATAAACACAGATCCAAGTGAAGAGATTAGGCAATTTTCTTATATCCTTTTAATTTCATGTCACAAATAAAAATAAAACGTTCAAGTCTAGAAATAACCAACTTACAGAAATTAGATCTAGAATAGAAGAACGGCGATGCTAAAATTCGTATGTCGTTGCTCGAGGTTTGTTGATTTAGCCTTTGAATTCTTCACTTTGATTTGAATCTTCTCTTGAACAGATTTGAGCAGCATCTCCATGTCTTGAATTTATATTTTATTTTAATTATTTAAGAAAATTTAGAGGAGGGGAAGAAGCCATGAATCTTAGCAGCATAAGGATAGAAGAGAATTGGTGCAAAGAGAATGAAGACTAGGGTTGTTTATATAGCTGCTCAAGACCTTATCGTACACGCAGCGCTGAGTCAGCATTGAACCCAGTTAAGAAAATAATCCAGGTACATAGATGAATCTAGCCAAACCTTATCATACACGCAGTGCTGAGTCAGCATTGGGTCCCACAAGCTATTTTGGCGTAGAAATTTGAATTTCGAATGAATTGTTTTGGCGTAGAAGTTTGATTTTCGAACTTTTGAATTTCTGGAATTTATTTAACTGTTTTATTCACATGAAATATTCTTATATGTATACAATTCCTCTAACGACCATTTTACGCGTATATATATACGCACAACTTTCATTTTATTTTCAAAATTCAAATGATGTTGCCATATTTCATTGACTGTAGCCTTATCTTGAATTTTATCTTTCGTATACATATATTTTTGCATATATATATATTTATTTATTTATATTCTCATATGTGTATATATATATAATTTCTTTATCTCCTTATATGTACGTTCTTATCCTTTCAAATTTTGAATTTGTATACGTACATATATTTGCATGTTCAGTTAGCCCTCTCTAAAACAAAGATAAAAAATTATGCCGCCACCGGGGTTCGAACCCCTGACCTCCATGCTACAAATCCAATACCTTAACCAACTGAGCTACAGAGGCTTTTGTTAATAAGTCTTAGAACAATAATAATTATTGTTCTCTCCTTACTTCTCTTTTTCATGTTAGTTACAATACTTAAATTAAACAACTGCATGGATCTTTTTCTTTTAATTTTTCTTTTAAAAATTAATTATACTTTAATTTGAGAATCTTAATGTCACAGAATTACGGGGTGTTACAGGAAGGGTTAAGTAAATCTTGGGTAAGTGGGTAATATTAGTATATATAGGCCCACAAACTTAACCGTCAAATAAACATGCATGAATCAGTGAGAAGGTTAAGTAACATATGAATAAGCAACACTTAACCAGTACAACATGTTAATTAAGCAAATGGGTGGGGTTAAGTTAAATTGAGAACACTTAACCATTAAAACATGTTGATTAAGAAACCCTAGTAATGGGGACCCATTTCAGCAGTAACCCACATAGATGTATCATTGTACCCTGAGCTAGGAAGGGTGGGGCACGATTACTGGGTTGATTATAAGCGGTCAAAATAGCGGCGGGTGGTGCAGCAGTGTAGTTCCGACGGAGAATGGGCATGCACGTACTCAGGAGTGGAAAAGCAGGCACTGGGCATCAGTAGTATACACTGTGCATCTTGAATCGTGTCGGGTCGGCATCATGGGAATTGATACTCCCCATGATGGGGCCAGCACAGGTATCTACATACAAGCCGGGCCGAATGACACAAGTAATGAATGCATACAAGAGAGATCAAATGACACAAGAAATGAATGCATACAAGCAAGCTCAAATGACACAAGTAATACATACATGCGAGTTTGGGAGCCAATCAATAGGGTAGTAAGGGTACATCTAACATATCCATGGCAATAAGGAAGATTGAGGTGGGATCCTCATAATAGATGTAAACCTGAAGGCTACCACAATTGCGGGGATTGGGATCACATTGTCATTTTATACAGATTTCTAGTTGGGACACTAGTTAGGTGGTGTAGAGATATAGAAACCAAAATAATAGGGTAGTAGTGAAGCAGAGGAAAAGTAGAAGCACATTAAGTTTATCTTGCCTTATCATATCTTATGTAATCTTATCTTGTTATCCCTCTTATCACGGTATTGTCTTATATTCAGTTTATTCATGTCATGTTGCTTTTACCTGTCTACATACTGAAAGTCACTAGACTTACCAGGCTTTATGCCTGACCCGTTTTCTTTTGTCTTCTTTTCTTCCGTTTCTCCCCCTAGGTAGTCAGGGAGGGAATAGCTCAGCTCAGTTTGGACTGTTTCTCTTTCCAAGCTTGAAGATTCTTTGATGTATTGCTTGGATCCTCTTATCTTTGGCTATGACTGTGTTTGCACTTTAATTTGGGGAATTATGCAACTTTGCACTGTTTTATGCTTCTTATATACTTGGAAGTTTTTGAATCAAGACAGAAGTTTTATATAGTACTTTTAAGTATGATTGAGTCAATTGTTGTAAAAGCTTGACTGAACTACGTTGCTTATAAAATGACTTTGTTTTCCGCTCCTTTATTTATCTGTCTTGTAATTTATCTACATCTTTTACCTATAACGCTTCACTGAAGTTAATGCATTCCCTTTGTGAGAGACATTAATGGAGGTGGGGTGTTACATTTGGTATTAGAGCTGAAGGTTACCGGACCAGATAAAAGATTTGAAAAATTATTTTCAAAACGGTTTTAAAATAAGCATTTCCAAAAGAAAAGTTTTTTTAAAGGCATATTCCCCAAAGCCATATGCACTAACTTTTGATCCTCTATTTGAATCCTTGTTTCCTTCTTTTCTGAGTCTCCGGGGCTCCTGGCTTTTTGGGAGGTAACCTCATCGCAGCATGGTTCCGTAGGCTCGATGAGACTACGACACCTGTCAAAGGGCGAAGAAGTGCCCAACTACCATTTATAGCCGCAGTAGTTTCACCTGTGGCTAACTTTCTTTCAATATTTGTAGGGTTTTCCGTGCGATGGAGGCAGCTTTCGAGAGTCTTGTCCACATGTTACACAAGGATGGTAAAGATGGGAATGAGGGAGTTTGGCTAAGGAGCACAACCCAAGGATGAGAAACTCATGGATATGGACTTGGTTCACAAAAGCGGTAAAAAGAAAGAGGTGTGGAAGAACCATAGGACAAGAAGGGAGGAAAGAATAGTAAAACCTAAGATAAGAGGAAGTGTCTTTATTATGGTATAACGGGTCATAAAATTAAGGACAAGGGCAAGAACAAAGGACATGATTTTCAGGAGGGCAAGTGCATGCTCTCACCGCCAGCGTACCGGAGAGAGAGGTAGTAAAGTTTCTGTTGAGAAAGTTTAGTTTTTCTTTTTGATCATCCTGCTAGTACTCTTTTTTATTTTAGCGCTTCACATTCGCTTATATCTGCTTCCATAGTTGAGTCTCTGCACCTTAGCACTTGTATAGTAGAAGATCCCATTATTGTCTCAAATCCAATTGGTGATTCGGCTCATTTATCTTTGGTTTGTAAGGATTTGAGAATAGTTATATTAAGTATTGAATAAGTGTAATGCTTATGTCTTTTGTTTCATGGGCTATGGGTTGATTCTAGGCATGGATTGGTTAGCTAGTAATTGTGAAAGGAGGGTGGTTGGACTTTTGACTTGCCTCTGGAATACCCTCGAGATTTCGTGCGATCCTAAGGGATCAGTTTGTCTTAGCTACCTAGGATCACTTGATGCATCTATCGACGATTTACGATCCATTAGAGTAGTCCATGAGTACGCAGATGTTTTTGATTAGGTTAGGGGTTTGTCCTGTGAAAATGCGAGATAGACTTCCGCATATATCAATTTGATAATGCAAAGCCAGTTGCATTACCTGTACGACATATGACTCCAAGGGAAAGGAAGGTCTCAGTAAACATGTAAAAGAGTTACTTGAGAAAGGGGTCATCAGGCGAAGTATTTCTGAATAGGGTGCTCCAGTTGTTTTCGCTACAATGGCGGATGGCTCACTTCGCTTGTGCATAGATGATATTTTGGTTTTCTCTAAGAGTGGGGAAAACATGCTTTGTATCTAAGGGAAGTCTCGAATACCCTCCAAGCGCATTAGCTTAAGGCTAGGTTATCCAAATATCATTTTTGGAGAGAAAAAGTGAGGTTTCTAAGACATGTGATATCCAAGGAAGGGATAACAGTAGATCTCGCAAAAGTAGTTGCGGTGCAAGATTAGAAGGTCCCAAGAAATGCAACTGAAGTAAGAAGTTTTCTTGGATTAACGGGCTGGTATAGGAAGTTAATTAAGGACTTTGTGAAGGTATCATCCCCACTTACTAGATTGACGAAGAAGAATCTAACTTTTGCCTGGGATTTGATTCGTGATGTTGCTTTCCAACGATTGAAGAGAACCTTGACAACAACCCGAGTCTTGACATTGCCCGAAGGGAACAAGATGTTTACAGTTTATACGGATGCATGCGGGATAGGGCTAGGCACTGTTTTAATGCTAGAAGAAAGGGTAGTTAGTTATGGAAGAAGACAGCTGAAAGTACATGAGAAAGGCTATCCTACCCATGACTTGGAATTAGCTGTTATAGTGTTCGCTCTTAAGTCACGGCATCTTTATCTTTTAAGAGAGAAAGTTTGAACTATATATGGATCCTAAGTCCTTAAAATATTTGTTCTTGCAAAAATATTTGAAATAGAGGAAACAACGATAGATGAAATTTCTTGCCTTATACGACCTTGAGATTGCTTATACCCCTAGCAAGGGTAATGTTGTGGCAGGCGCCCTAAGTAAAAAGGGACTGACCTTAAGAGGGATAAAGTTTGAAGTACATAGCAACCTTTAGCATAAGACCCCAAGTCAAGTTTGTACCTGGTTTGTCAGCATCGCTAGAAGAGCGGCCTATGCTTTTGGATCGGATAGAAGCGGCGTAACATGAAGACCCTCTAATTTGTGACATAAGCTAAGTAGAGGAGAGACCTCTAATCATTTTAGTATATAGACTTGGTATCATGGTTAACATCTGTTTATCTTTGCAAGATAGTCCGACTACATGGGATACCCTCTAGCTTAGTAAGTGATCGAGATCCTATCTTTACTAGTGAGTTTTGGAAATGGAGATCAAGAAGCTTCGAAATCGTGAAGTCAAGCTAGTTAAAGTACAATGGGGTGACGCAGAAGAAGACGCGACTTGGGAGATTGAAGACAATATAAGCGCATCCTACCCTTTTCTTTTTTAGGGTACATCCTTGATCTCTCTTTCCATAAGTTTATGCATGCTTGTATCTATCTCTTAAGTATATCTCCTCGGTCCTATTTCTTGATCCTTAGGTAGAAACCAATGGATGTAAACATGTATTTGAAACATGTTATGGTTGATGGTTGCAAGTGGTTGCTAGTGGTTACTCATGGATGCATATACACACACTAGGTACTAGATCAGCACAGTCACTTTCATATTGCATATGCATATATGCATTTAGATATGGATTGAAACTTGATGTGCTATCATATGGATGTTGCATTTGTATGGATGATTGTGCACTCATGTAGAGATTATGTGACGACCGCCCACAACCCCCGCACTATACTAAAAAAATAGTGCGCTGAAATGTGTGGCAGGCAGCTATGGACGATCATCAAGGTAAGGTATATAAGCGGAACATGTCGTAAACTCACAGTGCAAAGATAAAATATAATAGAATATATACAGCAGGTAGTGATAGAGAAGCAGAAAACACTAAACTTTCATAACAACTAGAAAGTATTTTCCATACACGTGGATAACAACAATAGTGTTTGTACAATTTGCCTCACTACAACACTCTCAGAAACAGCAACAGCGGAAACAAATACTAGATAGTAGTAAAGATAGTACGCCAGCCTCCTGCTCGCCTCCGAACAGCAACACCGTCCTCACTTCAGCTACCTGTCGCCTGCTACTTAGTTTGCCCATCCAACAATCGGATGAACAGCCCAAGGTAATAAGAGGAGACATAAAACCTTGAGTCAGACAACATTCTTAGTGAGCGATAAAACAACTAACAAACTTCATCAATAAAGTATATGAGAATGGGTAAATAAACAAACTAATCTACCCAGCTCCAGAGAAGAACTCACAACTGCCCTTCCCACACCTGACAGTGATAGCCTTCACGATCCATACACCCAAAGGAATAACAATTTAACTGTGGAAACCAGAACAACCATTCATACATAGTAATAGCAACTCAATCATGATCACAACAAAGCATTCAAACATTCATGACTGACTTTGGCTATCACCGCCAACCTTGCTTTGGAACCACCGTTAATCGTATGACTGACTAAACAATTTGCTATCAATTGTCAAGGGACATACAATGAAACCCCGATTCTAGCTAAAACCCCACACACCATACAACGAAATGTGTCTAGGCCATACAATGAAACCTAGGGTACTCGACTTATAATTGGTCTTCAATAGTGCCCCTGCTTGAGTCCGCTAGAACCTACGACAAAGATAACTCCTCGGCCTTCTCATCTTTAGTCGTTATCAATTACGACTATTAATCAGCTCAGAACACCTTATAGCAACGAACCAACACTATGAATTTCCCTAATTGAATTTACCTCGAAGTCAAACCCATACCGGTCAGTCGATCCTCCCAAAACATCACTGGTTGGCCCTTCCAAAACATACCGGTCGGTCCTCCCAAACACATCGGTTGATCCTCCCAAACACATCGGTTGGTTCTCCCAAACACATCGATTGGTCCTCTCAAACACACCAGTCGGTCTTGAAAAACTACCCACCGGTCCTTCAGAAAATACTGTAATAATGGCTGACCAGTCGGCACTGTAGCAATGGACGACCGGTTGGCACTGTAGCAAAGGACGACCTGTTGGCACTGTGGAAAACGCTACATAAAAAGGACGACCGGTCGGAACTGTAGAATGGATGACCGATCGGCACTGTAGCAACGGACGACCGGTTTGCACTGTAGCAATGGACGACTGGTTGACACTGTGGAAAACCCTACAAAAATGGATGACCGGTCGGCACTGTAGAAATGGATGACCGGTCAGCACTGTAGCAAAGGACGACCGGTTAGCACTGTAGCAATGGACGAACGGTTGGCACTGTGGAAAACACTATAGAAATGGATGACCGGTCGGCATTGTAGAAATGAATGACCGGTCGGCACTGTAGCAGTGGCTGAGCGGTTGGCACTGTAGCAATGGCTGACCGGTTGGCACTGTAGCAATGGCTGACCAGTTTGCGAAATTGATCAAAACTTTGCCAAACGATCAAATCGACGAAATTAACTTATCCAATTCATCCAATACAATCATAAGCATGTTATGAAACCACTAACATCATGAAAAGTACGATTATCATCAAATTATGCAAACTCACCAAAAATCATGAGAAATGAACATATGATCAAAACGATGGACCTAACTCGCACATTCACATGAAATCTCATAGAAATTACTTACCTAATCTTGCTAAACTAGATCATAAGAATATATGAAAATGGACTTATAATGGTATAGATCCACGAGTAAACACTTGGATTTAGTGAAAAACATGCATAAACACTCATATAATTCATTGATTTCATGTGAGAGATGTAAATCACTCACCGATTCTCCAACAAAGCAAAAAAGAAGAAATTGGATTCCGGACAGTGAAGAGATAACTCCTAGCCTTTGATTTGATGAATCCACCCTCCTGTTGGTGTACATCTAGCCTCCAAAGGTGTAAATCTATGATTTCCCTCCTTAGATTTGGATTTCTAATGGTGGAAAAGAATTTGAGGAAGAAGGAACTCAAGGCCTTCAAATGAGAGAATGGGAGAAGTAACTTATTCTCCATACCCCTCACCCCCTATTTATAGACTCCACCAACCCACTAATGGGCCTTCTCCAAATCAGCCCATTAGCTTTCTAAAACCTGGACAGCCAACTGAAAAACCATAAAACAACGATTTCTCTCAAACCGCTGAGCCAAATCTTTAATGAAACCACTCTACGGAAAGAGAATCATCAATTCATTTCCAATGGCACAGGTTTCACCCTCTGATTCAACCTAAGTCAAAAGTTATTCCTTGTACAAGACTGACAGGGGCAAAATAGTCACAAACAAAATCGGTAAAAATTATGGATATGTCTCACATCCGCATAAGCAATATATTAAAAGATGAGAATGATCCAGCCCTCAAGGAATAAAATAAAAATATTTTACGATCATTCGATACGTAAAATGTGGGTTGTTACATTCTCCCCTCCTTAAGAATTTCGCCCCCGAAATTCCAAACAAACACAAGCAACCACAACAATTCCGCATGCCTATCATCCATGTGAAGCCAATTCTATCATGCAAACTAGCAACCATCAAGTCATACATCCATAGCCTTATCCTAGCACGCAAAATTCTATTAAACAACAACAAGATACAACGATATTATGATGATACGATTGAAGGGTCCTACCGACGAAGAGTTCTGGATGAGTCACCCTCATGCTCTCTTCCGTCTCCCATGTACAATCGTCACAATCTTCACTCCATTGTACCTTAACTAGCTTAACCGTCTTCCTCCTAAGCCGTTTCATGTCATTCCCCACAACTCGAAGTGGCTTACAAGGTTTCACAACTACGGTTTCTACTTCTAGGTCTTCATACTGCTCCGGATATACCACCACATTCGAATCATGCACAAACTTTCTTAGAAACAACACATGGAAAACATTATGCACACTCGACATCTTCTCGGGTAACTCCAATTTATATGCGAGCGTTTCAATTCACTCAACTATCGGAAATGGTCCAACGAACCTAGGAGCTAACTTCTCTTTGCTTCCAAATCGAACCACATGCTTTAATGGTGAAATCTTCACAAAAACCATATCGCCTACGTCGAATTCTAAGTCCTTACGACGCTTATCGGCGTAACTCTTC
This sequence comes from Allium sativum, assembly GCA_030737875.1. NCBI lineage: Eukaryota > Viridiplantae > Streptophyta > Magnoliopsida > Asparagales > Amaryllidaceae > Allium > Allium sativum. The sequence goes on from CM060913.1 coordinate 156,031,086, forward strand.
TGACGATCTTGGGCTACCTTCATTCATTGTCGAACGATCTCGATACAATCTGAAGTCTCTCTTATCATCACTGGCCCAAGTACCAACTTGTCTCCAGTTTCTAACCAACAAGCTGGAGAATTGCACGGCCTTCCATACAGTGCCTCATATGGTGTCATCCCAATGCTAGACTGGTAGCTATTATTATACGCAAACTCAACTAGATGTAAATGGTCTTCCCACGATCCACCGAAGTCTAACACACAAGCCCTCAGGAGATCCTCCAAAGCTCGGTTGATTCTCTCTGTCTGACCATCAGTTTGGGGATGATATGTCATACTCAAGCATAACTCGGTTCCCAAAGCCTCTTGCAAACTTCTCCAAAATCCACTCGTAATCAATGGATCCCGGTCACTCACTATACTCTTTAGGACACCATGGAATCGAACAATCCATTTCACATAAAGCTCAGCCAATTTCGACATCATCCTAGTCAACTTGACAGGAATAATCTCGCACTTTTGGTCAAGCGATCCACAATGACCCAAATTCCTTCATTCCCTGCCTTAGTTCTAGGTAGTCCATCGATAAAATCCATCGATACTTGCTCCCACTTCCATGTAGAAACTTCCAATGGTTGAAGCAACCCACTCGGCTTCTTCTGTTCAGCTTTCACTAACTGAAAGTTCATGCACTTGGAAATGAACTTTCCAATATCTCGCTTCATCCCCTCCCAATAGTAAACTCGCTTCATGTCTTGATACATCTTATTACCACCGGGATGAATTGTCAACTTCGAGTGATGACATTCCCTCAGAACCTCATCTCTCAATCCATCAACATCAGGAACAACTAACCGCCCTTGCTTCTAAAGCCAACCTTCTCGATTGACTTCGAACTCTTTATCTTCTGGTTCTAGCTTCTGGATAAACTCGACAAGCTTTGCATCTCGCTTTTGGCTCTCTCCAATCCTTTCGATGAGAGTAGGTCTTATCGATAAGCTTGCCAGTATTTCAGGTTCCAACTCACACTTTGGCCTGAAATCAAACCTTGCCAAATACTCATAAGATCTACAAAATACGTTGGCGCGTTAGTCAACCCGAATGGCATTACCAACCACTCGAAGAAACCGGATGGTGTCCTAAAAGCAATCTTTGGCACACTATCCTTGGCCACCCTCAATTGGTGAAATCCCGTTGCCAAATCCATCTGAGAAGACACTTTGGCTTCGTGAGCTAATCGAACAAGTCATCAATCCTTGGCACGGATACTTATTCTTCTTAGTCACTTTGTTCAGCTCACGATAGTCCACACACAATCTCAACGAGCCATCTGCCTTAGTTACAAATACGACCGGTACACCCCATTCGGAAACACTTCTCCGAATGAATCCCTTCCTTAGAAGGTCACTAACTTGCACCTCCAACTCTCGCTGTTCCTTAGGTGCCATCCTCCTAAGAGGCATAATGATTGGTCTAGCTCCCTCGACCAAATCAATCCTAAACTCGATCTCATGATGCGGCGGCAACCCTTTGACCTCGTCAAAGACATCCTTATACTCATTAGTAATCAGCACAGATGACAAGTCTTCTTATGGAATCACAAGCGAATATAAATAGAAAACGAAGACACCCTCTTCGCGCTTACACTTTATCAACACCTTTCGCCCTTCCACACCCCCGACTCTCACCTCTAGCTTCTCGCAATTCACCCTTACCACATACCTCTTGAGCCAATCCATGCCCAAGATGATCCCAAACAAAGCGAAGTTAAGAACAAATAAATCACACACAAAAGAGCAACCATGACTCGACAAAACTAGACCTCGGCAAATCATGCAAAGATTTGACGAACCCCCAACTGGATTAGTTACTACGAAAGGTCTATCACATATCTCGGGTTCCAAACCCAAGCAGCACACAAGCTCATTACAAATAAATGAATGCGATGCTCCAGTATTAAAAAGTACATGACCTAAAACACCATTAACAGAAAGAGTACCCTGCACCACGACACCCTTTTCCTATGCAGTTGGAGCTCTCGAAGAAGTTGGCACGGCTTCCAAAGCATATGCCTTAACCACTTGCTTCCCTTTGGCAGATTCTGGACAATCTTTCTTCTCATGTCCTGGCTTCCCACACTTGAAGCACTTCTTCTCAGCTTTAGGATTCTTGCATTCACTAGCATAATGGCCCTTCTGCCAACAATTGAAGCAGGTTACTTCTCTCTTCTGCTTCTTTTGGCCATCCTTTCCTTTCTGTTGTTATTGCTTCCTTTCTTATTATTACCACCTTGTTGTGACTTCTGTTCCTCCTTAGGTGCAATAATAGACATCTTCTTAGGAAACAGACTTTCATGCCTCAAAGCCTTCTCAATAATCTTCTCAAAGTTATCATCGAGGTGATCCACAAGCCGATCCCTAAGATATTCATCCAACCCTAAGACAAACTTCTCATTCTTTTGATAAGGAGTATCCACATATGAACGAGCATACTTCGAAAGAGTCTCAAAGTCAGAAATGTAGTCAAGAACTGGGTGACCATTCTGCTCAAGCTCCGCAAATTTCTTAAATAGAATAGACTTTTGTATGGTGGAGATGAGTTTTGCTTCAAACTTAGCTTGGAATAGCTCCCATGAAATATCCTCTTCAAGGGTCTCAAGTGTGACAGAGTTCCACCAGTCCATTACTCTGCCTACTAACTGCCTTGATGCAAGTTTCCTCTTTGTTGCATCATCAATACCCATATCCTTGAAGATTTGGACACAAGTATCCATCCACCTCTGGACTTCTTCAACTGGTTCAGTGCCTTTGAACTGTTTCCCTCCCAACGAAGAAAAGTCTTTGCATAGCTTTGCAAATTTTACAACTCTAGGCACTTGGAATCCAACATCAATCGTAGTTGCCACTAGGGCGGGGTTCCTTTGAAGGCATGCTTCGATCATAACTTCAAACATGGACGGGTAGTCTTGTACCCCGTCATTACCCCTTCCAGCATTAGGTTCCCTAACAACACGTCTTGGTGGTCGTCTACTCATTCTAAATCTGCAATTTAGAACAATTAGCCACTTCTAAGAAAAATTGCTAAAGAATACAACCGCTACTACAATATATGCTAATATATATATATAGTAGGAGTCCAACAGAAATCTACAAGTACGTCTCTCATACGTGATTACGTCTTTGAACTTTGACTAAAATCGATAACCAGAGCTCTGATACAAAATGTGATGACGCCCACAACCCCCGCACTATACTAAAGAAATAGTGCGCTGAAAGGTGTGCCAGGCAGCTATAGACGATCATCAAGGTAAGGTATATAAGCGGAACCTATCTTAAACTCACAGCGCAAAGATAAAATATAATAGAATATATACAACATGTAGTGATAGTGAAGCAGAAAACACTAAACTTTCATAACAACTAGAAAGTATTTTCCATACACGCGGATAACAACAATAGTGTTTGTACAATTTACCTCACTACAACATTCTCAGAAATAGCAACAGCTGAAACAAATACTAGCTAGTAGTAAAGATAGTACGCCAGCCTCCTACTCGCCTCTGAACAGCAACACTGTCCTCACTTAAGCTACATGTCACCTGCTACTTAGTTTTCCCATCCAACAATCGGATGAACAGCCCAAGGTAATAAAAGGAGACATAAAACCTTGAGTTAGACAACGGTCTTAATGAGCGATAAAACAGCTAACAAACTTTATCAATAAAGTATATGAGAATGGGTAAATAAACAAACTAATCTACCCAGCTCCAGAGAAGAACTCACAACTGCCCTTCCCACACCCGACAGTGATAGCCTTCACGATCCATACACCCAAAGAAATAACAATTCAACCGTGAAAACTAGAACAACTATTCATACATAACAATAGCAACTCAATCATGATCACAATGAAGCATTCAAACATCCATGACTGACTCTGACTATCACCGCCAACCTTGCTTTGGAACCACCGTTAATCGTATGACTGGCTAAAAAATTTGCCATCAATTGTCAAGGGCCATACAACGAAACCCCGGTTCTAGCTAAAACTCCACATACCATACAATGAAATGTGTCTAGACCATACAACGAAACCCAGGGTACTTGACCTACAATTGGTCTTCAATTGTGCCCCTGCTTGAGTCCGCTAGAACCTACGACAACGGTAATTCCTTGGCCTTCTCATCTCTAGTCGTTATCAATTACGAGTATTAATCAGCTCAGAACACCTTAGAGCAATGGACACTTTTCAACACTTCGAACTTCCCTAATTGAATTTACCTCGAAGTCACACCCATACTGGTCAGTCGGTCCTCCCAAAACATCACTGGTTGGCCCTTCCAAAACATACCGGTTGGTCCTCCAAAACATATCGATTGGTCCTCCCAAACACATCGGTTGGTCCTCCCAAACACATTAATTGGTCCTCCCAAACACACCAGTCGGTCTTGAAAAACTACCCACCGGTCCTTCAGAAAATACTGTAACAATGGCCAACCGGTCGGTACTGTAGCTATGGACTACCGGTTGGCACTGTAGCAATGGACGACTGGTTGGCACAATAGCAATGGATGACTGGTTGGCACTGTTGAAAACACTGCATAAATGGATGACCGGTTGGCACTATAGAAATGGATGACCGGTCGGTATTGTAGCAACAGACGACTAATTTGCACTTTAGCAATGGATGACCGGTTGGCCCTGTGGAAAACACTACAGAAATGGATGACCGGGCAGCACTGTAGAAATGAATGACCGGTCGGCACTGTAGCAATGGACGACCGGTTGGCACTGTAGCAATGGACGAACGGTTGGCACTGTGGAAAACACTGCAGAAATGGATGAACGGTCGGTACTCTAGAAATGGATGACCGATCGACACTGTAGCAATGGCTAACCGGTTTGCACTGTAGCAATGGCTGACCGGTTGGCACTGTAGCAATGGCTGACCGGTTGGCGATTTTGACCAAAACTTTGCCAAACGATCATATCGACAAAATCAACTTATCCAATTCATCCAATATAATCATAAGCATGTTATGAAACCACTAACATCATGAAAATGACGATTATCATCAAATTATGCAAGTTCACCAAAAATCATTAGAAATGAACATATGATCAAGATGATGGACCTAACTCGCACATTCACATGAAATTTCATAGAAATTACTTACCTAATCTTGCTAAACTAGATCATAAGGATATATATGAAAATGGACTTATAATGGTATAGATCCATGAGTAAACACTTGGATTTGGTAAAAACATGCATAAACACTCATATAATTCATTGATTTCACGTGAGAGATGTAAATCACTCACCGATTCTTCAAACAAAGCAAAAACGAAGAAATTAGATTCCGGACAGCGAAGAGATAACTCCTAGCCCTTTGATTTGATGAATCCACCCTGCTATTGATATAGATCTAGCCACCAAAGGTGTAGATCTATGATTTCCCTCCTTAGATTTCGATTTCTAATGCTGGAAAAGAATTTAGAGGAAGAAGGAACTCAAGGCCTTCAAATGAGAGAATGGGAGAAGTAACTTATTCTCCATACCCCTCACCCCCTATTTATGGAATCCACCAACCCACTAATGGGCCTTCTCCAAATCAGCCCATTAGCTTCCTAAAACCTGGACAGCCAACTGAAAAACCTTAAAACAGCGATTTCTCTCAAACCGTTGAGCCAAATCTTTAATGTTACCACTCCAAGGTAAGAGAATCATCAACTCGTTTCCAATGGCACAGGTCCCACCCACTAATTCGACCTGGGTCAAAAGTAATGCCCTGTACAAGACTGACATGGGCAAAATAGTCATAAACAAAATCGGTAAAAATTATGGACATGTCTCACATCCCCATAAGCAATGTATTAAAAATGAGAATGATCCAGCCCTCAAGGAATAAAATAAAAATATTTTACGATCTTCCGATACGTAAAATGTGGGTTGTTACAGATTATAAGGTACGATTAGGAATAATTGCATACATAATGGACTCATGGCACTGACATAATTCGCATTAAGGAGGTCAACTGAATCAGTAGACCGCCTGATTTTGCATCAGATAAGGACATATACACACACTATGCATATGATCATGAAAGCATTAGAAATATTTTTAAGGACAATGGGTGCCTATGATTGAATGGTTAAGTAGATGGATGTTAGATGGTAGGATATACACTCTTCTTGACTTGGAGATTTCGGGGACGAAATCCTTTAAGGAGGGGAGAATGTAACACCCCATAATTTTAAATATTAAATTTAACAAATCTAAGAACACTTAATTTTTAGAGGAAGAATTGGGTGAAACGGGTTACACCATTGCGTTCATCTCGGAATTCTGCTTGAGATAGAGTCCGAGTTTGCGTAAATCGGACTCCATATGAAGAAGTTATGGAGTTCAGAAGATCTCAAGTGTAATCAAAAATTAAATTAAAATAATAATTAAATAATAAATCCAGTTCAAAATTCAAAATTCGGACTGAACAGGCTGAGCGGGATAATTCCCGCTCAGGGTGCCGACCCCCCCCCCCCCCCCCCAGGGTAGTCGACATAGGTGTCGACCCCCTATAAGGGAGTCGACATAGGTGTCGATCCCACTTCTAGGGAGTCGACCCCTTTGAGATCTGCTTCCTGTGACGAATTTCTATAGTCCTGAGCTAATGTGGCCTTCTCTGATTGGCCAATGACTAATTTCTGAGGTGTTAGGGCTTATGTGCCATGCTATGATTGGTTGGATGACACATCTCTTTGGTTTGATGGCTCTGATTTCTCGTAGACTCGTAGACTAATCTAAAGGCTAAAATTAATCCTAGAAATCTATATATACGTACCCAAACCTAGACCCTAACCTCATAACCCTAAGACTATGGTGTCGTCATGTTGTTCGTCTACAAGCCAGCCTAGCCTCCTTCATCTTCTCCTAATTAGAAAATTAAATCCAAACTAGTAATCGACTAGAAGAACTTCAAATCAGACGTCTACATCAAAGGATAGCTTTTCAAATTCAGAAATCAGATCCCAGAATACAAAATCCGTCCTTTTTCTGTAAGTTCATGTTATTTTCAAATTTAAACACCTAGTAGTAATCTTGGCATGTAATAAAATGGATCTAAGTTTATGCATGATGATGGGACAATTTTTCCGATCTACCCCTATCTTTTTATTGGATCTATGATTTTACATGCCTAAGAAGTTATTATATCGATTCAGTCATGCCTATCTTTGTTGAAAATCGTATATATAATCCTTTTTGATGATGCAACTCTTATGCCTGCGATAATGATTGTATCAGCTTATTCAAGAATCTATCTAAGTTGGATCTAAATTTCTTGTATTAGGTCTGTTGTTACATGCCTATTTTTATACCTATTCTTATTTTATGCTCCTTCTCTCTCTTCACCTATTTCCTTTTTCTTTTATGAACCTAGGTTACCTTCGAACCTAGGCTGAAATAGCGAAATACAAACGGTGGTAATACGGGGAATATTTGAGTACAACCTTTTTTGGCGAACTTGTTGGGCATAACTTGTAATTGATATTGGGGAATAATCTATTTGGTAATAGTGGAACATAATTTGTAACTTGTGATTTGGGGGCATAATTGTTATTGTTGCAAACTTGGGGTAAATTGAAATATTAAATCTAGATTGGACGGAAACTGTAAAATGGAAAATTAAATCTAGATTGGGCATAACTATTGGTTGGGACGCCAAGCATAATGTATATTGTAATTTTGGGTCATGACTATTATTGTAAATTTGGGAAGATTGGGTGTAACCTATTTTGAGTAGTAACTTGTAATTGAATTTGTTGGGCATAACTTGAGAATTGGAACATGACTTGTTTTATAAAATTTGGGATAATTAGCATATAAAATTCTAGACTTGGACATGTATAATAAATATGTAAAATTGGCTAGAAGTTGAACGTGCCTAACCAGAGGTTAGATTGAGTTGCGGTGTAAGACTGCCGGGAACCGTCCGGCACATCCAGCGACCGCAACAACATAGATCTAATGTGAGAGGTTTGTGCATAAAGCCCAAAACCCGATGTTAGAATGAGTCTGCGGTAGAAGTCTACCCGGAACCGACTGTCACATCCAGCAACCGCGAACAATAGTTCTAATGTGAGAGGTTGAGGCATTAATGAATGAATTAATGCTAATGAACGGACATGCTAAGAATGGTAGGGTTAAGTTAACACAAGAAGGCAACACTTAACCAATATAACATGATGTGTGATAGGGCAAGTTAAGTTAATAGGAAAACACTTAACCAAATTCAACATGATGAATGAGTAGGGTTAAGTTAACCAACATAACATGGTGAACAAGTGGGGTTAAGTCAAGGGGAAACACTTAACCAATATAACATGATGAATGAACAAGGTTAAGTTAATAGGAAACACTTAAGCAATACAACACGATGAATGGGAAGGGTTTAGGTTAATAAGAAACACTTAACCAATATGACATGTTAGGTGGGTTGGTTAAGTTAACATGGACAAGAAGACAACTTAACCAATATTATATGAACAAAGTGGATAGGGTTAATGCAAGCTTAACCAATAATACATATGGACTTGATAAGGAGAAGGGTTAAGTAAATCTTGGGTAAGTGGGTAATATTAGTATATATAGGCCCACATACTTAACTGTCAAACAAACATGCGTGAATCAGTGAGAAGGTTAAGTAACATATGAATAGGCAACACTTAACCAGTACAACATGTTAATTAAGCAAATGGGTGGGGTTAAGTTAAATTGAGAACACTTAACCATTAAAACTTGTTGATTAAGAAACCCTAGTAACGGGGACCCATTTCAGCAGTAACCCACATAGATGTATCATGGTACCCTGAGCTAGGCAGGGTGGGGCACGATTACTGGGTTGATTATAAGTGATTAAAATAGCGGCGGGTGGTGCAGCAGTGTAGTTCCGACGGAGTATGGGCATGCACTTGCTCCGGAGTGGAAAAGAAGGCACTGAGCATTAGTAGTATACACTGTGCATCTTGAATCGTGTCGGGTCGCCATCATGGGAATTGATACACCCCATGATGGCGCCAACACTGGTATCTACATACAAGCGGGGCTGAATGACACAAGTAATGAATGCATACAAGCGAGATCAAATGACACAAGAAATGAATGCATACAAGCGAGGTCAAATGACACAAGTAATACATACATGTGAGTTAGGGAGCCGATCAATAGGGTAGTAAGGGTACATCTAACATATCCATGGCAATAAGGCAGATTGAGGTGGGATCCTCATAATAGATGTAAACCTTTAGGCTACCACAATTGAGGGGATTGGAATCACATTGTCATTTTACACAGATTTCTAGTTGGGACACTAGTTAGGTGGTGCAGAGATATAGAAACCGGAATAACAGGGTAGTAGTGAAGCAGAGAAAAAGTACAAGCGCATTCAGTTTATCTTGCCTTATCATATCTTATGCCAATCTTATCTTGTTATCCCCCTTATCACGGTATTTGTGAAGACCCGGAATTTCGACCTTTGAAAATCGACATTTAATACCTATTTGTATTCAAATGTCGCGGATTCAAATGTCGAATTCCTAGTTGTTTAGGGATATAACACATTAAAACAATCACAATGAAACAAAACAACTTCTCATTTATATAACATGAGATTATATTATAGTTTACAATGGATAAAACATCAAGATGCACCACTATTTACAATAACAAGATAACACAGAAGCAGCGGAAACAACTAATCAAGGTGAATCCAAAACCAAACTTCATCTTCACCTGGATAGCTCCAAATCGATGATGCCCACAAAAACCAAACGCTCCACAGAAACAACTAAAGATGCTCCACGGCAATAGCAACTTTAGCAAAGCAAAGACACGCTAGAAAAAGCTCCAAGATGTAGGCACCAAACACAGCTACTAAACTTGACACTAGGTTGCCCGTGTGGAAAATTATGGGTACCCAGAGTTTTGTGGGAAAAAAATAAACTCCAGGTCAGTCATGGGACTAGTGTGAGAACTCAATATATATTTGTTATGTGCAATAGATTTCGCAATTCTTTTTAGAAAATGAAACTAACATAAGGTCTCGCGGCACACACACAAGGTAAATGCACACATGGGCGAGGTTTCTCCTTATGATAGTCAAACTGCTTGATACGCGGAAACCATTTTCCATATTATTATTAGTGCATAGTATGAAAACAATTTCGCAAATAAATTTATCAATCTTAGCCGCCATAATGTCCCATCCCACTATGCTAACATATTCCTACTGGTAACCGGTAGGCTATACAAATGAAATCGTAAAAACTCGTAGTGGATAATGAATTTCCAACAAATGACCAGGCAAAGGAACTTCCTTATCGAACTGATAGTTACGCCTCTAGAGGGACGCCCCGAGAATCAAATCGGGCTCTTTGCCAACACGAGGCCGGGTTACCCCTTAACTGGGTAACTTAGAGCACGCCAGAGTATATCACTTCCCGGTCGTTACCAACCTTTAAACCGAGGCCTCGCAACATCAACATTCATATAAATAGAAGTTATCCACATAGGTTTATACATGGGCTCCATACCATAGTACACCTTTTATCTAGAAGGAAATGACTACCCTTAACCTCACTGCATCTTTCATGTTTTAGCCATTTACCGGGTTGTGAGGTTTGCTGAGGTCACGATATCCACAAAGCTACGCTTAAACAAGCCATGCTTTGATCATCCATAGCTCACCACATAACTTAAGTATGCCACATTGTCCATTCACTACGCATCACTGATTTCTATCAATATATAACCTCTAAGCTCATACATCTTAGAGAAGTGTGTTAAGCAAGAGAATAAATTCTCCGCCACCAAGCAGATATATATTTAACAGAGATCAGTGCTACGCAGTCAATTACAATGTCAGACACACAATCCATACAAGTCCGTTCTGGGTCTAAACGAAACCACAATCTGTAATTCCTTCACATACGTTCGGGCTTCCTGCCACTTAGCTGGTATAAAATCCATCTGCCAACGGGAGCTACCCATTTGAGACATTCAGCAAGTCGTCCTTACGATGTGAAGGATCCCGGTCTTCAATATTGTCTTCAGTGCCTTCAATCTCTCCACAACGTCGTATTATTACTTGAAATGGTTTTCAGACATAAATCCAGTCCTGGTCCTTCCAAATAATAAATGTAACTTTAAAACCATGTGGGTATATAGGACCAAATCAAGTCTTAACTCATTCTTCATGTTTGCAAACTCAAATTATAGTTCAAAATACTTTATTACTAGTTAGAAATCATTTACTAAGGTTTGGAAAAGATTTATAAAGCTAGATCACTTAAAACTCAATATTTAACAAACTACGTTATAAAGGCATTTCAAAGTGTTTCAAAATACTAATATTGGCTAGTTTAAGTAAAATGACTTTTTTATTATCCAAAACTCCATGATTTTACCATAAACCATTTTTAAATAATTAATTATGATTTAACGAATTTTTTCCATATTTTTAAATAATTTATAGTAGCCATTTTATAATTATAGTTAACTAACTTCATTTATAGCGACCTTTTCTAAATTATTTTAAATATAACTTGAAAATTATAAGTTGAAATTAAAATCTGCTTTCACTCATTTGGAAGCTCTTGTTGATGAAAATCAAACGTTTTTCGTTCTGTGGAAATTTGATTTAAGTTGCAAAAGTTATAAGCGTTTAAAGTTTTTAATAAAAGTACGCTAAATTCTACTATAAATTCAAATAGTTTCAAATTAAATTTTGAATTAACCATCCCGTCCGTTAGATCAGTTAGGGATTGCCAGGCAGAGCAGAAAACTATATTTTCCAAACTCAAGCCTAGACACTATCCTCTCTGTCATCCTAGAACGTTCCAGTATTTATTTTGACAAACTCTATTTTTGACCATAATATAAATTCCTTCAAAACAATTTAGAAAACCATTCTCAACTTCAAATTGAATAAAGTATTCATTTGGTTCGAGACTTATTTGATATCCATACAAATCTGCATATGTGTGTATAGCAAGTATAATGCACATATTATCACTAATAACAACCATGAAGCATCCATTCATCCATCACACGAGCATATATGGGTATATCTATCAGTGTATGTACAATCGTTTTCCACTAAACGCTTATATTGCGATAATTAATAATTTAACATATCATCAATAACAATTCACATAGCATAGAAAGTGAATAAATACAAGTGTCGAGTTCTCACCTTGGGGTTCCACTCCACCAATCTTTGTTGTAGGACCACTAGACCGACTATAGCTACCCCGGAGTAACAAAATTTCCTTGCCGACTCTTTATAAACTAAAATAATTATTAAGCTTCTTTTTCTTTTCCTTTTTAAGAGGAGGAAAGGTCAGAATTTTGGAGGAGGAGGAGATGGCTTTAGCCGAATTTAGGGAGAAAAAGGGAGGAGATCAAGGAGAGGAATAAGGAAGAAAGGCTTAGGAAGCCATGGATTTAAGGTAAAGAAGGAGGAGAAATGGAAGAGAAGAGTGGAATGGTGATTAAGGGAGGAAAGGAGGTATATTTATACATGGAATGGAAGAATATAGTAATGATACCTCTTAGGACATGTGTAAATCATGCATAGAATGTGGCATGCAAAATTACAAGTGTCTTAACACTTGTAATAAGGAGAAGGTAGGTGTGTTTAGTAGCATCTACCTTAAAACGTTATGGAAACTAAGAGCAACGCTTAATTCGAGTGTTACTGATTCATGTTATCTTTGACAAATCCGATCGAACAACAAATAGTATTAACAAACCACAAGCTTATAATCATTGCCATAAATAAAATCTATCATTTAACTTGTCAAAATTTCTAGACAGTCACATTCAACCCCCCCCCCCCCTTAAGAAAGTTTCGTCCTCGAAACTGCGTGTGAAGGGAATAATCAAAGGAAATGAATAAAGAAACAAGCTTACCTAAGGGTCGGATTCATCTTGAATATCGACTGTACAGTTCGGGTAGAATTTCTGCATAACCTCTTCCGTTTCCCAAGTACAATCTTTGGGATCACAGCTCCATTGCACTTTAACTAGCTTAACCGTCTTATTCCTTAGCCTCTTTTCATCTTGGTCAATGATCTTTATGGGGTCTCTTTTATCGGCTAGACTAGGTGTAATTTCTAGATCTTGTTGAGCGGCTTCTTCAATAATCTGATCAGGGTCATGAACATACTTTCTCAGATTTGATATGTGAAAAACATTATGCACACCTGAGATCCATTCGGGTAGCTGAACCTTATATGCCAGTGGTCCAACTGTTTCCAGAATAGGGAATGGTCTAATATAGCGGGGTGCTAATTTTCCTTTTCTTCCAAATCTTATAACTCCGCGCATTGGAGAGACTTTTAGGAATACTGAATCCCCAACTTTGAATTCTAATGCCCGCCTTCTACGGTTTGCATAACACTTCTGCCGATCCTGGGCCGTTTTCATCCTCTTTCTAATCAGATCCACCTTCTCTGTGTCCTCTCTAATCATATCAGGTCCTAGAACAATTTTATTTCCAGACTCAATCCAACAAAGTGGTGACTTACATGGCCGTCCATACAATGCTTCGAAAGGTGCCATCTTAATACTTGCCTGATAACAATTGTTATAGGAGAACTCGACTAATGGTAAATAATTTTCCCATAAACCTCCGAAATCGAGAACGTATGCTCGCAATAAGTCTTCCAAAATTTTGTTAACTCTTTCTGTTTTTCCGTCTGATTGTGGATGATAAGCAGTACTAAATTTTAACTTGGTTCCCAAAGCAGCTTGAAAAGCTTCCCAAAAACGACTGGTGAAAAGAGGGTCGCGATCACTCACGATGATGCTTGGTATCCCATGCAATCGAACGATTTCCTTGATATACAATTCTGCCAAACTTGCAGCAGTTCTAGATGACCTTACTGGGATAAAATGGGCACTTTTAGTTAGACGATCCACAATAACCCAGATTCCCTCTTCCCTTTGCGAGTGTGAGGTAAACCGTCAATAAAATACATTGAAACTTGATCCCACTTCCATTTTGGTATTTCCAAAGGCTGAAGTAATCCTGGAGTCTTTTGTTGATCACTCTTTATTTGCTGACATGTAGCACAACGGCTAACATAGATAGATATGTCCATTTTAATCGACTTCCACCAAAATGTACGTTTAACATCACAATACTTCTTGTTCACTCCTGGATGGATGCCAAATTTGGACTTATGGCACTCATCCAACACCTCCTGCTTAAGTTCTTTAATATTGGGCACACATATTCTTCCTTTTAATCTTATGATGCCTTTATTATCGATTTCAAAACTCAAATTTTCACCTTCCTGAATTCTTTTAGAAATTTCTTGTAGAAATTTGTCCTTCTTTTGCTCGCGGGCAATCTTCTCTAGAAGAGTCGGAGTGATAACAAGGTAGGCAAGAACGGCATACTTTCGACTCAGAGCATCTGCAATAACATTGGCCTTCCCAGGGGTATACTGAATATCTAGATTGTAAGATGCTGGAAATTCTAACCATCGTTGTTGCCTTAAACTCAAGTCTTTCTGAGTAAATAGATACTTCAAGGACTTGTGATCAGTGAATAATTCAAATTTTTCTCCAAGCAGATAATGTCTCCAAATTTTTAAAGCGAATATTACTGCGAGTAGCTCAAGTTCATGAGTTGGGTAATTTTTTTCATGTGGTTTCAACTGTCTATTTGCATAAGCAATTACTCTTCCTTTTTTCATTACAACGGCACCAACTTCTTCTTTACAAGCATTTATATAAACAGATAAACCTTTATTGCCATTGATAATAGCCAGAACCAGGGCAGTGGTCAATCTCTTCTTTAACTTATTAAAAGCTTCTTCACAGTTAGTAGACCAAACAAATTTAGCATTCTTCATGGTCAACTTTGTCAAGGGAGAGGTTGTCTTTGAGAAATCGTCGACGAATCTACGGTAATATTCACTACACCATAATGGCCATTTGGCAACCTTTTTTTTCAATTGTCAACACTTATTTATGTTGCCGTGTAGTATCAAGAATAAGCGTTGCTATGTTAAAAATGTGTTGCTAAAAATACAAATTTATATTTTTCTTATTGCCAACGCTTATTTGGGTTGGTATGCCTAGTTCCCAGGGGCAAAAACGTAAACACCCTCTTTTATTATGCCGAAACCCTATGCTTACCCATCCTTAACGCTTAACAATCCCTCGGTCGCATTGATAAGAATTAGAAAGCAGAAACACGCTGATTCAAAGAAACGCGATTTTTCCTTCCACTTCGGCCATTTCCAGTTGGACGATTTGGAGATCCACGGGTAGATTCACGGCAAGGAAGCAGGTGATTCCGCAATTTTCAGTGAACAAGAAAAACCCCTAAATTCCTACATTTGTTGATATTACTTTAGGGTTCGAGTGGTTGCTTGAAATTTCTTTTGTTCAAAAGTACAATAGCTAATCTAGTATAATGTTTTTTCGTCTATTCCTTACATTTTTTATGGGTATATTGAGTTTAGTATTTTTATGGGAAGCTTGTGCGGATGGGTTCTTTGTTTTTCCCTTTTTTATCTACATGCTCTGATCTTCGATTGGGTGAATCATTGCAAGGGGAACTGAGTATTCAAATACATGTTTAGGTCCAGCAACAGGGATTTTTTTTTTAAGGCAAAAATCAGATTAAACATAACATTATCAGTTTGCCTTAGCTTATCGACAAAAAAATCTAATGTTTTCTTTGTTGTTGTAGAATACAATGTAAGACCTAACTTATAATATATATGTATCCTCTTCCCCAAAAAACTAATTGTCATCGGACCCGGTTACACTGGTTTAGAAATGGGTTCAGTCTGGAAAGGACTTGGATCTGAAGTAACTGTAGTTGAGTTTCCACCTGACATCGTCCCTTCCATGGATAGTGAAATGTGCAAACAGTTTCAATTCATGCTGGAAAAGCAGGAAGGAATTCATGCTAAAGACAAAAGTGGTATCAATCGACACATCTGGGTCGGGCATTAAGCTAACCCTCCAACCCGCACCCAGTGGAGACCGGGCCACATTAGAGGCGGAAGTACTCCTAGTTTCAGCAGGTAGATTGAAGATGTGATACATGGTCCGATGCTTGCGCACAAAGATGAAGAAGACGGAGTTGCATGTATTGAGTTCACTGCGGGTAAAGAAGGGCATGTGGATTATGACATGGTACCTGAAGTTGTGTACACGCATTCTGAGGATGCTTACGTAGGGAAGATGGAAGAGCGGGTGAAGGCTACTGGGATGAGTTATAGAGTGGGAAAGTTTCCGTTCATGGCTAATAGCAGGGCAAAGGTTATAGATGACACTAAGGGTTTGGTGAAGATGTTGGACGAGAAGGAAAGCAATTCTCCAGCGATTCTCACAAAAGGATGGGATCCGAACTCGAGCTGATTTTAATAAGGAAAAGGAACGGTAGCTTCGAGCGATTCAAAGTCGACTCTCAAACATTCGTCGGCTTGTGGTGTAGTAGCTTGATGCTTGGGGACTGGGTACAGTTTTGGAACACCCACCAGACTCGGACCGGTACAGTGCCTATAAAATGTTGAGTAGGGAACAGTCTCTTATTCGTTTAGGATTTCTTCAGAAAATGATGAGTACTACTCAATAATATTATCCTCGGTTATTAATGGTTTGCAGAAATGGCTTACTTCAACCATGAGGTTGCAAGAGCTTGCTGCATATTTTGTTTACCTGAACCCGTTCAACTGGTATATTTTCCTTCATATGTGTGTAGATACAAAGAGTTTGAACTATTCATCCCTTAACTAACCTTCATATGTGTGTAGATACAAAGAGTCAAGTATTTGTTTCCTGTTATACTTGACTTCAATCTGGTTTCACTGTTGTCATTAGTTGAAATTATTTTTCCAATTAAACCATAACTGAATTTCCTTTTTTTTTCAAGGTGTCACTGCAATCGGTCCAGCAGCTCAATGGTGTCTATCTTCTGTTAGTTCATTTGTGTTGTATATTTCGAAGTAGGTCACTCTATTTTTTGTTTCAAAGTACAAAGACAGTCATATTTTTCTTTCACCATTATATATATGCACGCTTCCTTTCTAAGCCTCAGCTGTACAATTATGATTACGATTGTGAAGACATGAAGTTTTCTGCAACTATGTCCTACAAGCCCGGCGCAGTTTATAAACAGACAATGTCCTACAAGCCTGCTCAGTTTTTAAACAGAGCCTTAACGACTCAGTTTCAACTCAAAATTGAGTTTCTCCGGCTTAGTTTCGAGTTGAAACTGAGCTGTGAAGGCTCAGTTTAAAAACAAGGATATATTATACGCGTGTAATGTGTTAAATTTGGGTATATTTTGCCTTTTTAGGTTCAGAAGTTTCTGTATAAGAGTAGTTTACCTTATTTCATTTGGGTGTATTTTCTTCTAGACAACTTATATTATTTCAGACAGTTTAGTTCCAGATTTCCAGACTTTCAGACCGTTTATTTTTCTTTTTAAGTTCACTTCCAAACTTTCAGACGGTTTAGTTCATATATTTTTTGCTAGACAACTTATATTATTCTGTTCATTTAGGGTCCAATTCTCTATGGACAAAGCTTAGTGCAACCATGCAGTTCAGCCATCAAATTTTGTATATTAGGTCTGTTAGAACTTTTGTAATTACACAATTGTATTACAAACAGACAGCAACAACAATCACTGTTAACCAATTATGTCACAATTGTCACGTCAAACTATGTTTACAATAATCATAGAAAGCGTAACCAATTTGTACATAAAATCAAAGATAAACAGAAAGTATTCTGTTTAAATAATGTCCGAGTCCAGAACTTTTCTGTTTCCTTGAAACAATATTGCCGTCGTATACACCAATCGACGTAGTTGCAATTTGTTTCCCAGGATAAAACGGACCAACTCCGTAGCTTAGTGCGAGCAAACGGAGCTCCGACGAACTGAAGTTGGTTATAGAAACTAGATCAGAGAATTACGTTGAAGAAGAAGGAATAATGCAGCAGAAAAAGTGAATTCTGTCTTTGTTTTTGGGCAGTGTATATATAGGCAAGGAGGAGTGCCTGTTCGCATGCATCAGTAACCGTCAGAACAGGAAAGGTTGCGACCCTTTAACCGCTCTGTTATTAATATGCATATGCTGAGAATTCAAATGGTTGTACTCGTTCAGTTAACAGACATTCCTTTCGAATTCTGGACTGAACAGACACACCTTTTAAAATTCTGAGAAAAAATATTCTCATGTCAGTGCACTAGCCCAATCAGCAACGTCGGCCATATCCAATCAGGAGACCCCAAGAGCCCCAAGGCCCAAGGCCCTTATCTATGACTTTTTAATGTATTTAATATAGCCAAGTCCACATCCTTTTATCATCCCTCTCTTATTTATTTTACATAAGCCTATTTGGCTTCTAATATATAAGGAGAGATTGTGCTAATATTCTTATGATGTGGGACTTTAAATGTTGCCACCCCTATCTCTTCTTCTTCCCACTTTTCTCTTTCTTTGCTCATTCATTTTCCAACAATCCCCCACATGAATGAGCAATCGATCTTAGTTTCACGAACCATTTATCGCATCGGTTAAAGTAGCACAAGGGCTTTGAACTTTCCTAGTGATTACCTATTTGAATCACCGGCGAATCAGTAGACATAGACTGTCCTTGAACTGTAAGCCTTTTGTGTAATTCCAAAGTAGATAACACACGATAAATGTTTCTTATAACCCTTCGTTCTCTGTATGTGTTCGTTTTTGCCTTGAACACCTGCCTGGTCTCATAAGTGCTTAGAGAATTTGGCCTCATAATTCTCTTTGAAGCGGCGCCTTCACACTTACGTAGGTGATTCTGTAAAGGGTATTCTTTAATTCCTCAAATACAGACATCATTAAAAGTATAAATACTTATCCTTATTCAACATATAATGCACTGACTTATCATAGGAATGGTTTGTGTATAACAGTGCCATCAAGTTTCTCTAAAACTTCGTTGTCCCTTTGAACCTAGATCTTGGGATCTCCAGTCAACTAGGTGGGGTTTCCATTTCAGAAAAACCTTTAGTCTATAGGCCTTAGCCCCATTCCCTTCGATAAGGTTTGAACTTTCTCTCTTGGCAAGCCTTTTGTAAGTGGATCCGCTAAGTTATCTATAGATCGAATGTAATCTATTGTGATAACCCCATTAGAGAGAAGTTGTCTTATCGTTTTATGTCTACGACGAATATGCCTAGATTTACCATTGTATAGTGTACTATTAGCTCTTCCAATAGCTGATTGACTATCACAATGTATACATATTGGAGGCATAGGTTTGCTCCAATTAGGAATGTCTTCCAAGAAGCTTCGAATCCATTCTGCTTCTTCTGCAGTCTTATCTAGTGCAATAAACTCTGATTCCATCGTAGATCTAGCGATACAAGTCTGTTTGGATGATTTCCATGAAATTGCTCCATTTCCTAATGTGAACACGTATCCACTTGTAGACTTTGTATCATTTGATCCAGTGATCCAATTTGCATCACTGTATCCTTCCACTATTGAAGGATAGTTTGTATAGTATAGACCATAACTCTGTGTATACTTTAGATATCCTAGAACTCTGATTATCGCTTTCCAATGATGTTTACCAGGATTGCTGGTAAATCTACTTAGTTTGCTTACAGCATATGCGATATCAGGCCTAGTACAGTTCATAACATACATGATACTTCCTAGTATACGAGAGTATTCCAATTGGTAAATACTGTCACCAGTGTTCTTTACCCAATTTTGGTTCATATCTACTGGTGATTTTGCAATGGTTACATTATATTGCTTGAATTTCTCAAGTATTTTGGTGATGTAATGCGATTGGGATAATGCATATCCCTGTGGTGTTCTCAGAATTTTTACACCCAATATTACATCAGCCAGTCCTAGGTCTTTCATATCGAATCTAGAGGATAACATATCCTTTGTAGATGTTATTATGGCCTTGTTGTTGCCTAGGATCAATAGGTCATCAACATAAAGACAAACAATGACATATCCAATGTGTGTATGTTTTATGTACACACATTTATCTGATTCATTTATCGTGAATCCATTTGATAACATAGTATTGTCAAACTTCTCATGCCACTGTTTTGGAGCTTGCTTAAGGCCATAAAGTGATTTTACCAGTTTGCAAACTTTATGCTCATTTTCTGAGCTTAGAAATCCTTCAGGTTGTTTCATATAGATTTCCTCCTCTAGTTCACCATTCAAGAATGCAGTTTTAACATACATTTGATGTATTTCCAAGTCATGTACGGATGCAATTGCAATGAGCATTCTAATTGATGTTATCCTCGTTACAGGTGAATATGTATCGAAGTAGTCCAGGTCTTCCTTTTGTCTAAATCCTTGGACTACCAGACGAGCTTTGTACTTGTCTATTGAACCATCAGGTTTCAATTTCTTTTTAAATATCCATTTATTACCTAAGGCCTTACATCCTTGAGGTAAATCAACCAATTCCCATGTATGATTTGACATAATGGATTCAATTTCATTGTTAATTGCCTCCTTCCAATAAGGGGCATCATTGGAAGACATAGCTTGTTTGTATGTCAATGGATCATCTTCTAACATAAATGTATAGAAGTCCGGTCCAAAGGTTTTTAAAGTCCTTGACCTTTTACTTTTTCTTGGTTCCTCCACTTGCTGCTCAACACTACTTTGCTGAGTGTTATTTTGTTCGGCGTCCTCAACAGAGTAAGGAACTTCAATTTCCCTTGGTCTCTTAGGTGCATGATTTTCAGTACCATATTTCAAGGGAAATATATGTTCGAAAAATCTAGCATTTCTCGACTCAATGATGGTATTTTCATGAATATCATCAATTTCAGATTTGTGTACCAAAAATCGATATGCAGCACTGTTTTGTGCATATCCAATGAATACACAATCAATTGTTTTTGGTCCAATTTTGACCTTCTTTGGTTTTGGTACCTCTACTTTGGCAAGACACCCCCACACTTTTAGGTATTTGTAGGATGGTGGTCTGTTTTTCCAAAGTTCATGAGGAGATTTAGATATTTTCTTTCGGGGTATTTTATTTAAAATATGATTTGCCGAAAGAATAGCTTCTCCCCAATAGTTATCTGGCAAGCCAGAGCTAATTAGTAAGGCATTCATCATTTCTTTAAGAGTTCTATTTTTCCGTTCGGCTATACCGTTGGATTGAGGTGAATACGGGGCTGTAGTTTGATGTATAATTCCATGTTCAGCACAGAATTCCTCAAATGGAGACTCATATTCTCCTCCTCTATCACTTCTTAAAGATTTTATTTTCTTGTTGAGTTGATTCTCAACTTCTGCCTTATACTGTTTAAACATTTCGAATGCTTCGTCCTTACTTCTAAGGAGATACACATGACAGTATCTGGTACAATCATCAATGAATGTAATAAAATACCTTTTTCCACCTCTAGTTTGACACATTTTCAAATCGCATACATCAGTATGTATTAAGTCTAGAGGTTCTGTCACTCGTTCAACATGATGAAACGAGGTTCTTGTCAATTTTGCTTCTGCACAAACTTGACATTTATAGTTGGAATCTATATTGCATTTTGGTATAAATTCTAGATTAATCAATTTTCGCAATGTATCAAAGTTTACATGCCCTAATCTAGAATGCCATATGTTAGAAGATTCAACGATATAAGCAGAAGATTCACTTTCATTCATTTCAGTGCGTGGTACAATAGTGGTTACATTTGCTTTAAATAAACCATCACACACATAACCTCTTCCAACATACACCCCATTCTTGGAAAGAACAAATTTGTCAGCTTCAAAGATCAATTTGAAGCCATGCTTGCTCAGCAACGATCCTGAAATCAGGTTCTTGCGAATTTCTGGAACATGGAGAACATCATTTAAAGTTAGTTCCTTTCCAGAAGTCAGTTTCAGCACAACTTTTCCTTTGCCTTCGACCTTGGAAGTGGAAGAATTGCCCATAAAAAGTTGTTCAGCATCAGTTGCAGTTTTATAGGTTGTAAACATCCACTTGTTAGCACATATGTGTCGAGTGGCTCCAGTGTCTACAAACCATTCCTTTGAGTTGCCAATAAGGTTGCATTCTGATATTACTGCACATAAATCAAGATCAGAAATGCCTTTCGAAACATCAGCCGTATTTGCTTCCAACTTCTTCTTTTTAGGCGCACGACATTCGGCTGCTTTGTGCCCCTTCTTTCCACAGTTGTGGCAAGAACCCAGAAATTTCTTTGACTTCTTAGGAGCGTTCTCCCTTTTTCTTTTGTTAGTTTTGTCTGACTCAACAACATTTGCTTTGGCAGCAATATTCTGAGAAATCTTTTTCTCAGAATTCCTGTTATCTTCCTCAATGCGAAGCCGAACTATGAGATCTTCCATTGTCATTTCCTTACGCTTGTGCTTAAGGTAATTTTTAAAATCCTTCCAAGAAGGAGGCAATTTCTCAATAGTTGCAGCAACTTGAAAAGTCTCGCTAAGAGTCATCTTTTCATCTTCTAATTGACGGATGATAAGTTGCAGTTCTTGAGCTTGACTTATCACCGTCTTTGAGTCAACCATTTTGAAGTCTAGAAATTTTCCAGCAATGAATTTCTTCATGCCTGCATCTTCAGTTTTGTACTTCTTTTCCAGAGCCAACCAGAGTTGTTTGGACGTTGCAAAAGTACAATAAACATTGTAGAGGCTATCATCCAGACCATTCAGAATATAGTTTTTGCACATGAAATCTGAATTTGTCCAGATATTAAGTGCCTCTACTTTAGTAGCATCAGGTTCGAGTTCGTCTACCACAGGAGCCTCTTCAGTCAGAAACTTTGCAAGGCTTAGTGTTGTTAAATAAAACAACATTTTCTGTTGCCAGCGCTTGAAATTGATTCCATTGAACTTCTCTGGCCTTTCGCCATGAGACAGAGCCATTGTCGGAAGCACAGGCGCTGGCTGAGCAGTTTTCACCGTCTGAATCGGTGCAGAATCAGTGCTGCTGTTTTTCGTCATCTGCAACAAAATATTGTTTCAAGATTGTTAGAACTTTTGTAATTACACAATTGTATTACAAACAGACAGCAACAACAATCACTGTTAACCAATTATGTCACAATTGTCACGTCAAACTATGTTTACAATAATCATAGAAAGCGTAACCAATTTGTACATAAAATCAAAGATAAACAGAAAGTATTCTGTTTAAATAATGTCCGAGTCCAGAACTTTTCTGTTTCCTTGAAACAATATTGCCGTCGTATACACCAATCGACGTAGTTGCAATTTGTTTCCCAGGATAAAACGGACCAACTCCGTAGCTTAGTGCGAGCAAACGGAGCTCCGACGAACTGAAGTTGGTTATAGAAACTAGATCAGAGAATTACGTTGAAGAAGAAGGAATAATGCAGCAGAAAAAGTGAATTATGTCTTTGTTTTTGGGCAGTGTATATATAGGCAAGGAGGAGTGCCTGTTCGCATGCATCAGTAACCGTCAGAACAGGAAAGGTTGCGACCCTTTAACCGCTCTGTTATTAATATGCATATGCTGAGAATTCAAATGGTTGTACTCGTTCAGTTAACAGACATTCCTTTCGAATTCTGGACTGAACAGACACACCTTTCAAAATTCTGAGAAAAAATATTCTCATGTCAGTGCACTAGCCCAATCAGCAACGTCGGCCATATCCAATCAGGAGACCCCAAGAGCCCCAAGGCCCAAGGCCCTTATCTATGACTTTTTAATGTATTTAATATAGCCAAGTCCACATCCTTTTATCATTCCTCTCTTATTTATTTTACATAAGCCTATTTGGCTTCTAATATATAAGGAGAGATTGTGCTAATATTCTTATGATGTGGGACTTTAAATGTTGCCACCCCTATCTCTTCTTCTTCCCACTTTTCTCTTTCTTTGCTCATTCATTTTCCAACAAGGTCTTAATAACTTGATTAGCTACTCAGTTGGTGATCTTATACTTTAAATGTAAACTACTACTTATAAGTGCCTATATGTGCTTATATGTGGTTAATATAAACATGAATAGTTAGTTTCTAAACCTAATATTCTGAAGTGATATCGTAGACACTAATCATTCTTGGCTAAGAAGCGATTCCACTTAACTTCTCAAATGAAATGTTTATATTTTTATTAACAGGCATTGAAAAAGTGTCAGCTTGGAGAGGTGATACAACGTACAGAGCAGAGGTGATACAACGCACAGAGCAAAAGCTTGGCACTCCAGGTCAGTCATAAGAGTTAGCATATATCAAGTTTTTGTCTGCTATCATATGAGTCTGATTTAGTGATATATAAACGACAATATAATAAGTAGTGCTAGGGAATGAAGATAACTGGAGCGTGGAGCAGAGACAACTTTTTTTTAAAAGCAACATAATTCATTTATTGATGGACTTTACTAACATATGGTATTTTGCTAATCTGGCAGGAACTTTTACAGTATCATGGGCAGAGGGTTTCAAAACTGAATGCATGTTATCATTGAGGTATGTTTTTATATTATTGTATTTGTTGTGTGTTGGCATACTAGTTTATGAACATGGTTCAGAACACCATAAACATGCTGCCAGGCATTTAACTGTAACGTTTTTAAGTAGATTTTGATTAGAAAGTAATGGATAGCCGAGAAACTTTTGTGGTTTGCTATAATGTATGTCTAAAAAAGCAAACTCACGATTTAATACTGCAAATACACAAATTCAATACACTATAAAATTATGGATCTGTCTCTCTGGAATTACTTCTTAATACTGCAAATACACAAATTCAATACACAAATACTATTTGTTTTTCTGTTGCCAAATTGTATTTGGATCTTTAAAATTTATTGAATAATTTTTAGATCCCATTAGTTGGTCTATTGGAATTACTTTGTCGAGGTTCGCTTTTGCTATGCAACTCGATTTCATTCAATTTGGATGGACCATGCAACAATCAATTGTGGTCTAGCTTAGGAAAATTTTGAAACATTTCCCATTGGTCTTCAACACATACGAACCTGACGTTTCATGTGCAAACTTGATTCACTTTTCTTACTTTATTAGCAAGCATTTTGCTTCTCTTTTTTACTATAATGAATCCATTTTGGTCTAACATAGATATGCATGTACAATATAGTACTTACTAAATACGGTATGATCGTCCGCTAATTTTAAGACTTATATTGCGAATTGTTTTGTAAGACAGTATTTACAGATAATGGATTGTAAGTTTACCATTACAGATAATGGATTGTAATTGTTTTGTAAGGCACAGTAATACTGCGCCAATCGGCTCAGTAATACTGAGCCGTTTGGCGCAGTTTCACGACGCCTTAGACTCAATAATATTGAGCCGTTTGGCTCGGTTAAACTGAGCTGAACGACTCAGTATTATTGAGGCTAAGGCGCAGCGAAACTGCGCCAAAGGCTCGGTATTACCGAGCCTAAGGCGCAGTAATACCTTGCTGATCGGCTCAGTAATACTTAGCCATTTTGCAGTGTTGTTGGTGTCCAAGTTTTGGACCATGTATGTGATGGGCATATGGATTGCATTAACATGCTAGCTGCAAACATTTATATAATGGATTGACAAAACAAAGCTGACAAAATATGAAAGATATCAGTATACATGGAAAAAAAGTGGGCTAGTATCTCTTTGCAGTTTTCCATCAAAAACTCTGACTCTGCTCATTTTCTCCTCACACCAATGTAGTTGATTGATGCTTATATCGGACATTCTTAGTACTCTTGATACAAGTTTCAGGTTTATTAGTCCCATCAGTATCTGCATTTGTTCTTCCTGTGTTAAGTTCCTCTTTCTTATGCATCTGTGTCTCCTACCGATATCCTTGAGCTTTACCTTTTTCTACAAAATTATGTTAAAAAAACAACAATATTTATATTTATTGCTTGAAAAGTTTGTTTTTTCTACTTAATAAATGTAAATTAAAGAACTTTGTTTGATCGGTTCACCATCTATATATGTAATCTCGCATCTTTTTCAATTCCAACTGGTTGTATAGTTAAAGTGAATACAAATCATGTGCAAGGCATGTTGTGTATAATGTATGTAGAATCACTCATGATTGTGATATTTTGAAACTCGTCATACACATTTCAAAGTTAGTTTGAGATTTATGGAACATTCAATAAATCTTGATAACGACACTTGATTCCTAAACTATAAAAATGAAAGAATCGACTGACTCACTCTTCTGTTGGCTTTCTTGAGAAATCGAAGGAAGGTAACATTGACTGAACTGGATCTCCTTTTCATAAATGCTTTAAATATATCTCTTCTGTTGGCTTTAAATTACACTGACTGATTTAAATTAGATTTAAATTCCTATGTTGTTTTATTTGATGTGATTTAAAATTAGATTTAAATTTTGAGACTGTTGTTTATTTATTTTCTACAGATGTCCTCCTACTCAAGGCCTTCGACTGATTATTGTGACTACTTCCAACGGTATTGTCCATCGGCCTATTCAGACGATTCGGGCGATCCTACTCAAATTGTTTGCTCAGCCGAATCTCAGACACCAACTCCGTTTAGCATCTACGAGAGAATAGAGTTGAGTTTAGAAAGAGATTTGGCATTATTAAGTGTTCAGAATGATATGGCATCGCCTACCAGATCGACAACACCTACAAGATTGCCACCCCTACCAACATGCTATGTTGGAGAAGCACAATCTCGAAGGTTGTTATGCCGTTGCAACATTGAACCAGTATTCAGAACATGCTATTTGAATAAAAATGTTGGTCGCCGATATTTTATTTGTGCAAACACTGGAACTCTTAGAGATTGTCGATTCATCCACTGGATTGACGAACCATTATGTGATCGTGGTGTGGAATTTGCATTGGAGGTTCTTGAAGAAAACAAAAGGCTTAAAAAGGAGCTTAAATTGCAAGATTTCATCAAGCTCAATAGACAAAAGATGTGTCAAAATTGAAAGGTATGACTTTAAACTTATAACATTTACTGCTATTTGAAACTTAATTGATGTTATTTCATTAAATGCACGCAGAAAGCAGTAGAAGCAGCAGAGAAAATGAGAAAAATTGGTGGTACAAGCTATGCAAATTTTTGGATGTAAGGTTCGTTATATAGCTGGAGTTTCGGGTTTGGTACTTGTAGACTTCCAATATGAAAAACATCTTGCATTATGTTAATTATGTATTGTTATTACTATGGAATCGGATATTGTATATATATTAAATTTAGTATCTTTATGTATTGAATTTTTTTGTTAGTTCATACTTTGTTGTTACCATGAATATGGATTTTTATTTCTTGTTGATTTGGTTACATGTTGCTATGTTGAGATAATACCATAACTGAATGAATGCATATTAAATAGAGCTTATGCTATCTTATATGCAAATATTAGTGTTGCATGTTACCAACGTTTATAAGTGTTGCGAATATAATATTCCCAATGCTTATAAGCGTTGTGAATGAAAATTTGCCAACGCATATAAGCGTTGCGACTGAATATTTGCCAACGCATATAAGCGTTGGGAATGAATATTTACCAACGCTTATATGCGTTGGTAATACATTGCCCCCCCCCCCCCCCATAGCAACACTAATAAGTGTTGCGGAAATTGTTTGCGACAGTTATACTCGTTGGCAATCACCTGTTTTGGTGTAGTGATTCTGCTAATCCTAAGAAACTTCTAACTTCCTTTGGAGTCGTTGGTTGCTTCCAACCCAAAATAGTAGAAATCATTCAGGGATCTACTGAGATTCCTTCTTCATATACGATATGCCCAAGAAATTTTACTTATTTTTTCCAAAAATGACATTTGGAAATTTTAGCTTTAAACACATTTCTCCTTAATATCTCCAGGGCAATCCTTAAATGCTCAGCGTGTTCTTCCTCGGTTTTTGAATAAATCAGGATGTCATCAATGAAGACTAACATAAATTTATTCAACACCTCACGGAATACTCGAGTCATCAAGTCCACAAAATAGGCTGGGGCGTTTGTCAATCCGAATGGCATTACTAACCATTCGTAAAAAGTGTCGGGTCCACGAAAAGAAGTCAAATGAATACAATCCTCAGCAATTCTGAATTTGTGAAAACCATAGGCTAAATCCATTTTTGAAAAAGATCAGGCACCATTTAACTGGTCAAATAAGTCATCTATTTGTGGCAATGGGTACTTATTCATGAGTGTTTGTTTATTAAGGACTCTATAGTCTACGCACAATCGCAAAGAACCGTCGGACTTTGCTACAAATACTACAGCTGACCCCCAATTTGAACTAGTAGGTCGAATAAATCCTTTTCTTAAGAGATCTTTGATTTGCTTGTTCAGTTCTTCTCTCTCTTTCGGAGCCATTCTTCGACTTGGATGGACAACAGGTCGGGCATTGGGTACTAGGTAAATTCTAAACTCAATTTCTCGGTGTGGAGGAAGGCTATTAACTTCTTCAAATACATTGGGAAAATCTCTAACGACAGATATAGTTTTTATGTCGGTATCAGGGTAACCTAAAGTATACATCAAGCTATTTCTTTTTGGGCCAGGATCAACACAAGATATTTCAATTATAATTTATTTAACCAATCCATTCCAAGTATAATTTCAAATTCATCAAAGTCAAGCATGAATAAGTTAAAAGGGAATTCATAGTGTGAATAGGTGATAGGAACATTTTTGCAATACAAACACAAGCTAGTAGGACCTCCTACTAGATTACTTACACATAAGGGTTCGTCAACAAATTTAGGTTTAAGTTTCAATTTTTCTACGAGTGGTTTTGAGATAAAACTACGTGAAGCACAAGTGTCAAACAGAACACGGACTAATTTATCAGAAATAAAAATATTACCTTCCAAAACATCCTTCCCTTTATCATTCTTCGAAGTCAAAGGCTCATCCTTGATTGCATAAACCTTTTCCACATCAGCTTTCTTTATTACGGGACAATTTATAATTATATGACCGGGTTTATGGCAGTGATAACATTCTGGGAGCTCTTGGTTTGGCTTCCTTGACTTCTTTGGCTTTTTACAGTCGCGGGAATGATGACCTTTCTCTTGGAAATTATAGTAGAGAACATCCTTTATATGATCTTCCTTTATTCCTTTCTTCTCAGCCTTCTATTCAGGCTTCTTCCCATGGAACTTTCTCTTCTTCCAATTATTATTACCATTACCTTCCTTAACTTCAGTACCCTTCTGCTTGTCAATAGTAGCATATATATACCCCATGTCTACCAAGTCAACGAAGGATTGTTTGATATGCGCAGTCATCCTCTCATGGTACTTCAATGCCATTCCCTTAATAAATCTTTAATTTTTCTTTAACGGAGTGTCTATCAGCTTAGGTCCAAAGCGAGAAAGCTCATTAAACTTATTTAAATACTCCTCGAAAGACATATCACCTTGCTTGAGATTCATAAATTCCTCGTACATCCTGGAAATTCCTGCCGAAGGCATATAACGTTCTTTGAAAATTTCTTTGAAATCCTTCCATGAAAAGTCGTCTTCTGATTTCCCTTGAACGATAGTCTCCCACCATGCAGCAGCTCCTTCCTGTAATTTCCATGTATCCAACAGCCTCTTTTGGTTATCTTCTAGGTTAAGTCCTCTGAAAATCTTCTCGCATGCGTTAATCTAGGCTTGAGCTTCCATGACATCATCAGATCCCTTAAATGGCTTCCCGCCCAATTTTGCGTAATTCTTATTCAGAACTGGAAGACAGGTTTGGGTCAAGGCTTGAATCGTAGTCTGATTAACTACGGTAACATTACGACTGTTGGTGGTGGTACTGCTTCCTCCTCGACGTCTGCCACTATAGCTTATTTTCTACTATCTCGATATAGTATGAAAATGCTGTTAGACATACGGACGAATTACCTTAGGAGTTATGAAACAGTTAAACTCTTTGCATTTTATTGGGCTCCACACATTCTAGGGTATTATTACCTCATTTCTAATGAGTTATCTAATGAGTTATACCCCAAAGCTTTGTATAAACCAAAGCTCTGATACCAACTGTGACGATCCGAAATTTCGACCTTCGAAAATCAACATTAATACCTATTTGTATTCAAATGTCACAGATTCAAATGTAGAATTCCTAGTTGTCTTGGGATATAACACATTAGAACAATCACAATGAAACAAAACAACTTCTCATTTATATAACATGAGATTATATCAGAGTTTACAATGGATACAACATCAAGGTGCAACGTTATTTACAATAACAAGATAACACAGAAGCAACGGAAATAACTAATCAAGTTGAATCCAAAACCAAACTTCATCTTCACCTGGATAGCTCCAAATTGTTGATGCCCACAAAAACCAAACGCTCCACAGAAACAGCTAAAGATGCTCCACGGCAATAGCAACTTCACCAAAGCAAAGACACACTAGAAAAAGCTCCAAGATGTAGGCTCCAGATACAGCTACTAAACCTAACACTAGGCTGCCTGTACGGAAAATTATGGGCACCCAGAGTTTTGTGGGAAAACAAATAAACTCCAGGTCAGTCATGAGACTGGTGTGAGAACTCAATATATATTTGTTATGTGCAATAAAATTCGCAATTCTTTTTAGAAAATGAAACTAACATAACGTCTCGCGGCACACACACAAGGTAAACGCACACATGGACGAGGTTTCTCCTTATGATAGTCAAACATGCTTGATACACAGAAACCATTTTCCATATTTTTATTAGTGCATAGTGTGAAAACAATTTTGCAAATAAATTTAT
This sequence comes from Allium sativum, assembly GCA_030737875.1. NCBI lineage: Eukaryota > Viridiplantae > Streptophyta > Magnoliopsida > Asparagales > Amaryllidaceae > Allium > Allium sativum. The sequence continues at coordinate 156,061,843 of CM060913.1, forward strand.
CAATCTTAACCAACATAATGTCCCGTCCCACTATGCTAACATATTCCTACAGGTAACCAGTCGGCTAAACAAATGAAATCATAAAAACTCGTAGTGGATAATGAATTTCCAACAAATGACCAGATAAAGGAACTTCCTTACGGAACCGATGGGTACGCCTATAAAGGGACGCCCCGAGAACCAAATCGGGCTCTCTGCCAACACGAGGCCGGATTACCCTTTAACTGGGTAACTTAGAGCATGCCTGAGTATATCGCTTCCTGGTCGTTACCAACCTTTAGACTGAGGCCTCGCAACATCAACATCCATATAAATAGTAGTTATCCACATAGGCTAATACATGGGCTCCATAACATAGTACACCTTTTATCTAGAAGGAAATGACTACCCTTAACCTCGCTGCATCTTTCCGGTTTTAGCCATTTACCGGGTTGTGAAGCTTGCTGAGGTCACGATTTCCACAAAGCTATGCTTAAACAAGCCATGCTTTGATCATCCATAGCTCACCACATAACTTAAGTATGCCACATTGTCCATTCACTACGCATCACTGATTTTTATCAATATATAACCTCTAAGCTCATGCATATTAGAGAAGGGTGTTAAGCAAGAGAATAAATTCTTCGCCACCAAGTAGATATATATTTAACAGAGATCAGTGCTACGCAGTCAATTACAATGTAAAACACACAATCCATACAAGTCCTTTCAGGGTCTAAACGAAACCACAATCCGGAATTCCTTCACATACGTTCGGGCTACTTGCCACTTAGCTGATATAAAATCCATCTGCAAACGGGAGCTACCCATTTGAGACATTCAGCAAGTCGTCCTTATGATATGAAGGGTCCCGGTCTTCAATATCGTCTTCAATGCCTTCAATCTCTCCACAATATCATATTATTACTTGGAATGGTTTTCAGACATAAATCCAATCCCGGTCTTTCCAAATAATAAACGTAACTTTAAAACCATGTGGGTATATAGGACCAAATCAAGTCTCAAATCATACTTCATGTTTGCAAACTCAAATTATATTTCAAAATACTTTATTACTAGTTAGAAATTATTTACTAAGGTTTGGAAAAGATTTATAAAGCTAGATCACTTAAAACTCAATATTTAACAAACTACGTTACAAAGGCGTTTCAAAGTGTTTCAAAACACTAATATTGGCTAGTTTAAGTAAAATTACTTTTGTGTTATCCAAAACTTCATGATTTTACCATAAATCATTTTTAAATAATTAATAATGATTTAACAAATTTTTTTCATATTTTTAAATAATTTATAGCAGCCATTTTATAATTATAGTTAACTAACTCCATTTATAGCGACCTTTTCTAAATTATTTTAAACATAACTTGAAAATTATAAGTCGAAATTAAAATTTTCTTTCACTCATTTGGAAGCTCTTGTTGATGAAAATCAAATGTTTTTCGTTTTGTGGAAATCTGATTTAAGTTGCAAAAGTTATAAGCATTTAAAGTTTTTAATAAAAGTACGCTGAATTCTACTATAAATTCAAATAGTTTCAAATTAAATTTTGAATTAACCATCTCGTCCGTCGGATCGGCTAGGGATAGCCAGGGAGAGCAGAAAACTATATTTTCCAAACTCAAGCCTAGACACTATCCTCTCTGTCATCCTAGAACGTTCCGGTATTTATTTTGACAAACTCTATTTTTTGACCATAATATAAATTCCTTCAAAACAATTTAGAAAACCACTCTCAACTTCAAAATAAATAAAGTATTCATTTGGTTCGAGACTTATTTGATATCCATATAAATCCACATATGTGTGTATAACAAGAATAATGCCCATATTATCACTAATAACAACCACGAAGCATCCATTCATCCATCACACGAGCATATATGGGTATATATATATCAGTGTATGTACAAGCGTTTTCCACTAAACGCTTATATTGCAATAATTACTAATTTACCATATCATCAATAACAATTCACACAGCATAGAAAGTGAACAAATACAAGTGTTGAGTTCTCACCTTGGGGTTCCACTCCACCAATCTTTATTGTAGGACCACTAGACCGATTATAGCTACCCAGGACTAACATAATTTCCTTGCCGACTCTTTATAAACTAAAATAATTATTAAGCTTCTTTTTCTTTTCCTTTTTAAGAGGAGGAAAGGTCAGAATTTTGGAGGAGGAGATGGCTTCAGCCTAATTTTGGGAGAAAGAGGGAGGAGATCAAGGAGAGGAATAAGGAAGAAAGGCTTAGGAAGCCATGGATTTAAGGTAAAGAAGGAGGAGAAATGGAAGAGAAGAGTGGAATGGTGTTTAAGGGAGGAAAGAAGGTATATTTATACATGGAATGGAAGAATATGGTAATGACACCTCTTAGGACATGTGTAAATCATGCATGGAATGTGGCATGCAAAATTACAAGTGTCTTAACACTTGTAATAAGGAGAAGGTAGGTGTTTTAAGTAGCATTTACCTTAAAAGGTTATGGAAACTAAGAGCAACACTTAATTCTAGTGTTACTAATTCATGTTATCGTTGACAAATCCGATCGAACAACAAATAGTATCAACAAATCACAAGCTTAATAATCATTGCCATATATAAAATCTATCATTTAAAATGTCAAAATTCCTAGACCGCCATAGTATTATTGTCTTATATGCAGTTTATTCATTGCATGTTGCTTTTACCTGTCTACATACTGAAAATCACTGGACTTACTAGGATTTAAGTCTGACCCGTTTTCTTTCATCTTCTTTTCTTTCGTTTCTCCCCCCAGGTAGTCAGGGAGGGAGTAGCTCAGCTCAGTTTGGACCGGTTCTCTTTCCAAGCTTGAAGATTCTTTGACGTATTACTTGGATCCTCTTATCTTTGGCTATGGTTGTGTTTGCACTTTAATTTGGGAACTTATGCTACTTTGCACTATTTTATGCTTCTTATATACTTGGAAGTTTTTGAATCAAGAATGAAGTTTTATGTAGTACTTTTAAGTATGATTGAGTCAATTGTTGTAAAAGCTTGACTGAACTACGTTGCTTATAAAATGACTTTGTTTTCCGCTGTTTTATTTGTCTGTCTTGTAATTTATCTGCGTCTTTTACCTATAACGCTTCACTGAAGTTAATGCATTCCCTTTGTGAGTGACATTAATGGAGGTGGGGTGTTACACTACCTCTCTAAAAAAAATTCATTTTAATTCGGATTTTGTTTCAAAATCCCATGACTCGCTTCCTTTGCCAAATTCACTTTTACCAATCCCTTTCAAATCCATTCAACTGTTTCCCACTTAAACTTCTCATTTTCAATTCCCTAATTTTACTTAATCCCATCATTAAGTAATGTTAATTGTCAATTTCACGCTTTAACATCTTAAACCACATTTGGATAACCCTGGTTACTATAAACCCCTTTTATCTTAATTCGGCTTCCATTAATTTCAATAATTCACGTAACATTCATTTTAGGCTATCGTGTACGCTTAAAATTCCTTCTATAACTTTGTTATAAAACTTAGCTTTAAAATAAACCTGTTCATAAACTCCTTCCACCATTCAATTAGATTTCATTCCAACTTTGATTACTTTTTAAATGAATTTCAATAAAAAGGTAATCTTCTAAATTATTATTTATTACATTAATAATTTATTTCGATTATTAACTACATCCGTAGTTAATTTCTTTATTAACTAAAATAAATAATAAATCACTTTTTAAAACTTCATTAAAATTAAATAAATACTCTTTAAACTATTTAATTAGATTAATTTAAAACAAACCAATTTATTAATCGATTCCAGTTAAAACAGTCGGTTTAGACAACTCAAACCCGGTTATCTCATTAACTCATTCCAATTCGTTCTCCCTTTAAATTAATTAAAAATATAATTAATTTAAATAATTCCATTAATTGTTTCTTGACAAACAATTATCCCATTTTGACAGTTTGGTTAATTTCTATTCACCAGTTTATAAATCTGATTAACATCAGAATTTACTCTATAAAATCAATTAATAATTAATTATAAATTTAAATAATAAGTAACAAATATTTATTTTCTTTTAAAATATTTTAATTCAAAATAATATATATTTAAAGATCTATCTCCAGTCATAAAATAAATTTTATAACTTCAGTTCTATTGATCCACCAGACGGTAAATCAATATAAACAAAACAATTGATTTTATAGGCCATTTGCTATCCAATACTCAACCAATACTGCCCATTGGTTAAAACAAAACACAGGTTAAATTTTCATCCAGTGATCACTAATCAAATCAATCACCCAATCATGACATCTCATATATGATAATATGAAAATAAATAATATATTTGAGGAATCCCGTTGGATCCCTCCAACCTGTTCTTCCTTGTATTCAAATAGATTATATCAACTCAGATCAATCGATGTCATTTAACTGATAATTTCTATAACAGTAAATAACAAATTCAGCATCAACCAATTAACAGAGCAATTCCAACAATTCAGATAATTAAACACGTTTATAAATAAACGTGACCAATAAGGCAAGTTACCTTCATTGGGTCCAATCATTAAAATAACGATTTGGTATTTCAGTGAAATTAAACAACAGTTTAATTTCATCGGTTAAATCAATAAATCAATATATAACTAGCGAATAGTCAACCATCAACAAGCAGAGCACACAAAATAAAAACCCAATTTATATAAAATATAAATGGGGAAAAACTGAGTGAGTTTAACCCAATTTGTCACTGTAGAAGTGGTAACTCTATAATTCAATTTGTTGTAATAAAACTATGTCACTATAGAAGTGGTAAGTGAGACTCTATAATTTAATTTCTTGTAATAAAACTATGTCACTATCACTATTGTTATGTTTTACAAAAGTCCTAATTTTATTGCATTTACCTAGTTCATTTAAATGCCAACCATTCCAACCGATGTATTTCATGATCCAAATGTTCAAACACTTTCTAATTCCTTGTTTCCTATATAGCTAAGCATGGAACTAGTGGACACGTCACTTGATATTGAAGAACAATAAGAGCTGCCTAAGCAAAATGTTGAACCTGAGTTAGAGCTAACGGCTCTAAGACGCGAGGAAGTAGAAGCACCATGGAGTTGTGCATTCCTCATTACTTACCATCCCGATTGATGAGACTTAAGCTTAACCGATCAGTTTTGGCCCCATCTTGGCATGGGGGTGTAACAAAAAAATCAACCCCATGAACCAAAACTTCGAAGAGTTTTTCCAAGTTCAACCAATCTTGGTCTACCATGTCCACATAATGCTCAACCCTAATAAGATCAGAATTCATTCCCTCCATAGAACCCATATAAGATTACTGCATTTTATGTCTCTAAGAAATGCACATTCCTCATCCAATAATGCATGTGCAACACCCTTCCCGTTTCCACTCCATGTGAACTGCATGCATATTAAAAATTACTCCAATTAACTTTCTGTTACACACATCAAACACTCTAATATCATATGTTGTACACCGATGCACATCAACTCCTACAAAATTTCTCACGCCTTTGATGAACCAACTCCCCTCACCCTCATACACTTCGGCATCTCACTAATTTCTTTCACCAATAGACAATTCTCCTCTATAACACGAACTGGCACTCTTTTAGCTACATCAACTGAATTATACCATAATCCACATTTTCCCCTGAATCATTTATTGCCTGTCAAAACTCCTCTCCTCACACCGCCAGCATCACCTTTCAGTTCTGTATCCTATTTGGCACTATCTTCCTTAAATAGTATCAAAACCTATCCCCAAAAGAAATTTTTAACCTCGTTATTCAACATAAAAACTTGACCATCCACTTCAACACAAGCCTTCCTACACAAGCACTCATCCATAGACTTATTCAAATCAATATTTTAAGTTCGAGCCCTGGACAAGATGTTCCCATGAAACACTGACCCCCTAGCCTGAATCTATTATTGTTGCTTGCATAGATATAGAGCTTACACATGCTAGTTTAAATTTGCATATCAATTTCATCCATCACCCAATCTAGAAAAAAAAACTATTCTGGTGCCAAAGTCATCTGTGAGTTTGACGAGTGTCTGAAGTTGGGCAGATTGAACCGTTTGCAATGAAATTTGTGTGTGATAATTCGGAAAATATTAAATCTGCATCAACCAATCTATTCATTCCTACCATTTCAAGGATCATCTTCTAGCATGTACCCTGCCTTGCCTCTTCGACCTTATGTGTGGATTACTCTCTTATTGTGATTGCTCTGACATAGTATTCGACTAGAAGTCTTCATTGAAAAGACAACAAATGTGTACAAGTAGCCAACATTCGTTCTTGTATTAAACTGGAGACCATCTACCAGCATCGGCTTCATAGGCGTACATTTATATGATAATTGAAAAATGTGCTCTCATGTTTCTACGTTGGTGTATTAGCGCATGTGCATTCATTCTTGTTGATAGAGAAAATTGGGCGTGATGTACATTTACGTCCATTTGTCACAACCAAACAACCTTGGCGGATCTCGACCTTCGTCAGCTTTGTAAATTGTTCCTTCGCAATGAAAATACATCGATTCCCCATTGAGTTGACTTATCCATGAATTGGTAAGAACTGAACTATTAGAGGTTCAAGAGCGTTATAAGCAAGATAAGGTTAGACTATATATTCATTTTTACCACCTGGGCATAGGTGTAGAGGTTCGAAGGTAAAGAAGAGTACGATGAAGTAGCGGGAATGTTGTGGCTTGACAAGGGAGAAATAACATAGTCAGTAGACGTCATTACTGTTCTTTTCTTAGCTTTACTAATGCAATACTTATAATAACCCAAAATCTCGAGTATAGCTTCATACCATGTCATCGGTCGTCCTAGGTTTTATTCAAATCCTAGTAGCAATAGAAATTTGGCTCGATTTTTTTTTAAAAGAAGCATAAAATAATATTAGTCAAGAAATCGTTCTAACACCATCTAAATTATAGTTCTGAAGAGATATCAATCATATGTCATAGAATCGCATCTAGAAATAACAAATTGATAAAATGAAATGGATAAACATAAGAGAAAAAAAAGAACACAATTTCTGAAGTGGGTCGATAAATTGCAGTATGCATCCATTGTATCAATTAGTGCTTTATTAATGAATTCACACTAGACCTATCAAGATCACAAGTATAACTTGAGTATCCTTTTCAATGTTGATAGTGGCAAAGTCATTTTTAGGTGTGAATAACTAATTGTCAAGATCAATAGGTGCAGAATTCCCTTTTCTATTGAAGGTAGCTTCCATTTATAGTGTACTTTTTTTTAGCCTTAGATTTGTCGGACCACAATTGGATTCATCAATCGATCAACTCAATAAGAAACAAATCAAGAAAAAATGGTCAAAACACAGTATGGATGGATCTCTATAGACCTACACATGAATTGATATTGATCCATGACCTTGATCAATTCTTTATGATTTCTCTTATATTTTCTTCGTTGTAGATGCTTCATTCCTTGATGCGGTCTTCTTTTTATAATTCTAAGTTTGCATTTATTGAGAAAGTTGATTATGTAGGGAGAATATGTGTACTGGCACCAATCCATAGACTAAGCCAAAATTTACATTTTCTTCTTTGCATTGTGATATTTGTCATCACACAAGGTATGAAGTTAATTTCCAACTTTTGATTTATCGATATCAATCAATGGCTTAAGCAATTTCCCGCCTTTTTCCTTTACTCGCTCTCCATGCTCGATCGTGTTGAAGTCTAGTATCCATTCTTCCATCATTTCACACTTCAACTACACTGAAATGTCACTTAATCGACGTGCTACAAAACACACGCACACGTATGCATATACATCCAAACATGTGCATATGTGTGTGCATGTAACACACACATCCAAACATACAGTCATGCATCAAAATATCAATTTTTTTCTTTCATTTTTTTTTTTTGTATGTATGCACGCTTGCCTCTTTTTAGACTGAAGGGCAAACTTTGAAAAATAAATAAATTGAAGAATAGTGCTAAATATAACTAGCATTTTATTCACTGAAAAATTGAATATAATGTCAGTTGTAACTAGTTCTTTGATACAGTGTAAAAATTGAATATTATGTTAGTTGTATTTAGCATTTTCATTCAATCCAATTTTTTTTCAAAGTTTACCATTCAAACTAAAATTGTAATTAACTTGGCGTCCCTCGGTCTATTTTTTTTTCAAAATTTGTTCTTCTCCATTTATATATATATATATATATATATATATATATATATATATATAAAGAGAGAGAGAGAGGGGGGGAGGGAGGTTCGATGACATCCCAAAAATGGAGCATCCCTCTAGCCTACCACTATTTCACCACATATTTCCTCTCTCTCTCTCTCTCTCCAACAACTAACTCTCTCACTTCTCCCACTAAGTTTAATTAATATAAATGAGAGGCAAAAAACAGAGGGCCAAAGGGGTGCTTCATTTTTGGGGTGTTATTCTCTCTTCCCACCAACTTTTTCTCTCTTCGTTAACTTATTTAAATATAAATGAGTGACTCAAATTGAGGGGCAATCGAGATACCTGAAATTGGATTTTCATGGAGCGTGCTACATACATATACATACATACATACATACATACATACATACATATATATATATATGTGTATGTATGTATGTATTTATGTATATATATATATATATATATATATATATATAGAGAGAGAGAGAGAGAGAGAGACGAGCGTTCAATGGCACCCCAAATAGTGCAGCACCTCTTTAGTCTTCTTAATTTCCACCACACATTCCTATTTCTCTCTCCTTCCACTAATTCTCTCTCCCCCACTAACTTAATTAACTATAAATGGGTGGCTCTCCTTCGGATGCAAAAGGGGTGCCAAGAATTTGGGGTGCCATATAATCCCCCTCGTATATGTGTGTGTATGTGTGTGTGTGTGTGTATATATATATGTGTGTGTGTGTGTGTGTGTGTGTGTGTGTATGAGCGGCTATTTAGACACAAAGATTTAACATAGATAAGAGAACATAAAATCTTAATTGTTGAATCAATTTGTCTTTATATGAGGGGTGGAGATCATGGGGCAATCTAATAGTTGAGATTTTGTGTCTTCAAATTTGTGTCACCCAAAATTTATATGAGGTAGATTCTATGGCACCCACCTCAAATGCCCCTCATCCTAAACCACTCATTTATATTTAAATAAGTTAGTGGGGTGGGGGAGAGAGAGAGAAAGAGTTAGTGGGTAGAGAGAGAAAAGGAAATATGTGGTGAAAATCAGGGGTAAAGGGTTGCTGCACTGTTTGAGGTGCTCCTGATCCTATCTCATATATATATACACACACACACACACACACACACACACTAGAGCGTTCAGTGGCACCGCGAAAATGCGGCACCCCAATAGCCCTCCTGAATTCTACCTTTCACTGTTTTGAGATGAACTCCACCGCATCCCTGTTTTGCATCATCCCAAAAGCACATCTATCTTCGTCACATGTTTCTATTTAAATAATGATTTGAGTGAGAAAGAATTAATAGATGGAGAAAGAGACACAGAACTTCCAGTTGAAATCAAATATCATTGTGAGATGTTGCACCGTTTGGGGTGAAACCGAATGCTTATATGTATGTATATCCAGATTGAAGCGAACATTTGTTACCATGTTATGTTCATTATGAGATCATTTATTTATCATCTATGCAGGACTGCGACCTCAAAATTTGCATTTCAAAGCAATTATTAAAATAAATGCTTTTGTTTGCCTTTTCGAAATTGCAAAATAGTTTGAAATTATTCCGGATTTTACGTAAATGAACTTGCTAACGAATTTGACATATATAAGAAATCATTTGAATATGGAATTTTTTGGTTAAAAAGACGGATGATTGATTGACCAATATTCAGAATAGAGACCATATAACCTTGTTCAAACCGCTTTGAGTTTCTCATTCTCTATTTACGTTATAACTTAAACTGTGTGATTCTGCTCTCCTTTTCCTTAATTAATCACTATCTATTATACAAAATATAGACACCGTAGTACATAAAACCAACATAATTTACTTGGCATAAGCTTGAGCACCTTTAATTCGAAATGTGAATCTTAACTCCAAAAAACTAAAGTAGTGTTTGATTTACCCTTTTAACTTTGGATTTTATGTTATGAAAACCGCGCCTTTGCGGAAGTGACCATGATCTTATTCATCCAATTATTTAAAGATGATTTCTATGGAAACAAACACAGATATGAAATCACACGCAAAAACACAAGATATTCCACCCAACCACCCTCTTTATTGATTCACAAAAAAAAAAAAAAAAAAAAAAAAAAAAAAAAAAAAAAATTGTTTACACTCAATGGATCAAAACCAACAATAAACAAAATTACAAGAATCAATAACCTTATTGAAAAAGGGAAAGAATATCTATATGACTAACACTCTTTGTTGGAGAAGGAGAATAATGAAGAACGACGGCTAAGCCTTGGATTAACTAGAGGCACCAATCATCTCTAGGGCACCAAGCCCTAGAGGCACGCAGCCGTCACTCTATTTGGTCATACATTAATCCAACCCAATGTGCTTCTTTTATAGGAGAATAGAAGGCCTAGAAAAAATATCTAATTTTCCTCTTAGAGATACATTAGGAATATATCCCCTCAATACTTGCAGATAAGTCACAGAAAGACTAGATCAAAATCCAGCAATAAATCCGCTCAAACACCAAACTGCTCCTTCTAACCTTCTTTCTGTTGCTGCACCATCTCCTCTACCGCCAAGCACATCCACGCCTCGTCTCTATCAACATATATGATTTTATATCACAAATCACAACACTTCACCTTGATATGAAATCACATCAACAACAAGTCAACCGACTTCCATGGACATGTGAAATCACCATCACAATGCTCCACCTTAATCTGAAATCATATCAACACTCCAACAATCACCAAATAAGTCATCTAGCTCTTTCAATGACACCTTCTCTCAATTAAACCAACCTCGATTTCCGGGCAACGAGATATACCCCCACAACCTCGATCTCAGGGCAACGAGATACGCCCAGTCGATTTGAAAGGACTACGACCACACCTCAATTACAAACACAACTCACCGCCTGCAAAAGATGCATCTACCACCTGAGCTGCACCATGCATCAACCAACGGTCTAAAAGTGCTTGTAATTCCACAACGACTCTCGTCTACCACTTGATCTGAGCTCCTTCCTCGATCACTCCGGATCCCTCGAGCATCATCAACATGAAGACCCTGTCGAACACATCAGCAGTGACCAAATTAACCCCTCCACCTTGTTGTGGACTAGGTTCTTCAATCGTCACTCGCCTGCCACATCGACACTCGTCTACTACTTGACCTGAGCTCTTTCCTCGATCACTCCTGATCTCTCGAGCATCATCAACGTGAAGACCCCTGTCGAAAACATGAACCGAATCACCGAGGTATAGGCAAATCAAACCAATTGTCAACATCTTCGTCTTCTTCCATCTTCCCCATCCACATCTGAGGGCTCCTCTTCATCTCCATCAACCAAACAATTGAGGTCGTCAAATCTCCAATCAAAATTAGTCATCACCAACAGCGCCATCATATCCGACGTAAAAAAAAATCGATTTTTTAAACAAAAAATCAATTTTTCCAATCCAAAATCACTCTAAGTTTTGCAATGATCTAGCTCTGATACCAACTGTTATAAAAACCGCGCATTTGCGGAAGCAACCATGATCTTATTCACCCAATTACTTAAAGATGATTTCTATGAAAACAAACACAGATATGAAATCACACGCAAAAACACAAGATATTCCACCCAAGCACCCTCTTTACAGATTCACAAAAACAAATTTTGTTTACACTCAATGGATCAAAACCAACAATAAACAAAATTACAAGAATCAACAACCTTATTGAGAAAGGGAAAGAATATCTAGATGACTAACACTCTTTGTTGAAAAAGGAGAATAATGAAGAACGACGGCTAAGCCTTGGATTAACTGGAGGCACCAATCATCTCTAGGGCACCAAGCCCTAGAGGCACGCAGCCACCACTCTATTCGGTCATACATTAATCCAACCCAATGTGCTGCTTTTATAGGAGAATAGAAGACCTAGAAAAAATATACAATTTTCCTCTTAGAGATGTATTAGGAATATATCCCTCAATACTTTCAGATAAGTCAGAAAAAGACCGGATCAAAATCTAGCAATAAATCCGCTCAAACGCCAAACTGCTCCTTCTAACCTTCTTTCTGTTGCTGCACCATCTCCTCTACCGCCAAGCACATCCACGCCTCATCTCTATCAACATATGTGATTTTATGTCACAAATCACAACATTTTATCCATATGAAAATACAAACAACGCAATCATAAAAAACGATAGTTTTAGAAAAGGAAATTAACACAAAAAGAAAACAACATTTATTCATTTTTCATCTTTTGAGAAATGATGAAGGAACGAAAGACAACTCATCTCTTCGTCGTTCTTTCATCTCCTTAGTTGTCCCCTTTGTTGTTCTTCCATTACCTTTGTCGCTCCTCAATTCTTTTGTTTTTTAATTAATCATGAAAACTCAAAACACAATACAAATCAAACACCATCTCAACTTTTTGATGCAAGTCAAGCTTCAAACGCCCAAGCTTGGAATGGTGATAAGTAACATCTGATGACAATGTTAAATAGAACATAAACATAACATTGATACATTTCTTTTCAACACCGATACATGAACTTTTGTTAGTGATAACCAACATCTGATGACAATGTTAAATACAACATTGATACATTTCTTTTCAACACCGATACATGAAAACTTTTGTTAGTCGTCTATAAATAATAAAGCAATGATCTATACCCTCACTCTATCTCAAAAACAACCCATCATCAATCCATACATGACGAAGTGGAAGTACAAAAAGAAACAAATAGAATTCCCTATCCTTCATAACAGCCGTTCTTTCCACTGGCATTTAATCTTTCTATGTTTCTCCTGTGTGTTCTCTTGCGGTTAAGGACATGCATATATACAACGCTTCATCATGCCTGTCAAGGGTAATGTCACTAAAACGTTACCGTCTTGAGTTGAAATGCATAGTCACAAAAATACAAGGTTTATAAATAGCTTACCAGCAAAAGAGGGATGGAAACTAGGACTAACGATATACAGTACAAAGATACAGATATAACTGCTCCAGCAATTATATTATGCAAAAGCCGTGGGTTGTCTTTGTTAGGTACAAATGCTACTTTGAGCACATTTGTCAAATCGAACACTCGATATGATATCTAAAACAAGCATGACAAGTTAAGAAATAGGGGCAGTAACAAGTAGTGTAGAACTATATTTTCAACTGATGAGAGTTGTAGGTACTTACAAACAAGTAAATTGCAGTTACCAACATGAAATTGAGCAATGGATAATCCGGGATGAATGAAAGTAGCCATTTAGGTTGACCGTTGGGCACACTTGATCTGCGGAGTACAGACACAATTAGCTTTGAAATGCTTTATATTCTTATGAAGTATAAAATGCACCTACGTGCATCTGATATCCAAAGATATTTACTTCAAATTTAATATAAAAAAATGAATGGATGGGCATGTGCTGTATGCGCAAAGGTTCTGGTAGTCACAACTTCAATTTCAAATTGTTTTGTTGGTGGTACCGATGATAAATTGATATTAAATTCCCTTTATGGGCAGTTGGAAAAAGAATGGTGGTGAATGTTTCAAATCAACGGTGAGATTCTGCTGATAGACATGGACAAAGATATTTTCGGAAGTAAAAAAAAAAAGGGAGATGAAAATCATGTTCGCTGAATTTTCTTTATTAGTAGTAGTGATGTGAAACTGACAAGTTACGTATCATGTGTTCGCCAACAACGTGTAGGGAAACAAGATCAATTCCTTATAATTCAACAAGTCAACATGTCTAGCAACTACTTGTAAAAGTAGGAATGTCAATGGGCAGGTTGGGGTGGGTTTTTGTGACCTAGACCCATCCCAGATTTTTAACATCTCACACCAAACGCATCCCGTAGACCTAGTATGGATCTAAATTTCGCACCGTAGGCCCGGAATTCGAACGGATTAGGGTAGACCCGGCAACCATCCCTTCTTCGAGACGTGGTGAGGTCCTCTATATGTTCATTTAAAATTATACAACAACGCACATACATTTTTTGAATTTATAAGAGAGATTGTCATTAAAGGGTACATCAAAATACAAATAACAATGTGTTTACAATGATAAAGAATTATAGTATAAACGTACAATAATAGTTCAAAATATGTACGTATGTTATTGTATAGTTGCTAATGTTAATGATGCAACTTAATACCATGAAAATCATATAACTAAATGAATAGAGATTACAATATTCATGTGATAATCATTTTTGTCTAAAAAGAATAACGAGTCATTAGTATAGTAATATAGTGATGTAGCACGATCAAAGTAATGAGGATCGGGTTGAGGATGGTCAATCGCGCTCCGAACCGACCCTAGATCCGCAACTCTCAAAGATAAGTCATGGGTTATCAAAACAAGGACGGGTCCACCATGTTTAGACCTAGACTTACCCTCATTGTCATCCCTACTTAAGTAGGCATGTTTTTGTCAACAAATATACGTATGTTATTGTATAGTTGTTAATGATGAAACTTAATACTATAAAAATCATATAACCAATTGAATAAAAGATTACGATACTCATCTGATAACAATTTTTGTCCAAAAAGAATAACGAGTCATCATTATAATCAGTGTAATTTATAGCGCATAGCGCAAGGCTTGCGCTATGCACTATAGCACGCGCTATTGTGTTTATTTAGAAAAAAGAAGTGATCAAGTATGTTTTGCCCAGCTGAATTTTGTTTTTTGTTTTTTTGTGCATATTTTGTGTCATATTCAAACCGTTCAGAACTCCAAATACAACCACTACCATACTTTATGCATGTATTGAATATTTTTTATACAAAATGTAAAATTATATTACAGAAAATTTGATAAGTTCATATTGTACATTCAAAATAATTGACGGATATAATATATTTGTATCTTACAAATTTAAAATTTATTCTTATAATTGTGAGTTATAATGAGATTTATTTCTATTTATCAACTATGGTGATACAAAACTCTCAGAAAAATGCATGAAAATAGACTTTTGTACAAAATTTTAAAAAAAATTACTAACAAGTACTAAGAAAAAAATAATAATTAAAAAAAGTTGTAAAGTGAAAATAAGATCAAGTGAAAAAAAAATGAAGTCTACAATAAAAAGATTCAAATAAATAAAAGTTAAACATGATTCAAGTGTACAATAACAAAAAATGGAAATTATATTATGCTTCTAAAATTTTAAAACATATTCACTATTTCATCTAACCATAATCATTGATCATTATTTAAATGATCACCAATCTCTTCTTTCGAGTCATACTTTATGACATTTTTCCTTTGAGTCATTATAAATACAATAGCGTGCTATTTTGGGCTTAATTCACTGCATTTAAAAAAGAGACCAAAAAAAATAGCACGCTATATAGAGCTATGGGCTATTTTGCACTATGATAAAATAGCGCGCTTTTTTGCGCTATAGGGAATTCTTGCGCTATTATAAGTGCAATAACGCAAGCACTGCGCTATGCGCTATTTGTCGCTATAGCGCACGCTTTGATAACACAAATTATAATATTAAAGTGATTTAGCAAGACCAAAGTACTGTGGGTCGGGTTGAGGCTGGTCAGTCGTGCTCTGATCCGGCTCTAGATCCAGAAAGAACAAGTCATAGGTTGTCGAAACACGGACGGGTCTACCATATTTAGACCCTGGACCTACCCTGATTGTCATCCCTACTTAAGTAGGTATGTTTTTGCAAACAACCTATAAGAAGACAAAATAAGTTGCTTAGAAGTTAACAAGTCATGAACAACAAATACGTACCTGAATTTCGATTCTCGACTTTTACAGCTAACTCCTTTTTACAGTTTCAACTTATTACAACGCTTTTTACAATTTACCTACAATTTGCTTAAAAGTTGCTATCCAAAACTACTTTTAATAGTTACAAGTAAGTTATTTGTGAATGGTTTAATTATCTTTGTTACAAAAGTTTGATACCCGAAATGCTTTTACATTCATGTCCTAGAAAACTACATGAGTGGCCAGTAAACAATAAAATGCTAAGCAGTCAAAGTTGTTGTGGTAAAATCATAGTATTATCATTTTACGAATGAATTTACATTTTGGTCCATAAGAAAAACGAATTGCAACAGTAGGCCTATTTAAAAACGTACTGCAAAAATTAGACCTCATTTTGAATAGTCAAAGATTTGCACATGAGCACTTTAAAAATGCACATGCAATTTGCTGAAATTGAAACTGAATATGTGCTCTTTAAAAGCGCACAAGCATAGATTTTTAAAATGCACATAACTAAGGGCTGTTACGGTAACGGTAAATTTACCATTACCATACCATTACCAGTCGATCGGTAACCATTTTTGATTGAAATCGGTATACCAGTTAAAACGGTATGGTAACGGTAAATTTACCATTTTTAACGGTAAATTATCGGTAACGTTTCTTCAATACCAGTGGTAACGGTAATTTTACCAGTTACTTCAAAACATAAGTATACTCATCTGATATGCTTTATTATATGCACGTAGAACCAAATAAATGATTATATTTAGTTCAATAATCAGATGAAATAATTCCAAATACCCTTATTTTCTTTTTCATTTATGTTTTTTATAAACTAACACTACATATATTATAATAAAGATGCACCGTGTACAAAAAATATGTTAAGATATAAACTTTGATGGACAAACGGTAATTTACCATTACCAGTGTAACGGTTACCAGATTATCGGTATACCAGTCACCGGTATACCAGTTGATCGGTAACGGTAAGCAATTCTGGCTTACCAATAAAAACGGGTACGGTAACGGTATTTGTCAAACGGTAACGGTAACCGTTACCATAACAGTTAAGCACTTCCAAAGTGCTCACTGCTCGCAGAATTTCTTGTCATTTGTAGATGATACATATTTATCTAATAAATTTTATTCAAGCTTATGGTTGATTCATTTTTCTCCTTATATACAAAGCTATCATGTGAATTTAGTCAACCGCAGCCTAATCATTTTTTCCATTGTAGTTAACGTCGTGTTAATGAATGATCAAAAAACTTTTGTACTGGCTATCAAAACATATTATTTGCTTTTGCTCTTGGCTTATTAGATCATTTGTCCAAATTCTTAGCTCAAATTGTTAAATTCAGATGAACTTTCCCCTTGTTAATAGTTTGTCCAAATTAAAGTGGTTTTAGTTTTACAACGCATGACCCCTTATTCAGCCATTATTATCAGTGTACTGGAAAACTTGTACATGCAAAATATCCTGACATATGCATGCATAATTTGTTACATGGACGGAGGCCAAGGATGGCAATCACTTCTCCAATGTAGCTGTACTCAAATGCTCCTATGATGATACCAAATGTGCAAGGACTATTAGGCTTGTTGACTCAATATTTACTCCAAAGAGTAAATCGTTGCATTGCATATGTTACTGATATCCATCAACGATTGACAGAAACAATTTTGCAGTAATTCCAAGACATAAAACATAAGTTTATAATTGTATTCAAATATACTTTGATCACATACCTTAGCCATATGTGGAACTGGGAGATGTATGTCTCTAGTGTGACCTTACCAAGCCATCTACAAAATGTTAGGAAAAAGGTAATATAAGTAGGATATAAAGCAACGCTCCATCAAAATATACAGATATAAGTTTAAGAAGGGTAAGACTTATCACATACGCAAAGAGAGTCAAAGAGAAGTTGCGAAGCTGTTGCATGCAATTACGCAAGCAAATGTACACCCTTTAAGATTGAAAACATATAAATATCTAGAAGATAGCTACTAAGAAATATGGTATTAATAAGATAATTCATACGTGATAGGGATCCATGAAGTATAAGGGTGATATTTGTTATATGTAATTTTGTCTAGTTTGTAGATGAACTCGTACCACAAATAACCAACCTGCAATAATAAACAAAAGTTCATCGATAACAAAGCAAGGCCAATCATAAAAAGAAAACAAAGTATATGACTTTACCACTAAGGCAACTGTAACAATACTTGTTTTTATTGACATCTTCCGTTTAGGATCAGATTCTTCTAGCCTATCCATCCATCTTTCAACCTGTTTCACAAATGTTAGTTGTCAAATAGATGTCACCTATCTTTATAGAGCACCTATAAACCACCAACAGCATGTACATATCTAACAAACACCAAAACTTGCAAACTTTACGGCAAATAAAATTAACAGGTGAAGTAGACAATGAACACGAATAATGCTAGTCCCTTGGCTTTCTCATGGGTCTTGAAGCAAATCTCCTAGTGATATATGCTTACCATCAATTTTCAGAAAAAATAAATACAGTCGATGCCGACAGAAAATAAACTCACAGTTGGGTGATAATATGCATAGATCATCCCAATAATCCAGATATAACGGTCAAGTCCAGATCTGAAGTGCCATTCATGCAAGAGCGGGAGGTTTGCTTTAGAAGGTTCAGCATCTTTATATCCTGCATTCACAATGCATGCATAAAGATTCAAGCATATAACAATACTAGATATCAGTTACAAAATCGCTACCATAAGAGGCACTTACCTACTAAAAAGGTAAAAGGAGCCCATACAATATCAAAAACTCCAGGAACTTCCCAAATCAAAATCACCAAGAGAAAGCATGAGACAATCTTCACTGCCATAACTGACCCATTCTCGTTGTATTTGTTGAAAATACCAAGTGCCCCATATACCATTAGCGTAAAAAGAGTGTGCATTGGACAGATGTAATACAGCATGTAATCATTGTTTAGGACAATGCAACAGAAGGCCACAAAAAAATTTAGCCTCCACATCATCTGCATTAATAAGCACACAAACATTTTACATTTACCACAGATGCTGAATTACAAAAATGGACTCTAGCCCTCTTGTAGTTTGGTTGTGCCTCATTTAAATTAGCCCAATAAAGTAGCCTGATAGTAAGTCCTACCTTCAGATCTAATATGTTTGCCATTCTGATATATTGTATTTCAGCGCTTAGTAGCATCCTTGTCAAAAAAGATTAAAAACTTGCTATATTTCATTTCAAATCAAATGTATCCAACTTGACTCGATTAATATCAATATATTCAAGATGCTCGTTTGATTCACAATTCAAAACTATTGTAATTTAGACATATTAATGTTAAAACAAGCATGCTGATATCTGGGGGAAAAAAAAATTAAAGGGGGGGGGGGGGGGGAGTGTTGGGGGCTGGGGGCGTATAGCTCATATATATGTATGTACATAATGTTGAATTATCACTGGAGAATCGATGCTTTTGCATACCTAACTGTTGCTTGATAACCTACATCTACATGGAGCCAAAAATTCATACATATAAGCATGTACAATGACAATATGAATCTTTTGAATTCATTCAAGATTTGAATCCAGTTTTGATTTGAAAATCAAATTTATGATTTACGTTTTAATTACCATATTGAAGACATTGCTTAGTAAGTTGGTTACTGAGAATGGAGTTTCGGATCATGCAATTTTAAAAAGACAGGGTTGCTCATGGTCAACTTCAGAGGTGTAAACGATAAGGCATAAAATGGCAAATGTGTGGTTCACCATGATTAACTGCCAAAATTATATTTCATGATTAACAACATATTTCACTGTAAACGATAAGGCATAAAATGGCAAACATGTGGTTCACCTGGGCAAATCGGGCAAGGCTAAAATCCTTTCGTATGTAATAGTAAGAGAAGTTTCCAAATCCAGTCATCCATACATAAGCAGCAATGAATACACGTATTGCATTGTAAATCTCCGTAGCAGCAAAGTAATGGTACAATAAAAACAAGACCTGCAGAAATACCATATGATGCAAAACTGAAAATAAATTCAATATTTATCTTTAAATATAATAAACAAACCTGCATCCATCCTTTCCATTCCTCTGTTTGGTGCCGATTCAAATAAAGTATGGCCTTTCCAGAGAATGCTGATTTGTCGTGGTGCTTCCTGAGGGAAGTGAGGGCCGATGCTATGATGAGAAGAATGTAGAGAAAGAGGAAAAGATCACGGCTGTAACTCTAGTGGGAAAGCATTAAGAAATGTTATTATTCACCCGAAATATGCCAACTGAAAACTATGAAAAATTGCTCTTTATTTGCTCTCCAGATTATCAAAGAACATGGTTGTATGATTTTACAATCAGAATATATCCCTCACAGAAATCAAATTCAGTTTCATGTTTAAAGCAAAGCCGCTGCCCCAAAAAAGAAAAGAAAAAAGAAAGAAATAAACACTGCGCTTTCTCTTAATTTCCCTTGTAGACATTCAACTAGTTTTATTGGAACACAAACAATTTACAAGATACAGAGATTAGATCTACGTAAGAAAGAAAGAAAAATTGTGTGTGCACGTCTATGTGTGTGTAACAGATTAAATCATACAACACACCTTCGTTGATTCTGAAAACAAATTTGTTCGATCACAAAGGTAGAAGTAAATAAGAGTTGCCCCAAACTCTGACCTGCATGCACATGAAATATAAATACACAACAGAAATCATGAGTATGATACTTTATACTGGGCAAAAGAAATCATAATGAGTGTTTACATGGATCGTAATATTGCTCGATTTTCAAGAAGAAAAGAATCATCCATTGTTATAAACCTACACATCAAATATTAGAACAGTAAAGTCAAAATCGAAGCGGACATGGATATTTTGAATTCCTGATTGATTTATATTTAGTACCTGATCAAGTTTGTTTTGGTGGAAGTATTTTGATATTTAATAGATGGTGATTTCGGTAAACCACCATCAATCAATGCTGCCCGATCATCTTCTTTAATTGATCCATTTTCTAGTTCAGCCAAATTGGCATCTGAATGGCTGCAAGTATGACAAAAAACTGATTTAGACTTGTTACATCTGGTTATCAAAATATCTCATCAAAGTATGCATCCCATTGGTCACCTTCAGCGATGCTCACGTTCCATAAGAAGCGTGAGGGCATACAGTTTTCATGTAGGTTGAAATCATTAAGAAATGCGAGCTAGTACACTTCATGATTGAAACCATGAGCTCACCATCACAAATAAGTGTAGGACTAGCATTCATTGTTCATGAAAAATGTGTCATTTCACAGTCCATAAATAGGATTAGACGAGTGTGAGGCACTTCTAGGTTCTAACAATTAAGCTTGCATACTCCATTTAGATACACAATACAACAAGATATATTTGCAATACGTATTTGGTTGACATCTCCATTTATTTTTGCTTATCAAAAGGTATCTGAGAGTTGAGGACATTTCTAAATAAAAACACCAAAGAATTTTCTATCAACTGAAATCTGACAAGCTCGATTTCTAAATATCTACATACTCTGCTGCAAAGTTCCTTTAACCAAAGATGATTTATCATGCAAAATGCATTTGATATTTTTTTCCCTTCATTTGCAGAAAACGACTTACACTTTAAGAGGAGCAGGTGATTTCCTATATTCCAATATCTCAGAATAAACCCATGCAGTAAATGTAGGAAAGAACCCAAGCAAAAAAGACACCTGCAACAAGAGTGGCATCATTAGCTATCATTTCTTATGCTTTTATTTAATATAATACCAGTTTATACTGAACTTTATCTGAAAATACAGACACAAGAAGAACTGATCAGCACAGCTGCTGGGAATACTAACAACAGTAGAAGCATGCTAGTGTTCCCTAGAAAGTACAATGAAATGATGGGGAAACAACATTTGTGTCCATTGTCGACAGTGAACAAATTTCTTTTGTGTCTTTTAGGCTGAATTCATTTAACTGTCATTCTATATCAACTTATTCTAATAATATTATCAGGTGGAGATTTACACATCCTATTATTATTAGTTTAAGTGGTTATTTTCCAACATCAAAGTGACATCAGAAATCGGTATTAGATTTTCCATTATACAGCTACTTGGTGAATAATAACCTTAACAGTAATAATACATTTATCTTTTATGAAGATGATATGTTGCAATTGTAAGTTGAGAGTTACCTCTGATGTATAATGGTTTTCCAAATAAAAGTGGTAAGAAACTAGTGGAAAAGAAAAGATCTAACTAACAAGTCTAAACTTTAAAGAGCTAAACTAGCTGTCGGAGAAGAATCCTTATATTTATTCTTTCCTAACGCAGTAGTAGGTACGAAACATGAGTATATATGGTGATCCTTAATTTCCATGGCCCGTGGAATTGTATTCCTCTGTTAATCTTAGTTCACCTAAAGAATTTAACGATATCTTTGTTGATGTTGCTTACATAATCCTTTTATCCATATCACATATCTATATAACACGCTTTTCAAATAGTCAAAACAATGTTCCAGACCATGGAAATCAGTTTCCCTGCCACTGGAATCAATGTTGCCAGTCATTGAAATCAATGTTATATCCAAGGTTCGAGAACTCGATTTCAGCCGTCTAAAAATTTGTTAGTTTCGACGGGCATCGTAAATTTTGGTAGTTTCGGTTTCGGTTTTTAGAATTTTGATAATGAACTTGTTAACGGTAAATTAAAAAAGGCACGCCGCTTCGAATAAAAAATTCAAAAGGCGCTGCCAATTTTCGAACAAAAATAGAACAAAAGGCATACTGCAACTTGCTGCCAAATTTTCGAACCAAAAAAAGGGCATGCTGCAACTTTTCAAACAAAATAAATTCGAAAGGTAGGGCACGCTGCAACTTTTCAAACAAAAAAATTACAAAGGCACGCTGCCAGTTTTCATCAAAAGGCACACTGCCAGTTCATATTATTTCCTACCCGAAAATGTTTCTTCCCTACCAAACACTGCAGAATTTTCTCAACGAAAACAAAAACAACTCTGTTATCTTCGAACAAAAAAAAAAAAGGCTGCGTCAATCGAATCGATTAATTCGAAATCGATTCAATCAATTGTTGGCAAAAGCATGGAGGAGAAGAAAATAAGTAACTCGCGAATTCAACGCTGCTGGAGTATTAGTTTTCTTTCTTTTGGATTTGTTGCTGTAAGTTTAAATTCAAACCATCATAAGTTTTCACATGCTTCCCCTTTTTTCTACGTACGAAGAGATTCAGTTTTTTTCCTGCGCCCTAAAAAAACCGATTTTGGTTGACGGTTTCGGACCGCCGTCCACCGCTACCGGTCCTGTAACCCCGAAATTTCGGGGTGCTGGACGAAACTTTCAACCTTGGTTATATCTCCAATTTCACAAAAGAAAAATTATATATGTATCTTTTTCACATATTGCAAATAATACACTTTTCAAATCATCAAAACAATGTTCCATATGATAGTTTCCACACAAAAAATTATGACAAACGTCTATTTTTTCCCATTGTACATCACCAATTTCACTATAAAAAAAACAAATGTATGTAGCATCTTAGACATATATGGAATTTAGGATAACTGGAAGAAATATATGTAGCATCTTAGACAAATGTTCAGGTGGAAGCTCAACCCATGAAAACCACTGACTTTGATAATAATGTCAAGTACATAAGTCGACAAATATATCATTCAACTGAAGTCAAGGGTCAATGAGAGTTGTGCTTCATAGCTGAGAGCTAAAGATGCTATGTATGTACGTCTCCTAATTATCTAGAATCTCTTGTAATTGTGTATTAGCATTTTGTGTGTAAAAAAAAAAAAAAAAAAGAAGAAGAACATGTATTGTTTCGTGATATTGGTGACATAACTTGGAAAACAATTAGATGCTTTCACTGAAAATTATGAAGAAGATTTGAAATATTGTTTTGATGATTTGAAAAGTGTTTTACGTACAATATGCGAAAGGGATTATACAACTTTGGTGTTTTTGGCTGAAATTGATTTTTCTGTGAAACTGGCGATATGATATGGGAAACAACCAGAAGTTTGGCAAGAATAATGGTACATGTCTGGTACTCAAGACCATGCTTTATTTGTGTATGTGCGCGTTCTGTGCATGCGCGCACACGCATGTATGTACAGAAGCGTAGCCAGAAATTCAGATTGGTGAGAAATGTTCTGCGTTCTAGGGCAAGTGTCCCCAGCAGTTTTCAAGCATTAAGTTCAAACACGCATTTCCCAATGGCGCAAAAGGCGCATGGCGCAAAAAAAGCGCACGGCGCAAAATGGCGCGCCTTTAGTTTTGTTTTTTGCTTGGTTTTTGTTTATTTTTTCATTTTTTGCATTTCACATAAAATTATTGTTGATCATATTATTGCGTTTGCTAATGTTTTGTATTTGGTTTTTATTTATTTTGTGGGTTCTGATGGATGGCTTTTCTACAGTATAGTTGATCATATTATTGTGTTTGCTAACGTTTGTATTTGATTTTTATTTATTTTATGGGTTTTGATGGATGGCTTTTCTACAGTTCTTTTTCCTTGAAGAGAAACAAATATTTTGATATTGAAAATATATTTTATTTTATGTAATACTCTTATATCAAATGTAATATTGCTTGTACATAAAACATGTATTTCGATTGATTGTGTATTTTATTTCAAACAGTTTGTAGATGCACCAAATATATTATCAATAAATATTTATCACATTTTTTTGGCATAAAGTTATCAATTGTATCAGGGAAACAATATTACCAATCGATATGCTATTCTTCCTCACCAATTGTCCTTTGTGTTGCTAAATACAACCACATCATAACAATAAAAAGACTTGACATAATCTAATTGTCCTTATGAATCCGATGATGCAGATGTTGATTTGGAAAATATGATTGTTGAATCGGATTCGGAATTCTAGTTTATTAGTAATATGTATTATTATTTTGGATTTTGAAAACTATTATGTTTGAAATTATATGCTAATGATGTCAAATATGATGATGTTTCTTTTTGCAAAACAGTAAAAACTTTGATTGAGTATGTTTTAGCAAAAAATATTGAACTTTTAAATTTGTTGTTATATGTTAAATAAAAAAAATGCGCAGTAAATCAGAAAGGCGCGCGCCATTTGTCGCGCCGTGCGCCAAAGCTCCAGACTGATGTTGCGCATTTTTGCGCCGTGCGCCATTAACAACTATGCTTAGAACTCAACTTTTTCCTAATTTTACCATATATAAAAATTGAAATGACATACTTCAATTTATCTTCTCGACGTATTTCATTATTTTTCATTCTTTTATTTTACTCAGTTGCAGCAACTATGTATACTACTTCAAATTATAAACATGTATTTTCGTACAAGTATTTGTTATTCAACACATGGAGTACAGTAATTATAACAGGATTCTCTAAGCTTTTATAATAGCATGTTTATTTCTTAAATAGGAACAAAAAAACGGACCAGAAATATTTTGCAATTTTGCATCAAGGAAAGAGTGTGATGCATAAAGTGTTTAGAATTGTTATAGCATAAATCACAATAAAACACGAAACATATAACAAAACAATCACACCAACGTACACTAGCTTTAGCACAAGTGTTTAGGTAGTAAAACTGGCCAGTTAACTTCTGCGATTATCAAATCATGTGCTCAGTCCCATTTTATCTACCAAATGGTCTTTTTTGGGAGCTAGTCCAGCCCAACAAAATCATACAGTTTATTTGAAATGGATTAGCCTCGGTATTGAAAATATAATAGTTCGTTTAGCAGGAATTTTTTACAACCATATTGTATGTATATATCCACATTTTCTATTTCATCAAATTTTACAACCATATTTAGCAACCTCCTTTTTTTCATAGGGAAATTGGGTACGTTTATACAAGCCTACATAGTATGTAATGTACTACAAGTCAATATATGTTTGAATCACATTACACGTATTTTGAACCTACGACCTCTTGCATCCAAGTCGAAGTGCTTAACCCTTGAGACAAGAATGCTGAGTTAACGTTGGTGTTGGGTTAATGTGATTTTTAAGAAAATATTGTATGCCAAATTACATAAAACACATATATACAAGTAGTATTCCAAATATGTATCCAACAATAAGGGCATTTTAGTTGTTCACGTGGTCAAAATGTTTTCCTACAATTTTTTTTTACTAAATAATATATTAAATGAAAAAAAATTAGAACCCCATTCGGCATCTACTTATTGCTTAGCTCACTAAAAATAATTTTCAAAGTTAACTTCTAGGCAGCTTTGAATGAATAGTAATATTACCTATTGCATATTAGTGCAGTATCCTTAAAATGAAAATTTATGCAAGGCGGGTCTATGATCAAAATTTATTGTAAAACAGCTCCTTATAATTAGTTTACTGTAACAACCATGTTTTTGTGTTCTTTTGTTCCAGTGCTTTAAAAGAATCACAAACTTGTAAATATTAAAACGAATTATCTGGAAAAAAAAATGTAGAAATGTCTTGCCAAAAAAAAAGAGCAGGCATGTCTGCAAATATTGGCTTAATATTTGCAGGCGTATACACAAATATTTGTTGAAAAGCCAATATTTGAAGTAATTCAAAAACTGTAGAATCTATAATTTTTCAATAAAATTGCAAACTTATCTGCAGTTTTCCTGAGAGTGGTATGTTTTTGTTTTGCATTAACATTTTCATGATTTTTATGCGAAAAATAGTATGTTCAATATAATTTAAAATTTAAAAATTTGAAGCATTCATGAAAAATTGCATAAAAGTATGCAATTATTGACTATAATTGCATGTATGTTAGCAATTTCTGAAAAACTGCATGTATTTCTGTAAGCTTTGCTGAAGCGTACTGTCTTCGCATTTTCCCTTTTTGATGCATTTTTTAAAAAATTCTTACATAAATACAAAGATGAATTAAAATTGAAATAAATTTGAAGTTTGAAATTTTTCCATGTTTTTTGATGGTTTTTGAAATAAATGGACATATTTTACTTTTTACATATGTTTTTTGACAATGATGTTTTGTGTATTTTGAAACTTAATAGGGACCTTAGCTAAACTTATCCTAAAAATTATATGTATCTATGTAGTGTCATAATGCACACATCCAAAACCAAAAGCAAAGGCATTTAGTTATTTACATCATCAAAATGATTTGTTAAATTCCTTCATAAGCTATAAGCTAAAGATGCTTACTTTTTATAAGTTAACCCGTAAGCAACTTATTGTGATCCCTTCCTATAAGCAGTTCATGAAAACCCAAATACAAATAAGATACTAATTAGTTTTCTTTTCCTTTTTTTTTTTTTTTTTTTCTTTGTTTTACCTTTTTTGCTAGTTGTAAGGAGCTGTACGTGCTCTAAGTAACTTGTGTTCATGTAAAATAAAGCACTGACCGTTAACAAATAACAAGTTTCAGTTTTTCCTTCCAACAACGATGCACTCAGATTTAACATCCAGTTTCAGTTTAACATTCAACGTTAATCCCAGCATAATTGCTTAAGGTGAAAGCTTTTACTCCAAATTCAATAGTAGTAAATAGCAGCTCACCTGACCAGGTGTCAAAGGCCCAGCAACCACCATCCGAGTTTCTCCCAAATTCAATCCCTGAATCGAACACCATCAAAACAATAATTCATATCACAAGTGGAAAAGATAAAAGAGAAAACAAATACCAGAAATGAATCGAGATCCACTGCAGGCGACAGAAACTTGATGAATACGAGGGAGAAACAAGTGGAGGTTTTAAACTGAGGGAAGGATTAGATCTGAAGCAAATGTTATGGTAAAAAGTCGCAGTCCATTAACAAATTTCTATGAAATAAAAAATTACAAAATTTATTGGTAAGCGAAAAGCAGTAGTTGAGAGTTGTTCGTTTCCTTGTCCTTGGACTTTTCTTCCCGTTTCTTACATGGTGCTACTGTTCACATCTCATGTTACACATCCTGCCACCAAAACTAAAAACACCCCAAATATTTCAAATTCCCTTTACTGATCACCGTGTAAATTAATAATCTGAAAATGGAGAGACACCAACACCTTTCTCTACATCAACGCTTTCTTTCTTAACATTTAATGTCTTTTGAGTCATTTAATCGAACATTTCGCATCATATTATCACAATCATCATGTTTATCGTCCAATTTATTATCATTCAAATACTTCATCTATCAAACCACAAAAAAAATAATGTATCAATATGTGAAAAAGATACGTAAGTCATACAGATAAAAATTCTATAAGTCAAAAGTTACATTGTCATTCTCTATTACACATCGTCAAATTTAATGTCCTTCAAGCTTGAAACTTCCAACAAGCGGAATAAAATATCCTAAAACGCAATGGAAAACCCTAACCATTAAAAACCCCAACAAAATGTTCTATATCATAATAGAAGACAATAAAAATCAAGCAATTCTAACCTCTTTTTTTTATCTCCATCTTCCGTCTTTATTAGGCACAAAAGAATATATGTTTTTATTGGTGTTTAGGGTTTGAAAATGTAGAGAAGTAGTGTTTTTTTAGGAGAAGTATGATGGTGAATAACTGAGTGAAGGAACAACGTATGGTGATCGGAAAAATATAAAAAATAATCATTAATATTAAAGGGGGATTGTTAAAGGGACTCCAAATTTGGTTAAGGGGGGGATAATTTTAAGGGACTTCAGCTTAAATTTATTTTGTTAAGGGAGTCCAGATTATTTTAAAAGAAAAAGGAAAGGAGACCTAAATGCCCCTAGCTCGTCACTTGTGTTAAAATATAACATACTAAATTCAACTTAAATTACATACGCATGTTTCCAGAAATTTAAAAAAAATGTTGACTAAATAAACAAGAATATGAAATACGCAGCATGTTAGATCAAAATTTTCATTTTTGCATTTAATTTAAATTGAACGTATCAATTCCAATATGAAATTACATTTAATTACATGATCTGATGTCTTCCGATCTTCCATGAAATTTTCTTGTATCTCCATTACAATAATTATATTCATTTTTTTATTTTTACGTGCAGTGTTAAATTGTAAGTATTAATTAAGATATAGGTTTTATGATTTTTATTAATAAGGATTATAGGGGGTTAATATCGGAATTTTAATTTATATGTTTAAGGGGAAGCAAATTTATTTTGTACCCCCCATAACAATTATTGATCAAATTAAGATTGATCCTCCCCTTAACCAAATGTGGAGTCCCTTTAACAATCCCCTTAAATTTATATAGGTTGCCGGAAGTGTAAACCGAGGTGCGAATAGTTGCACCCTTCTTATATGATCATGGAATAAGACTTCGTACCCCACTAATCGCTCCTCCCACCCCATTTAAGAATTTTAAAAACTCAATATCAATTGTTAATTTAAACCACACTATTACCTAGCGTGGAATAATGACAAAACACTCCATTTAAGAGCGTTGATATTTAAATATAAATGTTGCATTTCAACGGTGAAATACACTAAACCACGTAGGCAGTGGCGGACGTACAGTGGGACGAGTGGGGGCCGCCGCCCCAACTGTTTTTTTTTTTTTTTGTTAATACTTCTTTATTGTGAAACTTACTGTAGGTCCTCCATTGATTGCTTGGTCCTCCGCTAATTGCTTGCTCAGACTTTCGACTTTATAAGAAGAGATGCATGGGATCTGCAAAAGTGGTCAAACGTTAAATTTTATGGGGAAAATAGAAGTGGAAAAGGACTTGAATTAAAAGTCTTTACTTGGCAACAGAGGAAGCTAATTATCTGCACACTGCCAAATTGAACGTACTAGTTGAAAGATGTAGAATATGACGAGTTGAGAACAGATGTTTCCACATACTTACTGTTGTAGTTTGATAATGACAAAGTTAATAGGAAAAAATATTGTGAAAGAGTAGTAAAAGAAGTTAAATTTAACTAGTAAGAACTAAGAACGAAATATGTGATATGTTAAACTAGAGCAATACTTCTCAATATATAATGCACGCATCATTCCTCATCGTCTTCTGCTAATTTTTTCTTTTTCTTTTGGAATGAACACCTAATTAGTTAAAAAAGACAGAACTGTTCGGTTGAAGGAAACGCAATCATTATTATCGTTTTGAACTTTTTTGTGAATTGTAAATGTGAAATTTTCAAGAGAGTAAAAACTAGTTCAATTCGTCAAATTTGATGTATAATTTTTCTTCCAAAATAGTCAAATTCGGTAGTGTACTTGCTTTTGAAGTTGGGATGATTTTCATCAGTTGCTACATAATAGATTAAGAGATGGTGTGATGAATAACGGACTAATAATTCTTATTCAAGGAGATATATTAAAAGCCATCGAAATTAGCCATGTTATTCAAAATATGAAACCTAAAAAGATATATCTGTGAACATTTTACGTTGCAATATTTTTTTCTACTTAACTTGAATATTAATATGGTTTTATGATTCAAATGTGTTAATTTTCATCATGAAAATATGGTTTTTTTTATTTTTTATTTGCAGTTCCGCCCCCATTCACCTAAATGTCTGCATACGTCACTGCACGTAGGTCTAAAGGATGTTTAATATCAACGCCAACTTAACACGTGGAAAAATGTAAAACCGCGCATGGAAACATTTTAATCAATGCCAACATGAGGCATTGAAATTTCAAAAAGAAGGCTTTGTTCCAGCATTTATATATTTTATACCATGTAAGTTTCAGGTCATGTACAAAAACGGAGTGAAAAGAGGGAACAAACACAGTTTGAATGACTATATTTTTTTATTGATGAAAAGACAAGGTTAGTTTAGGAATAAACGGAGTGATAAGAATAAAAAATGGATAGATAATTTTTTCTAAGTTACTAGGCTGGGAAGAGCAATTACTGGGGTGCGAATAGACGGATCCATGGAATAAACATTAGTAAACTTTCATCAATATTTGGATGTCTCACTACATTATCATTCAACTAACATAGTGTGATTTCGTGCTTCATGCATGTTTGCTCCTAAAAAGATTGATCTATAATGCCTAAGGCTAATTCTATTTCAATCCAACCAAATGCTGAGTAGCCCCCCTATTTCATTAAAATATAAATGGACGAAAATACATTTTTTTCGTTATATTTATTTTCCAGTATTCAGAGTATTTTATAGTTGCCATACTCGGTTACTTAGAGTACCACGTACATGCAGTACGTGGTACCTGAAGGAACCACGGAAACCTTCTACGTGGTACCTTAAGGAACCACGTAAGGCAACTACAAGGTAACCTAAAAAATCAGACAGTTATCCTACGTGGAAGAGGGTATTTTTGGAAAAAAAATTTTAAATTCAATGGGGGTTATTCAGTAAAATTCAGGGTTTACCGGTTTTTTCAAGTTAGAGAAGGCTACTAAGAAAATTTTTAGGTTGAAATAGAATTTGTCAATGCCTAAATATGAAAATAGTGGAAAAGACGAAATTCATCAAAAAAAAAATTCAATTTAGCATGTTTTCAATACTTATTACACTTGTAGTCTGGTTTGGGCTACGTAGGCAGTGACAGTTATTTAGAACTGACGCAATTTGAGATGGCGCAAACCAACGCAATCCCAAATAGCGCCTAACTGATTTTAGTTAGAAAAGGATTGGGCGCCATTTGAGATAGCACATGTTTCCGCAATCTAAAAATATGCCAGTACAATGATATTTTAAGAAAAAAAATCACTGGGCACGATTTGAGAAAGTGTCAACTTGTGCAATCTCAAATAGTGCCACGACAATGATATTATAAAATGAAATTCATTAGGCACGACTTGAGATTGTGCATTCTTGCGCAATCTCAAATAGCGCCCAGACCTGATATACAGAATCCAACCCACCCTTTTTTTATTACTTTATCACTCATTCTAAAAAAAAAAAAAAAAAAAGAACTCGTTCGTTTCAGAAATTAAGTGGGTGCTTATTTAACTCAAATCATCAACAACTTTAGATTTACGTCAACGGTATCCATCTCTTCTTCATTTGAATCATTTCAAGGTATGCATCTGAAAACCCTAAATAGTTTTCAGATTTTTACTTTGACTAATATAATCATATTTTTGATTGTAAATCAGAATGACTCCTAATTTTATTGCGATTATATGTTATTTCAATGGTGAGTTAGTCATTGATGATCGGAAAGTATGAGAAATATGAAGGTGGATTTTACAAACCGATAAAAGTTCTTAAATGTTATAACTTGGAGCAATTAAATTTATTGATTTACAAAGTAACAAAGATTAATCTAAAGCAATTTGATGTTGATTCAGTTTGCAGCTGGCCAACTGATTCTGGTTCGAAGACAATTAAAATTGTAGATGATGATGATGTTGAGTTAATATTTTGTACCACTTGTAAATCTACAGAGTTATTCCTTGTGAAAACGATAAAGTCAGTGGTAAAATCACATGTTGCTTTAACACCGGTGGAACCAATACCATTGTATCCATCTCAACCACCATCCCCAAATAGTAATCCTCCTTCGTACCGGAGTATGGAAAACAACTAATATGCTATGCTTATCCTCTGTTTGTGAATTTTACACAAAATTCTTATTGTAGTTATCCATATCCAACATAGGAAAATATTGCTTACATAAGTCAAAGGTAAGTCCAACTTTGCATTCTATCAAGACAACATATTATCGGTGTTTGTGCTAATATATGGCATCGAATGTCTTGCATTGTATAGTTTTGTTCCGTATTATCACCCAACGCAAAATATTGTTGGACCATCTATACAAATACCAGAGTCATTGCAGCTAATGTCTTCTGAGTTATATCATATGAGCTAAAAGTAAGTTTTCTTTGGAATGAACTTTGATTTGTGTCGTGCGTAGTTGTATGTTAAAGTTTTCATGTTCTCATTACGCAGCTATCCGCATCAATTCATGGACGAACAATCACACTTCGAAGTGAATGAATGATATGACGCCATGGACTTAGATGAAAATGTAGATGTACGACTGAACACATCTCCTGCATTTGACAACATGACAGTTGTTTCAGTACCGGATAACGATACAACATGGATCGACAACATGCAAGTAAATAATGATCCACTGAACTTTGATTTTGGAGGTGAAAGAATGATGATGATGGTAGTAATGAAGAACCTGAAATGGAGAACCATTGGATAAGGACTTGTGTACTGCGCAAATTTTAGCTAGATATATCGTTGTAAACTTGCAATGCAATGAAGAATTATTCTCATCTTCATGCACTCAAAATTGTTTTAAATTTGGTCTTGTACTCAAGAGCAAAACAGATTTTCGACAACAACTAATTGAGTGGTCAATTTTACATTCCGTTTCTTTCAAGCCTATCAGATCGGACAAAGAAATGTATACTGCCATTTGCAATGTCGACGATAAATGCCAATGGAGAATTCATGTAAGGACCTAAATTTTATTAAGAAATATTTAATGGATATTAAATATTTAAACGATTTATTTTAAGAATTAATGACTTGAAATTTATTTAATTTAAGGTTTGAACGTATAATTTATAATATAATTAAAAACGAGCTTGCAGCGGCGTGGTCCTGCATTTGACAACATAATAGTTGTTTCGGTACCGGATAATGATACAACATGGATCGACAACATGCAAGTAAATAATGATCCACTGAACTTTGATTTTGGAGGTGAAAGAATGATGATGATGGTAGTAATGAAGAACCTGAAATGGAGAACCATTGGATAAGGACTTGTGTACTGCGCAAATTTTAGCTAGATATATCGTTGCAAACTTGCAATGCAATGAAGAATTATTCTCATCTTCATGCACTCAAAATTGTTTTAAATTTGGTCTTGTATTCAAGAGCAAAACAGAATTTCTACAACAACTAAGTGAGTGGTCAATTTTATATTCCGTTTCTTTCAAGCCTATCAGGTCGGACAAAGAAATGTATTCTGCCATTTGCAATGTCGACGATAAATACCAATGGAGAATTCATGTAAGAACCTAAATTTTATTAAGAAATATTTAATGGATATTAAATATTTAAACAATTTATTTTAAGAATCAATGACTTGAAAATTATTTAATTTAAGGTTTGAACGTATAATTTATAATATAATTAAAAACGAGCTTGTAGCGGCGTGGTGGTTCGCAATATTATGTTATGAAGTTTAAATGGATGTACATGATTTGTTATAAGTTAGAATTTATTGAAACAAGAAACGTTAAAATCCATTTAACTATATCTTATTGACGAAAGTGAAAAATCGAGATTTCGTCTTATAGGTTGTAAGTTATGTCCAAATCAAATTTCCAGAAAGTCGCTATGGAATCGTTTATAAACCATGATGATTTATTTAATAAAATAAAAGGATTTTATTATAAAATGAATATCAATTTTAACTAGAAAATTGAAATATCAAGTTATAAAAACAAATACGTTTATTTTGGGGCTATATGATATTCTATTTGGATATATATATAATAATATTAATTTATTATTACTAAATTGAATTATTTTTGAATTTATTAATATTTTATTGGTTTTATTCAAGCCTTAAAAATAATCATTTTGCAAACAACCTCGGATTTCGACAAAACCAATTTTATCGGATCCGAAATAGTAAATTATTGTAAGATTCTAAATTTCAGGCCAATGGGAGTTAATATGTGACTGTGCATAATTATAATGTAAATCGATCAATAATTTGAACTCGAATTGGAGCTATTTGAGCAAACAGACTCGAATTTCGATGAAACAAGTTTCATTAGGACCGTAATGACAAACCATAACTGCATGTCAATTTTCAACCCGAACGGAGTTCGAATGTGCCCGTGCGAATTTTTAAATGACGAATACAAGTAGCGATGACCAAAGAAATTAATAAGATAATACCCAAAGCATCTCATACTAGCTAATCTCTATCCTATAAGTATACCCCCTCCTCCACTCGAAACCCAAACCCAATTTCAGCATCTATATTTTGCAATAAAGCCCCTCCTCCATTTATAATTTTTATCTCCCGAACCGTTGAGAATTAGCTAAAGTCACCAACATGATAGTTGGAGTACTCGGTGATGGCTATTTGGTGCAAAGATTTGGTAGTGAATGGGTGATGGAGTTTGCTAGAATCTGGGTTTGAAGGTGAACGTATAGGTTCCGAATTTTGGGGATTATCAGGCAAACGATCGAGAGTTGGGTGTTGCTGTCTAAAGGAAAGTTGGGGAGGGGAGACAAGGCTACAAGTTTGTAGTTGGGGGTTTGGTCTGAAAGTGGGTGTGGTGGTCGGAATTAACAGATGATCGGCACTGAACTGTTTTGGGTACCAGCGGTCGGATAGTTGATGATTGCTGACGATGGGGACGTCGAGGGAGGAAGTGGCCAACTAAAATAACGTCCAGGGTAGTGAAGCAAGCTTGCTGCTCAAATTTGATCGAAGATATTGGCGTATGACTTCAATGGCAACGCCCGAAGTGGTGCGTGGTCAAGCTCTAAATTCGAGCAGGCGGCGGCGAGTTGGGGTCGTGCTCCAAGCTAGGGAGGCGCACCTCGCGACGGCGATTCAGGAAGTGGTCAGCGGCGAGGCTCTGTTGGCCCCAAGCGGCGGTGCAGTTGACGTTGGAGGGTGGAGTGGTTAACGATGAAGGATGGAAGCAGGTGAATAGAAAATCAATTAAATTAATTAATGAATTTAATGTTCATACATTTATAACTTGTTCATACGAACTCAGAATCGAACAAAATAATAAATGCTGGAATCTTGGAGTCAAGAGCTTCACAATAAAACTAATTTGATTGGATTTGGAGCATGTTTATTTTTTTTGGTTAAATTAAACTCATGTTTAATTTAGTTTGAAAAGGAATCGATAACCGATCAATGTGAGACTCCCTGAATTGATTTTAAAAGTTGTTATAATCTTATCGGATTATATATTGATTACTAGTGGTTGCCATGGTTGCTTCGTGGATGATGGCTGTTTATTACAGTTTTACTGTTATGTATATTTAAGCGTTAACAATTATGACGCTTATCTTGTGATTGTGTTTGATGGATGATAAACTATTGTGGTTGTTATTTTTATTGTTCACACAATTGATATCACAAATATGAAATTACTTGGGAATTGACTGAGTGGAGTTCCATTGTAGTTTTAAATGAATATTATATTCACTTAAACGGAATAAGACATAAAAATGAAAATTGGATTTTTTATATCCGAAACGATTTGGAAATGAATTTAATATGATTTCAAACAACTATTGAAAATGTTGAAATGGTTTTGAAAGAGTTTTGAGTCAGAAATGGCTTGTTCTAATTTAAAATAGAATTTGAATAGTGAATTCAAGTTAGATATATAAACGACGTTTTTAACTCGAACGGATTATTCCAATGATCTTATTCATTTTTATAATGGATTACTAGAAAGTTTGGATTTCAAAATATTATATTTTGAAAAATATTATTATTTTGATATTATAATAATGTAGAATATTCAGTTTGGATTATAATTGAATTTGAAGTTTGAATCATTTTTAAACCAGTTTATAAACATTTTATGAAATACGTTTGGATTGAATCGATGTATTTTATTTTAATTAATAATATAGCTTGAATAGGACGTGTCGTGCAATGATAGTTCGTGAATTTCAACCGCTATAACCAATGCAATTTGAATCGAATTTGCATAAAATTAGTAACATTGGTTTTCTATTGATAAGAGCTTTCAAACAAAGGAAGAAATTTTTAATTTCAACTTATAGACTTCAAGTTATGTTTAAATCTATTTTTGAAAAGGTCGTTGTAAACGTAATCCGACGACCGTAATTGGAAATCATTCAAAATTGCTATATAAAAGTTATTAAAAATATGGAAAAAAAAGATAAATCATAATAAGTGATTTACAGAGATTTGGAGAAGAAGTAAGAAGTTATGAATTATATTTCGAATTTTATGTTTTCAGCCTAACTCGCTAAACACGATAAACGACGTTTTTGACTTTAGAAATTAATTACTAAATATATAGTTTTCAAAAGCTATTATATATGGTTTACAGATTTAATAAATTATTTAGGGAGCATTCGACTTGATTTTAAAATTTAAGCCAAGTTTGGTCGGAATAGGACTAGTTGCATGACGACAGTTCATGAACTTCGACCGCTGACTTCATATTGATGTACGGGGAGATCCGACCATAGGATCTTCCTGAAAGGAGAAGCGTTTGGTTCGTAATAGAAAGAGTTTTCAAATTAAAAAGGAAGTTAAAAGTTCCAACATTTAGATCTTGAAATATGTGCAAATTGGATTTGAATAGAAATGATCTTCAGATATTTGGTGTTGATTACCGTTGTGTAGATGTTTACTATTTTGAGGAATTTGGAAGATGCTTCACATCGTTATCCCACTTATTGTATTTATTGTTGTTGAATATAAGTTGGTGTGAATTCTGGAAAATCTTATATTTAATATCAATTGAATTTTGGGTTTGTTGTTAATGACGTCTTAAATAACGTTATTCTTTTTAACGTAACTATGACGAAGATCTAATTTGCAATAGAATGATTAATCTTTTAATTAAGATTTAATGAAGTTCTCCAAAGTGAAGTTTTCCAATTAATAAATTAAGTTGGAACTGAATGGAAGTTTGATTTTAGGTTTATCGTGAATAGTGTTTTAAATAATATTTGTTCTTTAAACCAGTAAAAGGAGAAGATGATTTCTCAAGATTAGTTGAAAAGAAATCTTTATTAAATTTGAATATAAAGATTGAATGAAAGAGTTTTCCCTAATAAACGATAATGGGAACCAAGTTTAAAGATCGTTTGATGATAAACGAGTTTTCCTTAACAGAAAAAAATGGGATTTGGATTTAACAAGTTTTATGAACTTTGTTAAGAATCAGAAATCGTAAGTACAATTTTAGGC
Source organism: Allium sativum (assembly GCA_030737875.1). Lineage (NCBI taxonomy): Eukaryota > Viridiplantae > Streptophyta > Magnoliopsida > Asparagales > Amaryllidaceae > Allium > Allium sativum. The sequence goes on from CM060913.1 coordinate 156,099,674, forward strand.
GAGAGATACGACTGAGGAAAGATTTAAACAAGAGTTTAAATAATGTAAATCTTTGATATGATTTAAGGAAGTAATTTCCAATGTGAAGAATGATTTGAATAAAAGAATATTCCGAAATGGAATGAGACTCATGATGTTTTATATATCAAAATTAGTTTTAAAGATGTGCTAGTTATTTTGCAAAGACCAGGTTCCAACCCATCCTGAATAACTATACAACGAGTATTGAAAATACTGAAGACGGAGGTTGAAGACTAAGGATCTTCACATCGTTTGGATTATTGTTGATGTCTCGATTGGGAGGTACACCTAAGATGAGGTTATAAGTGGCAGTCGTCTAGATGTACTTGGAGATTGTCCGGAATTGTTAGGGACTCTCTCCTTTATTGGACGAGTAAAAAGGTGCGTTCGGTTTCGTTTAGATCTAGAATGGACTTGTAAATGGATTTGTGTCTGATGTTGTATTTTGCAACATAACCAATTGGTTTCTATTGATGTTGTATCAGTTGGTGGTGGAGAATTTATTCTCTTAGTAACACCCTCCTATGTGACTTTAGTACTCTGAGGGTTATATATTAACAAACACCGATTATATGTTGTGAATTGACAACGTGGCATGCTAAGTGTTGAGTCGATCAAAGCTTTGTGTTGAAAAGCAGAGCTTTATGGATGGTGATCAAAGCATGGCCGATATAGCATAGCTTTGCGTTGAGATGTGACTTTAGAGCCTCATAACCCGATAATGGCCTAAAACGGTATGATGGATGACAGAGATAAGGACATATGTTTCCTTCTAGCTAAAAAGTAATGCTATGGTATGGAGACTAGGCAGGTTTATTTATGTTGATAATAGATCGAGGTGCCTTAGACGACGGTTAAATACGATCGGGGAACGTTATGTTTATGTAAGACTCTAACCAGCTCGTTAGTGTTGGTCGGTTCTGTTGCTCCGAAGGATCACATGTGTGTGAGTCCTAGGACATGTTGCTAGAGGTGTTCCAAATGGTCAAGGAAGATCCTTTGCCTTGGTCATTGTTGGAACCCATACTTCCAGTACGAGCTTTGAGTTTTCAGATGTAATCTAATAGCCAACATAATAGGATGGGGCATTATGCGAGCTAAGATTTATACATTTACTTTCGAAAGTGATTTCGACACTATGCACTAGTAATAATAAAAGAGGCTTTCACGTATCAAGCATGTTTGGTTATTATAAGGTAAAACTCTTTCCTTCGGTATGCATTGCATTGTATGATAGGACTTGAGTCTTGTAATAGCTTATTTTTTCAAAAAGCATCGCAAGTTTTATGACTAGTATCCGTGTGGAGAAAACCTATTCTATGTTATATGGCGTAGTCTTGTGATTTATCTAACTTTAAATTAAAAGTAAATAACTGTTTTAGATCTCACACCAATCACATGATTGATTTGGAGTTTATTGTTTCCCACCTAAATTCTGGGTGCCCATATTTTTTACACGGGCAGTCTACAAGTTTTGGATGTGTAGATATTATATAAAGCAGGTGCTGGATTGAAGCTAAAGCCATGTACAGAGCATTTTATTTCTTCCACTGAGAGTTTATGTTTTCCGCTATATACCATATACACTCTGATATGGTTATTTCCGCTGTGCATGTATTTGTTGTTGTACTCTAATGTATTTCTTTACTCTGATCAAAAAGTTATTGTAATAATAATGAAAAGTTTGTTTTGTTTAGTTCTTATTTGTTATAACCCTAAGCAACACGTCTTGTTAATCGGTTTAAGTCGGTTTAACCATCGGTTCCAACCGAGCAGCAGGGCGGGTCGTCACAATTCATGCCATTGATTCAAAAAAAAACATAGTTTGGAATGTGGGTTGTGAAAAATACACCAGAGACCGCACTTGCGTTAATCCAATAGTAAATTCAAGTCACATGCAAGCCACATCAATTTTTTGGTTTCGAAGATTATGCCTTTTATGAAGTCGGATTTAAACATAACAGATAGAACAGTTCAAGTATTAAATGGATGAACAATTGTTTATTAAGATTGGGTATATGAAAGCGTGGAGATCACTAAGTGTAACACCCTAAAATATAATACACTATAACCATAATAAATATTTAGAATTAACTAAAACCTGCATTACTGTTGCGTTCATCTCGGAATTCTGATTCAAATAGACCCCAAGTTTGCGTAAAACGGACAACTTATGAAGAAGTTACGGGCTCTAGAACTTTGTATACATATACGAAGCTTATGTATAAAAAATTAAACCATAATAAGTCAAAATAATTCAAACGAACGAGCGGCAAAAAGAAGCGGCAGAGAGACCCGTTATGGGTCGACCCCTACTGGCCTGGGTCGACCCAGTGGTAGGTGGGTCGACCCATAATAGATCCAGCTGAATTATGAACTCTGTACCTGGATGATTTTGTGTCCATGTTCAGGCTGACTTAGCATGGCATGTACGGTTCAGATTTAAAACCTAGATCTAAAGGTTGGTATTGATTCCATAACTCTATAAATAGACACCCTCCATAGCTAATTCACACAAATTCTTCACCTATTACTCTACCTCTAAATTATTCTGAAAAATATATGCATATAATGGGGGGATGCTGCTAGAAATTGGATTAAACAGAAGCAATATCAATCAAGACTTGCGTACAACTTGAATCTGATTTGGACTGGAACTGTTGTGGCCTTGTGTTACATACATATTTATCTTCACCAAGACTCACTTTGAGTTACAGTTATTTACAGATACGGTTTCTTAGGCCTTGAACATGATAGTTAAATGAAACTGGCTAGGATTTACAATAAAATAAATATACCTAATTCACTTTTATCACCTATGCCATTTTAACCTATTATATATCTGTATTATTGTTAGTTAAACAAACTATACATACATGTGATGTTGCAAGTCATATACATGCTTGTGATGTAAATAAAACAAGTGATACATGCCTGCGACATTTTAAACAAGTTATATACACGCTTGTAATATTAATTAAAAGTTATAAATATGCCTGAAATGTTAATTAGACAAGCTATGCCTGTGATATTTGATATATAACAAGAAAAATGTATCTATCTTCCTTTTCCCATTTTCTATATTTATTTCCAGTCTTATATGCTTATGTGATTCTACTCCTTCTCCCTCTATTTCCTTTTTTTATTTTAAGCCAAGCCTAGGCCTTTGGAAGCCTAGGCTATACACAAATAGGGTATACGTATAATTGGGGCAATAATGAATGACATAAAAAGGGAAGTTAGGCATATTGATTAATTGGGAATAACTGAATATACACATGTTTGGCTTGTCGCAATATGTATACACTATAACTTGGTAAACTTGTATATGTTATAAATTGGGGAAAAAGGATAAGTATACATGTGTAGACTTGTTATAGACACTTGCTACAAATTGACCTTATGCATGAACTTATAACTTGGGAATGTAGTAAATAATATGCATAAGAAAAAGATATGTTAGCTTTGACTTAAACGGACATTAAGTAAAGGATATGTTAAGGATAGGGTTGTATTGCTTATTAATAAAACCCGAACCTGTTAAGTTGAATATAAGTATTAATAAGCAAAGAGATCAACTTCTGCTGTTGTATCGGGTTTGGGGACTCTTAAATCCTAGTTTTGGGGGCACAAGCTTAGGGGGTTTGGCTTGTGTCAATCTACTGTTTGGAACCCATATCAGTCAGTATCCCTGTAGGTATCTTATTTGGGGGTCCCGCACTGGGTAGGGGTCAAGGCACGCTTTACTGAACCAGATAGTAAGAGGTTCAAGGGTTTTTAGGGGTGTTAGGGGCGTGTTTCCAACAGAGTCATGAGCGTGCATTGATCCGGCTATGGGACCTAAGACGTCATAACAACTACGGATATTGTTGTGTTCTATAAGTCGCTGGGTTAAGGAGTGATACACCTTACTGTCGTGGCTGACACAGGATATTCGGGTATTAGGGAGCCGATCGCTTGGGTAGTAATTAGGGTACACCTAATCCTGTTGTTATGTAATTAGGTTAACACCTAATCTTGTTATGTAATTAGGGTACGCCTAATCTTGCTGTTGTTCCTGCTGTTTTTCCTGTTGTTATTCCTGTTGTTATTCCTGTTGTTAATCCTGTAATACATGGTCCTGTTGAACTTATATACTAGTATTGGTGCAGACTAGGATTTGAAATATGAAACGTGTATGTTCAAACATATATATTCAGACATTTACCCGTTTTAGAATATAAATGTGAAGCATTTCCCGACCGTAAGTTTATTTCTGTTATTCTGTCCATCCTGTTATTTTATTTAGATTACCTATTGTAAAACTGTACCTTTCTTACCGAGTCTTATTTGCCTGTCCTGTCATTTCTAATTCATGCATATCTGTAAATTACTGAACTCGCCAGATTTTATGTTTGACCTTTTTCTTTTGCCTCTTTTTTCCTTTCCCCCCAGGTTCCCAGGGTGGTGGTACTCAGCAGTAATTAGAATGTCGCTTCAGCTTGGACTTGCTTTGAAATGTATCGCTTTGATCTGCTTTCCACTTTAGTTTGGCTTATGCTACGGGATATGACTTTATGTACTTTGATATTTTATTTTCTGTATTGGCTTGAAAGACAGATTTGAAACACTTTGTTGGTTGTAATTGGTTTTAACATATTTCTAAGACTATGCTTTGCTTCTATTATAATAAAGTTTTAAATTTTACCGCTGCTTATTTTATTTGTCTTGCGTATTTTCTGCAATGACTGTCTATTGTGCTTCAAGGGACTTAACACATTCTCTTATAAGTGATATTAACGAATGTGGGGTGTCATATTTAGTATCGGAGCTGAAGGTTATAAGATCAGAGTAAAAGTTTTAAAAAGTTTTTAAAATCGTTTTCGGAAAGCAAAGTACTTTCAAGCAAAAATCTGTTTTTGAAAAACATATCCTGCAAGTCATAGTCAAAATTCTCCCAATTTCTTGTTGAATCCTTTTTCCTTTCTTTTTAGCATGTCTGGGGAACCCAATCTTCCTAAGGGTGTTCAGATACCGACTTGGTTCCATAGATATCTTAAGGCTACAACACCTGCCGATGTTCCTCCACCTCCGCGAGTGGATAATTTCTCTAGGATATGCAAGGGCTTATGTGCTATGGGAGGAAAATCATTTCGTTGAACGGATAGATTTGTTGAAGCACGGAATTGGCTACGAGAGATAGAGAACTTGTTTGGACATTTTGAGGTCGACGACCAAAGGAAAATACAACTGGCTGTGTGACAACTTAAAGATGAGGCTTCCTACTGGTGAGAAGTAACACAAGCTGGATAACCAGTGGTAACTTGGGAGGACTTTAGGTAAAGGTTCGAAATGAAATTCTTATCTCAGGCAGAAGAGGGACTCCAAATGGAAAGGTTCTTGGCTTTGAAGCAAGGAGACATGCCGATTAAGGAGTATGTGAATAAGTTTAACCAACTAGCAAAGTTTGGATTATAGTTGGTGAATACAACCCACAAGAAGGCACTCGGATTTGCAAGAGGGTTGAATGAACCTCTCTAAGGACTTGCTTTGTCTCACATACTGATGGGGGAAACTTTTGAAAGGCTAGTTGATATGGCGCTTATGCAAGAAGATGACAAGGGAGAAAAGAAAGAAACTAAGACTGAAGAGACCCAAGCTAAGGGGGAAAAGCAAAAATGGTGGCCCAAGAAAGGAAAGCAACGAAAGAAAGGTGGAAAACCCGACAAAGCCCAAATCAAAAAGGAGGTAAAGTGTCCCGGTTGCAGTGGAATGGGTCATTTGTAAAAGACCACAGAAAGACCAAATGAGCTTGCTTTAATTGTGGACAGATGGGACACTTCACCAAGAAATGCCCTAATAAGCAAGGGAAAAAGGCAGGAACTTCTGGACAAATGCATGCTTCGGAAGCAAGTAGACTTGATCGAGGAAAGAAAGTCTTGAAGGTTTGATATCCCTTTTTGACTATCCTGTTCGAACCTTGTGTTACTACCAAATAAACTTTGAAACTAGCTGATGGTGAAGGGATATCGAAGTAACACAAACAGAGAAGAACCTTCCGGAAACAGAAAGCCAAGTAATGGGGAAAGCTGAAAACAATAGAGAATGATTCGAAAGCGGCATAAACCGACACCTTCTCGGAAGGAAGAAGCTCAGAGTCTAAAGAATGTCAGCAAAGATCATCCAGTAGGGTCCATCCGACAGGGCTTATTCGGTTGGAAGTTCTGTAACAAAAGGTCATCGAAGTTAGAAATTAAGAAAGAGTAAGACAAAAATTCCGCTCATCGAAACCCGAAAGGACTATTGATATTAACTTGCTTAATACCAATACATCTGGAGGCAGAGGCACCAAAAGTATATAGAGATCATCTGGAACCAGCTTCCGAAGCATCTGTCACCTAAAGGCCGAAAGGTTTCACCGATAAACAATAATACATCATTAGGAGCCACATTCCGAAAGACCAGAAAATCCGAATAGCTCCACCGGGAGGCTGACCAGAACCCTAGCGGAGATAGAGACTATCAATACTAATCTACTTAGTACGAACACCAATGGCAGTTTTGAACCGACTGCTACCCACATACATCAAGGGGAGAAGCTCCTCTAAGTATACACGGGAAAGCCGGAAGCCTACATCTGGAAACTTACATCCGAAAGTCCACACCCAGGAGCCACTACCAAAGGCTCAAATGCTGTTCGAAAGTCATCTCATCAACAAGCTCACCTCAATCTCAAAGAAGCCCCGATTAATCGGAACCCTCACCTCAGAAGCCATAACCAGCACCACAAAAGCAGCTGAAAGACAAACATCCGAGACCAAGGAAAAAAGCGGCTGATAAAGGCTCCCACAGGCCCAAATAGCCCAATAGCGAAAGAGGCCCAGTGTCCTCTATAAATAAGACTCCATGGGTCACATTTCGGGGGATTCTCTCATTCTAATTCTTGTACTCCTCTAAAACCCTGAGACGGGATCCATTGGAGAATTTCATCTACTCAGTTCATGTATTCTAAATGACGGATTAATAAAAAATGCGTCTGTACTCAAAGTAATTTCCTGTGAGTTTATCGTACTATTTCTTAGTTATTGCTTCTATGATTTACTGTTTACTTCCTATGTATGCGTGGATTCTTGTCTAAACCTCTCCACAGATTGAGTAAAACACCCTCTTCCATAGGCTTAAACCCTTTTCGCGAGTTTAAATCCTCCATTATGCTTGGATCTTTCAGCGAGCTTGCAACAAAGCTCCTCTCCATCGTTTGGTAAACCCTTTTATCAAAGTTTTGCTTAGTGATCCTCCTACCCCAAAACCTTGATACCCAAGAACAAAGAGCTAACCCGAATCCAATAAGAGCTCGATAGTTCATTTTTCCCTTAGATCCATTCCCCACAACCTATCTCCGGTGTTGACGAAAAATATTGTTAACATTTTGGTGCTAGAAGGAGGGCTTAAACCTCTGACCTTGTGGTTAACAACCACATATCTACTGTGTCGTTCCATCTGAGATTGGACTAAACCTTGAAGAGGCGAACATTATGAACAAAAGGTCTCTGCCGGTTACTAATGGATTTCCCATGGTTGGGACAATTATTGACGAGTCGTGGACAACCAAAAGGCTCCAATTAGGAACACTGCGTCTCTAGGAGAAAGAGAAAGATGTAGAACCTTATGACCCTGATTGATGGATCACTAACCCCTTCCACTTAGGAACGACTCCGATTTTCACCCTGAATCAGTACTCAACGAAAATATGTAACCCCTTCCTCTATATCAAAGAAGTTGTCCTAACACAGGCTAAGAGAACCATATTCGAATGAAAGGGTGAGAAGGGTTCCACTCCTCTCATCGATAAAAGGTCTGAAAAAGACATACCCCTGCGTCGAAAGACGGTTAAAAGGAAATTTAGGATTGAAGATGGAATAACAAAGTCAAGTGGTAAAAGGACTAAAAATACAACAACGAAAGAAGCCTTTCGAGTCAAGGTTGCCAAAATGTTGCAAGCTCACAATGTCAGTTGAGGGTATCTGCTTTCTAACTAGGCACGAGTTAAACTTTTGGCTGTCGTTAAAGAAGAAACCCAAGAACGAGGTTAAGTTGGAAGGGCCATATTGCTACTACCATATGGTAAGTAGACACAAAACAAACCATTGCAGAGTTTATAGGGAATTATCATCAGCTTCTTAAGCCAAGGAAAACTACAAAAATATGTAAGGAAAGCATAGAGAGTTACACCGATAAAATCTATAAGAGAGAAAAAAGGTTACTTACATGATTGCAGGGGAGGAAATCCCCACAAGCCGGAAATGACCGAAGACAGGTCAAACAACAAATGGATAAAAGAAAAAGAAAAAACCCCTCGTCATCACCAAATTGGTCAGGGCGATGGATCTCCCAAAGGGGGGTGTTAGTCTTTCTCCATGCCCAAATCAGAGGGGTTTAGGTTAAAGCATCAAAAGCGTAAGCCGCCATTTCACATCAGAAATGGTCGTGGCGGTGCATTTAAAAATTAGCACGCCCTGCCTCTGCTCGTAGAAGAGTACGCCCTGCCTCTGCAAGACTAAGCATGTCCTACCTCTGATTGCAAAAGAGCACGTCCTACCTCTGCTTATTTTCCGCGTTACCCATAGAAGGGAACGCAAACCACTATCATCACCTATGATGGTCAGGATAGGGCACCCCTCGGAGGGGTGGCTTGTAAGTCTCTATTAGTACCTGCGATGGTCAGTATAGAGCATCGAAAGAGTAAACCTTAGTTCTATGCCTACGATGGCCCCGTCTAAGTTTCTAAGACCTTATTATCACCTACGATGGTCAGGATAAGGCACCTCCCGGAGGGAGTTCTAGTAAGTCCTTGTGCCGTACTGGCGGATAAGCTAACCAAGCGCACCAAACTCATAGGACAGAGAGTGGCCAACATAGCACGTACATCCTCTGCTTTGACATCAAAAGCCCAGAGAGTGGCTCAGGGAGCACGTACAACCTCTGCTTCGCATGCTAAATCCAAAAGTAAAACAATAATGCCGGAAGGGTTTCCGGACTTCAATCTTTAAATACCCGAATCTGGGTTGATTCGGCTCTTCACAAAGACCGGAAGGAGTTCCGGTCTTCAATCTTTAAGTACCAGAATCTGGGTTGATTTGGCTCTTCACAAATACCGGAAGGAGTTCCGGTCTTCAATCTTTAAATACCCAAATCTGGGTTAATTCGGCTCTTCTCAAATGCCGGAAGGAGTTCCGGTCTACATTATAATCTTTAAATACCCGAATCTGGGTTGATCCGGCTCTTCACAAATGCCAGAAGGGATTTCGGCCTTCAATCTTTAAACTCCTGAATCTGGGCTGATTCGACTCTTCACAAAAGTACTGGAAGGGGATTTCTAGTCTTCAATCTCTCATTACCTGAACAAGGGTTGGCTTGGGTCCTATATATGTCATATTCAAACCAAGGTTGATTCGATCTGTGGTGAAGGTCAGAAAAGGATTCCCGGTCTTACACCAACATCCAAGTCTGAATAATCCTGAATTGAAATGAATCCAAAAATTCACCGATAGAAGAGCTCTGAAATAACCATCTCAAATTGAAATAGCCTTGGATATACTCATGAAAGAAGGGCCATAAAACAAAATTTGGAAGGAAATTAGAAACTCGTCATCAAAGCAAGTCCGAATAAAAAGGGTTATCACTCCTCTATTCAGGGAAAATTCTTAAATTATTTATAAGCAAGCAATTATTACCAGTGTTCTATGTCAACAATAATTTACATAATAGACATTGACAACACATAATTTCATTTCAAAAAAGCTACATTCTCAGTGGTTTAGATAGAAATATAATCACATATCATTATTACAAAACATCATCAAATACCTAGGTCCTCTCCGCCCTCAGGTAAATATTCGTCAACAGAGATGGTTAGATTTTTGGCTTTATATGATTTCAATATCGCATACATACCCGGGAAGGGCAATGCAGTAGCTGATGCATTGAGTAGGAGACATGCCAGTTTGTGGGCTATTTTTCTGTAGTGGAAGCAACTGGAATATATCATGGGATATGATTTCTGTCCTAAGTGTGAATTGGATCCAGAGATGTTAGCAAATTTGACGATCAGACCAACTTTGATTGAGCGGATTGGTTCTAGTCATAGGGACGATCCTAATCTATTGGAAATCATCTCCAAGGTAGAGATGGGCATCGACAGGGAGAAGATGAACAAGTATGGACTTGATCGAGAAGGATGTCTTCGAAAGAATGGTAGACTGGCTGTACCCAATGTCAATTGATTGAGAGATGAAGCGCTTAGAGAATGTCATCACTCAAAGCTGACTATACACCCAGGTGGTAACAAGATGTATTGAGACATGAAACAGACCTACTACTGGGAAGGGATGAAGAGAGACGTTGGGAAGTTTATATCCAAGTGCATGAATTGCCAGCTAGATAAAGCCGACCAAAAGAAGCCTAGTGGTTTATAACAACCACTGGAAATTCCTGAATGGAGATGGGAATAAGTCTCAATGGATTTCATTGATGGTTTACCAAGGACTAGAGCGGGTCATGATAGTATTTGGGTGATTGTAGATCGATTGACCAAAAGTGCAAGGTTTATACCAATCAAGTCGAATATAATGGCAGCTAAGTTAGCAGAACTGTATATAAAGTGGGTAGTGAGATTTCATGGAGTACCTAAAGGCATTGTGAGTGACCGAGATCCATTGTTCACTAGTGAATTTTGGAAGAGCTTACAAGAGGTTTAGGGTCAGAATTACATCTCAGTATCGCATACCATCCTCAAATCGACAATCAGACACAGAGGGTAAATCGTGTATTGGAGGATCTCTTGATATCTATCTTCCAAATTCCTCCACGATATCCGTATAGTCACAGAATCTAATATCAAAATTTCCCGAAGACAATTTCAATTCAAATCCATTCCAATTTATAGATTGGAAATTTCTGTTTATATTAAAAACCCTTTACAAATCCAATTTATTTATTAAAATGTATTGGATTTCAAATCTAGTTAATAACTAGTTCATTGAGATAAAATTATACTTTTATCTTTACAAACGTGGAATTTTCCATCTAAATTCTTTCTAAATCATTTACTATGATTTTACACAAATAATTAATAATTTTATGAAGGCCCGTATAGTCGGTTTCCAATAACTGCCACCGAAGTGCATCCATAACGACCTTTTCCAAAATTGGTTTGGACATAATTCCAAATCCAACCGTTAGATTTTAAATCTCTTATATTTGTTGGAAAGCCGATACGAACCCAACGGTTCTAGTTTTAGGAGAATCCGATGGTCGGACCTCCCGTAATGTCAATTCGAAGTCAATGGTCGAAATTCGCAAACGATCGCGGCGCAGCGCGTTCTATTCAAGCCATTAATATATATAATATACATATAATATATATTTCGTTTAAAACGTATTTTATAAATTCATTTTAAAAACAATTCCCACTTTCACTTCAATTTTAAATCAAAATTGAATATTTCTTATCATTATAATATTTAAATGATAATATTTTCAAAATATCAGATTTTGAAATACTTTCCTTTTCGATATTCATTATAAAAATGAAGAAAATCGATATGAATATCGTTCGCGTTGAAATGACGCAATCTAATCAATACGGTTTCACACATTTCAATATTTTCGTGTCCGTCCAAAATCAGACATCAAATTCACATTTTTATCCTTTACTATTTATTATTTTAAAATATTCGTTATTTTAAAATATCTGTTATTTTAAAATATCCGTTCTTTTTGAATTGGAATCAGACCCAATCAATTACCATATAATTTATTTATATGGATTTCATACAACACATGTATACAACAACAATGATAACCAATCAATCATCATCCAGAGTGCATTACCCAATTGTATAAGCATTAAATATAAATAATTAACGCTTATAATAGTCTGTCAACCAATCGATTGACATACAACTAAACAATTGGGATTAGTATACGTCAAATATCATTCAAATACCTGTGTGGGCTTTCAACCAACAAATACTGAATATTATTTGTGTAGTTGGGCGATGTGTAAAATTTATCATCCCAATCGATGTCAGTTAAATGAGTGTACATAAATAAATTGTCCGATTTGTATATTGAAACGACCCAAACTCGTCCTTTCGGGAAATCCCGGATTGAGTTGAGAACACGGCAAATCAGAACACAAACAGAAGAACATTTCATTGCTATTACAACAATTTACATTAGAGTACAAGAATATACAGAGTATGAACAAATAATATACATTTTATAAATATCAGAGATTAACAAATTACAATGCAGCAGAAAATAATACAAAACACAACTGAAAGAAATACACAGATACAAAGCGTTCCAAATATAGCTCCAGCTGTAAACCAGGATCCTGTAAAAATAAATCTGCAAAAACCAAAACTACTAGCTGCCCATGTGGAAAATAGGGGCACCCAGAGTTTAGGTTAAAACAATAAACTCCAGTTCAGTCATGTGACTAGTGTGAGAACTAAAACAGTTATTAACTTGATTTTAAAATTAGGTAAATCAAAGGACCACGCCGTATAACACGGAACAGGTTTACCCCCAAGAATACAAATACATGAAACAAACAACGCAATGCTAATTAAAAAAAATGAAGCTATTATAAGACTCAGGTCCCATCACATAATGCAACGCAAGTCGGAGGATAGAGTTTTACCTTGTAATAGCCAAATAATGCTTGGTACGTGAAATTTTATCTTTTATTATTACTATAAGTGAAGAAATCAACTTCAAATATATATGTATCAGTCATACGCGGCATGGGTACCATGTATCATGTCGCCATACTAGTTCTACAATTAAAACCGAAATGTCGTATTAGAAGTTGGATTTCCATCTGTGAATCAAGGCAAGGGATCGTCCTTCCGATTCGAGACAATCTAGCCCGTGCCTCAGGATTCAGCCGCAACTGCACCAGGATCGTCAGGGTCGGTCCGCAATTTAAGTGAATTAATAATCCCTGAACAATATGTTTCCCCGCCCAATGGGGCGTAAGTTTGGTCAGTATGTCGACCATGTCATCCATCGGCCCTGTAGTGACCGATATAACCGAGGTGCCTCGCTATCCATCAAATAATATGCAACATCCACATGAGTAAAATGTCTAGCTCCATACCATGACACCACTCCTAACTAGAAAGAAACACATGTCCTCTCTGAGGTCCTCTCCCTTTTCTGGTTCACACCGGGGTATGAGGCTCGCAAATTAACACTATACACGAAGCTATGCCATTTAAGGCCGTCCTTTGATCATCAACCACAAGACTCTGCTTTTCAACAGCAGCCTTGCTCATTTGCATCTCAGCATGCCACACAGGCAATTCACGCAACGCGACTGATGTCTATCAATATATAACCTTTGAGCTCGTACGTCCCAGAGAAGGGTGTTAAACAAGAGAATAAATTCTCCGCCACCAAACAGATATATATTTAATAGAGATCAATCAACACAAAATAAAATCCAACGTCAGACACACATCCATTTACAAGTTCGTTCTGGGTCTAAACGAAACCGGAGGCACCTTATTCCTCGTCCCATATGTCCAATACAGGAGAGAGGTCCTCGCATATCCAGTCGATCTCCAAGTACATCTGGACGATCACCACTTATTACCTTGTCTTGGGTGTACATCCCAATCAAGACATTAGTAATCATCCAAACGATATGAAGACCTCTGGTCTTCAACCACCGTCATTATCGTCGATTTATCGTCGAAACAGTTATTCAGAATGGGATAAACCTTGTCTTCCTGAATAACTCGCGTATCTTATAAACAAGTGCTATAAAAACACAACATACGCCTTATTCCAATCCAGAATATTCTTTTATTCAAATATTCCTATTTTTAGGGAATGGTTCCCGTTAATTTTATCAAAGATAAATTCTTTTAAATTTATTCTTTAATCTTCCTTTGGATATCAATTCTGTGACGGCCCGCCCCGCACCAACCGACATTTACTCTCCAAAGGTGCGCTGTACACATGTCCAGTTAGCACGGAACGGGTCGTCAGAAGGAAAAAGGAAGAAAGAAATGAACATACAAAGAACCTGTAGAATGTCTCACAGCGCATAGAACAAAATATAATAATAACATACTTGACATAAAACAGGAGAGACAGTGCATAAGCTGAAAATCAGAACTAAACATCATAGCAACGGAAATTCAGAATACAACTTATTACAACTTTCAAACCGTCTCAAAGCAAAAGTAAGATAAATGAGGTACACTACTAATGCCCAAGTAGCGACCACCAATGACACAGGGAGAATGTGTATATATATCATACGTGGAAGCCTCCTGCCCGCCTCCGAATCAGCTACTCGTGCATCACCAGTTAACCTGTCTCTAGTCTGCTCGTGTGAGCACCCAGAGTAATAAGAGGAGACATAAAACTCTGGGTCAGACATAAAGCCTGGTATGAGCGATAAGCATCTAAAGTGAACAATAACAGGTAGACTAAAACATACCTGAACCTGGACCTGCAACCAAAGAGTTAGCACTACGTACTGTACAACACTCTAAGGTACCATATCAAACAGTGTAAAGATACGGAGGTGGGGGAGGTGTGCATGTCATAATGATGGCAAACAATCAAGCGTAGCATCCATCCTCACATCTCTCACTCAGTGCATAAAGCATACGATATTCACCACTTCGATCACCCAATCATACCTTGCTACGATCACTTTGCCCCATGAAGTCATAAATGGCTTCACTGCACTGATAACGTAGCCACAAATCCTTTGCTATCTCCACTTTGCCCCATGGAGTCACAAGGACCCCACTGCACTGGCTCATAGCCTTACTAACCCTTACTATGTCCACTCTGCCCCATGGAGTCGTAGTGACCCCACTGCACTGGCTCATAGTCTTACTACGCATCACCTTGCCCCTCAGGTCATAATGACCCTACTGCACTGATAACGTAGTCTTGCTACCATCACCTTGCCCCTCAGGTCATAATGACCCTACTGCACTGATAAGTAGCCCATCATTCATTTTTGGTGGTGAATCGAAGTTATGAACGTCGACAACTCCTTAGCACACGTCCCGCAACAAAGTCCAACCATGAAGTGAACTCATTGGTTCCCAATTGGATCCTGAGCTCTAACTTCCCATATTGAACTACCTTTGCATCTCGGGTTATTAGTCAATACTGGGTCGGATCGGGTCCTCTTCAAGCCATCGGTTCGGGTCGGGTATCCTTCATTGGTTCGGGTAGGGTCTTCTCCTGGTGCGGTTCGGGTCGGTTGTCCTCCATCGGTTCGGGTCGGGTGCTTCACCTCGGGTCGGGTCGGATGTCATCTCCCCTCCAGCTCGTGCCTCCGTTCCGATCCGTCTCCTCGTCCTTCACATGCTCCTATCTGATCCATCCTCATGCCTCCGCTCCGATCCGTCCTCCTTAATCCGATCTGATCCCAGTTCAGTTAGCGTGGCCTTCCTTTTTGCCACTTTTCCCAAGTGTTGGGTTCCGATCCGATCGGATTCTTTGCTCAGTTCAACATATCCGATCCGATCCGAACCCTGCACTATTTTCTGAAACTGTTTCAGCAAGTGTTTACGTCATTCGACTACGTTTTCGACCATTCTAACTACTGAAATCAATCACAAAGCATTTCATACAGTCATAGCAACATGCATAATCAACCACAAACATCAAAACATCAATATGATAGATTAAAATGGATCAAACATACCCAAAATCTCATATTTCCCCTTAAGCATGTTTAGGTGAAACTAATGATAGGATTAGCAAAACTTAACCAAATTAACCCAAATTCATATCAGAGGTCTAAAACATCATTTAGGAATTTATGAACATTTTTCCCGAATTTTATCATGCTTAAATTCGCTAATTAACACTAATCACCCTTAACTAGCCATAATTAGTGTAAAACTATGCAAATCACTCACCTTAGCCACAAATAAACTAAGATCTGAAATAATTCTCTGATTTGATGTGAATCTCAATGCCAAACAGCAGCTCCAATATTGATTTGGTGTAGATCTTCCTTGATTAGGGGTTGTTAAGCTTAATCCTTGACCAAAAGATGATTTGGAGGTGATTTAGAGGTTGGAGGCCATTTTTAGGGATCCTTGGTGATAAGTGGAGGCTAGAAAACTGAAACGGAATGATCCTCTATCTCATTTCAGCCTTTCCATAACCCTAATCCCGAAATGGGTTATGGGCCTACTCACTAATCACCCGATTTGGCCCGGTTAAGCAGTTTTTCACCCTCCAAACCTTATTTCAGCCATATCTCCCAAACGGTAAGTCCGTTTGGCTATAATGACCACTCTACGGAAAGGTAAACCACCAAACGAATCCAATGAAAGTGGTTTCAGGTCAAAATTCCTTTCCGATCAAAAGCTATGGCCAAAACAGTACCAACTAGGGGCAAAATGGTCATTTAGAAATCGACAAAAATAATAAGCATGGGAAATGACTCTAATGGATGTTTCCCAAAGTTACATGACCATACGACTTCACATGGGAAAGAAATAAATATTCTACAATCCTATAATGTGTAGAATACGGGTCATTACACTCTCCCCCCCTTAAGAAATTTCGCCCCCGAAATTCCCTAATCAAAACATACACAAAGGTCCCGCATGCCTATCAACCATATAACAACAATCAAACATGCAAACAAGCAAAATAAGTCTATCCTAGTATGCAGAATAACTAAATCGTAAAGTAAATCTTACCAGGTAAAGAGTTCTGGATATGCCTTCCTAATACCCTCCTCTGTCTCCCATGTACAATCATTCTCGTCCTCGCCCCACTGAACCTTGACTAGCTTCACCGCCTTCCTTCGAAGTTGCTTCGTATCGTGCCCCACAATACGAATCGGCTTGCGGTTCCCAACCGCCTCGGGTTCTACTTCGAAGTCCTCTAACAGATCAGGTGAAATAGTCATATCTGAGTCGTGAACGAACTTCCTTAGTTGGGAAACATGAAATACATTGTGAACTCCCGCCATTTTCTCTGGTAAGCCAACTCTATATGCCAAATTCCCGACTAGTTCAAGAACAGGGAATGGGCCAACAAATCTTGGTGCCAACTTGCCTCTCCTGCCAAATCGTATCACACTCTTTAACGGAGAGATCTTGACGAACACCAAGTCACCAACGGAGAATTTCAAGTCTCTTCTCCTCTTATCAGCATAGCTCCTCTGCCTATCTTGAGCAGCTTTGATTCGTTGTTGAATGATTTTAATCTTATCGGAAGTTTCCCTCACCACATCTGGTCCAAGCACAAACTTCTCGCCAGTCTCTATCCAACATGATGGTGAGTTGCACGGTCTTCCGTACAAAGCTTCATATGGAGCCATACCGATACTGGATTGGTAGCTATTATTATATGCAAACTCTACTAGATGCAAATGGTCATCCCATGATCCACCAAAATCCAATATACAAGCTCTCAAGAGATCTTCCAATATACGATTCATCCTCTCCGTCTGACCGTCGGTCTGAGGATGATATGCGGTACTGAGATGTAATCTTGACCCTAGAGCCTCTTGTAAGCTCTTCCAAAACCCACTAGTGAACAACGGGTCTCGGTCACTCACAATTCTTTTGGGTACTCCATGAAATCTCACTACCCACTTCATATACAATTCTGCCAACTTGGCTGCCGTCCTGGTCGATTTGACTGGTATAAATCTTGCGCTCTTAGTCAATCTATCCACAATTACCCAAATGCTATCATATCCCGATTTAGTCCTTGGTAAACCATCGATGAAATCCATCGAGACTTGCTCCCATTTCCATTCGGGAATTTCTAATGGTTGCAACAACCCATTAGGCTTCTTTTGCTCGGCTTTAACTAGCTGGCAATTCATGCATTTGGATATAAACTTCCCAACGTCTCTTTTCATTCCTTCCCAGTAGTAAGTCTGTCTCATGTCTCGATACATCTTATTACCACCGGGATGTATAGTCAGTTTTGAGTGATGACATTCTCTAAGCACTTCATCTCTCAACCCATTCACGTTGGGCACAACTAGTCTTCCGTCCTTCCGAAGCCATCCATCTCGATCAAGCCCATACACACTCATCTCCTCATCGATACCCATCTCTAACTTGGAGATGATTTCCAATAGGTTAGGATCGTCCCTCTGGCTGGAACAAATCCGCTCTATCAAAGTGGGTCTGATCGTCAAACTAGCTAGCATGACTGGATCCAATTCGCACTTTGGTCTGAAATCAAACCCCGCGATATACTCCAGTTGCTTCCATTCAAGAAACATTGCCCCTAAGCTGGCATGTCTCCTACTCAAGGCATCGGCTACCGCATTACCTTTCCCAGGTGTATATGCAATATCAAAATCATACGAAGCCAAGAAATCTAGCCATCTCTGCTGACGGAGATTTAGATCTTTCTAGGAGAAGAGATACTTTAACGATTTATGATCGGTAAACAATTCAAATCTTTCTCCTAAGAGATAGTGTCTCCACATCTTCAGCGCAAATACAATCGCTGCTAATTCCAAATCATGGGTAGGATACTTCTTCTCATGCGGCTTTAGCTGTCGACTAGCATAAGCTACAACCCTACCTCCTTGCATCAATACTACACCCAGTCCGGTACCACAAGCATCCGTGTATACCATCATCTCTTCATTCCCTTTAGGAATGACTAACACTGGCGCACGCGTCAATCTCTCTTTTAGACTCTTGAAGGCATCCTCACACACTCCGTCCCAGACGAAGGACTGATTCTTCTTAGTCAATTGAGTCAACAGTGATGCTATCTTGGAGAAGTCCTGGATAAACTTACGATAATATCCAGCTAATCCCAAGAAACTTCTTACATCTGTTGCATTCTTGGGTGTAGGCCAATCCTGTACCGTAGCCACCTTCGCAGGGTCCACGGCAATACCACTCTCTGAAACAACATGACCCAAGAATCTCACTTCCCTTCTCCAAAAATGACACATAGAGAATTTCGCTTTCAATTGGTGTTTCCTCAACACCTCCATCACTATCCTCAAGTGTCCCTTGTGTTCCTCCTCTGTCCTTGAGTAAACAAGGATGTCATCCACGAACACAAGAACAAACTTATTCAACTGATCTCTGAATACTCGATTCATAAGATCCACAAAATAGGCTGGTGCATTGGTCAACCCAAACGGCATGACCAACCACTCATAAAATCCAGATGGCGTCCTAAATGCCGTTTTCGGAACACTCTCATCCGCTACTCGTAACTGATGAAATCCTGTCGCGAGGTCCAACTGGGAGAACACTCTAGCTCCTTCCAGTTGATCAAACAAATCATCTATCCACGATAGAGGATACTTATTCTTCCTCGTCACCTTATTCAACTCGCGATAGTCCACAAACAAACAAAGGGAACCATCTGCCTTAGTAGCAAACACAACTAGTGCTCCCCACTCGGAGACACTCCTTCTAATAAATCCCTTCTTCAAAAGATTGCTGACTTGCACCCCGAGCTCTCACTGCTCCCTTGGTGCCATACGACGAAGTGGCATCACTATAGGTCTGGCATCTTTCACTAAATCAATACGGAACTCAATCTCTCGGTGTGGTGGAAGCCCGGCCACCTCCTCGAAGACGTCCGGATACTGGCCAACCACGGGCACATCTGACAACTCATCTTGCGGGATGTCGAGGGAATTTACAAAACTAGCCATAACCCCATCACTAGGTAGGCTACCAAACACTACCCTCCGCCCATCATCCGCCCTCACTGTCACCAAAAATCCCTCACAGTCTACCACCACCCCGTATCTTTGGAGCCAATCGACTCCCAATATAATGCCATACCCAGTAAAGCCCAAAACAAAGCAATCACATACAAACATACATCCATGACTCGATAAGACCAAATTCCTGCAAATCATACTAAGGCTAGTCGAACCACCAATCGGGTTCGTCACAACCAATGGTCTATCGACTATCTCGGGTTCCAGTCCCAATCTATCTACCAAGTCACTAGATATGAAGGAACGGGAAGCCCCAGTATCAAACAAAACTCGAACGGGTATATCATAAATAGAAAGCATACCTTGAATAACAACATTCTTTCCTTTCTCCGCCGCAGTTGGGGCATTCGACGAAGAAGGAACAACATCAATAGCATATGCTTTCACAATCTGCTTCTCCTTAAGAGGTTGCGGACACTTATCCTTATGATGTCCCACTTGACCACAGCTGTAGCACTTCCTTTCCGCTGGCTTGGCCCGACATTCTTTAGCATAATGGCCCTTCTTACCACAGCTGAAGCACTCAACATCCTTCTTGCTCTTTTTCTGGCCACCCTTAGATTGGTCCTGCTTCCTCTTATTCTGAGAGCCATTCTTGCCTCCACCGCCTACTTGCGGCTTCGGCCCTTCTGCAGATGCAGCCTCAGTCTTTGACTTGGGGTAAAGACTCTCTGATCTCAAAGCTTTCCCCACAATCGATTCAAAAGTCTCATCGATGTGATTAATAAGCCTTTCCCCAAGTATCCATCCAAACCAGTAATGAACCTCTCATTCTTCTTTTCAGGAGTATCGATAAGAGACAGTCCATACTTCGACAAAGTGTCGAACTCAGCAATATAATCAGAAACTTCCCTTCCGTTCTGCTTGAGTTCCAAGAACCTCTTAAACATCACTGACTTCTGGACAGCTGGAATGAACTTCTCGCTAAAGCGAGCCTTGAACTGATCCCAAGTAACCTGATCCTCTGGAGTAGTTGTTCTAATGGCATTCCACCAATTCATCGCTCGCCCTTGCAGCTGACGAGACGCTAGCCTTCTCTTCATCGCATCCTCAAGACCAAGTCATCGAAGATTCGGTCAAAGCTATCTATCCAGTCCTGAACATCCGTGTCCGACTCCGTTCCGTGGAACGGCTTTCCACCAAGATTAGTGTAATCCTTGCACAACTTGGCGAAATCGACCCTAGGCGCCTGCACTACTGGGCCAACACCAACTCCAGGATTGGGAACTACCCCTTGCACTTCTCTAAGCATGTCTCTCATGAGGTTAGTAAACATAACCCTCATGTCAGCGGCATTCCCTTGGTTGGTCCCTCTACCAGCACCCCTCGTGTCTCGGCTCATCGTCAATCTGAAAAAGGGAAACGATTAACGACCCCATAGTGGTGCTAGTGCAGTGCGACTTCATTCTCATACTACTAATAGTATATATATACATAGCTTTTGAAAACCAAAGTAATCACAAATACGCGCTCTCATATACGTACTATCTCTCCTTGGTGTCTTTCCCTAGGTTAACTACGCAACCTAAAGCTCTGATACCAAGTGTGACGGCCCGCCCCGCACCAACCGACATTTACTCTCCAAAGGTGCGCTGTACACATGTCCAGTTAGCACGGAACGGGTCGTCAGAAGGAAAAAGGAAGAAAGAAATGAACATACAAAGAACCTGTAGAATGTCTCACAGCGCATAGAACAAAATATAATAATAACATATTTGACATAAAACAGGAGAGACAGTGTATAAGCTGAAAATCAGAACTAAACATCATAGCAGCGGAAATTCAGAATACAACTTATTACAACTTTCAAACTGTCTCAAAGCAAAAGTAAGATAAATGAGGTACACTACTAATGCCCAAGTAGTGACCACCAACGACACAGGGAGAATGTGTATATATATATCATACGTGGAAGCCTCCTGCCCGCCTCCGAATCAGCTACTCGCACATCACCAGTTAACCTGTCTCTAGTCTGCTCGTGTGAGCACCCAGAGTAATAAGAGGAGACATAAAACTCTGGGTCAGACATAAAGCCTGGTATGAGCGATAAACATCTAAAGTGAACAATAACAGGTAGACTAAAACATACCTGAACCTGGACCTGCAACCAAAGAGTTAGCACTACATACTGTACAACACTCTAAGGTACCATATCAAACAGTGTAAAGATACGCAGGTGGGGGAGGTGTGCATGTCATAATGATGGCAAACAATCAAGCATAGCATCCATCCTCACATCTCTCACTCAGTGCATAAAGCATACGATATTCACCACTTCGATCACCCAATCATACCTTGCTACGATCACTTTGCCCCATGAAGTCATAAATGGCTTCACTGCACTGATAACGTAGCCACAAATCCTTTGCTATGTCCACTTTGCCCCATGGAGTCACAAGGACCCCACTGCACTGGCTCATAGCCTTACTAATCCTTACTATGTCCACTCTGCCCCATGGAGTCGTAGTGACCCCACTGCACTGGCTCATAGTCTTACTACGCATCACCTTGCCCCTTAGGTCATAATGACCCTACTGCACTGATAACGTAGTCTTGCTACCATCACCTTGCCCCTCAGGTCATAATGACCCTACTGCACTGATAAGTAGCCCATCATTCATTTTTGGTGGTGAATCGAAGTTTTGAACGTCGACAACTCCTTAGCACACGTCCCGCAGCAAAGTCCAACCATGAAGTGAACTCATTGGTTCCCAATTGGATCCTGAGCTCTAACTTCCCATATTGAACTACCTTTGCATCTCGGGTTATTAGTCAATACTGGGTCGGATCGGGTCCTCTTCAAGCCATCGGTTCGGGTCGGGTATCCTTCATTGGTTCGGGTAGGGTCTTCTCCTGGTGCAGTTCGGGTCGGTTGTCCTCCATCGGTTCGGGTCGGGTGCTTCACCTCGGGTCGGGTCGGATGTCATCTCCCCTCCAACTCGTGCCTCCGTTCCGATCCGTCTCCTCGTCCTTCACATGCTCCTATCCGATCCATCCTCATGCCTCCGCTCCGATCCGTCCTCCTTAATCCGATCCGATCCCAGTTCAGTTAGCGTGGCCTTCCTTTTTGCCACTTTTCCCAAGTGTTGGGTTCCGATCCGATCGGATTCTTTGCTCAGTTCAACATATCCGATCCGAGACCCTTATCCGATCCGATCCGAACCCTGCACTATTTTCTGAAACTGTTCCAGCAAGTGTTTACGCCATTCGACGACGTTTTCGACCATTCTAACTACTGAAATCAATCACAAAGCATTTCATACTGTCATAGCAACATGCATAATCAACCACAAACATCAAAACATCAATATGATAGATTAAAATGGATCAAACATACCCAAAATCCTATATTTCCCCTTAAGCATGTTTAGGTGAAACTAATGATAGGATTAGCAAAACTTAACCAAATTAACCCAAATTCATATCAGAGGTCTAAAACATCATTTAGGAATTTATGAACATTTTTCCCGAATTTTATCATGCTTAAATTCGCTAATTAACACTAATCACCCTTAACTAGCCATAATTAGTGTAAAACTATGCAAACACTCACCTTAGCCACAAATAAACTAAGATCTGAAATAATTCTCTGATTTGATGTGAATCTCAATGCCAAACAGCAGCTCCAATATTGATTTGGTGTAGATCTTCCTTGATTAGGGGTTGCTAAGCTTAATCCTTGACCAAAAGATGATTTGGAGGTGATTTAGAGGTTGGAGGCCATTTTTAGGGATCCTTGGTGATAAGTGGAGGCTAGAAAACTGAAACGGAATGATCCTCTATCTCATTTCAGCCTTCCCATAACCCTAATCCCGAAATGGGTTATGGGCCTACTCACTAATCACCCGATTTGGCCCGGTTAAGCAGTTTTTCACCCTCCAAACTTTATTTCAGCCATATCTCCCAAACGTTAAGTCCGTTTGGCTATAATGACCACTCTACGGAAAGGTAAACCACCAAACGAATCCAATGAAAGTGGTTTCAGGTCAAAATTCCTTTCCGATCAAAAGTTATGGCCAAAACAGTACCAATTAGGGGCAAAATGGTCATTTAAAAATCGACAAAAATCATAAGCATGGGAAATGACTCTAATGGATGTTTCCCAAAGTTACATGACCATACGACTTCACATGGGAAAGAAATAAATATTCTACAATCCTATGATGTGTAGAATACGGGTCATTACAAATTCCAAACCAAATTAAGGTTTATCAACTAGTCGGGATTAGTGCACCTTATTGAAGTAATCATTTGTTCAATTTCCCAATCCCAACCTATTCATCCCATGGAGCAAAACTGGTAATACTCCATATTTAACACCATGGTGTTATCGGTAAAATTAATTACCTTTACCGTTCAAATCTAATTAAAGATTTAACTATCGCTTAGAGCAAAATTGGTGATGCTCCACTCTCGATCATTTCCCTAATTTGATAATTTAAATTATCACATTCGCATTTCAATCTAATTAAAGATTCATTAAAACTCCATTTGGTTCTAATCTTCCCAAAAATCAGTATTAATGATTATTTAACTTTGGAAAATCAAACATGCCGTATCGACAATCTACACCATACTATTGATTTCTGCCCATATATAACCTCTAAGCTCGTACGTCTTAGAGAAGGGTGTTAAGCAAGAGAATAAATTCTCCGCCACCAAACAGATATATATTTAGCAGAGACCAACCATACAGTTCGAAATACAATGATAGACATGTAATCCTGTCTTTAACTGGGTTAAAGAACTAATGTCATTTAAAACACAATTCACGATAAACCCAAATCCTCTTTCGTAAAAATGGAATCTTCACGGAAAAACAAACCAATATATAATCGATATCAATTTCCGTATCCGACTAATAATATAAATGGAATAATGACAAAGCCTTTTAAATTCCATATATATTAACAGTCTTCCTCCGCGGAAGCTCACTTCGATTATTACCAATCGAATTCCATTCAATTCCAATTTAATATTTTAAATTGGAAAATTTCCTTTGGAAAATCCCATTAAATCTTAATAAAAGATATATATATATATATATATATATATATATATATATATATATATATATATGAAATCACATTTCACTGCAAATCGGGTTAAAGAATGAATGTCGTTAAAACACAGTTTACATTTTAAAGATCACATTTTTAATACCATACATATATAAAAACCAAGTTTTTAATCACCGCTATATATATAAAAATTAAAATTTCACAACGCTATACATACATATATATATATATATATATATATAAATCATATTTTTATAATGCAACTTATATAATAAAAATCATATTTTTATCAAGATGTTCATATCATAAAAATCGAATCTTTATAGCGATGTTCATATCATAAAAATCGAATCTTTACAGCGATGTTCATATCATAAAAATCGAATTTTTATAGCGATGTTCATATCATAAAAATCGAATCTTTATAGCAATGTTCATATCATAAAAGTCGAATTTTTATTTCAAATCTATACATATAAAAATCGTACCTTTATAATGCTATTACATATTTAAAAATCGAATCTTTATAATGCGATTATATATATTTAAAAATCGAATCTTTATAATGTTGTTATATATTTAAAAATCGAATCTTTATATTGCTATTATATATTTATAAAAACAACATTATTATTACAAAGTTATTTCATAAAAAAATTGGTTTTTAAACAAATGCCATTCATATAAAAACATCTTTTCTAATTACATAATAAAAAATAAAAAATATATAGAAAAATAAATAAACAAAAAGCTCACTTTTTCGGTCGGAGGAGGGAGCCAGAGGCGGCGCAGGTGTGCTGAGAGGTCGGGGGTAGCGCATCTAAGCGGTGGTGGGGCAGTTGGTCGGAGGCGGTTCGATTTTGGGCGGGTTTGGCTGATTTAGGGTTTGGGGGTTTGGATTGGAGAGAGGAGAGGGGGCGCCACTGCAGGAAAGGAGCGTAGGGGGTCTAACGGTGAGGCGCAGGCGGAGGCGCGGTGGGCGGTGCATCGGTAGAGGGGACGACGGCTTCCTCCTTCGTGTTGTTTTTTTCTTCTCTTTTATTCTTTTCGGGTTTGGAACGATAAAGAGGGGGCGAGTTTGACAGGGTATGTGAAGATAAAGGGTTTGACCCATTTATATATTTAATTATTTTATTATTTTAATTTTTCAAAAAGTTAGTTTTTCATCTGAACTCCAAATTGGGTCCAACGACTGTCGCCCCTAGCTAACTACCCCCAATCCAAAAACAACGGGATATGTCCCGTAAGCCAATTTGACTGTTTCGATCAGTTTCGTCAAATTTAAAATATAAATTAATATAATGTTCAAAATTGATTTCAATGTACATTTTAATTTACCGGGGCCACATAGACTCCAAAAATTCCAGAAAAATAAATATGGTTGTGTTTTGACGATACGGTCCTAAATAAATTAATTTCGTCGAATTTGGAGACCGTTTGAAAAATGGTCAATTTCCAATCGATTAAATTCAAACTGAATTTACCAAACATGTTTGAATTTACCACGCTTAAATACCAATTCCAAAAATTATAAAAATTGGAATCTAGCAATAATTTTACATTCTGGATCGAACAAAAGTGATCTCGTCAAAAACGGAGGTCGTTTGCAAAATTGTTATTTTTAAGTGCTATATATATATTCCATAACGACTATTCTGAATTTTCAACTGGACATAACTTTTTATTCCCGTTATGAAATCTGGATTTTTCACATTCGTTGGAAAGATATTTTCAAATAGATTCAAATATTTTTAGTTTTACTGAAATTCGATTTATTTTGAATCATGTACATTCATTTGAAATTTGAAATCAAAATTTCAAACTACCGCGCCATTTCAGGCTTGTTATATAATTAAAATAAATTTATTCATTCTAACTTCGATTAAAATAAATTTTTAGTCGTATTATTCAAAATAAATCATTTTAAATATTCTAAATACATTAAAATAGCTAAAATAAATTTTTTAAATTAGTTCTGATTTTCCGGGTTGTTACATAAATGAATATTTATTTTCATTTCAGGAGAATTTTATGTCGTTCATATAGACATTAATTTTTTTGTTTTTGACGATATAATATAATATAATCAAAGTATAGCCTTACCGTATTAATAATACTGTCTAACCAGTATCCGAAGCTATCATATCTCCGCCACAAATTTGAGCTGCGAGTATGTTATGAGGAGGGGGTCAAAACACAAGTTTTGGTGATTGGATTTAAACTATACAATTTGGATAATCCTACATATACCCTTCAATCATATTTTCTTATTTATTAGGTTACTTGGGTTAACAACACTCAAGACTTACACACACGTCGTACTCATTTACTTCCCAGTGGATTAACTTAATATAGTATATATGTAGCTACCCCTCAATATTGAGGTACACCTCATGGTACCCCACTCGCACGGTCTCCACCGTAGTGCCATAGAAATGAACGTTGTCCCTAATCCTACACCGGAGTGACGTACAGATCTCTACATAACAATGTTACATTCCGCATATATCTATCATTACTACGCTGCGTAAGCGTATGGACTGCCACCGTCGATCTAATCAGTTTAATACCGGAGTAATGCCCTCAAGTCTACGATACACCACCCAGAGTAGACATGCATGTATCTAGACTATCCCACATACATATCGTCAAACATATTCAATGCCTTAACCGCACATAATGTGCACCGAGTTTCATGGTAGGGCAATACAAGAAATACGGAACTTAGTCGAGAGTTTTTCCATATCTGTACAGGCCCATCTTTAAGATCCTCAAAATATAGATATTCCTAAGGTCTGTTTTTCATGGTGGCTATGGCCTCACCTCGCCCTCCCTCAACTAGTAAAAACTACAAGAGCTAAACGACTTGCCCCAAACAAACAATCTAAACATCCAGTTGGCGTCTTCCCTCAACCACCATACCTCGATAAAAGGTGAATGGTCTATTGGTTTTAGCTCTAGTCTTTTCGCATCCCACTGGCTGCCGATGACGGGTACCCGATGATCTACTATCTCTGTTGGTCCTGACCTCTGCCTCCCCGTTGAGGCGATCTCCAAGTCACCCTAGTCACCACGTCATAGCATTCTGATTGGTAGTTTTGTGTACCCCTAGCTACCTCCACAGGTGTCGTCTGCCCCTATCTCCACTAGGTGTACCCACTACCCCCATTCGATCGGCTCCCTAACTTGTAGATATACCCGTGTTGGCCCCACAGTGGGGTGTATCACTCCCCAAAGTGGCAACTCGATGCTACCAAAAATGCATGGCTTATATCTACACGATGCAACAACGTCTTACATACCAGCCCGGGACCACACACGCATATGAACCCATTGGACTTGCGTTGCCACCGCTTTGACCTCTTACAATCAAATCCGATACGCGTGTCTCGTCCTCGACTTGGGTCGAGCCCATAAAGATACTTAATAGGTTACTGGTTTGAAAAGGGCACCCATGCATGACACAAGCTTTCCACCTATGCTTTGTCCCCTCTAAGGTTTTTCCCACTTAACCCCGTTCCTATTCATGTCTTCTTACATGTTTCAATCTTGGTTAAGTGCATCTAATCGTATTTCAAATGCCACCCAAGGCACCCACTAAATTCCCCATGCCACCCAAGGCACCCACTTAACCCCCTTATGTCCCACTATATGTTTATCTGGTTAAGTGTTTCTTAATTCATTAAGACTGTAGCCTTGTAAAGACCTCCCACATTTGTAACACCCCACCTCCGCTAGGGTCACTCACAAAGGGAATGCACTAGGTTTGGAGGAGCGTTATCGAGGTAAACAATCACAGAATTATTACAAGACAGAACATAAATAAAACAACGGAAGATTCAAAAGCTAAATATCATTACTTTCAAAAAGAGTCAAAACCTTTTACATCAAATAGCCAAAGTCATTATTTTCCATTACAATAAATTCTGTCTTGCATAAATAAAGAAGCATAAACTTGGAACAACAAAAGGAGCTTAATTCCCCAAAGGTAGCATAAATGCAGCCATAGCATAGCTCAAGATCAAACCGTACATGAGCTGAACCAAAAGCAAGTGAAATCCAAGCTAAGTGCTAGAGTTTCCTCCCTGAGAACCTGGGGGGAACGGAAGAAAAAGAGGCGAAAGAAAATGGATCAGTCATAAAGACTGGTAAGTCCAAGTGACTTTCAGCATAAAAACAGATAAAGGTAACATGACATGTATAAACTAAAAGTAAACATAAGAATGCTGTCAAGATGGGCAAGATAGACTAAGATAACATGATAAATCAAGTATAAATCAAGTATAGCATCACATATTCAAGGTTTGCTGCATCAACTGTACTAGAATCCCAAACCCATGTCTTGTATAAGTCATGAAATAATCCCTTGGCCCAATATCATGAAATGACCCATTTCTAGGTCCAATGAAACGATCCACTAGTCGATCGGCTCCCTACAAGTTCTAGCTTGTCATGTGTATGTGTCTAGTTTCAAGGCAAGTTTCATGCCCACATCCAGATTCAAGAAGAAAACAATGTTCATGTCAAGTTTCATGGCGAGTTTCATACAAGTTTCCTATAATCACCAATTTTTCCCAACGCTGTCCCGTCTAAATATTAGGCTAACAATCTTAGCCTAATTTTCCATCCGCATGATTTTTGGCATAATATTAGGCTAAAACTTAGCCTAATTTAACGTACACAAAATTTGCATAAAGAAATTCATTAACATGACATAGGTGTAAACTTGGCATTCTTGGCATAGTCAATAAGAACACCATAGGTGTGTACTTGCAAAACAATCAACATGAATATCATAGGTGTGAACTTGCAACGTAGACTAAACCAACATACATATATGTGAATTTGCAACATAGACTAAATCAACTTACATATATGTGAACTTGCAAATCAATCACGAACATATGAATAAGTGTGAACTTGAAATATGACATAGGTTCAACATATACACATAAACATGTAGATCTAACATTTGGTCACATATGTGATATGATTTCACAACCTAAAACTTGCATAAGATGATAAACTACACAACTTGTCATCACGGGTTATACTCCAAGTTCATATACATAAATGGACTTATTCATTAATTCCCAATTCAACATGATGATAAAATAGAACCACAGGCATAGATCAACATAATAAACATTGCTATATTATCAATTTATTTCCAAGGCATCACCTAACTGAATAAATTGATTAATACATCGCAGGCATAACATTATGAACATGAAAAAGGTTTGAATAATAATCTAGTGTAATGACCCGAAAATCCGGTCCAATTTGAGCTGACTAAATAACACAAGTCCAACCCCAAATTGCATTGAAAATTCAAGAAATTAATAGAAAGAAGATAGAAGGTGAGGATAGATAAGATAGAACTAGTAGAATAGAAGAAGAAGAACATCATCATCAGAGTAACACGAATCTCACAGCGGAACGAATAAAATATAACATACCTTTTGAAATACAAACAGTATATGTATACAATAATATTGCAGAGTACAACACTTACAACACAGCGGAAATAACTATAGCTATATGATCCTGAAGCCTCCTTCTCCAAGCTCTTCCAGTATATCTGTAAATCCCGACTACTTGACTGCCCGTACAAATTTAGGCACCCAAGAGTTTAGGGAAACAAAACAAATAAACTCCGGGTCAGTCATGGACTGGTGTGAGTAAACTCAAATCATTTTAACAGGTATATGATATCTCATAAGACCACGCCGTGAATACGGAACGGGTTTTTCCCTTATGAGAATCCAACATCTTTGAAAAGCAGTATCACTGATATTATAATAATGTCTAAATACAATTAGATATCAATCTAGCAGAAACGCTTTCATCTCACGTTCTACATATATAGTATACAATCAAAACCGCGGGTGCGTATTGGATGATTGGATTTCCGACTATGACAAGGTATGGGACCACCTTCCGATCAGTGTACTCTAGGAACGATACACTGGAGTTCAACAAGAACATCTTGCAACTCAGCCACACATGACCGACCACTCATTTCGCTTAAGTGTATCGAATGTACATCACCAACGGTTGGGATCAGCAACCGTTTCCCGTATATATATGGGACAGCATTGATAGATTAAAGAAGCAAATGAATATTCTCTAGATAGGTGATTATACACCCTACTTCGGTGCGACCGACTTAGCCATGCTGCCTGCCCAGTTTTTGTCATTTACCGGTTGTTGAGGCCAGAGGTTACGATTACTTTCAATCCATTGATAACACGATCACTTTGAATGCCACATTATCAAATCCGTTAATCATTAATTAGTTTACACAAATATTCCGGATGTTATGCTAAGGGAATAAATCCGTTGCAACCATATATATTTATACAGACCAATCCATTTGATCATTGGAAATACTTTGTCAGACATTCGTCCATTTACGTTCGTTCTGGGATTGAACGAAACCGAAGGCACTATTCCGTACATCCATCTTGGTCCATTGTTATCTAAGATTTATACAACAGCCCTTGCACTTTACTCCGTCTTCCATTTTCTTCGGCATATTCGCAACGCTTATGCCAATACAGAGTGGTTCTTTGGATAAGAATCCAACCGGTCTCTCCATATTAACAACAATAAAATGGTCAAACATTGATAGTCTGTGATTTAACTATCAATGAAAACATGTCGGTGTACAAACAACGATCTAAATTCCAAATGGAATTTTCGATCCAATCATCACAACATATATATACATATATATATATCCACATTCCTTATTTTCTTTATTTAGAAAATATACGTTTTTAACATTGGAAAACATTTCCAATCCTCATTCACGCATCACTACCCTTCCACAACTATTAGTCCCTAACTGTAAACTAGTAAGAGAACAATTCTCTAAGTATAAACCCCGAAGGCCGAAACCAACATCAGATCGATACTCATAAAACTATTCAACTTACTAATCTCTAGTCAGTTTCTAATTTTTGTTTAACTTCACTTCTTAATTTCTATATTCGATTAACCCCTTTTTATAAACTACGTTTTCCGATACAACTATTTCCTTTTTATAACGTTTACTTACCGTTACAAATATTTCCTATTTATAACTTCTATTTACCGTTACAAATATTTCCTATTTATAACTTCTATTTACCGTTACAAATATTTCCTATTTATAACTTCTATTTATTTTCTAAATAAATATTCCCTTTTATAAAACTCTATTCGTTTTATAAATAATTTCCTTTTATAAAACGTGTTCGTTTTATAAATACTATATTTTCAAATTGTTTCCTTTTATAAAATCGGTTGATTTTATAAAACTCCTTTATTTCGCTACGCATTGAAATATTCCTTTTTCCTATTCTATTTGTTTTATCAACAATTTTCCCTTTTATAAAACTCTATTCGTTTTATAAATACTTTCCTTTTATAAAACCGTGTTCGTTTTATAAATAATTTCCTTTTATAAAATCCTGTGATTTTATAAAATTTCTTTATTTCAATATACATTGAAATATTCCTTTTCACAACTCAGGGTTTCTTATGATATGTAAAATATCGAATAACAATGATTAATATCATTCTAACACACATAATCCATAACAGATTATATAACACATCATATAACACAATATATGAAAACAGTAAAATAATTGTTGAGGAATCTAGTCGGATTCCTCCAACCTGTCTCCCTGCATCCACAGATGTTACACAGTATAATATATATCATATTTCATTTTGAAATGAAATATCCTGCTGTATAGAACCATATTTGATTAACAGTACATAGATTAACTATAACTACGTTTTCAATCAAATCTATTTAACAGTCCAGTTTAACAATCAATATACAGCAGTCAATAAATAAAGTACAATTTATATTAAAATATAAATTGAGGAGAGTTAGTGAGTTTTACTCACATTGAACGGTTATCGTTAAATAACGGTTAACAGTCGGCAGATCCGATCAGACGTTTTTAATTCCGCCCTAAATTCAGACGAGCTCCATTTTGCTTCACACCAGCTTCATAACGTAGCATTCTCCGATATGATTCCAACAGTACTTGTTATGTCGAATTCTTGATTGGCACATTGTTCGTCTACTTAAATCTTTCTCAAATGTCAAGCATACATTCCCACCGACAATGTACACATCCCCTTTACACGTTGTTCATGCACCGCATTCCTTAGTCACACAACTTCTGCACTCATTCTTCTCTTTTTTTTTCTTTTCTTTTTTTTTCTTTTCTTTTAAGTAGCAGGGGCCGCAAGCCCACCACTACAACTCCTTGATCCCTTTCTCTTCAGTACAACAACCGACGTCCCCTGCTGTACAACATTCCTCCTGACACTCCACCGTGACTTCTACAAGTCCCATTCACGTAAATGATCTCCTCCCTCAAAACGTTTTCAGCTTTGACTTCATGTACATCACCCTTTAACTCATCTTCACCTCGCTGCTACAACCCAACGTCCCACCCTTAATGACACTCTCGCCCAAAATATTGAACATCTTCTACCAGGAACTTTTGAACCCAAAACATCATGGCCCTTAAAAACCGAACCTCTCCATCCATACAACGTTTGCACCAACAACCGTTTTTCCCACCAGCGCATGAAAGAAACAAAAAAACAACACCTCAAGCAAACCCTATTGGCCTGCTGCTTCCATGCATCAGCACTCACCTTCAACACTTCGTGGCATTTTACACTTCGTTGTACTGTTTTAAACGATTCCCACCTCAGCTCGCAAGTTCACCGATCCCAGTAATAAAAAGATCGAACCTTTCTTTCTTCCACGCTATACACCGTGCTCCTCCATCTACCTACAACGCTCAGACGAGTACGAGAAACCCAGTCAACACCCATTTGTTCGAACCCTTCAACCTCTGGCAGTGCAAAACCCCCTTCCCGACGTCGCTGTAGCAAAAATCCAAGCACCCAACAGTCCGCTTCGCGTTTGAATACTTTTAGAAGGGATACGAGATCCAGTTTCTTCCATACGGGCCGTAGAAATCGAATGGAACGATTTCTTTGTTTTCGTTTTGGTGCGTTTTCTGTTTTGAGGGAAATAAGGCTGGCGGCCGTTTTGATTTGCTAAGGAAATTAGGTTTAGCCAAAGGAGGTTATTTATATATGTTGGGTAAGTGATGCGTGTTTCTGTATTGGCCACGAAAAGTTTGAAGGCCAAAAACTAGACCACGCATATCCCTTTTATCTGTCTACGTGGGTGCTATTTCCTCCATGGAAATGGTTGGCATTTGAAGTCATAGGCTGATGATTGTTAGTTTAAGCACGTACTCGTTACTTAATTTTTTTATCAACATATGCACTGCTACAGACAGAAACAAAAATACCGTTGTGACGAACAGTGTGTCATGGTCCCAAAAATATAATAATATCGGTAGATTAACTCATATTGTGAAACCCCAAAATGTTGATTACAGGGTGCAAAGTACTCCAAATAAAAAGTTGCTCATTAAATTAATTAAAAATTACAGTAAAATTCTAAAAATTAAATTATCACTATATCTCAAAAGAACATTATCTAGATTCAAACCCTATCTCTAGTTATATCAAATAAACCGTTACGGTCGATAAACGATTCTATAGCGACTATTTTAAAATTTGATTTGGACATATCTCAAAATCTACATGACGAAATCCCGATTTTTCTCTTCCACTAGAAAGATATACTCCACTAGCTCCGTGCGTTTTCTTGTTCCACAGAAATCCGATTTAAAATGAATCCTGTACATTCAGTTGAAGTTCGAATCGCCAATTTACGAACTGCAGCGCCATTTCAAGCTCGATTTTAATTAAAAATATAATTATACGTTCTAACGTCGTCGATTAAATAATATATTCGTTATTTAAATAATTAAATAAGTAAATTGTTACTCCGTCAAATATCCGGGTCATTACATCTAGATTCAAGAACACGGATAGATCTAACTTAAATAGAAAAATCCCCAAAATCAAGACAAATAAAGAAAATAGGTCTTAATAGAAAATCCATCTTAGATCCAATTTCATAGTCATAATTCTAGGCAATAACCTCATGGTCATGAATCATAGGTGATTAGTCATAATTGTCCTTGTCATAGTCATAGGCAATAGTCTTATGTTCACAGTCATAGGCATAGGCATAGTCTTATGTTCACCGTCATAGTCATAGGCATAGTCTTATGTTCACCGTCATAGTCATAGGCATATGCATAGTCTTATGTTCACCGTCATAGTCATAGTCATGGTCATGGTCTTATGTTCACAATCATAGGCGTAGTCATAGTCTTATGCCATTAACAATAGTTTCAACATCGTAGGCAATATTCCCATTAGTCACGATCCAAGAAGAAAACAAGAATAAATATGAATCATACATAAATCAATTCCAATTTAACATGCCCATATTAGATTTATAGTTTTTATCTAAAAGTAACTGGAACTTACAGATCGTGGTCTAAGAAATTTAGATGCAGAAGTGAAGTCTAGAAATTGGTCGTTGAATTGCTGAATCGTTGAATCTTGATTTGATTGTAGAAGCAAATCCCCAAATATGCAATTACTAGCGGTAGTCTTCAAGGAATAATCTTCGTATTTTAATTTAATTTAATTAAATTTAGAGGAAGAAGAAGAGGCCATGATCATCAAGAGTTTGAGCAGCATAAGGTTAGAGAAGAATGGTATAAACAGAATGAGGCTAGGAGGCTGTTTAGATAGAATTTCAAACTAAATAGAGCCGTCGATGAAGCTAGAAGTAATCAAGGCCATCCATCTCAAGAACAGCCAATCAGAAAATGACAAGTCAGCCCTAGTGACACACCAGAGCTCAGAAATTCGACCAGAACCCGACCAGGCCAGCCAGGGCCTGACCAAGCAGGTTTTCTGCTCGGCTTAGGAGCACTTACCAAGTGCGCCGGTGCAACTTTGCATGGGCGCACTTCCCAAGTGCGCCAGTGCAATTTTGTTCTGGCGCACTTCCTAAGTGCGCCAGTGCATTCTAGCCCATTTCTAGTTTTTCTGGCTAACTTCGTTCGTCTATATCTTCTTCGTACGATATCCGTTTTGCGCAAACTCGGACTCTATTTCAAGAAGAATTCCGAGACGAACGCAATAGCGTAACCCGTTTCCCTTGATTCTTATTTTAAAAATTAATTCTGTCTTGATTTATGGTTTTAACATGTTATTAAAATTCGGGTTGTTACATCCTCCCCTCCTTAAAGGATTTCGTCCCCGAAATCTTCAAGCTAAGAAGAATGCATCCTGTCATCCAATCATCCATCTACTCAACCATCATACACAAGCAATCATTGGCCTTAAAAGATTTCTAATACTGTATGAACATATGCAGAAAGTGTGTGTATATGTTCCTTATCTAGTGCAAATGATCAGGCCTGATTGATCTTCTTAATGCAAAATATGATCAGTGCCATGAATCCAACATGTATGCAAATAGTCCTAGTCACATAAACACTATATGTGTGCACAAACATCCATTCATATGCAACATCCACATGATAACACATTCAATTTCATCCACAAACAAGTATAAACACACATGCATATGCAATATGAAAATGTGTCTGAGCCGATCTAGTGCCTAATGTGTGTTATGCAACCACGAGCAACCACTTGCAACCATTTGCAAACATCAACCATAACATGTTTCAATCACATATTTACATCCAAAAGGGTTCTACCTAAGGTTCTCAAGATAGGATTGAGAAGATAAGCCAGATAAAATGAAGCATCTAGGAGAAGAAGTTAAAGATGTACCCCCAGAAGGTCCTGCTTACACGGCTTGGCCTTGCTTCTTAGGGCAGTTCTTGCTGATATGTCCAGTATCACCACACTGAAAGCATGCTCCCATCTTCATCTTCTTCTTTCTACAATCCTGGGCTATATGCCCCTCAATACCGCAGAAGTGGCATTTTCTTTTCTCACGTGTCTTGTTATCATTATTGTTGTTGTTGTTCTTGCCTCCCTTCTTGGGGTCTACATTCTTGTTTGGAGACTCATTCGCCTTGACCTCCTTCTTGCCATTCTTGTCTTCTTCGTTTAAGAGCGCCATGTCTACTAGCTTTTCGTAAGTAGCCCCCATAGGTACGTGGGTCATAGCCAAGCTGTGAAGTGGCTCATTCAATCCTTTGACAAAGCGGAGAGCCTTCTTATAAGGGGTATTCACTAAGTCCAGTCCAAACTGAGCTAGCTGATTGAATTGATTGACGTACTCCTTGACCGTCACACTTCCTTGCTTAAGTGATAAGAATTTTTCTAGTTGTAAACTTTGTTCAGCCTACGAGAGGAATTTCATCTCAAACCTTGTCCAGAAGTCCATCCGTGCGTCAACAGGTCTTTCAGCGTTAGTGACTTCCCACCAATAGGAAGCTTCGTTTTGAGCAACCATACGGCCAACTGTACTTTATGCCTATCATCCACCTTGAAGATAACGAATAGATCCTCTGTTTCATTGAGCCAGTTTCCTCACTTCTACGAATGATTCGGTTCCCTTGAAATCCTTTCCACCCATGGCTGTAACGACCCGCATTCTACGCATCATAGGACCGTAGAATATTTATTTCTTTCACATACGAAGTCCTATGGTCATGTAACTTTGGGAGACGACTATTGGGGTCATTTCCCATGTTCATGATTTTTGTCGATTTTTAAATGACCAATTTACCCCTAGTTGGTACTGTTTTGGCCATAACTTTTGACTGGAAAGGAATTTTGACCAGAAACCACTTCCATTGGCTCCGGATGATGGTTTACAATTCCGTAGAGTGGTCACATTAGCCAAACAAACTCACCGTTTGGGAGATATGGCTGAAACAAGTTTCAGATGGTGAAAAACAACTTAATTGGGCTTAACCGGGTGATTAACAGCTAGGCCCAATGGGGGATTTCGGGATTAGGGTTAGGAGGAGGCTGAAATCAGTTAGAGAACGATTTTATTCTCTTTTCCCAGCCGCCACTTTCTTTCTTGCAACCCTAGGAATGGCCTCCAACACCCAAATCACCTTCTAATCACTTTCTAATCAAGTTTTGGCTCAATCTACATCAAATTAAGGAGTGGAAACACGAAAGTAATGCTAGAGCTGCTGTTAGACGTTAGAATTCACCCAAATTAGCGAGGTTTCAGTTCTGAGAATTTCATTTGTGGCCAAGGTGAGTGATTAGCATCGTTTTGACACTAATTACAGTTAATTAAGGGTAATTAGTGAAGATTAGCGAATTTATATACTAATAAATTCTGGAAAAATGTTTAGAAATTCGAAAATAATATTTTATGCCTTTGTTAGAAATTTGGTTCGATTTGGTTAAGTTTTGTTAACCCGATGATTAGTTTTACTTAAACATGCTTAAGGGAAAATAAGGGGTTTTGGGTATATTTGATCCATTTTGACATGTAAATTCATTGTTTTGGTGTTTGTGGTTAGTTTGCTATGTTGCTATGACTGTTTGACATGATTTGTGATTGATTAGTATAGTTAGATTTGTCGAAAACGTCGTCGAATGGCGTAAACAAGTTGCTGGAAAAAGTTGCAGAAAGTTGTGCAGGGTTTCGGATCGGATCGGATATGGGCTCGGATCGGATAGGAGACCTGGGCAAGGAACCCAACCCGAACTGGAATCTGGCACAAACGAGGCTAGGCAAAAAGGAAGGCCATGTTGGTTAAGCTGGGGATCGGATCGACTCAGGGACGAAGGGCTCGGATCGGAACTTAACACTTGGGAGAACTGGCAAGAGGGAAGGCCACGCGGATCAGATGGCGAAGGAGGGATCGGATCGAAACACGTGAAGAACGAGGGAGCGGATCAGAGCAGAAGCACGAACTGGAAGGGATATGGCACCCGACCCGACCCGAAGTGGAATACCCGACCTGAACCAATGCGACGCTGTGGACCCGAACCGAACCGCTACAGGAGAAGACTACGAACTGACCCGAAGTAGAGAACCCGACCCGAACCGATGGCCAGAAGGAGAACCCGACCCGACCCAGTATTGACCAATAACCCGAGATGCAAAGGTAGTCCAATATGGGAAGTTAGAGCTCAGAATCCAGTTGGGAACCGATGAGTTCACTTCATGATTGGGCTTTGCTGCGGGACGTGTGCCAAGGGGCAGTCGATGTTTATGACTTTGGATCACTATATATGGGAAGTACATGAACGGATTCAGGGCTACAATGGCCTAGGTACGACTAAAGGGCTATAAACCAATGAAGTGGGGTCATTTGTAAAGATTTGGTCATGACTCCATGTGGTAAGCTTGGTAGTAGCAGTAGTTGTACAAGTTGAACTCCGTCACTACTTCAATGGGTCTAGTGATTGACAGTGGTGGACATCGTATGCTTTATGCACTGAGTGAGAGATGTGAGGATGGTGGCTATGGTTGATTTGTTTGCTATCATTATGACATGCACACCCCACCCCCGTATTCTTACACTATTTATTATGGCACCTTAGAGTATTGTACGGTATGTGGTACTAACTCTTTGGTTGCAGGTCCAGGTTCAGGTATGGTTTAGTATACTTGTTATTGTTCTGTTTAGATGCTTATCGCTCGTACCGGGCTTTATGTCTGACCCAGAGTTTTATGTCTCCTCTTATTACTCTGGGTGCTCACACGAGCAGACTAGAGACAGGTTAGCTGGTGATGCACGGGTAGATGATCCGGAGACGAGCAGGAGGCTTCCACGTAATATAAATAGTATTCTCCCTGTGTTGTTGAAGATCACTGCTTGGACATTGGTGGTGCATCTTCTACTTTAGCTTTCTTTTGTTTAGAGACAGTAAATTTGAAAAGTTGTAGTAAGCCGTATTTGGATTTCCGCTGCTCTGATGTTGATGTTGATTTTAGTTATCAGCTTATGCACTGTCTCACCTGTTTTATGTCAAGTACGTTATTATAATATTTTATTCCATGCGCTGTGAGACATTCTACAGGTTCCTCGTTTAGTTAGTTCCCTTCTTTCCTTTCTTCTGACGACCATCCCGTGCTAGTCGGGCATGTGTACAGCGCACTTTCGGAGGAAATGCAGGTTGGTGCGGGGCGGGTTGTCACAATGGCCCTAAAATCTTTACAGATCTTTGAGAAAGAAATTGCACGAGGAGGGGGTGGAGGAGGAGGAATCGCTGCAGATGAAGGAGGAATATCTGCTGGGCCTGCATCGTTGGCCCTAGCCTCTAAGTACCTCCTGAACCAGCCAGGTATTGGCACACCCTATGGAAAGTTAAGATTCCCAGACATGCTAAAATGGAAAAGAAGAGATTCAAACGAGGAAAAAAAGGATAGTGCTATTGGCTTTTGGGGAATAGCCTTTAAATAAAACAATACTTTTCTTGAAAAATGCTTCTTTGTAAATGGTTTTGAAAATAGTTTTAGAAGGTTTTAAAAACTTTTGCCCATTTTGGTAACCTTCTGCTCTGATACCAAATGTAACACTCCACCTCCACTAGGGTCACTCACAAAGGGAATGCATTAGTTTTAGAGGAGCGTTATCGAGGTAAAAAATCATATAATTATTACAAGACAGAACATAAATAAAACAACGGAAGATTCAAAAGCTAAATTTCATTACTTTCAAAAAGAGTCAAAACCTTTTACATCAAATAGCCAAGGTCATTATTTTCCATTACAATAAATTCTGTCTTGCAAGAATAAAGAAGCATAAACTTGAAACAATAAAAGGAGCTTAATTCCCCAAAGGTAGCAGAAATGCAGCCATAGCATAGCTCAAGATCAAACCGTACATGAGCTGAACCGAAAGCAAGTGAAATCCAGGCTAAGTGCTAGAGTTTCCTCCCTGAGAACCTGGGGGGGACGGAAGAAAAAGAGGCAAAAGAATACGGGTCAGTCATAAAGACTGGTAAGTCCAAGTGACTTTCAGCATAAAAACAGATAAAGGTAACATGACATGTATAAACTGAACGTAAATATAAGGATGCTGTCAAGATGGGCAAGATAGACTAAGATAACATGATAAATCAAGTATAAATCAAGTATAGCATCACATATTCAAGGTTCGCTGCATCAACTATACTAGAATTCCAAACCCATGTCTTATATAAATCATGAAATAATCCCTTGGCCCAATATCATGAAATGACCCATTTCTAGGTCCAACGAAACGATCCACTAGTCGATCGGCTCCCTACAAGTTCTAGCTCGTCATGTGTCTGTGTCAAGTTTCAAGGCAAGTTTCATGCCTACATCCAGATTCAAGAAGAAACAATGTTCATGTCAAGTTTCATGGCGTGTTTCATACCAAGTTTCCGATAATTACCAATTTTTCCCAATGTTATCCCATCTAAATATTAGGCTAACAATCTTAGCCTAATTTTCCGTCCGCATGATTTTTGGCATAATATTAGGCTAAAAACTTAGCGTAATTTAACGTACACAAAATTTGCATAAAGAAATTCATTAACATGACATAGGTGTAAACTTGGCATTCTTGGCATAGTCAATATGAACACCATAGGTGTGTACTTGCAAAACAATCAACATGAATATCATAGGTGTGAACTTGCAACGTAGACTAAACCAACATACATATATGTGAATTTGCAACATAGACTAAATCAACTTACATATATGTGAACTTGCAAATCAATCACGAACATATGAATAAGTGTGAACTTGAAATATGACATAGGTTTAACATATACACATAAACATGAAGATCTAACATTTGGTTATATATGTGATATGATTTCACAACCTAAAACTTACATAACATGATAAACTACACAACTTGTCATCACGGGTTATACTCCAAGTTCATATACATATGAATGGACTTATTCATTAATTCCCAATTCAACATGATGCACATGCATAGATCAACATAATAAACATTGCTTTATTATCAATTTATTTCCAAGGCATGACCTAACTGAATAAATTGATTAAAACTCGCAGGCATAACATTATGAACATGAAAAAGGTTTGAATAATAATCTAGATTCAAGAACACGGATAGATCTAACTTAAATAGAAAAATCCCCAAAATCTAGAAAAATAAAGAAAATAGGTCTGAATAGAAAATCAAGCTTAGATCCAATTTCATAGTCATAATTCTAGGCAATAACCTCATGGTCATGAATCATAGGTGATTAGTCATAATTGTCCTTGTCATAGTCATTGGCAATAGTCTTATGTTCACAGTCATAGGCATAGTCTTATGTTCACCGTTATAGTCATAGGCATAGTCTTATGTTCACCGTCATAGTCATAGGCATAGGCATAGTCTTATGTTCACCGTCATAGTCATAGTCATGGTCATGGTCTTATGTTCACAGTCATAGGCGTAGTCATAGTCTTATGCCATTAACAATAGTTTCAACATCGTAGGCAATATTCCCAATAGTCAAGATCCAAAAAGAAAACAAGAATAAATATGAATCATACATAAATCAAGTCCAATTTAACATGCCCATATTAGATTTATAGTTTTTATCTAAAAGTAACTGGAACTTACAGATCGTGGTCTAAGAAATTTAGACGCAGAAGTCAAGTCTAGAAATTGGTCGTTGAATTGCTGAATCGTTGAATCTTGATTTGATTGTAGAAGCAAATCCCCAAATATGCAATTACTAGCCGTAGTCTTCAAGGAATAATC
This sequence comes from Allium sativum, assembly GCA_030737875.1. NCBI lineage: Eukaryota > Viridiplantae > Streptophyta > Magnoliopsida > Asparagales > Amaryllidaceae > Allium > Allium sativum. The sequence continues at coordinate 156,142,099 of CM060913.1, forward strand.
TTCGCGTTTTAATTTAATTTAATTAAATTTAGAGGAAGAAGAAGAAGCCATGATCATCAAGAGTTTGAGCAGCATAAGGTTAGAGAAGAATGGTATAAAGAGAATGAGGCTAGGAGGCTGTTTATATAGAATTTCAAACTAATTAGAGCCGTCGATGAAGCTAGAAGTAATCAAGGCCATCCATCTCAAGAACAGCCAATCAGAAAATGACAAGTCAGCCCTAGTGACACACCAGAGCTCAGAAATTCGACCAGAACCCGACCAGGCCAGCCAGGGCCTGACCAAGCAGGTTTTCTGCTCGGCTTAGGAGCACTTACCAAGTGCGCCGGTGCAACTTTGCATGGGCGCACTTCCCAAGTGCGCCAGTGCAATTTTGTTCTGGCGCACTTCCTAAGTGCGCCAGTGCATTCTAGCCCATTTCTAGTTTTTCTGGCTAACTTCGTTCGTCTATATCTTCTTCGTACGATATCCGTTTTGCGCAAACTCGGACTCTATTTCAAGAAGAATTCCGAGACGAACGCAATAGCGTAACCCGTTTCCCTTGATTCTTATTTTAAAAATTAATTCTGTCTTGATTTATGGTTTTAACATGTTATTAAAATTCGGGTTGTTACATCCTCCCCTCCTTAAAGGATTTCGTCCCCGAAATCTTCAAGTTAAGAAGAATGCATCCTATCATCCGATCATCCATCTACTCAACCATCATCCACAAGCAATCATTGTCCTTAAAAGATTTCTAATACTGTATGAACATATGCAGAAAGTTTGTGTATATGTTCCTTATCTAGTGCAAATGATCAGGCCTGATTGATCTTCTTAATGCAAAATATGTTCAGTGCCATGAATCCAACATGTATGCAAATAGTCCTAGTCACATAAACACTATATGTGTGCACAAACATCCATTCATATGCAACATCCACATGATAACACATTCAATTTCATCCACAAACAAGTATAAACACTCATGCATATGCAATATGAAAATGTGTCTGAGCCGATCTAGTGCCTAATGTGTGTTATGCAACCACGAGCAACCACTTGCAACCATTTGCAAACATCAACCATAACATGTTTCAATCACATGTTTACATCCAAAAGGGTTCTACCTAAGGTTCTCAAGATAGGATTGAGAAGATAAGCAAGATAAAACAAAGCATTTAGGAGAAGAAGTTAAAGATGTACCCCCAGAAGGTCCTGCTTGCGGGGCTTGCCCTTGCTTCTTAGGGCAGTTCTTGCTGATATGTCCAGTATCACCACACTGAAAGCATGCTCCCATCTTCATCTTCTTCTTTCTACAATCCTGGGCTATATGCCCCTCAATACCGCAGAAGTGACATTTTCTTTTCTCACATGTCTTGTTATCATTATTGTTGTTGTTGTTGTTCTTGCCTCCATTCTTTGGGTCTACATTCTTGTTTGAAGACTCATTCGCCTTGACCTCCTTCTTGCCATTCTTGTCTTCTTCGTTTAAGAGCGCCATGTCTACTAGCTTTTCGTAAGTAGCCCCCATAGGTACGTGGGTCATAACCAAGATGTGAAGTGGCTCATTCAATCCTTTGACAAAGCGGAGAGCCTTCTTATGAGGGGTATTCACTAAGTCCAGTCCAAACTGAGCCAGCTGATTGAATTGATTGACGTACTCCTTGACCGTCATACTTCCTTGCTTAAGAGATAAGAATTTTTCCAGCTGTAAACTTCGTTCAGCCCGCGAGAGGAATTTCATCTCAAACCTTGTTCGGAAGTCTATCCATGCGTCAACAGGTCTTTCAGCGTTAGTGAATTCCCACCAATAGGAAGCTTCGTTTTGAGCAACCATACCGCCAACTGTACTTTCTGCCTATCGTCCACCTCGAAGATAACGAACAGATCCTCAGTTTCTTTCAGCCAGTTCCTCGCTTCTACGAATAATTCAGTTCCCTTGAAATCCTTTCCACCCATGGCCTTAAAATCTTTACAGATCTTTGAGAAAGCAATTGCACAAGGAGGGGGTGGAGGAGGAGGAATCGCTGTAGCTGGAGGAGGAATATCTGCTGGGCCTGCATTGTTGGCCCTAGCCTCTAAGTACCTCCTGAACCGGCCAGGTATTGGCACACCCTCTGGAAAGTTAAGATTCCCAGACATGCTGAAATGGAAAAGAAGAGATTCAAATGAGGAAACAAAGGATAGTGCTAATGGCTTTTGGGGAATAGCCTTTAAATAAAACATGACTTTTCTTGAAAAATGCTTCTTTGTAGACGTTTTTGAAAATAGTTTTAGAAGGTTTTAAATTTTTTTGCCCATTCTGGTAACCTTTTGCTCTGATACCAAATGTAACACCCCACCTTCGCTAGGGTCACTCACAAAGGGAATGCACTAGTTTTGGAGGAGCGTTATTGAGGTAAACAATCATAGAATTATTACAAGATAGAACATAAATAAAACAACAGAAGATTCAAAAGATAAATTTCATTACTTTCAAAAAGAGTCAAAACCTTTTACATCAAATAGCCAAGGTCATTATTTTCCATTACAATAAATTATGTCTTGCATGAATAAAGAAGCATAAATTTAAACAATAAAAGGAGCTTAATTCTCCAAAGGTAGCAGAAATCCAGCCATAACATAGCTCAAGATCAAACCGTACATGAGCTGAACCGAAAGCAAGTGAAATCCAAGCTAAGTGCAAGAGTTTCCTCCCTGAGAACCTGGGGGGGGGGAATGGAAGAAAAAGAGGTGAAAGAAAACGGGTCAGTCATAAAGACTGGTAAGTCCAAGTGACTTTCAACATAAAAACAGATAAAGGTAACATGACATGTGTAAACTGAAAGTAAACATAAGGATGCTGTCAAGATGGGCAAGATAGACTAAGATAACATGATAAATCAAGTATAAATCAAGTATAGCATCACATATTCAAGGTTCGCTGCATCAACTATGCTGGAATCCCAAACCCATGTCTTATATAAATCATGAAATAATCCCTTGGCCCAATATCATGAAATGACCCATTTCTAGGTCCAACGAAATGATCCACTAGTCGATCGGCTCCCCACAAGTTCTAGCTCGTCATGTGTCTATGTCAAGTTTCAAGGCAAGTTTCATCCCCACATCCAGATTCAAGAAGAAACAATGTTCATGTCAAGTTTCATGGCGAGTTTCATACCAAGTTTCCTATAATTACCAATTTTTCCCAATGTTATCCCGTCTAAATATTAGGCTAACAATCTTAGCCTAATTTTCCATCCGCATGATTTTTGGCATAATATTAGGCTAAAAACTTAGCGTAATTTAACGTACACAAAATTTGCATAAAGAAATTCATTAACATGACATAGGTGTAAACTTGGCATTCTTGGCATAGTCAATATGAACACCATAGGTGTGTACTTGCAAACAATCAACATGAATATCATAGGCGTGAACTTGCAACGTAGACTAAACCAACATACATATATGTGAATTTGCAACATAGACTAAATCAACTTACATATATGTGAACTTGCGAATCAATCACGAACATATGAATAAGTGTGAACTTGAAATATGACATAGGTTTAACATATACACATAAACATGTTGATCTAACATTTGGTCACATATGTGATATGATTTCACAACCTAAAACTTGCATAACATGATAAACTACACAACTTGTCATCACGGGTTATACTCCAAGTTCATATACATATGAATGGACTTATTCATTAATTCCCAATTCAACATGATGCACATGCATAGATCAACATAATAATCATTGCTTTATTATTAATTTATTTCCAAGGCATGACCTAACTGAATAAATTGATTAAAACTCGCAGGCATAACATTATGAACATGAAAAAGGTTTGAATAATAATCTAGATTCAAGAACACGGATAGATCTAACTTAAATAGAAAAATCCCCAAAATCAAGACAAATAAAGAAACTAGGTCTGAATAGAAAATCAAGCTTAGATCCAATTTCATAGTCATAATTCTAGGCAATAACCTCATGGTCATGAATCATAGGTGATTAGTCATAATTGTCCTTGTCATAGTCATAGGTAATAGTCTTATGTTCACAATTATAGGCATAGGCATAGTCTTATGTTCACCGTCATAGTCATAGGCATAGTCTTATGTTCACCGTCATAGTCATAGGCATAGGCATAGTCTTATGTTCACCGTCATAGTCATAGTCATGGTCTTATGTTCACAGTCATTGGCGTAGTCATAGTCTTATGCCATTAACAATAGTTTCAACGTCGTAGGCAATATTCCCAATAGTCAAGAACCAAGAAGAAAACAAGAATAAATATGAATCATACATAAATCAATTTCAATTTAACATGCCTATATTAGTTTTATAGTTTTTATCTAAAAGTAACTGGAACTTATAGATCGTGGTCTAAGAAATTTAGATGCATAAGTCAAGTCTAGAAATTGGTCGTTGAATTGCTGAATCGTTGAATCTTTATTTGATTGTAGAAGAAAATCCCCAAATATGCAATTCCTAGCCATAATCTTCAAGGAATAATCTTCGCGTTTTAATTTAATTTAATTTAATTTAGAGGAAGAAGCCATGATCATCAAGAGTTTGAGCAGCATAAGGTTAGAGAAGAATGGTGTAAAGAGAATGAGGCTAGGAGGCTATTTATATAGAATTTCAAACTAATTAGAGCCGTCGATGAAGCTAGAAGTAATCAAGGTCATCCATCTCAAGAAAAGCCAATCAGAAAATGACAAGTCAGCCCTAGTGACACACCAGAGCTTAGAAATTCGACCAGAACCTGACCAGGCCAGCCAGGGCCTGACCAAGCAAGTTTTCTGCTCGGCCTGGGCGCACTTGCCAAGTGCGCCAATGCAACTTTGCATGGGCGCACTTCCCAAGTGCGCCAGTGCAATTTTGTTCTGGCGCTAGTGCATTCTGGCCCGTTTCTGGTTTTTCTGCCTAACTTCGTTCGTCCATATCTTCTTCGTACGGTATCCGTTTTACACAACTCGAAATCTATTTCAAGCAGAATTCCAAGACAAACGCAATGGCATAACCCGTTTCCCTTGATTCTTATTTTAAAAATTAATTCTGCCTTGATTTATGGTTTTAACATGTTATTAAAAGGGTGCGTTTTTTAGAGGTCCCTATTAAGTTTCAAAATATAAAAAAAACCCGGTCATAAACTTATTGTAAATTAGGTCCCTGTTTTCAAAACTTATAAAATAATAATTAAAAAAAATAAAAAAATTCGTAAATTAGTAATAAAATATATTACGCATTATAAAAAAAATTCAGTTCAAAAAAAAAACAAAAATAATGTCAGAAAGAAGAAAACAGCAAAAAAAACAGAAAAAACTACAGTTAAATGCATAATATTATGCACCTTTTTGATTTTATTGCATGCATATATGCAATTATTGCAGTTCTTCCAGCGGATAGATTTAACATAATTTTTCAGTTCATTTTTATTTGCATCCAAATGTGCAAATTTCTCAAAAAAATGCACACATGTGTGCAACATTTTTATAGGATAAAAAGTAGGGACCTAATTTAAAAAAAAAAAAAAAACAAAGTTCTGAATTTTTTTAAACCCGCCCCCTATTTTATTTTTTCCGCCTTTTTATATTTTTTTTTAAAAAAAATGTGCGTACGTTCATTAAAAAAAAAATTCTAAAATATGGAAATAATGTCAGGAATCTACGGAAATCGAAAAAAAATAGTTGCATACATTTATGCAATTATTACTGATAATTGCATATATGTATGCAACTTTTCTGTAAGCTGTTTTCAGATTAAAATCTGAAAATAAACCTGCACAAATGTATGCAAGTATTTGAAATTTTTGCGCACATGTATGCATTTATTTGCATGAATAAAAATCAACGAAGATGTATGTAGTGAAAAATATGCACGGATGTATGCAGGAAAATGATATATGTGCATACTATTATGCATTTAACTGGAAATTTCGTTTTTTTCTGCTTTTTTGATTTTTGACGCCTTCTTTGATGGTTTTTTGTTCTGAATTTTTAAGTGTTTACATGTTTTATTTAAATACGAATTTGCGTGATTTTTTTATATTTTTTTATGACTTTTCAAAAAATAAGGACCTAATTTACAATAAGTTTATGACCGGATGTGAGCCTAATTAAGTTTCAAAATAGGGATGTGAACCTAATATTCACTTATCAAAATTCAGGTCGTTACAACATTAGACTAGCATTTGTGGCAACTGGATTTGCCGGGCGGGTCAGGGCAGTCTTACACCACAAACGAGCCTAACCTCGTGCCTTTACAACTATTACGCATTTAATTCATGCCTTTGACCTCTCACATTAGACTGGCATTTGTGGCAGTTGGATTTGCTGGGCGGGTACGGGCAGTCTTACACCACAAAAGAGTCTAACCTCGTGTCTTAGGCGATTGATTAATTACACATAATTAATTATCCCCAATTTGAATTAATTTCCCTACTCAAATTGTCAATCAATTACAAATTTAGCTATGTCCATAATCGACTCAATTATGTCCATCTATTTGTGGTATATAAAATTATACTAATTAACATCACATTTAAGGCATTTATGCCAATTCTCAATATTAAATCTTTTAATATTATCCCATTGCCCCACGTTGTACGTTCGTTCGTTTAACATGAAATATATGTTAGACTCGAATAGTTTAACTTATGGAATAAAGAGAAAACATCACAACATGCATAGAATAAAAACTAGATCTAAACATAAGGAGTGAACTTGCATGTGTGAATAAGGTTTTTCATCTAAAACTTGCATAGGCCAAAGTTACAAATTTGCATAAACTATGGATGTCATAGATCTAATCATAAGGTGTAAACTTGCATAGGCAATAGTCACAAACTTACATTACATGATTCATACTCCAACATATATATACTTGCATATGTGATTTATACAACATAAACTATGATGTAAACTTGCATCTAACTCACACATGTCATAGCCTAACTTTAGATCCAATTTACACATAAAATAGATGTCATGAAACATGTAAGATTGTATATGATTCTCACTAACTTGCATATGATTCATATCTAAATTAACATCTAAACTTGCATACATACATATGAATTAGTTCCACAAACATAACCAAACTAGCATATGAAGCATCAATATGAATTGATTGTACATAAGCCAACAATTAACTTAGATTTACAACATAGATAATAACATCACAACTTTACAACATAGACAATAACATCATAGATTTACAACATAGATAATAACATAACGGTCAATGATTCACAATATAACCATATAACCCAAATCATAACTCAACCTAATTAAATTGTTAATTATCTTATTAAAGAAATCGAACTCACAACTCAAAGAAGGTCTTGAGTTCTGAAATCTGAGTTCTGAAATTGATTTAGCTCACCTTTGTAGTAGATTTGTTACTGTTTAGATTAGAGTTGAATAGAATTAAGTTGATTAGCTTTTCTTCCTCTCTAATTGGTGGCGGCTACTCTAGGTTGCAAGGTGATAGCATGATGGCCATAGTTCCAATTTTTATTTGATTTTAAGGTTTGAGTCTACACATGTTTATATAGAATTTCAATTTAATTATAGCCGACGGATGATCTTAGGGTTAATCAAAACCATTCAGTCAGGATAGGGTGACACCTCAGCCCCAATGACTCAGCAAGGAGTCAGAAAGGACTCAGCAATGAGTCACAGTATGGATCAGATCACACCAGAAAGCTGTGCAGGCTTTCTGCTCGGCCTGGGCGCACTTGGGAAGTGCGCTAGTGTATTTTTGTACTGACGCACTTCCCAAGTGCACCAATGCATTTATATATTTTCTTCTTCTTCTTCTGGTTTTTTTCCGCCTAACTTCGTTTGTCCATATCTCCTTCATACGGTGTCCGTATTACGCAAACTCGGACTCTATCTCAAGTAGAATTCAGAGACGAACGCAATGGCGTAACCCATTTCCCTTAATTCTCACATCTGAGATTAATTATTCTTTAATTTATGAACATTAATATTAGAATTATGGGGTGTTACATTCTCCCCTCCTTAAAGGATTTCACCCCCGAAATCTCCAAGTTAAGGAGAATGCATATCCTAACATCCAATCATCCATCTACTCAACCATCAAACACAGGCATCCATTGTCCTTACAAAATTTCTAATGCTGTATGAACATATGCAAGAAGTGTGTGTATATGTTCCTTATCTAATGCAAAATCAGGCGGTCTACTGATTAATTGACCTCCTTGATGCAAATCATGATAGTGTCATGCGTCCATTATGTATGCGAAAGAATCCTATTGATACATATTATATCTACATGTGTGCACAACCATTCATCAAAATGCAGCATCCATATGATAACACAGCCATTATACATCCATTAACTTAAATATGCACACACATTTATATGCAATATGAAGGTGATTGAGCCGATCTAGTTCCTAAAGTGTGTGTATATGCATCCATGAGCAGCCACTAGCAAACACTTGCATCCACATGCATCCATCATACAAAACATGTCTCAAACACATGTTTCAACCATAGGACTACCCTATCTAAAAGTCAAAGATACTAGTGAGAGGACATACTAAAGATAGAACAAGTACAAGCTAAGCGATAAAGGAGAAATTAAAAGACATACCCTCAAAAAGAAAAGGGTACAATGAACGCATCTTCTCTTCCGTCTCCGAAGTAGCGTCGCTCTCATCATCTCCCTATTGCACTTTGACTAGCCTGACCTCTCGATTCCTCAACTTCTTAATCTATGACCCAAGAATGCATGTAGGAGCTCGTCGAATCATCACATCACGCTCTATCTCCACCTCTTTAAGCAAGCTCGGCTCTACCACTTCCGCGGTCTCATGCAAGCACTTCCTCAAATGTGATACATGGAATACGTCGTGCACACCACTAAGTCTCTCGGGAAACTCCACTCTATACGCCATCTATCCAATCCTCTCCTTAATAGGAAACGACCCTACGAACCTTGGTGCTAACTTCCCAACGGACCCAAAGCAAACAACATTCCGTAATGGAGACACCCTGATAAAGACCATGTCCCCAATATCAAACTCAAGATCTGTCCTCCTCTTGTCCGCATAAGATTTCTGCCTATATTGCGCCGTCTTCATCGTCCTTCGAATCAAATCGATCTTTTCCGAAGTCTCTCTAATCATATCGGGCCCAAGTAAGATCTAATCCGTAGATTCCTACCAACATGTAGTTGATCGACAAGGCCTCCCATAAAGAGCCTCGAAAGGTGCCATGCCAATGCTAGACTGAAAGCAATTATTATATGCGAACTCCACCAAAGGAAGATGCTCCTCCCATGTACCTCCGAAATCTAAATCACATACCCTCAAAAGGTCCTTTAGAATACGATTCACCCTCTCGGCATGGTCGTTCGTCTGAGGATGATATGCGGTGCTCAATCATAACTGAGTCCCTACCGCCTCTTGCAAGCTCTTCCAAAATTCGCTAGTAAAGATACAATCGCGATCGCTCACTATGCTAGGAGGGACATCGTGCAAACGAACTATCTCTCGAATGTATATGGAGGCTAACCATGGAGCAGTCCTCTTACTCTTCAGGGGAATGAAATGGGCGCTCTTAGTAAGTCTGTCTACCATGACCCAAATCCCCGTATTACCCTTCCTCGATCTCGGTAACCCATCAACAAAGTCCATCGAGACACTCTCCCACTTCCATTTTGGGACCTCCAATGGGTGAAGCAACCCACCAGGCTTCTTTTTCTCCGCTTTTACTTATTGGCACACCAAGCATCTAGCGACGAACTCAGCCACATCCCTTTTCATACCAGCCCAAAAGTAAACTCGTCTCATGCCCATGTACATTTTGTCCCCGCCGGGATGAATGGTCATCTTCGAACGATGTGCATCATCAAGAATGGTCTTTCTCAAATTCTCGTCTCGTGGTACACAAAGTCTACCGTCCCTACATAACCAACCCTTATCATCTAGGGTATACCTACTGAGATGGCTCGATGACTCCCCCCTTATGAGCTTCTCTACCAACTCAACCAACTGTGGGTCATCTCGCTGTGCCTCCCGTCCCAAAAGCGTAGGTCCGACCTCTAAGGATGCTAGCAAACCGGGTACAAAGTCAAACGTAGAGATGAACTCTAAGCTTTGCCGCTCAACAAACAATGGACTCAAGGACAACCTTTTCCTACTTAAGGCGTCTGCCGCCACGTGACCCTTGCCAGGGGTATATGTTATCTCGAAATCGTAGGACGCTACGAATTCCATCCACCTTTGCAACCTTAAGTTTAAGTCCTTATGAGAGAACAAGTATTTTAGCGATTTGTGGTCAGTGAACAATTTGAATTTCTCGCCAAGAAGATAATGGCGCCAAGACATAAGCGCGAAAACAATAGCGGCCAACTCTAGGTCATGCGTAGGGTAATTTCTCTCATGTACTCTCAACTGCCTTCCTCCATAGGATATCACCTTCCCTCTTGAATTAAGACTGCACCTAGTCCTGTCCCACAAGCATCGGTATAAACGGTAAATGGCTTACTCCCATCTGGCAACACTAAGACTGGGGCTATGGTCAAAGCTCTCTTTAAACGTTGGAACGCATCATCACAATCTATGTCCCACGTAAAAACTAGGTTCTTCTTCGTCAAGCGTGTTAATGGGGCTGATATTTTTGCGAAGTCCTTGATAAACCTCCTATAGTAGCCAGCCAACCCCAAGAAACTTCTCACCTCGGTAGCATTTTTAGGCACCTTCGCGGGATCCACAGCCATCCCTTCTTTGGAAACCAGGTGCCCTAAGAATCGCACTTCCTTCCTCCAAAAGTGACATTTAGAAAATTTAGCTTTAAGGTTATGCGGTCGAAGGGTCTCCAACACTTCCCTAAGATGTAGGGCATGCTCTTCCTCGCTCTTAGAAAAGACCAAGATGTCATCCACGAAGACCATCACGAATTTATTAAGGTACTCCCTAAATGCCTTACTAATCATGTCAACAAAGTATGCGGGGGCGTTTGTCAAACCGAAAGGCATCACAAGCCACTCATAGAAACCGTCCGGAGTCCTAAAAGCAGTCTTATCTATGCTATCTTCATCCACTCTCAATTGATGGAAACCAGTGGCTAAGTCCAACTGCGAAAACATCGAGGCACCAACTAACTGATCAAAGAGATCGTCAATCCTCGGCAGTGGGTGCTTATTCTTCTTAGTAAGCTTATTAAGTTCTCTATAGTCAACACAAAGTCTGAAGGACCCATCCGCCTTCGTGGAAAATACTACTAGAGCACCCCACTCTAATATACTACGTCTTATGAACCCCTTCTCAAGCAACTCCCCTACTTGCTTACTGAGTTCCCTCCTCTCACGAGGAGCCATGTGGCGTACTGGCAGAGATACTGGTTTTGCATTGTCTACATGATAAATACGAAAGTCTATCTCACATTTTGGGGGTAGACCCCTCACCTCATCGAAGACATCAACATATTCACGGACTATACGAACAGAATGTAAATCATCATTGGATGCATCAAGTGACTCAAGATAACTAAGCATCACCGATCCTCTAGGGTCACAAGAAATATCAAGGGTCTTTCCACTACAAGTCAACAATTTTACTACCATTCGTTCACAATCTAGGATGGCACCATATCTGGCTAGCCGATCCATCTATAGAATCAACCCATAGCCCATGAAACCAAGCACAAAAGCATTACATTCAAAACCAACGCCTAAGATAGATAATCTCAAATCCCTACAAACCATGGATAAATGAGCCGACCCACCAATAGGATTTGAGACTACAATGGGATCCACAACAAGATTTGTATTTAAGTGCAGTGTTTCAACTAATGATGTAGAGATAAACGAATGTGATGCGCCAGAATCGAATAAAGTATGGACATGATGATCGAACAGAAAAACTAAACTCTCAACGGAAATGTTTCTACCTCGTTCTTGCAACGGTGGGACCGCGAGAGCTTGGACCTGCTCCCTTGCTTGCCCTGGTGCCACGAGAGCCTAAAGCTGCCCTCCAGAAGTTCTTTGCCCTTGCCCCTGTTTCCTTGGGCAGTCCTTAACTAGATGAACTGCCTCTCCACAGTGGAAACAACCAGTATTTTTCTTTTTCCTACAGTCTTTACTCAGATGGCCTGGTGTCCCATAATTAAAGCACTTCTTCTTTCCTTTTCCATTATTGTTCTTCTCGCCTTTCTTGTTTTGTTTTTGTTGCTGTGATTTCTTTTGATCCCCTTTCTTCTCGGGTGCCTTATTAACATTGGCGCCTTTCTCCTCTTCATGCATAAGCGCCATATCAACTAGCCTCTCATAGGTGGCCCCCATAGGGACGTGGGTCATAGCTAACCCATGTAGTGGCTCGTTCAAACCCTTAACAAATCTCAGGGCCTTCTTTTCGGGTGTATTCACCAAGTCCAAGCCAAATCTCGCCAACTGATTGAACTTGTTGACGTATTCTTTTACTGACAGATTCCCTTGCTTTAATGCCAAAATCCTTTCCATGTATAGATTCTCTTCAGCCCATGAGAGAAACTTTGCCTCAAACCTACATCTGAAATCCGGCCATGTATCAACTAGACGCTCTCAATTAGTGACCTCCCACCAAAACGAAGCTTCGTCCTTCATCAACCAAGCAGCCAATTGGACCTTCTTACAATCGTCCAAATCGAAAATGCCAAACAGATCCTCCACTTCTTTCAACCAATTTCTAGCTTCAATGAACGTTTCAGACCCACTGAAAGATTTTCCACCCATCGATCGAAAGTCTTTACATATTTTGGAGAAAGTATCTCCACATGGAGGAATGACTGGAACTGGGGGAGGAGGAACGTTGGCCGGACCCGCGGCAGCGGCCCTAGTCTCGAGATATTGACGAAACCATCCGGGTACATGAACACCCTCTGGTATCTCAGATGCCCCAGACATGCTGAAAAGAAAAAGAAAGAGTTTCAAAACAAGGGAAGCGAAAGAGAGATGTATGGCTTGCAGGGATTATGCCCTTCAAAGTAATCTTTCCTTGAAAATACCTTCTTTAAAACAAGTTTTTGAAAATACTTTCTAGGAAAATAATACTTTTGAAAACACTTTTCAAAACTTTTTATCTGTTCTTGTAACCATAGCTCTGATACCACGTGTAACACCCCATGTCCATTAATGTCACTCACAAAGGGAATGCATCAATGTCCGTGAAGCGTTATTGTTGTATAGAACAGATAAATTACAAGAATAAATAAACAAAACAACACAGCAGAAGTTGAAACTTATTTCATAGCATCATAACTCAAAACGAGTTTACATAAGTAGTCTCCAAAACCATACAACAGGATCAATAGTCTTTCCAAAAACTTCGAAGTACATAAAGAAGCAAATACTTAAATAACATAAATGCATAAATCCCCACTGAGCATAAGCAAAGCCATAAAGATGAGAGAGTCCCAAGTGATACATCTACTCTCTTCAAGCAACTGAAAGAAATCGGCACTAAGCTGTAGTATTCCCTCCTTGCAAACCTGAGGGGGGGGGGAAAGGAAGAAAAGAGGTGGAAAGAAAAGGGGGTCAGACATAAAGTCTGGCGAGTGCGATAACTTTAACAATATAATTATCAAAATAACTAGGATAAGGCATAAGCTGGAAAATAAGGAAATGACTGTGAACAATTGGGTATGACAGAACAAACAAAGAAATAAGACGAACAAAGATAACGTTAAAGGCGCCCCTAATCACTATAGGATAATTACTATACTGCACCACCACTAGTCACCGTAAATGTTGATCCCGCCTACAGAACTTAATACTGCTAATGGTAGTTTTGTGTACCCCTAGCTACCTCCATAGGTGTTGTCTGCCCCTATCTCCACTAGGTCTACCCACTACCCCCATTCGATCAGCTCCCTAACTCGTAGATACCCGTGCTGGCCCCACAGTGGGGTGTATCACTCCCTAAAGTGGCAACCCGATACTACCAAAAATGCATGACTTATATCTACACGATGCAACAACGTCTTACCTAACAGCCCGGGCCCACACACGCATATGAACCCGTTGGACTTGCGTTGCCACCACTGACCCGTTTTGACCTCTTACAATCAAATCCAGTACGCGTGTCCCGTCCTCGACTTGGGTCGAGCCCACAAAGATACTTAATGGGTTACTAGTTTGAAAAGGGCCCCCATGCATGACACAAGCTTCCCACCTATGCTTGGTCCCCTCTAAGGTTTTTCCCACTTAACCCCGTTCTCATTCATGTCTTCTTACATGTTTCAATCTTGGTTAAGTGCATCTAATCGTATTTCAAATGCCACCCAAGGCACCCACTAAATTCCCCATGCCACCCAAGGCACCCACTTAACCCCCTCATGTCCCACTACATGTTTATCTGGTTAAGTGTTTCTTAATTCATTAAGATCGTAACCTTGTAAATATCTCCCACGTTAGACTGACATTTGTGGCAGCTGGATTTGTCGGGTGGGTCCGGCCAGTCTTACAACACAAACGAGCCTAACCTCGTGTCTTTACAACTGTTACGCATTTAATTCATGCTTTTGACCTCTCACATTAGACTGATATTTGTGGCAACTGGATTTGTCGGGCTGGTCCGGTAGTCTTACACCACAAAAGAGTCTATACTCTTGTCTTAGGCGATTAATTACACATAATTAATTATCCATAATTTGAATTAATTTCCCTACTCAAATTGTCAATCAATTACAAATTTAACTATGTCCATAATTGACTCAATTATGTCCATCTATTTATGGTATATAAAATTATACCAATTAACATCGCATTTAAGGCATTTATGCCAATTCTCAATGTTAAATCTTTTAATATTATCCCATTGCCCCACGTTGTACGTTCGTTCGTTTAATGTGAAATATACGTTAGACTCGAACAGTCTAACTTATGGAATAAAGAGAAAACATCACAACATGCATAGAATAAAAACTAGATCTAAACATAAGGGGTGAACTTGCATGTGTGATTAAGGTTTTTCATCTAAAACTTGCATAGGCCAAAGTTACAAACTTGCACAAACTATGGATGTCATAGATCTAATCATAAGGTGTAAACTTGCAGGCAATAGTCACAAACTTACATTACATGATTCATACTCCAACATATATATACTTGCATATGTGATTTATACAACATAAACTATGATGTAAACTTGCATCTAACTCACACATGTCATAGCATAACTTTAGATCCCATTTACACATAAAATAGATGTCATGAAACATGTAAGATTTTATATGATTCTCACTAACTTGCATATGATTCATATCTAAATTAACATCTAAACTTGCATACATACATATGATTTAACATATGAATTAGTTCTATAAACATAACCAAATAGCATATGAAGCTTCATTATGAATTAATTATACATAAGCCAACAATTAACTTAGATTTACAGCATAGATAATAACATCACAACTTTACAACATATACAATAACATCATAGATTTACAACATAGATAATAACTAATGGTCAATGATTCACAACATAACCATATAACCCAAATCATAACTCAACCTAATTAAATTGTTAATTATCTTATTAAAGAAATCGAACTCACAACTCAAAGAAGATCTTGAGTTTAGAAATCTGAGTTCTGAAATTGATTTAGCTCGCCTTTGTAGTAGATTCATTATTGTTTAGATTAGAGTTGAATAGAATCAAGTTGATTAGCTTTTCTTCCTCTCTAATTGGTGGCGGCTACTCTAGGTTGCAAGGTGATAGGATGACGACCCTAGTTCCAATTTTTATTTGATTTTAGGGTTTGAGCCTACACATATTTATATAGAATTTCAATTTAATTATAGCCATCGGATGATCTTAGGGTTAATCAAAACCATTCAGTCAGGATAGGGTGACACCTCAGCCCTAATGACTCAACAAGGAGTCAGAAAGGACTCAGCAATGAGTCACAGTATGGATCAGATCACACCAGAAAGCTGTGTAGGCTTTCTGCTCGGCCTGGGCGCACTTTGGAAGTGCGCTAATGTATTTTTGTACTGGCGCACTTCCCAAGTGCGCCAATGCATATATATATATATATATTTCTTCTTCTTCAGTTTTTTCCGCCTAACTTTGTTCGTCTACATCTCCTTTATATGGTGTCCGTTTTACGCAAACTCGAACTCTATCTCAAGAAGAATTCTGAAACGAACGCAATGGCGTAACCCGTTTCCCTTAATTCTCACATCTGAGATTAATTATTCTTTAATTTGTGAACATTAATATTAAAATTACGGGGTGTTACAATTCTTGTTTGATTTCATAGTTACAACAACATGTTCTACTTAATATGTAATTAAGTATATCTCAATTCACATGTTTTATGTTTAACATGTCACTCATATTGTTAATTAAATATAACTTATTTCGTATAAATTTGTCTCACTCTTTCCTATTTAATCATAATTTCATCTGACATTGTCACTACAACTTATCGTTGCTTACTTATTAACTTAGTTCTCTTAACTAAGGTCCAGTAATAAGTTTCTCTTCCCATAAATATAACTTATGTTGTCCTCACCCGTAGATTTCAGATTCTTATTCTTATAAATAGCTTAATTTATAATTAAGTACATCTTATCTCCTTACATAAGTTATTCCATCCCCTATATCGTTTATTACAACCTAAGTTATAATTTCCACTTGTCCTTAGGACAAGCCTAAACATGTTTTTCTTAGTAGCAGATTTCATACTTCCAAGTTTACAGATTACTTAATTTATAATTAAATACAACTTCTTACATTTCATAAACTTTCTAACATATAATCAATTCTATTTACTGTAAAATTTTCATATAATCTAAGCATGTCTTTTTCAAATTTCCACTGTAATTTATATTTTACGTGTCATCATATTATGCCTATTTTATGTCATACATTCTTTCTAGTATATAATCAATTCTATTCCGTCATGTAATCAATTAATCAGATAATTGTTCAAATTTAACAATAATATGTGATTGCCAAATCATGTAATTTTTCTCAATTTATACCGTTAATGGTCCAGGTACATAAATGTCACATGTTAACATGGAATTGAAACAACAGTAATTGCTACGCATACTTTGGCAAATTTTCCAACATATTAATATCCTAGCATATTAATATTCCAATATGTCATATTCGTCACTTTAATCCTTTTAACATATGTTTAGACATTTCAACATATCATATTTAAACATTCGTAACAACAACTCAATACTTTTAATTATTCTATCCAATTCACATTGTACAATAACGGGGAATGTTAAACGATAATATATCATTATCTAAAATGATATAACTTAAATCCACTCATCTCATATGCTTTCCAAATCCTAGATCTGGTCCAGATCTATCATTCCATGGTTTTTCCCCTAATTGGATTCAGAACCTAACAACCATGGATTCATATTTTTTATTAAAAGAAAGAAAGAAAAAGAAGAAATAGAAGAGAATGGAAAATAGACCAGATCCAAGAATTACCTCAGTTCTTATTCGGGTACTAGTATCGCGCCGTTATGCTGCCGAAATTTTCTAAAAATATTAAAGTATCATTGTTTATTGTATAAATGAACTGCATAAAATATTCATGAGTTGAAACAAATATTCTATAGTTAAAATATAATTTTTAACATGTATATGAATAAAATAAATATTCATTTACAAATCGGACGGTTTGCTTATGTACACACATTTAACTGATATTGATTGGGACGATATATTTTACACAATGCCCAACTGCACAAATAATAATCAGTGTTTGTTTTTTGAAAACCCCACACGGGTATTAGGATGATATTGGACATACACTAATCCCAGTATTTAGTTGTATATCAATCGATGGGTTGACAGGCTCTTGCAAGCGTTAATTATTTATTTTTAATGCTTATGCTGAATGATGGTTGACTATGTTTGATTATTGTTGTATACACGTGTGTATGAAATCCATATAAATAAAATTATATGGTAATTGGCTGTGTCTGATTCCAATTCGGGAAGAACAAATATTTTAAATTAAAGTATATTTTAAAATGGCGAGTAATGAATATTTTAAAATAAATAATATTTTAAAATAATATTCAATAATGGACCAAAACGTGATTTTGATGTCCGATTTATGATGGAAACGAAAATATTGAAATGTATAAAGCCTTGTTGATTAGATTAACGCCATTTTGACGTGAACGATATTTGTATAGATTTTATTTATTTTTGTAATGAATATCGAAAAGGAAGTGATTTCGGTTTGGAGGAAACATCTTTTTGAAAAGTTAAACCATATTCTACGTATTTAAATATTTATTTTATGTTGATTTTTGGACAATCAAGTATATGAAGATTTTGCATATATGCCTAGCTGGCGTGTATTCGAAGTCTCAAATATACTGGGTAGATATAGAATCACACTCTAGTCGCCCGGAGATGGTTCTGATGATCGCTATAGTACGTACATCATCATAATTTATATTCGAGTTTTGAAAGTGGGATATCTATATATTTCCAATTGACTGGTGTGAGAACCAAAACTAGATAGGGTCTATTGTTATGACTTGACATCAAAAATGGATTTTTATATATATAAAAGTTATGTGTTTTGTAATGACCCGCATTTTCAGTGGTATAATAATTAATTAATTTAATTATTTAAAGAGTGGTTTAGAGAATTTTAATGGTCGTGGAATTAAATAATGGTGAATATTTAATTAAAATAATATATTTAATTTTGAAATAATCAGAATTTACTGAAATGGCGATATGGTGTGAATTGGATCATCTGTGATATTTAATTCAGTTTAGAATTGAATTAGAATAACGAATATATTTAATTAACGATGGTTGAACGTATAAATTATATTATAATTAAAATCGAGCTCGAAATGGCGCTGCAGTTCGTAAATTGGCGATTCGAACTTCAACTGAATGGACAGGGTTCGTTTTTAATTGGATTTCTGTGAAACAAGAAATGTTAGGAGCTAGTGAAGTATATCTTTCTAGTGGAAGAGAAAAATCTGGATTTCGTCGGGTAGATTTTGATTTACGTCCAAATCAAATTCTAGAAAAGTCGCTGTGGAATTCCTTTAAAATTTATTAAGGAATTATTTATATTTTTAAAAAGGAATTTCAATATAAATCGAATATCGGGTTGACCCAGAAGTGAATATAAAGTTAGAAATTCATATAGGAATATTCTAGAGCTGTATGGTATTCCACTGTGAATATATACGATAATATTAATTTATTAATATTTTATTTTATTTTATTTAAATATATTTATATATTTAAATGGGTCATCCAGAGCTTTGAAAATACGCTGTATGAGCAAACGGAGTCGGAATTCGACGAAACCAGTTTCAGTGTGTCAGTAATGTCAAACTCTAGGTGTATGCCCTTTTTCATGATTTTTGGATACTGTATGTGATCGTAGGAATTTGTAGAGTGAAATGAGCAACATTATTAATATAAAAGTCAATTAAATATTAATTCCTAAAACACTATAAATACCCCTTCCATTGTGTAAACCTAATATCATTTCATCTGAAGTCAAGCAAGCCCGCCGCCGGTTTTCTCTCCTCATTTCTTCAAAACGCAAGAAACAAAAATTAGAAACAAATCCATGAAATTCCTATAAAACAAAATATACATATATTTAGGATCCATGTTGTGAGCTCTTCACTACAGTAGGCCTTTTTGTGAGTTCGACACTGTTGTCTGAAGGTGCCGCGATTTAGGGTTCACCAATTTTGGGGTTTTTGAGCTTCGATTCTACGGATTCAAGGTCAAGGTTGAGTTCGGAGGTTCGAATTGAGTTTACTGACCAAAAAAGGAGTGGTTCCGTACTTGTTTGTGTCGCAAGTCTCACCTGCTTGTAGCATGAGCTGTAGTTGACGCAACCCGAACCACGAGTTCGAGTGGGATTTGGTTGGGTGGAGGGGAATGAGATGTGGAAGAGGAGTGTAATGTTGATTTCGGTTTGGAGGAAACATCTTTTTGGAACGAGCAGAATGCTGGGTTCATCATTGGGGAAGAAGAAAGCTTAAAGGGGGCGGTTTAAACTTAATACGTGAATTTTTATTGAGGTATATTAAGGTTGTTTTGGTGTGAAGTTTAATCAACAGAAGAGAGAGAACGTAGCACTTAAAATTTCTGTGAATGGGTTCTCTAGGAGCAGTTGCGGCTTTCACATTGCGGAGGAAGAAAGTGTTGTACAGTAGCGGGTCGGGTTTCTGAAAAATGAAGATGGGCTGAGTTAAATGGTATGATGGAGTCGGAGACATTCAAAGTTTTATGGAAGGACAGAGGAGTTCGAAGTTTGTAAAGAAGCAGGAATTTAGACGGAAAGAAGGGGAATTGTGTTGAAGCAGGCGGGTGGGCTTTAGTTGTGGATGTGGGCCAAAGAACAAAAGTTAAGTTCCTTTAGGAAATAAAATATGTTTATTTTAAAAATCAAATTGTATGTTAACCTATAAATTGTATAACTTCGTCCGTTATCAGAATTACACAAAATCTGATCCGACGGGATCGTATGGATGGGAACGACAACATACAGACTGGTCTGGAAATATTCGGAGTTCGTAACAATTTATGGCGAAATAAGTTGAATGATCAGAATGGACAATCGTTATTCGTTATTTAACGGTAACGAGCAATGTGAGTAAATCTCACTAACTCTGAACAGTTTATAATTTCATGTTGTATTTTTAGAACTGTTAAATATTGGCTGATTGATTGTGTGTTGACTGTTTGATTGAATTGCTAGTCAGTTAGTTGAATTTCTATATTGATTCTGTTTAACAGAATATATCATATGGAACTGAAAGTGATGTTGATTTTATTGTGTAACATCTGTGGATGCAGGGAAACAGGTTAGAGGAATCCGACTAGATTCCTTAACAGTTATTTTATTGTTTTCATATATTGTGATATATGATGTGATTTATAATCTGTTGTTGACTATATATGTATGGACGGTATTGGACATTGTAACTTGATATGTTAAACATCATAACATACCAGAATATTGAAAAGAGAATATTTATAAAATCAGAGGATTTTATAAAAGAGGATATTTATAAATAGAACATTTATAAATAGAAATATTTATAAATGGAATATTTATAAATAGGAAATACGTTTAAGTGGAATTATAAATAAAGGAAAATCTTTATAAATGGAATATTTATAAAGTGAAGTATTTATTTAGAATAAATAGATAAGATACTATAAAATGGATTATTTATTTGTTAAATAAATAAAATATTTAATAGGGATTATTTACTTAGAAAATAAAGGAGATATTAAATGAGGTATTTATTTGTTAAATAAATAGAAATTAATAAAGGAAATACTTAGGAATAAAACCCTAAAGAAATATTTACAAACCATTTGTAAATAGAATAAGATAAAGAGGATAATTATTTATTAAATAGAATAAGATAATAAAAGGATTATTCATCTAGGATAAGTAAATAAGATATTAAAGGAAATATTTGCAAACCATTTGCAAATAGAATTTAAAAAGGAAATATTTGTTTAGAAAACAAATAGATTATAAAGGAAATATTTATCTTTGGATATATATATATATATATATATATATATATATATATATATATATATATATATATATATAAGTCTGAACTTATATATGAAGAAGTAAACAGATAAAAGGAGCAGATTGATTTATAAATGATATTTATAAATTAAGTTAAATATTTATCATTTGGATAAATAGAATATATAAGTCAGGACTTATATAAAGAAGTAAGAATCGATTTCAACATCGATGTTTGAAACCGAATAAGGACAAAGAGTTAATCAGTTAGAGTAAAACCATTAGGGTTAACCAGTTAGAGTTAATCAGTAGAGTTAAACCAGTTAGAGTTAACCAGTTAGAGTAAAACTATTAGGGTTAACCAGTTAGAGTTAATCAGTAGAGTTAAACCAGTTAGAGTTAACCAATTAGAGTTAATCAGTAGAGTTAAACCAATTAGAGTTGATCGATAGAGTTAAATCGAACTAGAGTTATTCAAATAGAGGTAATCGAATTAAGTTTATTCAAATAGAGTTGAAGTGAGATAATCGAATTAGAGATATTCGAAGTGAGTAAATCGAATCAGAAATATTCGAAGTGAGTTGATCGAATCTAGTTATTCGACAGGAGTTAAATCGAATAAGATTTATTCGAAGGAAGAGATTATCGAATATAAGTATTCGAAAGTAAGCAAATAGAATATAAGTTATTTGAATAAGTTATTCAAATAAGAGTTAATCCAGTAAGAGTTATTAGGTTGGAGTTATTCAAATAAGAGTTATAGATTAGAGTTAACCGAATAGGAGTAAATAAATTAGTTGTCGTTATATTATTCAAGTTAGGAAATAAAAGTCATATTAAAGATAATATATTTCAGATGCAGGAGATTATAACACAATTGTTATAATCACGTAAACTTGTAAAAGAAGGGGGTTCGTAAATAGAATCCGAGGGTTCGTAAGGAAGTGTTAAAGGGTTAAAAGATGAACTTACCCTATTTCGAGATTTAAAATGTTGTTCAATTAAGGTCTGAGAGGTAGTTATACCCCAACTTGATTGACTTCGTTTTTAATTTAGAAATGGTTAAGGTTCGAGAGTGAAAGTGGTTAAGTGATTTTAGTAAATAAGTATAGTGGTTTGAGTTGTCGTCGCGATGTTGATTTAAACATCTGTTTAAATCCAAGTAAAGAAGATTTTGAAATGTTTTCCAAATAGAATCAGAAACGTAATCAAATATTGAAATTGGAAATATGGATTAGAATTGGAAATGTTTTCCGGTGTTAATAACGTATATTTTCTAAACATAGAAAATAAGGAAATATATATATATATATGATTGATGATTGATTGATAGAATTTCCATCTGGAAATAATATCGTTGTTTGCACACCTGTTTTTCTTTTATGGTTAAATCACATACTATCGAAGTTTTGACCATTTTAACGTTGTTAATATGGAGAGACCGGTTGGACTATTATCCAAAGAACCACTCTGTATTGGCATAAGCGTTGCGAATCATATATACCAAGGATAATTGAAGACGGAGTAAAGTGCAAGGGCTATTGTATAAGTTTTAGATAACAGTGCCTAAGATGGATGTACTGAATAGTGCTTTCGGTTCATCCTGTTCCTGGATGACTTGTATGGATGAATGTCTGACAGAGTATTTCCAGAAAAGGTCACGTACATTGATTTCTTCAACCGTACCAAGAGTGGAAGCGGAGAAGGAAACTTCTTTTAGCTGACACGTAATGTATGGTTGTAGACGTCAAATTAGTGATTTTCGATGGATCTTACAATGTGGCATTCGAAGTGAATCTGATGTGATGACGAAGCGTAACCTCAAGCCTCATCAACCGGTAAATGACAGAAATCGGGCAGGCAGCATGGCTAAGTCGGTCGCTCCGAAGTAGGGTGTATAATCACCTGATCTAGAGTTTCATTTACTTCTAAAAATCTATTGTTGATGCTGTCCCATTCGGGAAACGGTTGCTGATCCCAACCGTTGGTGATATACATTCGATACACTCAAGCGAAATGAGTGGTCGGTCATGTGTGGCCGGGTTGCAAGATGTTCTTGTTGAACCCAGTGTATTCCTCTCTAGAGGTACACTAGCGAAAGGTGGTTCCATACCTTGTCATAGTTGGAAATCCATTACCCAACACGTGCTTGCGGTTTTGATTGTATACTATATATGTAGAACGTGAGATGAAAGCGTTCCTGCTAGATGATTATTATATTGTGGTTGATAGACATTATTATAATATCAAAAGGTTTTTGATATAAAGATATTTTGGAATCTCATAAGGGAAAAACCCGTTCCGTTATACGGCGTGGTCTTATGAGATATCGTTTACTTGTTCGAACTGTTTTAAATTGTTTTACTCATACCAGTCCCATGACTGACCCGGAGTTTATTTTGTTTGTTTTCCCTAAACTCTTGGGTGCCCAATTTGTACGGCAGTCAAGTAGTCGGGATTTACAGATACTTGAAGAGCTGGAGCAGGAGGCTCCAGGATCATATAGCTATAGTGTATTTCCGCTGTGTTGTAAGTGTTGTACTTTGAAATGATATGTATATTCAAATACATATTTATATTTCAAAGATACGTTATCTATTATATGTTGTTCGTTCCGCTGTGAGATTCGTGTTACTCTGATGTTGTGTTCTTCTTCTTCTTCTTCTTCTATTCTAAGTTTCTATCTTATCTTTCCTCACCCTCTGTTTTTTTTCTATTAGTTTTCTGATTTCCATTGTAATTGGAGTTGGACTTGTGTTATTTGGTCAGCTCAAATTGGACCGGAATTTCGGGTCATTACATGTTTGAAATGATAATCGACTAATTGTTTGCTGATTGTATTGTTTGATTAATTAAAAATTTTGAACCATTAAGCCAAATTTAGTCAAATATGAACTGAATTGCAAATTGTTTGGAAAAATTGCAGGCATGTACTTATATATATGTGAACAGGTCATAGCAGGGAAGTTAAGAAGAGGAATAAATTGTATGCCCGACAAATAGGTACGTGTTTACAAATTTATTGGGTTTGGATGATTTTATGAGCCAATTGGCTAGCCGCTTGGCTTTTTCTTTTTCATTTTGGATGATGAGGGACCTTTGTGGCAAGTTGCGGTTTAAAATGGCTTCCCGTACAAAGGAGGTTATGGCGAAGTTTTTCAAAAATTTAGGGTGTTAGCCAAATTTTTGAAGAATTTGAAAATTCTTAGAAACTGAAAAGTTGAAGAATAAACGCCAGAATGAAAATTGAGTTGATTAGTAAAACAACTTTCAGCTCCGTTCCTTTTCGAGGACGAAAAAATTTAAGCGGGGGAAATTGCAACAACCCGGAAAATCGGAACCAATTTAAAATTTTTATTTTGGCAATTTTGATGAATTTTGAATATTTAAAATGATTTATTTTAAACAATATCGACTATAAATTTATTTTGAATAGAATTAGAACGTATATATTTATTTGAATCGAAGTTAGAATATAAATATTTATTTTAATTATAAAATAAATTGGAAATGGCGCGGTAGTTTGAAAATTCGATTTCAAAATTCAAATGAATGTACAGGATCCAAAATAAACCGGATTTTAGCGAAACCAAAAATATTTCAATCTGTTTGAAAATATCTTTCCAACGAATATGAAAAATCCAAATTTCATAGCGGGAATAAAAAGTTATGTCCTGTTGAAAATTCAGAATTGTCGCTATGGAATATAGCCCTTAAAAATAGCGATTTTGCAAACGACCTCCGTTTTCGACGAGGCCACATTTGTTGGATTCGGAATGTCAAATTATTGCTTGATTCCAGTTCTTATAACTTTTGGAATCAGTATGAGAGCGTGGTGGATTTAAACGTGTTTGGTCAATTCAATTTGAATTTAATCGACTAGAAAATGACCGTTTTTCAAACGGTTTCCAAATTCGACGAAATTAGTTTTGTTATTACGGCATCATCTAAATAAAGCCAGATTTAATTTTGTGGAATTTTTGGAGTCCGTATGTGGCCTCGATAAATTAAAATGTGCATTTGAATTTAAAATATAATGATTTATATTTTAAATTTAGTCGAAACTGATCGTAACAGCCGATTTGGGTTACGAAACATATCCTATTGTGTTCGGAATGTGGATAATTAGCTAGGGGCGATAGTTGTTTGATCTCGTTTGGAGCTCAAAGGTAAAATCAACATTTTTTGGAGAGAAAATTAATTAAATATAAAATTATATAATACCCCCCTTCCCTCTTCTCTCTCCTCGTATAACAGAAAGTAGAAAATTAAAAAAAAAGGGAAACCGCATATCGACAATCATGCCCCTGTCTCTGTATACCGCACCCCACCAGAGCACCGCCTCCCCATGGCCAGCGCCGCCTACCCGCGGCCATCAGATCCCCCGCCCCCGGTCGTTTCCTCCTTCCCCCTCTACATCTCGAGAACCCTAAATCGATTTCCAAAAAAACTGCCGCACCCCCCCTTAAATCCACCACCATGTCTCAGCTCCTCCATCTCTAATAGTGAGCCCCCCCCACCCGGTCCAAACCCGATGTAACGACCCAAGGGTTTTCGACCCTGAAAATCGACATAAAATTACCATGTCGACTATTCAAGCATCGAAAACACTGGATTGTCAATAGAAAGAATTTAGAGGGTGAGAAAAGAAAGAAAGAAATATTAGAATAGAAGAAAGAAGAAGAACACATCAGAATCTCACAGCGGAACGAATAAAGTATAATATCAAATCTCTTTATACAAAAGAACTGTATATACATACCAATCATCAGAGCACAACATATATCAGTCACAGCGGAAAAACATCTATATATAACTAGCAGTGAGGCCACCTGCTCCTAGCTCCTGAAAACTCCAAGCGAATATAACCTGTAAATACACTCGGTCTGACCCGAGCACTTTTGAAGCAAAGAAAAATACACCGGGTCAGTTTGGAATACTATCAGTGATAAATTCACAAAACACACACTTGTTTAACTTTGGAAAATTGTTTCTGAAATCAAAGGATAATAGTAAGACTAGCCCACACATAAACACGGACGGTTTTTACCTTACTATAACCCAAAACGTTTTTGAAATCATAAGTTATTCTGATATTATCATAGTGTCTAAATATAAGTAATTCAGAATCTAGCGGAACGCTTGCATCTCACGCTCCACATATATAGTGTACAAGCCAAAAGCGCGGGCGCTTATTGAATATTGGATTCCAACCTTGACAAGGTATGGGACCACCTTCCGAACGTGTATCTCTAGAGGCGAATACGCTGGGTTCAACAAGAACATCTTGCAACCCGGCCCTTACATGACCGACCACTCATTTCGTTTGAGTGTATCGAATGTATATCACCGACGGTTGGGATTAGCAACCGCCTCCCGAAAAGGGACAGCATTGAAATATAAATTAAAGAAGCAAATGGATTGTCTCTAGATAGGTGATCATACACCCTAATGGGAGTGACCCACATAGCCATGCTGCCTGCCCGATTTTTGTCATTTCCCAGTTGATGAGGCTTGAGGCTAGAACTTAACTTTTAAACATCCGGTCATCATTCACTTTGAATGCCACAACGTCAGATCCGCCAGATCACGCTTGTTTGACGTCCACAAAAATACTCTAGTTTATTTGGCTAGAGAATAACCATTTCTCCGCCATCAACTATGGTACGTTTGGAGAAATCAAAACTGGTAATTCCTTTGGAAATACTCCGTCGGACATCCGTCCATACAATTCATCTAGGAACAGGATGGACCAAAGGTACTTTCCTACTGCATCTCATATAGGAATCACCCCATGGATCTGTAGCGAGTAGTCCTTGCAATCCGTAGATTTCAACCACGATAGAATCACAAATCAAAATAACTCTAGTTGCAAGCCAGAGGAATTTGACGAGTAGTCCTTCCGCTTATGAAGATCCACGGTCTTCACTTGCTCCGTCTTCAATTACCATCTTCACGTATTTGTTGGTCGGAATGGTATTCGAATATATTCGATTCCGGACTTTCCATACCAACAAGCGTATTGGTCAGGTTTTGATAGTCGGTGATTTAACTATCAAATAATAGATGTGTGAGTAACATGAGTTTGCTGATTTAGCACTTGACCCGACTCGGCCCATTTAAAATATATGTATATACTTAATGATATAAACCAAATTTCCTCTGATTAACTCTGACTGATTTACTTTGATCGATTAACTCTAACTTGACTAACTCGACTTATTTAACTCAACTGGACTAACTTGAATTGATTACTCCTATTGATTAACTAATATTCGACTGGATTACTCCTATCGATTAACTAATATTTGACTTAGCTCCATTCGCTTGACTCTAGATTGCCGCGATCACAATGGTTACACCTGATTCCCTTAGGAAACATCCGACCACCGTAGGCTGTCTGCAGCCCTGCGAATTACGCTAGCAGTCATACGCAATGGCAACTCTTCCTGAATAACTATGTTTGCCTAACTCTATCTCAAATACTATATCCGATCAAATCGAATTGAATAACAAATGTTCAATAAAATTTAAAATCAGTATTCTTATTTCTTTTGAAACTAACATCGCAATATTATTTAATTTCCCAAGACCCTGCATTAGAGTTCGATATTCCTCGTATAGGGTAAAACCAATTTCAACACCTTTACTCGCTCCAAACTAATACCATTCCTCAATAATAGTGAAGCCAATCACGTTGGGGTATTTTAGTTACCTCTCAGACCTTGATCGACAACGTTCTTATCTCAGAACAGATAATAGTTTGACACTTAACCACTGATATTCAGATCTCGTTTACCCCTTGATTTCAACTCCTGGTTTATTAATCGTTTCAAACTTTTGAAATCCTCGCTTAATTTACTTAATTCATTTGATTAAGTAAATATCCATTAAAACACAACTTTTAACTCAAATCATTATTTCGTTTAAAACATTTTGATTTATGATAAGAATCCTTTATCAAATACTTTGCTTCCATCTATTGAGCCTTTCTATAACAAACTCTATCTTGGATTTTATAATTTGAATCCGCTTATCCCTCTTTTGTAATAAGACCTTTTTTAAATTTGGATTTTACTTCCAAAAAAAAATCCATTTATCACTATTTAATACCATAGCTAGTGTATGGTTTTCTCTTTGTGTTGGAAATTCTTATTTCAATTACTGTACCTCGCATAATTCAATTATTCAACTTTTAAGTAATCATTTTGGTCTTAAGGATCTTATTTCAAAACTTTGCTTGAATAATCCATTTACCATCTTTTTCCCAGCTTCTTAGATTTTATTCTACTAATCAATTTTCCATCTTCCCTAACAATTTCATACGACTGAATTTACTTAACTAAAATTAAACATTGAGGAAAAACCTTATTTAAATTCTTGCATTCCCTTCTAAATTCCTTTTACCAATTTCGTTCGAAACTTGGGTTATAAATCCCTTTACCACAACCTGATATAACTTCAACTGAACTCACCACCACTTAGTTACTTCAAATGGAATTTCAATTAAAGGTCATTTCTTTAATTATTATTAATTCAAATAATGATTAACTTTAACATTAACTATATTAAAAATATTTAACCTTGCTATTAATTATAAATAGAATAATTAACGCCTTTAAAAAGCTTATCAAATAAAGATTAATTTTATTAACACTAAATACTTCAATAATTCCTTAATTTATAGTTAATCAAAGATTAACTAATGTTAATACTATTCAATTCATTTAGCGAATATTCAAATTAATTCCATTATTTATTTGTAAATTTCCAATTCAAAACATCATACAAAATAATTTAAAAACTTTAATTCAGTTATAAATAAATTTATAACTTTGAAACAACATCGATCCACCTGATGGTAGGCGACACTTACAACAACATATTTCAGGCCATTTCCTGCCAATGACCAGATCAACACTGTCAATTGACTTCAATCACAACATTGATGAAGATCTATTCAACCATCATATTTAAACAGGTTTTGGTGTCAGTCAGGTTGAACAATTCAAATATATGCACACAAAAAATATAGTTTATTTGAGGAATCCTGTCGGATCCCTCCAACCTGTCCTTCTCTGCATCACAGATATCAGTTGATAAAAATATACGCGAATTAAATAAATGACGGAATATAAATAACTGCAACCAATCAAACCATAACAACCAATTTGCATCCATCGCATCCAATCAACCAATTTATACTGTAAATTGTAGATTATATTTTTCTATGGATTTACCACATCACAGGACTCCAGAAGGTGTGAGAATTAACTCACCAAATTTTGTTTTGGTTGACGGTTGACGTGTTTGTTGCATTTATTCTTAAACGGACATTCAAAATTAGCTGAAATTTCAACGGTGTCATATCAGTGCCTAATCAGTGCCATTGTCTAGGCCTTATCCCTGCGATCCCAACAGATCCAGTTTCGGAAATTTCGTTATCGTAAGTAAAAGTTAAGCTGATTTAAAGTTTTATATATAATCGATTATTAACTAACTAATTTATAAATTAAATAATAAAAAAATATCCTTACCTTAACTAACCCATGCCACGTCAGCCTCATTAACAAATCCACGCATTTTCCCTGGATCCCCCAATCTCATGCCGGACTGTTTCTTCTTCAATACCACCGTCCCCCTTTTTCACCAATACCTCGATCTTTCACTTCAACTCTGGCGCCACCCAGGACCACTGTGACCATCTCCGACCACCTCCCCGATACCATGCCACCTCGAGCCACCTGCGACCCAACCCCCGTGCCCCACTTCGCCTCCGATGGCCGGAATTTTTGTTTTGCCCCAAATCTGATCATCGTCCAAATCCACCACCGTCGCTCCACCTGACACAGCGCCACCACCAACAATCGACAGTCTGACCTCCCCCGCTCCAAACTCCTTCAGGCACTTCCCTCCTCGTGGCCTCCTCCGGCCCCACGGCCACCAAAACCTACATCACCATATGAAAAAGACCCAAAAAAAAGTAACCTCCGTTCATCTTAGTTTCCACGCCACCACAGTCAACTTCAACACCTCCGGCTAAAGGCAAAGTCGAAGGCCTTAACCTCCTCTAGAACCCTGACTTTGGACCCATCACTTGAAACCACCGTTATCGCCGTCAAAACAGCCAAAAACGAAACAGTAAATTCACGGTTTTTGCCCGATTCCGACCACCACATGTCGCCGTTCACCCCCAGTTTTTCTCAGTAGGTAGATCTCGACCCGATTTACCACTTTACTTCAGATTTCCTTCTCTAATTCATGACGGATTGGAAGATATAAATTGATTTGTATATGAGGACTTATTTGCAAAATTACTGAACAGAAAATGAATTGGGCTGGAAATTCTGATCTAAAGGGGTTTATATAACATGTAAATAATATATTTTACGTTGATTTGACGAGCGACACTGACTAACTATTTTTATTTCGTGTCTATCGCGTTTTTGAACGTTGTTTATTCACTCCTGTGCTCACGTACAAACCCCGTTCGAGTTGCGAATGGACGACATGATATTATTTGACAATACGGTCCTAATGAAACTTGTTTTGTCGAATTCCGAGTTTGTTTGCTCGAATGGCGCTCGTTCACGTTCAAATAGTCGATTTATTTTGCATTTAATTTTGACATGCTCACAAATTAACCCCGATTGATGCCCCACTTGAAATCTAGCAATAATTTACTGTTGTGGTCCCAATGAAATTTATTTCGTCGAAAACTGAGGTAGGTTGAATAGAGCCCCTTTTGAACTGCCCAAGTTGGATTAAAATAAATTAATTTTAAAATACCTCAATATAATATTATTAAATTATTGAAATTGGCCATACACGACTGGAATTTCATATACTACCACAATAAAATATTCCAGGTTGAATTTGAAGCCATGTCGATATATAAAATATTTAAAATCCCTCATTTTATATAAACACAGCGCTATATATATAAAGGAAATTCTATAGCGTTTTTTTCAAAATTTGATTTGGACATAAAATAAAATCTACACGACGAAAATTGGATTTTTCTCTGCCATTGGAAAGATATCGTCAAACCGGTCCCGACATTTCTTGTTTCGAGGAAATCCGACTTATTTTGAACCCGGTACGACCAATTGAAGTTCAAAATGCCAAATCGCGAACTGTCGCGCCGCTGCAGCTCGTTATTTAATTAAATTATAAACCATATCGCTCAACCAATAAATGAAATCATCGTTGTAAATTTAATATAACCAATATTTGACCAATTTAAACTGCCCGATCATAATATATTTCAAATTCTATATTTTCCCAAATATTCTGGAAATTAAATATTATTTTATTGTTTATTTAAATAATATATTCCAAATAAAATCGTTAAATTTTCTCATTTAAATTCAAACCAATATTTTAAATAATTAAAATAATCCAAATAAATAGGCAGAAAAATACGGGTCGTTACCTTCCTTCCCCCTTAAAATAATTTCGTCCTCGAAATTGCTAAGCAGAAAGAAAGTTAAATCCCTTTTATCTTTTCCAAAAGAATTAAATTTAAAACTCGATTTTTTTTTCAAACTGACCCAATTGGTTTTTAAAACCAATTTATTTCAAATAAAAGAATTTTTCGAAAATCTTCAAAAATTTTCTAACACCTTATATTCTGGAAAATTTCGGCAGAGTCTCCCCTGTACGGAGGACATCTACAAAATCGCAGGTTTAAGAAATATATATACCTCGACTCTCCTGGTAGGAAAAAACAAAATCCAAACTCAAAACCCCAATAAAACCAAAATTTCATACTTTCGTAGGCGTACCTTTTTGCGAGCGTTATTACGCGATAAACGATATATCATACTCGAGCTTGCTTAATCATTATGCAGCTCTATTCAAACTGGATTCAATTAACTCCAGAATTTCCTCTTTCGAATGGATTTTTAAACTGAATTGGTACTTCTGCACCTGTTTCTCAACTCAAATGGATTTCATTAGTCCACAAACCAATAGAAATAAGGTTCAAACATCCATATCCTACATATCATCCATACGACACACAATTTAATCCACACGGGATTTATAACCAAGTTATAACAATCCATTTATCTCTTATAATTATCCATCCAAATTTATCTGAATTGATTTATTCGAATATTGGTTTTAACCAAGTTGATTCATGTTCAGGTTCATATCCATGAGATCGAGCTCACTATCCAAACATATCACACACATCAACATTAACAAATCCAAATAATTTTCCCATATTATAATAATTTGAAAAAAATCATTACTTTTATTCTTTTATAAAATAAATTGGGAAAAACAAATTTCAAAAATAAATTTTATATCAAATCACAAATACGCGCTCTCGTTTATGTACTCAAACTCAATCTAGGGCATTACTAACCCCATATCTATTGAGTCATGCCACAGAGCCAAGGTTATCACTAAACCAATAGCTCTGATACCACTGTAACGACCCAAGGGTTTTCGACCATGAAAATCGACAAAAAATCACCATGTCGACTATTCAAGCATCGAAAACTCTGGATTGTCAATAGAAAGAATTTAGAGGGTGAGAAAAGAAAGAAAGAAATATTAGAATAGAAGAAAGAAGAAGAACACATCATAATCTCATAGCGGAAAGAATAAAATATAACATCAAATCTCTTTATACGAAAGAACTATATATACATACCAATTATCAGAGTACAACATATATCGGTCACAGCGGAAAAATATCTGTATATAAGTAGCAGTGAGGCCGCCTGCTTCTAGCTCCTGAAAACTCCTAGCGAATATAACCTGTAAATACACTCGGTCTGACCCGAGCACATTTGAAGCAAAGCAAAATACGCTGGCTCAGTCTGGAATACTATCAGTGATAAATTCACAAAACACACACTTGTTTAACTTTGGAAAATTCTTTCTGAAATCAAAGGGTAGTAGTAAGACCAGCCCACACATAAACACGAACGATTTTTACCTTACTATAACCCAAAACGTTTTTGAAATCATAACTTATTCTAATATTATCATAGTGTCCAAATACAAGTAATTTAGAATCTAGCAGAACGCTTGCATCTCACGCTCCACATATATAGCATACAAACCAAAACCGCGGGCGCTTATTGGATATTGGATTCCAACCTTGACAAGGTATGGGACCACCTTCCAAACGTGTATCTCTAGAAGCGAATACACTGGGTTCATCAAGAACATCTTGCAACCCGGCCCTCACATGATCGACCACTCATTTCGCTTGAGTGTATCGAATGTATATCACCGACGGTTGGGATCAGCAACCGCCTCCCGAAAAGGGACAACATCGAAATATAGATTAAAGAAGCAAATGGATTGTCTCTAGATAGGTGATCATACACCCTAATGGAAGCGACCCACATAGCCATGCTGCCTGCCCGATTTTTGTCATTTCCCGGTTGATGAGGCTTGAGGCCAGAACTTAACTTTAAAACATATGGTCATCATTCACTTTGAATGCCACATCGTCAGATCCGCCAGATCACACTTGTTTGACGTCCACAAAAATACTCTAGTTTATTTGGCTAGAGAATAACCATTTCTCCGCCATCAACTATGGTACGTTTGGAGAAATCAACACATGTAATTCCTTTGGAAATACTTTGTCATACATTCGTCCATACAAGTCATCCAGGAACAGGATGAACCGAAGGTACTCTCCTACTGCATCTCATATAGGAATCACCCCATGGATCAGTAGCGAGTAGTCCTTACAATCCGTAGATTTCAACCACGACAGAATCACAAATCAAAATAACTTTGGTTGCAATCCAGAGGAATTTGACAAGTAGTCCTTTCGCTTATGAAGATCCACGGTCTTCACTTGCTCCGTCTTCAATTACCATCTTCATGTATTTGTTGGTCGGAATGGTATTCGAATATAATTCGATTTTGGACTTTCCATACCAACAAGCGTATTGGTCAGGTTTTGATAGTCGGTGATTTAACTATCAAATAATAGATGTGTGAGTAACATGAGTTTGCTGATTCAGCACTTGACCCTACTCGGCCCCTTTAAAATATATGTATATACTTAATGATATAAACCAAATTTCCTCCGATTAACTCTGACTGATTTACTTTGATCGATTAACTCTAACTTGACTAACTCGACTTATTTAACTCAACTGGACTAACTTGACTTGATTACTCCTATTGATTAACTAATATTTGACTGGATTACTCCTATCGATTAACTAATATTCGATTTAACTCCATTCGCTTGACTCTAGATCACAGCGATCACAATGGTTACGCCTGATTCCCTTAGGAAACATCCGACCACCGTAGGCTATCTTCAGCCCTGCGAATTACGCTAGCAGTCATACGCAACGACAACTCTTCCTGAATAACTATGTTTGCCTAACTCTATCTCAAATACTATATCCGATCAACTCGAATTGGATAACAAATGTTCAATAAAATTTAAAATCAATATTGTTATTTCTTTTGAAACTAATATCGCAATATTATTTAATTTCCCAAGACCCTGCATTAGAGTTCGATATTCATCGTATAGGGTAAAACCAATTTCAACACCTTTACTTGCTCCAAACTAATACCATTCCTCAACAATAGTGAAGCCAATCAAGTTAGGGTATTTTAGTTACCTCTCGGACCTTGATCGACAACGTTCTTATCTCAGAACAGATAATAGTTTGACACTTAACCACTGATATTCAAATCTCGTTTAACCCCTGATTTCTACTCCTGGTTTAGAAATCGTTTCATACTTTTGAAATCCTCGCTCAATTTACTTAATTCATTTGATTAAGTAAATATCCATTAAAACACAACTTTTAACTCAAATCATTATTTCGTTTAAAACATTTTGATTTATAATAAGAATCCTTTATCAAATACTTTGCTTCCATCTATTAAGCCTTTCTATAACAAACTCTATCTTGGATTTTATAATTAAAATCCGCTTATCCCTCTTTTGTAATAAGACCTTTTTTAAAAACTTGGATTTTACTTCCAAAAAAAATCCATTTATCACTATTTAATACCATAGCTAGTGTATGGTTTTCTCTTTGTGTTGGAAATTCTTATTTCAATTACCGTACTTCGCTTAATTCAATTCTTCAACTTTTAAGTAATCATTTTGGTCTTAAGGATCTCATTTCAAAACTTTGCTTGAATAATCCATTTACCATCTTTTTCCCCGCTTCTTAGATTTTATTCTACTAATCGATTTTCCATCTTCCCTGACAATTTCATACGACTGAATTTACTTAAATAAAATTAAACACTAAGGAAAAACCTTATTTAAATCCTTGCATTCCCTTCTAAATTACTTTTACCAATTTCTATTGAAACTTTGGTTATAAATCCCTTTACCACAACCTGATTAACTTCAACTGAACTCACCACCACTTAATTACTTCAAATGGAATTTCAATTAAAGGTCATTTCTTTAATTATTATTAATTTAAATAATGATTAACTTTAACATTAACTATATTAAAAATATTTAACCTTGCTATAATTATAAATAGAATAATTAACGCCTTTAAAAATCTTATCAAATAAAGATTAATTTTATTAACACTAAATACTTCAATAATTCCTTAATTTATAGTTAATCGAAGATTAACTAATGTTAATACTATTCAATTCATTTAACGAATATTCAAATTAATTCCATTATTTATTTGTAAATTTCCAATTTAAAACCTCATACAAAATAATTTAAAAACTTTAATTCAGTTATAAATAAATTTATAACTTTGAAACAATGTCGATCCACCTGATGGTAGACGACACTTACAACAACATATTTCAGGCCATTTCCTGCCAATGACCAGATCAACACTGTCAATTGACTTCAATCACAACAATGATGAAGATCTATTCAACCATCACATTTAAATAGGTTTTGGTGTCAGTCGGGTTGAACAATTCATATATATGCACAACAAACAAAAATACAGTTTATTTGAGGAATTCGGTCAGATCCCTCCAACCTGTCCTTCTCTGCGTCACATATATCAGTTGATAAAAATATACGAATTAAATAAATGACGGAATATAAATAACTGCAACCAATCAAACCATAATAACCAATTTGCATCCACCGCATCCAATCAACCAATTTATACTGTAAATTGTAGATTATATTTTTCTATGGATTTACCACATCACAGGACTCCAGAAGGTGTGAGAATTAATTCGCCATATTTTGTTCTGGTTGACGGTTGACGGTTGACGTGTTTGCTGCATTTATTCTTGAATAGACGTTCAAAATTAGCTGAAATTTCAATGGTGTCAGATCAGTGCCATTGTCTAGGCCTCGTCCCTACGATCCCAACGGATCCAATTTCGTTATCATACATAAAAGTTACGCTGATTTAAAGTTTTATATATAATTGATTATTAACTAACTAATTTATAAATTAAATAATAAAAAAATCCTTACCTTAACTAACCCATGCCACACCAGCCTCATTGACAAATCCACATGTTTTCCCTGGATCCCCTAATCTCGTGCCCGACTGTTTCTTCTTCAATACCACCGTCCCCCCTTTTCACTAATGCCTCGATCTTTCACTTCAACTCCAGCGCCACCCAGGACCACCGTGACCATCTCCGACCACCTCCCCGACACCACGCCACCTCGAGCCACCTACGACCCAACCCCCGTGCCCCACTTTGCCTCCGACGGCCTGAACATTCGTTTTGCCCCAAATCTAATCATCGTCCAAATCCACCACCGTCGCTCCACCTGACACAGCGCCACCACCACCAATCGACAGTCTGACCTCCCCCGCTCCAAACTCCTTCAGGCACTTCCCTTCTCGTGGCCTCCTCCGGCCCCATGGCCACCAAAACCGACGTCACCATATGAAAAAGACCCAAAAAAGTAACCTCCGTTCATCTTAGTTTCCACGCCACCACAATCAACTTCAACACCTCCGGCCAAAGGCAAAGTCGAAGGCCTTAACCTCCTCTACAACCCTGACTTTGGACCCATCACCTTAAACCACAACTATCGTCGTCAAAACAGCCAAAAACAAAACAGTAAATTCATGGTTTCTGCTTGATTCCGACCACCACAGGTCCCCGTTCACCCCAAATTTTTCTCAGTAGGTAGATCTCGACCCGATCTACCACTTTACTTCAGATTCCCTTCACTGATTCATGACGGATTGGAAGATATAAATTGATTTGTGTATGCGGACTTATTTGTAAAATTACTGAATAAAAAATGAGTTAGGCTGGAAATTCTGATCTAAAGGGGTTTATATAATGTGTAAATAATATATTTTACGTTGATTTGATGAGCGACGCTGAGTTGCGAATGGACGACATGATATAATTTGACGATACGGTCCTAATGAAACTTGTTTCGTCGAATTCCGAGTTCGTTTGCTCGAATGGCGCTCGTTCATGTTCAAATGGTCGATTTATTTTGCATTTAATTTTGCCACGCTCACAAATTAACCCCGGTTGACGCGCCACTTGAAATCTAGTAATAATCTACTATTGCGGTCCCAATAAAATTTATTTCGTCGAAAACTGAAGTTGTTTGAATAAAGGCCCTTTTGAACTGCCCAATTTGGATTAAAATAAATTAATTTTAAAATACCTCAATATAATATTATTAAAATACTGAAATTGGCCATACACGACCGGAATTTCATATACTACCACAATAAAATATTCCAGGTTGAATTTGAAGCCATGTCGATATATAAAATATTTAAAATCCCTCATTTTATATAAACACAGCGCTATATATATAAAGGAAATTCCATAGCGTTTTTTTTCAAAATTTGATCTGGATATAAAATAAAATCTACACGACGAAAATTGGATTTTTCTCCGCCATTGGAAAGATATCATCAAACCGGTCCCAACGTTTCTTGTTTCGAGGAATTCCGACTTATTTTGATCCCGGTACGACCAATTGAAGTTCGAAACGCCAAGTCGCAAACTATCGCGCCTCTGCAGCTTGTTATTTAATTAAATTATAAACCATATTGCTCAACTGTCGTTAAATAAACGAAATCGTCGTTGTAAATTTAATATAACCAATTTTTGACCAATTTAAACTGCCCGATCACAATATATTTCAAATTCTATATTTCCCAAATATTCTGGAAACTAAAATATTATTTTATTATTTATTCAAATAATATATTCCAAATAAAATCATTAAATTCGTTCATTTAAATTCAAATCAATATTTTAAATAATTAAAATAATCCAAATAAATAGGCAGAAAAATACGGGTCGTTACCCCCGACGTGAAACCCTCCAACTCCAAATCGAGGTAAGTATTTTTAATTGAAGTAATTAGATTTTTATAGTTAATAAAAATTAGATTTTTATGAAAATAAAAATTAGATTTTTGTGTAAATAAAAATTAGATTTTCGTGTAAATAAAAATTAGATTTTCGTGTAAATAAAAATTAGTTTTTTCATTATAGAAAAGATTGGATTTTTATGATATAAAAATTTGATTTTTATAGTGAAGTTAGCGAAGTAAAAATATGATCTTTATATATGTAGTACCAATATAAAAATTCGATTTTTATTTAATAATACAAAGAAGTGATTTTTTTATATAATATAGAGTTGAAACAAAAATAGGACTTTTATCCATTTTGCATTGTGATAAAAATATGAATAGTAAAATAAAAATGTAATTTATTTTATTTTAAATGTAACGGTATAAAAATTGGACTTTATTTATGAAGTACCATTTTAAAAATATGATTTTTATATGAATGTATGAAAATAAAAATAGGATTTTTATTTAGATAACTTCGCTTTAAAAACGTGATTCATATTTAAATGGCTTTGGATTGAAAATTACGAATTTTAGTAGAATTGAAAAGTATGATGTCATTGAATTGAAATATACGATTTCTTTATAAATAGAAAATATGATTTCTTAGATTAGAAAAATAAGATTTTCATTGTACAAAAATATGATTTTTATCGTATGTTTGAAATATTTTTATGAGAATAAAAATATGATTTTTATATAGAAAACTGAGTTATAAAAATGTGATTTTTATAATATCAACATCAGTATAAAAATGCGACTTTTAAATATATATAAACATCATATTAAATAGGTGATTTTTAATTATGTATAATGATGTTAAAAATGTGATTTTTAAAATAAAAATCTTGTGAAAAAGATTGCGATGGAACCGACTGGAATCAAATCCAAATCCGTACCGTTAAGAAATAAAGAATGGAGGAGTTGATCCCAAAGGTGAGAACTTCTCACTCTAATTTATTTTCTAGTTAAATATACATACTAGGATGCAGACGGTGCTTACTAGCACCCAACACCTTTGTTTGAAACCATGTTTGTTTGGTTGATTGGATTATTTGTTTGAAATTGGTTGTTTGGGAGAAATTAATTGATTAGAATTTGGTTTGTACATGGCGCGAGCCTTTATTATGCGAGGGATAAGGCTAGACCTTATTTCGGTTCTAGTATCGCACCGTTATGCTGCCGAAATTTTCTAAAAATATTAGAATAATAAAAATATCATTTTTTATTGTATAAATGATTTGCATAAAATATTCATGAGTTGAAACAAATATTTTATAGTTAAAAATATAATTTTTAACATGTATATGAATAAAATAAATATTCATTTACAAATCGGATGATTTGTTTATGTACACACATTTGACAGATATTGATTGGGACGATATATTTTACACATTGCCCAACTGCACAAATAATAATCAGTATTTGTTGTTTGAAAACCCCACACGGGTATTGGGATGATATTGGACATACACTAATCCCAATATTTAGTTGTAAGTCAATCGATGGGTTGACATGCTGTTGTAAGCATTAATTATTTATATTTAACGCTTATGCAGTTGTGTAATGCACTCTGGATGATGGTTGACTATGTTTGATTATTGTTGTGTACACGTGTGTATGAAATCCATATAAATAAAATTATATAGTAATTGCTGTGTCTGATTCCAATTCGGGAAGAACGAATATTTTAAATTAAAGAATATTTTAAAATGGCGAGAAATGAATATTTTAAAATAAATAATATTTTAAAATAATATTCAGTAATGGATCAAAATGTGATTTTGATGTCCGATCTAGGATGGACACGAAAATATTGAAATGTATAAAGCCGTGTTGATTAGATTAACGCCATTTTGACGTGAACGATATTTATATCGATTTTATTCATTTTTGTAATGAATATAAAAAAGGAAGTGATTTCAAAATCTAATGTTTTGAAAATATTATCATTTATATAATAATGATAGGGAATATTCAATTTTGATTTGAAATTGAATATGAAGTTGAAATCATTTATGAAACGAATTTAAAATGATTTATAAAATACGTTTTAATGGAAATCGATGAAATATATAATATATAATATATAATATATATTAAATGGCCTGAATTGAACGCGCCGCGCCGTGGCAGTTCGCGAATTTCGACCATTGACTTCGAATTGACATTACGGGAGATCCGACCGTCGGATTCTCTTAAAACTAGAACCATTGGGTTCGAATAGAAAAGAGCTTTCCAATGAATATAAGGGATTTGAAATCTAACAGTTGGATTTGGAATTATGTCCAAATCAAATTTGGAAAAGGTCGGTGTAAGTGCAGTTCGATGACAGTTTATGGAAATCGACTGTACGGGCCTTTATAAAATTATTAAAAGTATCAATAATTTGGGTAAAATCATAATAAATGATTTGGAAAGAATTAGGATGAAAAATTCCATATTTGAAAAGATAAAAATATATTTTTATCGAAAATAACTAGTTATGAACTAGAATTATAATCCAATATTTTTAAATAAATAAATTGGATTTGAAATGGTTTTAAGAATAACCAGAATTTCCAATATATGAATTGGAATTGATTTGAATCGAAATTATTTTTGGAATATTTCGATATTGGATTCCGTGATTATACAGATATTGTGGAGGAATTTGGAAGATATATATATATATATATATATCGTTATTCCCAATACGATATGTGTTGATTTCAGAATTTGATATTGAATATAAGCCGAGATAATTTCTATTTAGAGCCTTGTATTTAATATTGAATTGGATTTGGGTTTGTCGTGAACTATGTCTTTATTAACACCGTTCTTAAACCCAATTGAGAAAAGATTAAATCTTTTAAATAAGATTTAGAAGAGTTTACCAACTAATTAATTTTTAATTGGAATTAAATAGAATTGGATTTTGGGTTTATTGTGAATGGTGTCTTTACTAAAACCCTTCTTAAACCCAGTGTGAAAAGAATAAATCTTTTAATTAAGATTTAAAGAAGAATTACCAATTAATTAACATTTAATTGGAATAGAAAATGGAATGTGAATTGGGTTTATTGTGAACTGTGTTTTAACGACATTCGTTCTTTAATCCGATTTACAGTGAAATGTGATTTGGAATTTATAAATCTTTTTATTAAGATTTAATGGAAAATTTCCAAAGTAAAGTTTTCCAATTTAATATATTAAATTGGAATAGAATGGAATTCGATTTGATAATAATCGAAATGAGCTTATGTGGAGGAAGACCGTTAATATATATAGAATTTTAAAGGCTTTGTCATTATTTCATTTATATTATTAGTGGAATACGGAAATTGATATCGATTATATATTGATCTGTTTTCTGTGAAGATTTCATAATTAATGGAATGTGGTTTGGGTTTATCGTGAACTGTGTTTTAAATGACATTAGTTCTTTAACCCAGTTAAAGACAGGATTACATGTCTAACATCGTATTTCAAACTGTATGGTTGGTCTCTGCTAAATATATATCTTTTTGGTAGCGGAGAATTTATTCTCTTGCTTAACACCCTTCTCTAAGACGTACGAGCTTAGAGGTTGTATATCGGCAGAAATCAATAGTACGGTGTAGATTGTTGATGCAGCATGTTTGTGTTTCCCAAGTTAAATAATCATTAATACTGATTTTTGGGAAGATTAAAACTAAGTGGAGTTTTAATGAATCTTTAATTAGACTGAAATGTGAATTGATAATTTAAATTATCAAATTTGGGAAATGATCGAGAGTGGAGTATCACCAGTTTTGCTCCTAGCAATAGTTAAACCTTAAATAGATTTGAACGTGAAATAGTAATTAAATTTACCAATATCACCGTGGTGTTAGATATGGAGTATGACTAGTTTTGCTATAACTACCCATATTTTTATGGTATTTTAAATAAATTATTCAACTATTTGAATAATGGTTTGGTAATTTATAATGACCAGAATTAAATAATATTGAATATTTATTTAATATAAATAATAGAATAATATATTTAATTTCTGAAATAGTCGGAAATAGTAGAATTCATAATATTGAACGAATTGGGTTATTTATAAGATAATTCAATTTAGAATGTAATTATAATAACGAATCAATTTATTTAACGACGAATGAACAATAATTATAATAGAATTATAATCGAGCCCGTAATGGCGCCGCAGTTCGTAATTTGGCGATTCGAACTTTAAATGAATATACAGAATCTGTTTTAAGTCGGATTTCTTTGAAACAAGAAACGTTCGGAGCTGGTGAAGTATATTTTTCTAATGGAAGAGAAAAATCGGGATTTCGTCAGGTGGATTTTAATTTATGATCAAATCAAATTTCTGAAAAGTCACTGTGGATTTCCTTTATAATTTATAACGATTTATAAAAGGATTTAAATATAAATGGGATATCGATATAATCTGGGATTTTGAAATATCGAGTTATAAATCCATATATATTTATTTTGGAGCTGGATAGTGTTCTATGTGAATATATATGATAATATTAATTATTTATATTTAATTTAATTATTTTTAAATATATTAATATTTAAATGGGTTTATTTAGAGCTTTAAAAATAACCATTTTTGCAAACGACCTCCGTTTTCAACGAAACTAATTTTGTTGGATTCGGAATATTAAATTATTGTTGCATTTCAATTTTCGTTATTTTTGGAGTTAGTATAAGGCCGTGCTGAATTTTAATGCGAAGAACAGTCGATATTTTGACTGTTAAAAATACGCTGTGTGAGCAAACAAAGTCGGAATTCAACGAAACCAGTTTCGTTGGGTCTGTAATGTTAAACTCTAGTTATTTGTCCATTTTCATGATTTTTGGATATTGTATGTGATCACAGGATTTTTTTTTGATAAACAAAGTAGAAAATTTAATATAAACTAATGTAAAAATAAGTAGCTTAACTCCCAAGCTATGTATCCTTATAAATACCCTCTCTAAACCTAATTTTTCACTTTCCACAATCAATAGAAAAACATGCTGCCACCATTCTCTTATTAAACGTGAGAAAATCATAGTCTTAGAATTCAAAGTAAAATCATATAAGATCTTTTAAATTGCAAAACTCATATGATTGAACTTGGCTTGGAGAAACTCATGCACCTATATACTTTTGGTTTGGTTTGAAAGTTCAACCGTGCGTTAGGGTTGCAGTTACCAATCGATGGAGGCAGAGTTGGGTTCGACAGTCTGAAGGACGTAAGAAGAGGGGAAGATGAAGATTCAATCGATGGTAGTGGGGTCGAAATCGGCGGTCTCTGATGCTTGGTTTGGTGAACCTTGGTGGAGCGTAGAATTTGGCAATAGGAGGTCGATCCTGATGATGTCTAGCGATGGCAGCGATGGGTGAAAGAGGAAGTGCAGTTTCACATTTTCAACAGGTAGATGGAGTTTGGGTTGTAGAGTATTTTGGTATACTTTGTTCGGTTTATTTAGGGTCATTGTAGGAGGACGTGCGGGTTGAAATTGGGGAGATGGTTCGCGAATTTACCTGCGAATGGAAGAAGGATTTATGCAATGGTTAAAAGGTAAATCATTTGATTAGTGGTGTTGATTAAGGGTGTTGATTAAGGGTAAAGTTGGTTTGTTTTTACTGAGGTGAAGGAGAGAGCAATGGAAGAAGGAATGGGTGATA
Organism: Allium sativum; assembly: GCA_030737875.1. Classification (NCBI taxonomy): domain Eukaryota; kingdom Viridiplantae; phylum Streptophyta; class Magnoliopsida; order Asparagales; family Amaryllidaceae; genus Allium; species Allium sativum. Next base: position 156,186,597 of record CM060913.1, read on the forward strand.
AACGTGATGTGTTAAGGAATGAAATCGGTGGAACAAAAGGGAAAAGTACTGTAGCATGCGGGTGCAGAATAGGTTGGGCCAACAATTTTGTGGGTGAGCCCAATTGAAATAGTAATGAAATTAAGTAATATAAATACTCGTTAAAATTTGTATAATGTATAACTTTTACATACATAATCAGAATTAGACAAAACTGGATCCGTTAGGATCGTACGGACGGTGGTTACACCATGGAACTGACTGGGAGTGAATTGGAGCTCATTACAATTTATAGAGAAATAAATTGTCGGATCTGAATCAAATCAACCGATATTCGTTGTTTAACGATAACCGTCCAATATGAGTAAATCTCACTAACTCTGTATTGTTTATATTTTTATAAATATAATCTAGTATTGATAAATGATGATTGATTGTTGTGTGTTGATTGTTTGGTGAGATTGTTGATTTATTGGTTGAAATTGTAGATAACGATATATATATGCATATATATATCGTTAATCAAATATTGATTTTGTTTATCAGAACATTTTATATAGAAATGAAATCGATGTTATTTATATTGTTTAACATCTGTGAATGCAGGGAGATAGGTTGGAGGGATCCAATTGGATTCCTCAATATTATAATACTGTTTGTTTTCATATATTATGATATATGATGTGATATAAAATATGTGATTAATTATGATGACACTGGTCATGTTATTTGATATTTTAAATACCATATGAAATACTGGAATGTAAAAAGGAAAATTTCAAAGTGAATATTGAAAACGAATTATTTATATAAATTGAATTGAATTATATAAAAGGATTTATATAAAATGAATAGGATTATATAAAAGGATTTATATAAAATAAATAGAATTATATAAAAGGTTTTATATAGAATAAATAGAATTATATAAAGGGAATTATAAATGAGATTTGAGTGTTAGAAATAAAAAGGAGATTTGTATGAATAATACTGCAAATAAAAATATAAGTAGTATTTGGGTTTGAGATATTGTTCCTAAATACGAAATCAAACTGTTTTGATTATATAAAGTAATATTATTCATATTATATGTGGAAAATTAGAGTAAAGTAAATATTTTACAAATAAAATATTATAGAGGAATTTGGGGTTTGAATTAGGAATTTAAATGGAATTACTGAAATTAGAAACTGACTGGAAATTAGTTGAGTTGAATGGCTTTCTGGGTATCGATCAGATGCTGATTTCTGCCTTTGGGGTTTATGCTTGGGAAGTTGTTCTCTTATTAGTTTACATTTAGACACTGATATAGGTGGTAAGATATTGATGCGTGAATCCGAAATGGAAACGTTTTCCAAAGTTAATAACGTATATTTTCTAATTTTAGAAAATAAGGAATTTATGAATATATGGAAACGATAAATGGGAAATTGGAAAATGAAATGATGATTGATCGGTAAGATTTCCATTTAGGAATACGACCGTTGTTTGTACACTTGTTTTCCTTTGATAATTAAATCACCGACTATCAAAGATTTTGTCCATTTCCGTTGTCAATAGGAGAGACCGAGATCAGATATATTATCTGGAAACCACTCCTTATGGCATTAGCGTTGTGAATCAAATATGATGAAGATAATTGAAGACGGAGTTATTCAAGGGCTGTTCAGTAAATCCTAGGTAGAAATTGCCTAAGATGGATTTGTAGAATAGTACCTTCTGTCTGTCCACTCCCAGGACAACCTGTATGGAAGAATGTCTGACAGAGTATATTTAATAGATCGCTTAAGTTGGTCTCTTCAAACGTATTTACGTTTATTGGTGGAGGAATTCGTTTCTCTTAGCTTTTTACCCATGGTATGTTTGGAGAAATCAATTTATGATTTGACGAGTATGACGATGTGACATTCAAAGTGAAGAAAGGCGCGGTTTGTAAAAGGATACATTATGGCCTCTAGCCTCACAACCGAGAAATAGTATAAAATCTGGTAGGTCGCATGGCTAAGTGTTTAGCTACCAATTAGGGTGTATTGTCACATGATCTAGAGAAATTCCATTTACTTATATAATCTATTTCGATGCTGTCCCTTTTGGGAAATGGTTGTTGATCCCAACCGTTGGTGATAATACATTTGGTACACTCAAGCGAAATGAGTGACCAGTCATGTTTAGCCTGGGTTACAAGATGTTCTTATTGAACCCAGTGTATTCCTTTCTAGAGATACACTGTCAGAAGGTGGTCCCATACCTTGCCAGTTGGAATTCATTAACAAATAAGCGCCCACGGTTTTTGATTATATATTATGTATGTGGAACGTGAGATGAAAGCGTTCTGCTAGATGATTATTATATTGTGGTTGATAGACACTATTATAATATCAAAAGGGTTTTGATATAAAGATTATCAGTTCTTCCAAAAGGATTTTTGAAATGTCGAATCAAGTGTTTTGGATTCTCATAAGGGAAAAACTCGTTTCGTGTTATACGGCGTAGTCTTATGAGATATCGTTTATTTTCTCAAACTATTTTAAATTATTTACCTACACCAGTCCCATGACTAACCCAGAGTTTATTTTGTTTTGTTTTCCCTAAACTCTTGGGTGCCCAATTTTGTACGGACAGTCAAGTAGTCAGGATTTTACAGATACTGAGAGCTTGGAGCAAAAGGCTTCAGGATTTTACAGCAATTGTTTATTTTCGCTGTGTTTTAAGTGTGTACTCTAATAAATGTTATTGTATCCGTATACTGGTTTTATTTCAAAGTTATGTTATATTTTATTCGTTTCGCTGTGAGATTCGTGTTACTCTGATTTTGTCTAGTTGTGTTCTTCTTCTTCTATTCTAATTTTCTATCTTATCTATCCTCACCCTCTAACTTCTTTCATTAACTATCCGACATTTCCGATGCTTGGATAGTCGACATTGAGTTTATGTCGATAACCAGGATCGCGAAAACCCGGGTTGTTACAGTGGTATCAGAGCTGAAGGTTAAGTGATTACCTTGGCTCTATGGCGTAACTCAGTAGAGATGGGGTTAGTAATGCCCTAGATTGAGTTTGAATGTATATATACAAGCGAACATATTTGTTATTTGATGTAAAATGGTTTTATGCTGTGTAGATTTATTGATTGAGTTGCTTATGGGTTCTGATCGATCAGTTTGATCCACGATTTCTATAGGAATTTATTAACACTTGAATACGATGGACCGACACAGTATGTTTTGAAACGAGGGTAAATGAAATTATTTTACCCAAATTATATTTTGGTATAAAAGTGATAAACATTTGAATTATTATAGTATATTAGATGTGCTGGTTGTGATTATAATCAGATAAGATTATAATTGAATGGTTATAGAAAAACCAATCAGAATTCCTATGAGTGTGATATATGAAATCAGATGAATTAAATTTGAAATTTTAATCAGAATTGGAATTAAAACTCTGGAAATGTGAAAAAGTGTTTGTAAATGGATTTAGACTAAATATATGGGAATTTTAAAATCCAGGAAGATTTTAAATTGTTTTACAAGCATCGAGAAGGAAGTTTTGAAATAATTTCAAAATAGAAATGATTAAGAAATGGTTTTGAAAAGTGATATAGTATTGAAATCACTTCGATAGCTGGGAAATAATTCTGATGATGCTGGCCACATCATCAGTATTCATTTTCGAGTTCTAAGTGACGAACTACTACCAAAGATTTTTTTTTGAATTGTTTTATGGAAAGCAAGTTGTTTTGAATCCTGAAAAGGAATATCTGGTTTTAGAAAAGCTAAAATGTTTAAAATTCCCTGGGAAAGATTGTTTGAATTAAAACAAATTAAATATGAATTTGTGAAAGCAAATTGGAATTAAAGTAAAGCCAGTTAAGTGGTAATTGAAATTGAATGATACCGAGTAAAATTGGACTGTGAGATGGAAATCTAGAATTATATTGGACTGGTAAGTTAGGAGTTGAAATCGGTAATGGCATTTGAGTTGAGAATGAAATTTGGCTTGCATATAAGCAAATAATTGTGTTGAGATTTGATTTATTGAAATTGATTGGAAATCGATTAGTATAGATGGATATATGATCAGCAGGTATTGAGTAGAAGCAAGTGAAAGAAATAAAATGGTATGTTCAACAAAAAGGATCTTGTTTACTTTTATATGAGTTTGGTGATTTATGAGTCTGTTTGGCAAGCCGCTTGGCTATTTGATTTTTTTTTTGGGTTGGAGAAGGCCTAGAGAGGCGAGTTGTAGTTGTACCGATTGAGCCGTACAAAGAAGGTGTTGGCAAAATTTTCTGAAAATTTAGGGTGTTCGAAAATTTTCAGAATTTTTGGAAATTTTCGTTAATAATCAAATTAATTAATATTTTAATTGAAATTAATTGATACAGTGAAACTGAAGTTAAGAATAAACAAATAATTTTTACCCAGTTAATAGGGTTTGTTTTCTACCTTAGCAATTTCAAGGACGAAATTATTTTAAGGGGGAAGAATGCAACGACCCGTATTTTTATGGTATTATAAATAATTTATTTAACTATTTAAATAATGATTTGGTAATTTGTAATGACCAGAATTAAATAATATTGAATCTTTAATTAATATAAATAATAGAATAATATATTTAATTTCCGAAATAGTCGGAAATTGTAGAATTCACAATATTGTGTGAATTGGGTTATTTATAAGATACAATTCAATTTAGATTGTAAATATAATAACAAATCAATTTATTTAATGACGATTGAATGTATAATTATAATATAATTATAATCGAGCTTGTAATGGCGTGGCAGTTCGTAATTTGGCGATTCAAACATTAAATGAATATACAGAATCTGTTTTAAGTCGGATTTCTATGAAACAAGAAACGTTCGGAGCTGGTGAAGTATATTTTTCTAATGAAAGAGAAAAATCGGGATTTCGTCGGGTTGATTTTGTTTTATGATCAAATCAAATTTCTGAAAAGTCGCTATGGAATTCCTTTATAGTTTATAACGATTTGTGAAAGGATTTAAATATAAATGGGATATCGATATAATGTGGGATTTTGAAATATCAAGTTATAAATCCATATATATTTATTTTGGAGCTGGATAGTGTTCTATGTGAATATATACGATAATATTAATTTATTTATATTTAACTTAATTTTTTTTAAATATATTAATATTTAAATGGGTTTATTTTAAGCTTTAAAAATAGCCATTTTTGCAAATGACCTCCGTTTTCGACAAAACTAATTTTCTTGGATCTGGAATATTAAATTATTGTTATTTCAATTTTCTTGATTTTTGGAGTCAGTATGTGGTCGTGCCGAATTTTAAAGAGAAAAACAGTCGATATTTTGATGGTTAAAAATACGCTATGTGAGCAAACGGAGTCGGAATTCTAAGAAACTAGTTTCGTTGGGTCTGTAATGTCAAACTCTAGTTATCTGTCCATTTTCATGATTTTTGGATATTGTATGTGATCACAGAATTTTTTTTAATGTTAAATAAAGTTAAAAATTTAATATAAACTAAGATAAAAATAAATAGCTTAACTCCTAAGCTATGTATCCTTATTAATAGCCTCTTTAAACCTAATTCTTCACTTTCAACAGTCAATAGAAAAACACGCTGCCACCATTCTCTTATTAAACGTGAGAAAATCAAAGTCCTAGAAATTTAAAGTAAAATCAAATAAAATCTTTTAAATTGCAAAACTCGTATGATCGAACTTGGCTTGGAGAAACTCACGCACCCATATACTTTTGGTTTGGTTCGAAAGTTCAACTGTGCGCTAGGGTTGCATACCAATCGATGGAGGTGGAGTTGGGTTCGACAGTCTGAAGGACGTAAGAAGAGGTGAAGACGAAGGTTCAATCGATGGTAGTGGGGTCGAACTCGGCAGTCTCTGATGCTCGATTTTGTGGATCTGAGCCGGACCAGGTTTTCGGAAAAATTTGTGGCAATCGAGAAGATGTTGGATTTGTGGGTCTCGGCAGTGGTGAACCTTGGTGGAGCGTAGAATTTGGCAATAGGAGGTCGATCCTGATGATGTCTAGCGATGGCAGCGATGGGTGAAAGAGGAAGTGCAGTTCCACATTTTCAACAGGTAGATGGAGTTTGGGTTGTAGAGTATTTTGGTATACTTTGTTCGGTTTATTTAGGGTCATTGTAGAAGGACGTGCGGGTTGAAATTGGGGAGATGGTAAAGGCACAGTAACTCGCGAGTTTACCTGCGAATGGAAGAAGGATTTATGCAATGGTTAAAAGGTAAATCATTTGATTAGTGGTGTTGATTAAGGGTAAAGTTGGTTTGTTTTTACTGAGGTAAAGGAGAAAGCAGTGGAAGAAGGAATGGGTGATAAACGTGATGTGTTAAGGAATGAAATCGGTGGAACAAAAGGGAAAAACACTGTAGCGTGCGGGTGCAGAATAGGTTGGGCCAACAATTTTATGCGTGATCCCAATTGAAATAGTAATGAAATTAAGTAATATAAATACTCGTTAAAATTTGTATAATGTGTAACTTTTACATACATAGTCAAAATTCAACAAAACTGGATCTGTTAGGATCGTATGGACGGTGGTTATACCATGGAACTAACTGGGAGTGAATTGGAGCTCGTTAAAATTTAAAGAGAAATAAATTGTCAAATCTGAATCAAATAAACCGATATTCGTTGTTTAACGATAACCATCCAATGTGAGTAAATCTCACCAACTCTATATAGTTTATATTTTTATAAATCTAATCTAGTATTGATAAATGATGACTGATTGTTGTGTGTTGATTGTTTGGTTGAATTGCTGATTTATTGGTTGAAATTTGTAGATAACGATATATATATAAATCGTTAATCAAATATTGATTCTGTTTATCAGAATATTTCATGTTGAAACGAAATCGATGTTATCTATATTGTTTAACATCTATGAATGCAGGGAGACAGGTTGGAGGGATTCAATTGGGTTCCTCAATATTATCATACTGTTTGTTTACATATATTGTGATATATGATGTGAAATAAAATCTGTGATTGATTATGATGACATTGGTCATGTTATTTGATATTTAAATACCATATGAAATACTGGAATGTAAAAAGGAAATTTTCAAAGTGAATATTGAAAATGAAATATTTATATGAAATGAATAGAATTATATAAAAGGATTTATATAAAATGAATAGGATTATATAAAAGGATTTATATAAAATAAATAGAATTATATAAAAGGATTTATATAGAATAAATAGAATTATATAAAGGGAATTATAAATGATATTTAAGTGCTAGAAATAAAAAGGAGATTTGTATGAATAATTCTTCAAATAAAAATATAAATTGAATTTGGGTTTGAGATATTGTTTCTAAATACGAATTCAAACTGTATTGATTATGTAAAGAAATATTATTCACATTATATGTGGAAAATTAGATTAAAGTAAATATTTTGCAAATACTATATAAAGAAATATTATTCACATTATATGAAGAAATATTATATGTGAGGACCTCTCTCCTGTATTGGACGTGGGACGAGGAATAAGGTGCCTCCGGTTTCTTTCAGACCCAGAACGAACTTGTAAATGGATGTGTGTCTGACATTGGATTTTATTCTTTGTTGATTGATCTCTATTAAATATGTCTGTTTGGCGGTGGAGAATTTATTCTCTTGCTTAATGCCTTTCTCTAAGACATACGAGCTCAGAGGTTATATATCGTTTGACATCAGCCGCATGGCGTGGATTGCCTGTGTGGCATGCTGAGATGCAGATGATCAAGGCTTCTGTTGAAAAGCAGAGTCTTGTGGTTGATGATCAAAGCACGACTTTAACGGGGCATAACTTTGTGTATAGCATTAATTAGCGAGCCTCACACCTCGGTACGAGTTTAAAATGGGATAAGGGACCCAAGGAGGACATGGCGTTTCTTTCTAGCTATGGGTGGTGTCAGGGTTTTGCAAGCTTAGACGTTTTCATATTTTTACCTTTGTGGTTGTTGGAATGCGAGGCGCCTCGAATATATCGGTTACTACGGAGCCGATGGATAGGTCCTTTAGGACTGGGAAATGTGTGTTCAGGAATAATTATCCACAAATGTAAGGGTGGACCGGCCTAGGAGGATCCAGGCGTTACCCAGAGTCTGTAGTTCCCGAGGCATTTGCTAGAGTGTCTCGAAGCGGAAAAGGAGTACATCCCTTGCCTAGACTCGTGACGGAAATCCAATTTCCAATACGACATTGTGCGATTTTAATTGCAGAGCCTAGTATTGGCAACATAGTAGCATGAGATACCATGTCATCTATGATTGATACATTTATATTTGAAGTTGTTTTATACACTTTACACTTATAATAGTATCAAAATGATTTGTTTCAAACGTATCAAGCATGTTTGGCTATTATAAGGTAAAACCCTATCCTTCGGCTTGCGTTGCATTGTGTGATGGGACCTGGGTCTTATAATAGCTTCATTTTCCCAAAAATCATTGCGCTGTTTGTTTTATGCATTGGTATTCTTGGGAGGAAACTCATTCCGTGTTATACGGCGTGGTCCCTTGATTTACCTGATTTGAAAGCAAAGTTTTAAATAATTGTTTTAGTTCTCACGGCAGTCACATGACTGATCTAGAGTTTATTGTTTTGACCTAAACTCTAGGTTCCCCTATTTTCCACACGGGCAGCTAGTAGTTTTGGTTTTGGAAATTTATATTCACAAGATCCTAGTTTACAGCTGGAACGATATTCGGAAAGCTCTGTATCCGTTTATCTCCTTCAGTTGTGTTTTGTATTATTTTCCGCTGCATTGTAATTTGTCTGACATTTATCAAATGTATTTTGTTTGTTCATACTCTGTATATTCTTGCACTATGATGTAAATTGTTGTAATAAGCAATGAAATGTTCTTCTGTTTGAGTTCTAATTTATCGTGTTCTCAGACAATCCATGCTTTCTCTTCTCTTCGGAGACCGGGGAGTTCGGGTCATTATACTTCTCCTTCTTATTTTGTCCACCCAACAAAATTATCATGTTAAAATAATTTATCAAAAAGGATTGTCATAAGAATAGAGATTTCAAATCTTCCTTTATTAAAAAATCTTGTTATGAAATATAACAAGAAAACTAACGAGCTATACATGATCTATAATACGCACCATTAACTGTGAGAATTTTATTTTAGACAAAAAATTTCGTAAGAAATCACTTATTTACAAAATATACCCCATTTTAATTCAAAACCCGTCATGTACTTCTTTACATATATTAAAACTATAACTTTTAAGATTAAAACTTGAAAATACCATAAACCATTCCCCCAAAACTCTTACAATTTCAAGTTCTTAAAAGTTAACAATGGGGTTAGACTTAAATCGGGTTTCCAATTTTTTTTCTTTTTCTGGGCTTTCCTAGACACTCCTACAAAGTCAACTCTTAACTATATATATTCCTAATCCATTCTTAACCTTTTCCAATTTATAAGGTTTTACTGCCAAGCCCACTAATCTGAAATATTAAATATGGGATCCTCTTTTATTTATTTCAAAATATATTGTACACTTCCCACCCAAATTCCTTATGGGTCTCAAATTTCCATATTCATTCCTTTAGTGTACAAAACAATTATCCCAATTCTTACCATATTATACTCTTTCTATTTAGTGGGTTCCTTTGCGGATCTAGGTATATATATAATATTTATATTTTTAAAAGTACAAATACGTTCACTCACTATCTATATAGGAATCCTAAACCTAAGCTATGATACCAGATGCAACAACCCGAATTCCGATAGACCGGTTTTCTTTTCAAAATTCCAATCTGCTAAATCTCATGTTGGTTTGTTCTGATATCCTGCAGAAAAGACAGAGACATAAAATATGTCAGAGTTCAGAAAATATTTCACATCGGAATGGATAAAATATAATCAATGTATAGCCTTACCAAATTCATAATACTGCATAACCAGTATCTAAAGCTATCATGTCTCTTCCACAAATCAGGCCTGCGAGTATGTTGTGGGGAGAGGGTCAGAACACAAGTTCTGGTGATTGGATTTAAACTATATACATTGGATAATCCTACATATGCCGTTCAATCATATTTTCTTATTTATTAGGTTACTTGGGTTAAAGCACTCAAAGCTTACACACACGTCGTACCCATTTACTTCTCAGTGGATTAACCTAGTATCGTATATATGTAGCCACCCCTCAATATTGAGGTACACCCCATGGTACCACCACTCGCACTGTCTCTACCGTAATGCCACAAAAATGAACATAGTCCCTCATCCTACGCCGGAGTGACATATGGATCTCTACATAACAATGCTACGTTCCGCATATATCTTTCATTACAATGCTACGTAAGTGTATGGACTGCCACCGTCGATCGAATCATATTTCGTACCAGAGTAGTCCCTCAAGTCTACGATGCACCACCCAGGGCAGACATGCATGTATCTAGACTGTCCCACGTACGTATCGTCAAACATATTCGATGCCTTAACCGCACGTAATGCGCACCGAGTTCCGTGGTAGGGCTATACAAGAAAAACGAAACTCAGTCGGAAGATTTTCCATATCTGTACAGGCCTGTCTTTAAGAGCCTCAAAATACAGATATTCCTAGGGTTTGTTTTTCATGGTGGCTATGGCCCCACCTCAGCCCTACCCTCAACTAGTAAAGACTACAAGAGCTAAACAACTTGCCTTAACAAACAATCTAAACATCCAGTTGGTGTCTTCCCTCAACCACCGTACCTTAATAGTGAAAGGTGAATGGTCTATTAGTTTTAGCTCTAGTCTTTTCGCATCCCACTGGCAAACGCGATGACGGGTACTCGACGATCTACTATCTCTGTTGGTCCTGACCTTGGCCTCCCCGTTGAGGAAACCGCCAAGTCACCCTAGTGTCCCCCTGTCACAACATTCTGACTGCTAAGCTATATTCGCAGTCAAGGCCCACCCACCTGGTAGTAACGCGCAGACCCGACCTCTCCGTGCACAGCCTAAACATCTGCCACCGCACAAAGGACTACCAAGAGCACCTCACGTATCTCAAGAAGCCGCATGATTTCCCTTCCAGTCCTTCGAAACCGACAGAATAATTAGATGAACATGCGCTCCCCTCGTGTCTCATGACACTACGATGATCTATCCCATTGGGTTATTCACCCTCAAATGTACGGACTGGTCCAAGCGCCTCATTTTAATGTGTCATTAGACCCTATGTCTAAACATTCTTTTACGTACTTGCTTTACCTCACCAGGTTTCCAATTAACTTGGTTATCCCCGTTCACATTGACTTCTTATTCAAGTTACCAAGTTTCTCTTGCTTATTAATTTCAGTCATATAACTTAACCCATTTAAGTTTATTAATAAGCCCACAACATGTTATTCCTAAGATCGTGGTCCAAAGTCTGTAATCCACAATCCCTTTATATTCTAGTTTGATTTCATAGTTACATCAACGTGTTCTACTTAATATGTAATTAAGTATATCTCAATTCACATGTTTTCTGTTTAACATGTCAGTCATTATTTATGATTAAATATAACTTATTTCATATAAGTTTGTCTCGCTCTTTCATATTTAATCATAATTCCATCTTACATTGTCACTACAATTTATCGTTGTTTACTTATTAACTTAGTTCTCTTAACTAAGGTCCACTAATAAGTTTCTCTTACCATAAGTTATGTTGTCCTCATCCGTAGATTTCAGATTCTTGTTCTTATAAATAGCTTAATTTACAATTAAGTACATCTTATCTCCTAACATAAGTTATTCCATCCCCTTTATCGTTTATTATAACCTAAGTTATAATTTCCACTTGTCCCTAGGGCAAGCCTAAACATGTTATTCGTACCAGCAGATTTCATACTTCCAAGTTTATAGATTACATAATTTATAATTAAGTACAACTTCTTACATTTCATAAACTTCCCCCTTTTCTCTACTTATTACAAACAATTGGTTTTAGTTTTCCCCATTTACTGATTAGTTAATTTAAAATTAAGTGTCACTTATCTCATTTCACCAGTAATCTCATGTCCTTACTAGTTTATTATAATCTAAGTTATAATCTTCACTTGTCCCTAAGACAAGTCTACCTATTGTACAACATTCTTATTAATGTAATTTATTTATAATGGGTTATTATCATTCCCCGTTCATTCCATTAATTTAACTACTGTCACTTTCATTCAATTCCATTTATTTCCATTAGTTACCATTAATGCCATTTATTTCTATTCATTTATATTCATATATTTATATATATATGCTTATGTATTAGACCTCTCACATTACGCCTACCACTTGTGGATGCTGGATTTGCCGGGCGTTTCCGGGGAGACTTCTTTCACAAGTTGACTTAGCCTCGTTTCTTAGCACTGTTACATGTTTTATTTATGCACTTAGGCCCCTCACATTAGATTTACCACTTGTGGATGCTGGATATGCTGGGCGGTTCTCGGCAGACTTCTACCACAAGTGTAATCTAACCTTGTGCCTAAGCGCAGTTACAGTTTCTTATTTATTGTAAATTTTCTATATAATCTAGGCATGTCTTTTCAAATTTCGACGATAATTAATATTTTACATGTCATCATATCATGCCTATTTTATGCCATACGTTCTTTCTAACATATAATCAATTCTATTCCATCGTGTAATCAATTAGTCAGATAATTGTTCAAATTTAACAATAACATGCGATTGCCAAATCATGTAATTTTTCTCAATTTCTACCGTCAATGGTCCAGGTACATAAATGTCTCATGTTAACATGGAATTGAAACAACAATAATCGCTACGCATACTTTGGCAAATTTTCAAACATATTAATATCCTAGCATAATATTATGTCATATTCGTCACTTTAATCCTTTTAACATATGTTTGAACATTTCAACATGTCATAATAACATTTCAATACTTTTAATTATTCTATCCAATTCACATTGTACAATAACGGGGAATGTTAAACGATAATATATCATTATCTAAAAAGATATAACTTGAATCCACTCATCTCATATGCTTTCCAAATCCTGGATCTGGTCCAGATCTACCATTCCATGATTTTTCCCCCAATTGGATTTAGAACCTAACAACCATGGATTCATAATTTTTACTAAAAGAAAGAAAGAAAAAGAAGAAATAGAAGAGAATGGAAAATAGACCCAGATGTAAGAATTACCTCACTTCGATAAGAGATCTGAACACCCATTTACAAACATACATTCCTTTCCTTCAGATCTGGATTCAAAAAATTTCATAAACTACTAATCTTAATTTTCTGAATAGATTTGAGGAGGGAGAGGAATGACAAAGCTTCTGCGTTGTCTCAGAAATATGAGACTTAGGGTAGTCTCTACAGGCTTATTTATAGGTGTTCAGCAACATATTTGGTAAAAGTAATAATCCACTTTCATGCAGAAATAATCTGCCCAGATCTGCCGTAGGAGGGTCGACCCCCCTTAAGGGGTCGACCCACGGGTCGACACTCTACTTATGGGGTGGACCCACGGGTCGACACCCTACTTATGGGGTCGACCCAGAGGTCGACGCCCCCTTGACGGGGTCGACACCCCTGGGCGGGGATTTTTCGGCTTCCCTTTATCCACGTGAATTTGAAATGTTTTGAATTTCTGGACTTATTTTATTCATATATACTCTTCTTATGCGTATACAAACTTCAGACCTTAATAAATTCTTCGTACGGTGTCCGTATTATGTAAACCGGGTGTCTATTTTGACTGGAATTCCGAGACGAACGCAATGGCGCAGTCCGTTTCACTTAATTCTGAATATTTAATTAAGTTATTCTTATTTTATTATCTTGAATTAAAAATGTGGGGTGTTACATTCTTCCACCCTTAGGAAATTTCGTCCTCGAAATTTGATGGGGGTAAAAATTCAATAATCCCTCGCATAGTATACATCCATCATGTGTGCATCAAATTTTTGCAAACATCGTGCACTTGTGCATAGTGAAATACAACATAATAATACATGTATGCCTAAGCGGTACCTCCTATGTGTATGCAAAATTTTCAAAAATCCTTTTAAAAACATGATGCTCACATCCTAAATATACTGGCAGTTCTACATGAATGCAATATTTTGAAAATCAAAAAATGCTTTTCCATCCAATTATTCCCACACTCTTACTGAGCAAGAGCATAGTTCATCCAATTTTTGCATCCAAAGCCCTTCCAAGCAATTTTATTTTCTGAATTTCAGAAAAATCTAATTTTTTAAATTCGATTTCTTATGTTTACAAAAAGGCGGAAAACAGAAAACTTCACGTCTTCCATTTTCCTTTTCAACCTTTTTCTAACCATACTTGGATTTTATGTAACTATTTATAAAGATTCCCCTATTTTCCTACCAAGCACAGCCACATAAGAAAATTTTCTTTATTTCGTATTCTCTTTTTCAACTTATCTTGGAAAATTTTCTCTTATTCATCTTTTCTCATAATTTGTCAAGCTTATCACTTTACTGAATTTGCCGTTTCCTTTTTAGTTGTACCATTTCTCTTTTCTTAGCTTATTTACTTATCAGATCTTGGTTTAGTTTTCAAATAAACCTTCTAGTCTTTCAACTAAAACAGGAAAACAGACACTCTACACAGCTACTACTAAGGGCTAAGAATCTCGGGACTATGTCCCTCTCAGACAGAGAAGTCCAAACCATGGGATCCACGATAGGTTTAGGTGTTACCCTAACTACCTAACAAGAACAAAATAACGGAACGATCCCAATAGAAATGTAGTAACGGGTTTTACCCCTAACATGAAAATTAGCAACATGATCTAAACATTTACTTGCCCTTTACTATCTAGTAGTCACTACTAATTCTAGCTGCGTACCAACGTCATTTCAGGCAACACCCTAGGATTTTCAATGCTTACCCATTCAACGGGTATTTACCATTTTTTTCCAAGATAATTCTCGCTATTTACTTCATAGCCTCAACACTTTTCCCGTCTTCCCTAGGCACTAATCCTTTCCTACTTCATAATTTTAGAACACGGTTTGGCCTTTTCATTCACTTTTCTTCCAAAAATTAAAAGTGTCAAAACTTTATTTTCCCCGTCAAAACTTACTTTTGCCAAACTATAAAACATGTCATTTTTTTAAAAAGAAATGTAAATCATCATCATTCTTTTTTTTTTTAAATCACAAAAAACTGGAGTAGATAAGGACAACTAATTCTCAATCAGGCTTATGACTTGTTCTTGACTATAAGGTCAGTTCAGTCTCTCACTATAAGGTGCAAACTTCTACTTTATTCTTAATTTCTACTACTTATTTTGTCCACCCAACAAAATTATCTTGTTAAAATAATTTACCAAAAAGTATTGTCATAAGAATAGAGATTTCAAATCTTCCTTTATTAAAAATTCTTGTTATGAAATATAACAAGAAAACTAGCGAGCTGTACATGATCTATAATGCACACCTTTTACTGAGAGAATTTTATTTTAGACAATTTTTTTGTAAGAAATCACTTATTTACAAAATATACCCCATTTTACTTCAAAACCCAATTTGTACTTCTTTACGCATATTAAAACTATAACTTTTAAGATTAAAACTTGAAAACACCATAAACCTTTTTCCTAAAACTCTTGTAATTTCAAGTTCTTAAAAGTTAACAATGGGGTTAGACTCAAAGCGGGTTTCCAATTTTTTCCTTTTTCTAGGCTTTCCTAGACACTCCGACAAAGTCGATTCTCTCAACTACATATATTCCTAATCCATTCTTAACCTTTTCCAATTTATAAGGTTTTACTGCCAAACCCAATAATCCGAAATATTATCATATCAGATCCTCTTTTCTTTATTTCAAAATATATTGTACACTTCCCACCCAAATTTCCTAAGGGTCTCAAATTTCCATATTCATTCCTTTAATGTACAAAACAATCATCCCAATTCTTTCTATTTAGTGGGTTCCTCTACTGATCTAGGTATATATACATATATAATATTAATATTTTTAGAAGTACAAATACGTTCACTCACTATCTATATAGAAATCCTAAACCTAAGCTCTGATACTAGATGCAACAAACCGAATTCCGATAGACTGATTTTTTTCTTCAAAATTCTAATCTATTAAATCTCGTATTGGTTTTCCCTGATACCCTGTAGAAAAGACAGAGACAGTGGAATGGATAAAATATAATATAATCAAAGTATAGCCTTACCGAATTAATAATACTAACTAACCAGTATCCAAAGCTTTCATGTCTCTTCCACAAATCTAACCTGCGAGTATGTTATGAGGAGGGGGTCAAAACACAAGTTCTGGTGACTGGATTTAAACTATACACTTTGGATAATCCTATATATATATCGTTCAATCATATTTTCTAATTTATTAGGTTACCTGGGTAAACAACACTCAAGGCTTACACACACGTCATATCCATTTACTTCCCAGTGGATTAACCTAATATAGTATATATGTAGCAACCCCTCAATATTGAGGTACACCGCATGGTACCCCACGCGCATTATCTCCACCGTAATGCCACAAAAATGAACGTAGCCCCTCATCCTATGCCGGATTGACGTACGGATCTCTACATAACTATGTTACATTCCGCATATATATATCATTACAACGCTACATAAGCGTACGGACTGCCACCGCCGATCTAATCAGATTTCATACCGGAGTAATCCCTCAAGTCTACGATACACCACCCAGAGCAGACATGTATGTAACTAGACTTTCCCATGTACGTATTGTCAAACGTATTCAATGCTTAAACTGCACGTAATGTGAACCGAGTTCCGTGGCAGAGCTATACAAGAAACACGAAACTCAGTCGGGAGCTTTTCCATATCTTACAGGCCCGTCTTTAAGAGCCTCAAAATACAAATATTCCTAGGGTTTGTTTTTCATGGCAGCTATGGCCCCACCTCGGCCCTACCCTCAACTAGTAAAGACCAAAAGAACTAAACGACTTGCCCTAACAAACAATCAAAACTTCCAGTTGGCGTCTTCCCTCAACCACCGTACCTCAACAGTGAATGGTCTATTGGTTTTAGCTCTAGTCTTTTCGCATCCCACTGGCTGCCGATGATGAGTGCCCGATGATCTACTGTCTCTGTTGGTCCATAACTTTGCCTCCCCATTGCGGCGACCGCCGAATCACCCTAGTGTCACCACGTCACAACATTCTTATAGCTAAGCTACCTTTATAACGACTTGAAATCTGTACCTTTTGAATCGACAATAATCCACACATGTCTAACTCAAAACTGTACGTATTTACAGATTGTTAAATGACAATCCACATCTTTAACCATTATAGTCAAAAATATAGATAATCAAGGGAATTAATTTAGAATCAGAAAGGAAGAAGAAAACAAGCACAGAATATCGCAACGGAATGGACAAAATATAATAATCAAATAACAGTTCATGAAGCTATTTAAAATAAACATTTGATTATTTTACAATATTTATCAGAGTTATACATTATCATTTGAGTTATACAATTTATATACATAACTGGTAATATAGAGAAATGCAGTGGAATAGTAGTGGAATACAATTTTAATAATAGTATACCGTCTTCATCTTCATCCTTCAGAAGATAACCTTTGAAACTGGGATGCTCAAGTTTGAGCCGAGCGTAATAGCATGAAAATTAAACAAGCTCGAATCAGGAAAAAATATTCTCATCTAAGTCAAATCGACATCATATGAACATGCACACACATAACTCAAGAGATGTTACGGGAATTTCCATCTCCAAAGGATCCGTCAAACTAGATACTATATAATATAATTTCGCTATTATAATAGTGTCTATTCACAAATACTTGTCAGAAAAATAGTGTAAGCGGGGTTACATTAATTACCCTTGCATAGTTTACAAGCACATGGTTTATGCAGGTCCTGTAACACAACCAGTAAAACGTCGGTAGCCAGTGAGTCCCCTATAGACCTACGCCAATATCAAAATCATAGCTGTCTCGCATAAGAATAAACATATGACAAGGCACATGAGGCATTACCCAAGGTAGTATGCTACCAGTTTGTCTGATCCAGACTGGTGGTTTCCCCTAATGGCCCACTGTAGACATCCACCCTATATCGAATCAAAGGGAAATACATCCCATCGAGGGTGCGCACCAACAAAAACAACAACAACTGAATAGTAATAGCATGGACTCGAGGCCTAGGAAAATCGAAGAGCGGATGTACACTAAGAGGTAGTCAAGCCTCATTTGGTCTGGCATGGCTCCTGTTTTAGTCATTTCAAATCAACACAAGTGTCGGGGTCATCCATTATCATTCCCTTTCTTCAGATCCAGTAATCGCCTCCAAATTCATCCTACTTCTTTTCTGGAACTCCACCGCGTACACAGTTGTTAAAGTGGTTCCAACATTTGACAGAGAGTATGTCAATAAGAGGCCCCGTTCTCTTTAACAACCAAATGTCATGTTACACACCGATTGGTACTTTTATATTTCAAAAGTGAATCGTTGTGATATCAAAATATCATATTCAAATAAACCAATTTCACTATAAAATATCATATTATTTTAATCACAAAAATATTTACTTTCAAAATTCATATTCACTTTGAGATAAATTTCAATTTCAATAATTTATTATAACTTCAATTAATCACATTTCATTCGGATCATTAAATTTACTTCAAAATTAGTTTTGAATTCATTTCTGATTTGAACATCAAAATAATCATATTTACTTTTAAATCATAGATTTAAATGTAGATAATTCCACTTCTAAAACAGTTTATAAGGTTGAAATAGTTTTGTGGTTTAAATAATTTTTTTGAATAATTGTAAATAGTTGTGAGATTTGGAATAGTATGGAAATCAAAATGGCTTGAGTATTGAAAATGGTTATGTATATTAAAATATTTTATAAAATAACTACTTAATATATATATAGAAAGAATAGGCTTTGGAAACAATTTATTTAAAATACTCCATATATCAAAGGGATAAAATTCAGAAAATAGTTTGTGTATAAAATATTTTTTATAGAAATAATTTCAAATCAGCTATTTCTTTCCATTTTCAATAAATCTGAACCTAAGTTCAAATCTTAAAACAAACTAAATCGATTTCCAATCATCCAATCCAAATCAATTCCAAATTCAAATTCATTTGAGAACAATCCCATTTTTAAGGATAACTTCCAATTTCAAAATATTATTTGAATACATTCGATTCAAGTCAAATCCGAGTTTAAGTTCAAGTTCATAATATTTATTTAGGCCATTTAATTTGAATTAAATTTCAAAGTTTAAATAAGGATTTAAACCTTTGAAATAATTTAATTTCGATACATCCAACCGTATCTTATATAATAACTTAAATCTTTTTTTATCCTTTATTAATTATTTTAACAATTCAATTTCAACATTTCAAATTTGAATCCCAATGTATAATTCAATTTAAATAATTTCAATTTATTTTCATTACATAGAATCACTTATTGAAATCAGTTTCACAAATTCTAAAATTAATAGATTTAACAAATCCGGTGTCCGTATAATAATTCTCTATCCTATGGCCAGGTGATCAGTTATTTCAAATTTTAAAATTTAATTTCAAGGAATGGATATACATCATTTCAATCCAAAGGTCAAATGTCATAGGTATATATCATTGCAACCTATTTCTTAATTTATTTGAAATGATAGTTTATAATGTTGCCCATAACATCTAAGGTGATAACATTAATATAAAAATATAGTCAGCTTCCATACAGTTCAATATATTCATAAATAAACACCCATCATCCAAAACAGATCAAATTGCAATAATTAACTGATTATATGTTCAAGATTTAACTAGCAATTTAATTCAAAAATAAACTAACTGTCAATTCAATTTCTACAATTTAAATTTAATGTCCATTTAAAATAGCAACCAACAAACAAATAACCAAATCAATCACAGATTTCAATTTCACAAAAATGTGAATATTTTTGCAGGTGTAAGAAAGCTCACCTTGGTTTGAATTTGAAAATATAACGAACTCAAATCCTGACAATCCAACGTCAGTGCCTAGGTCTCATCCATATGAACATGTCGTCGCTTGTTTCGTTCGCAACGAACCTTGTATGAACTAGACATCGGATTTTAAATGTTGCATATTATTATAACTCAATTAACTAAAAATAATTTAAATTTAATTTATTAATTTCCTTTAATAACCAATAACACATGCATGCGCCACTTCGTTATCAAACGCCACGACCGTTTCACCTTTTATGCACAAAGAAACATGCACCACCTTTTAAGCACAAAGAAACATGCACTATATTTTAAATGCTAGAACAATCTCACCCAAACCAAGTCAAGAAGCTCGAACCACGGTGCCCATATCCGAAAGTTCCCACACATGCAACAAGCGCCCAACTAGAGACTGCATTCTCCTCTCCTACTTATCATTTCTTCCTCATGTTAGTGCACCACCCATATGCATAAATATACACCAACACACCTCTTTCATCCATCTTGCCATACCATTTACGTACAATATTCTCAATGCGCATGCCTTCCTAAAACCAACCCGATCCTGTTACTCCACGCCATATGTGAACTCACCCGTATTCCTTTTACTAGTTTTTCTCTCCTTTTGGTTGCTTGCGTCCCACTGAATGTCTGGGAACCCAAAATCGAAAGAAGTCTGTTCCCCTCTCTCTTCTTTCTTCAATGGGTGTCCATCTTGACTACTTCAAAAACTTCATGCACGCATGCGTGCAATATATAAGAACAAATGCAAGCTTAAAATGTTCAATTGCATGAAAAATTTAGGTCTATGCCCCTCTCATTGTTTCATTGTTTTTTTTTCTAGCTTAGATTTAAAGTGGATAAGAGGAAAGAAGGAGGAAGTGGTTACTGTGATATATTGGAAGAATAAAATGGAAAATAAAGGAGTAGTTGTGTTCTTAATTTTTTTCCTCGTGTTGCTTGAATGTTTGCTGTGTAAAAATGTTTCATGAATTTTTGACAGAGAAATGAAAAATGACGTGTGCTCAAAAATGGATCCATGTCTTGTTTGGTAAAAATGGAAAATATAGATGCTAGCTTCATGCGTGAATAGCAATGAAAGAAAATGGAAAAAGAGTGTATAGAGAAAATGCATACACAGAAGTAGTAGTATATTTTGTTGTGGCCATTTTCATGCTTGTGAGAGGTTGCAGGTGTGGAGACAAATGAAATTGGATATAATGAGGCTGCCATAATTTTTTTTTTCATTTCTTGCGCGAACCGAGAAGAAAGTTTCCCCCTTTTACTTGCGTGAGGATATATAAATAAACTAAGCTTAGTTTCTAAGCAAAGAAAGCGTGGGTGCAGAGGAGAAACGTGGGTGGCGAAGAAAAATGTGTACAAGCATTAAATGATGAAGTGAGTGAAGTATGGGGAAAGAGAAGACAATGGCAGCCAAGATAAATGAAGAATGTGCACTTTTGTGATAAAGAATGCATGGATGTGCATGCATGGAATGAATGCAAAATGGTCCATGCGTATGCATGTAAGGAATGGTAATTTAAAAGAATGTAAGTGCCCATTTTGAAAATAAATAAAAAATAAATGGGTGATTTAGAAAAATAAAAGAATGGGTTTTGCAGACCCAAAATGTTTAGAAAGATATGTAAGATCGTAAAATGGACACATCGAACTCAAATGGCTCCGTTTCAAAAATGAACTGTGCAAGCTTTTTCACAATTTCAACGCAAACCGAACACCAAAACTGACAAATAAATATATTTCGGTAATCCGCGCGACGAGACGGACACAATGGTATATAATTTGCAGTGTCTGCATGCTCCGTTCAAAAACGCGTTACGGACCCCTTTAACGTAAAAATGCGGATGTGGAACAGAGGCCAAAACGTCCAATTTTCGCAAAATGAATTTCACTATTGGATTATTGACAACGAATAGAATATTTTTCATGTTTGTTCGAACTTGTTTCAGAGAGATTTTAAAATTGCTAAAATTTGGAACTGTTATGAGCAACTTTGCATTGAAAATTTCGCTACTGACAACATTTAAATTTTCCGACGAAATTTCCACTGCTGCTACATTTCACTATACGTATTTCAAATATCAAATTCTCATTATGAAAAACCATAGAATTTTTTTTTAAATAAAAATACGTTTTAAATCAGAATTTAAATCGTTAAAAATCGCAGGTTGTTACAATCTCCCACACTTAAAACTTTTCGTCCTCGAAAAGGAACGAAGCATGGTAGCAAGTACATATATATACTTACCCCAAAGTAATTTACAAAAAAAAAGTGAGTTTCGTATTTTAAAGTCTCCAAAAAAAAAAAAATCTAGCATCCGAAATCACAGAAAATTTCGGCAGCACCTCCTTCGTACGGAGGGACTTTGGCAACACGTCAGTAAAGATAAAAACTTATACATGGGCTCTTATGGCTGGAAAACCCAATATATATCAATATGCCCATCCTATTTATAATTTTGCATAGGCGTACCATTTATTTTATTTATATATAAGCGAGTTTGCTTATATACGCAAGCAAAACGATAAACGTGCGCAAGCTTCCAATTTAAATCAAACACCTTCTGTACCTACCAATTACTCAATAACAATGATATGTGAATCATGTACTTGAGACAATGTCCATGCATACATCAAAATGCAACAACAATACACATGAACATAGCAAATGCAACGTAATAACATACAACAATCAAATTTATATTTTTTATTCATACCCATACAATTTTCGTTTGATTGGTTCACATATGTCTTTATGTTTATTGTATTCACATTAAATTGTTTCTCATCCAATTTGCTTACATCTATTGATTTTCATATATTCATTCGTGTTTAATGAATTTTTAGTCTATAGTTTTCATTAGTTCAAAATCTACTTATTCAACTATATTAAAATTTTCTATATGCTGACATTTCGTTTTATCTATACTTATTCTCAACATATTTGAAATTTACATACTTACTCATTTCAATTTCTATGTATGTTAATACATTAATTTCATCTACATCTTAAGCTCTCTATTTTTTTAATTAACTTGCTTAAATAGTTTTACAATCGATTCAACTTATAAACTTATTTACATCGCGAAATAGCCAATTGTAAATTTCTTAAGCGTATCTTTGACATTTTATTCAATCAGGATCTAAGTTCTTTATTTTCATAACTTGGATTAGCTGATTACATTAGTTAAATTTGTTTAGCTTACTTCCTTTGTTGTAATTGCACATTACATTTCATATTTTCAACATTCGTATTGAACAATTTAGAATTTTATTAGTATTAACTCGTCCTTTGCGAATATTCCATCCATTTGTTAATTGTTTCAGAACATTAACAAATAAAAAAATTTATTACAACCACTTGATTAACCTTAGTAAACATTTCTTTGGTTCAAATTCTCTCTCTCTCTTTTTTTGTTTTGTTTTTTTTATATACTTTTCTTTATCTTCATAACATTTCTATGATTCAACATATCATTTTGGAACATGTTATTCATTTAAATTTCATTTGTAAAATATTTCATTACATATTTATATACTCTTAAACTTTTCATTTAGGTAGGTTTGTATGTATAACAAATGAAATTTAGTATTTCACGCCTTTACTCTTTGTTATCAAAGTAACATGAGTATTTGACTTTAACATTTTCTTTACTTTATGTATCAATTTTATAATATTATATTATATTTTCATTTATATTTCTCTTATTCGTTTATCGTATTTCTTTATTTACCTATTCAAAATTTCATTTGATATTAGTACTGACTATTATTTATTTCATTGATTATCCACAAGGAGAGTAATTTGTATAAATGGAGACTTGAGAATCTTAAATACCAATTTCTTCTCAAAATAGTTTGAAATAATATATGCTTTACATAATTTTTGTATGTCAAAACATACTAAAGATTTCAAATTAAAATTATTTCCAAAATGAATATGTAGCAATGCTACCAAGTGGTCTCCCCCACTTTAAGACTCGAAAATGAAAGTCGATGACTATGATCATCTCATCACCGAAATTTATTTCCCAGTAGCAAAATAGAGTACTTAACCAATTTCTATTTGAATATCCTTCAAATATTACTATTATTATTTTTCAAAACCTTGAAAACATTTACAAATCATTGGAATTTAAAGATCTCATATTCTCCATTTAAATTCATTTGGTTTACAGTTAATTATAAATCATATATAAAAGATCGATTTATTGTTATAATCAATAGGTTAAGAGTATTAACTAATTTACCATCAAATTTCAAAATTATTTATCTTACATATATGAAATATATATGAAAACAATATTGTGTTAGAATGCCTTGTTCAAGTGTTTTGAAATCCCATTTGGTAACGCTTGCAATACGCATCGACTGGAACTCCAAACTCAACTCAATAAGCCAAACAATACAATATAAAACCATTTTTTTATATCAAAAGTACAAGTACGCTCTCTCGTATGTATATATACACACACTCAGAGCTTATTGTATGGTGTTACTAACCCTAACTCTAATGAGTAAATCTCAATAAAGCCAAGGTTTTACCACTAAACCACAAGCTCCGATACCAACTGTAACGACCTAGAAATCCATACCTTTTGAATCGACAATAATCCACACATGTCTAACTCAAAACTATACGTATTTACAGATTGTTAAATGACAATCCACATCTTTAACCATTATAGTCAAAAATATAGATAATCAAGGGAATTAATTTAGAATTAGAATGAAAGAAGAAAACAAGCACATAATCTCGCAACGGAATGAACAAAATATAATAATCAAATAACAGTTCATGAAGCTATTTAAAATAATCATTTGATCATTTTACAATATTTGTCAGAGTTATACATTATCATTTGAGTTATACAATTTATATACATAACTAATGATACAGGGAAATGCAGTGGAATAATAATGGAATACAATAGTAATAATATTATACTGTCTTCGTCTTCATCCTTCAGAAGATAACCTTTGAAACTGGGATGCTCAAGTCTGAGCCAAGCGTAATAGTGTGAAAATAAAACTAGCTCGGATCATGCAAAAATATTCTCATCTAAGTCAAATCGACATCATATGAACATGCACACATATAACTCAAGAGATGTTACGGGAATTTCCATCTCCTAAGGATCCATCAAACTAGATACTATATAATACAATTTCGCTATTATAATAGTGTCTATTCACAAATACTTGTCAGAAAAATAGTGTAAGCGGGGTTACACTGATTACCCTTGCACGGTTTACAAGCACATGGTCTCACAACCAGTGAAGCCAGTGAGTCCCCTATAGACCGTTGCCATTATCAAAATCATAGTTGTCTCGCATAAGGATAAACATATGACAATACACATGAGGCAATACCCAAGGTAGTATGCTACCAATTTTTCTGATCCAGACTGGTGGTTACCCCTAACGGCCCACCGTAGACATCCACCCCATATCGAATCAAAGGGAAATACATCCCATCGAGGGTGTGCACCAACATAAACAACAACAACTGAACAGTAATAGCATGGACCCGAGGCCTAGGAAAATCGAAGAGCGAATGTCCACTAAGAGGTAGTCACGCCTCATTTTGTCTGGCACGGCTCCTGTTTTAGTCATTTCAAATCGACACAAGTGTCGGGGTCATCCATTATTGTTCTCTTTCTTTAGATCTAGTAATCGCCTCCAAATTCATCCTACTTCATTTCTGGAACTCCACCGTGTACACAGTTGTTAAAGTGGTTCCAACATTTGACAGAGAGTATGTCAATAAGAGGCCTCGGTCTCTTTAACAACCAAACGTCATGTTACACACCGATTGATACTTTTATATTTCAAAAGTGAATCGTTATGATATCAAAATATCATATTCAAATAAACCAACTTCACTTTAAAATATCATATTATTTTAATCACAAAAATATTTACTTTCAAAATTCATATTCACTTTGAGATAAATTTCAATTTCAATAATTGGTTATAACTTCAATTAATCACATTTCATTCGAATCATTCAGTTTACTTCAAAAATAGTTTTGAATTCATTTCTGATTTTAACATCAAAATTATCATATTTACTTTTAAATCATAGATTTAAATGTAAACAGTTCCACTTCTAAAATAGTTTATAAGTTTGAAATAGTTTTGTGGTTTAAATAATTTTTTTGAATAATTGTAAATAGGTGTGAGATTTGGAATAGTTTGGAAATCAAAACAGCTTGAGTATTGAAAATGATTATGTATATTAAAATATGTTATAAAATTACTACTTAATATATATATATATAGAAAGAAGAGGCTTTGGAAACAATTTATGTAAAATACTCCATATACCAAAGGGATAAAATTCAGAAAATAGTTTGTGTATAAAATAGTTTTTATAGATATAATTTCAAATCGGCAATTTCTTTCCATTTTCAATAAATCTGAACCTAAGTTCAAATCTCAAAACAAACTAAATCGATTTCCAATCATCCAATCCAAATCGATTCCAAAATCAAATTCATTTGAGAACAATCCCATTTTTAAGGATAACTTCCAATTTCAAAATATTATTTGAATCTTTCGATTCCAATCAAATCCGAGTTCAAGTTCAAGTTCATAATATTTATTTAGGCCATTCAGTTTGAATTAAATTTCAAAGTTTAAATAAGGATTTAAACCTTCGAAATAATTTAATTTCGATACATCCAACCATATCTTATATAATAACTTAAATCCTTTTTTATCCTTTATAAATTATTTTAACAATTTTATTTCAGCATTTCAAATTCGAATCCCAATGTATAATTCAACTTAAAAAATTTCAATTTATTTTCTTTACACAGAATCACTTATTGAAATCTGTTTCACAAATTCTAAAATTAATAGATTTAACCAATCCGGTGTCCGTATAATAATTCTCTATCCTATGGCCAAATGATCAGTTATTTCAAAATTTAAAATTTAATTTCAAGGAATGGATATATATCATTTCAATCCAAAGGTCAAATGTCATAGGTATATATCATTTCAACCTATTTCTTAATTTATTCGAAATGATAGTTTATAATGATGCCCGTAACATCCAAGGTGATAATACCGATATAAAAATATAGACAACATCCGTACAGTTCAATATATTCATAAATAAACACCCATCACATCCATCACCCAGAGAAGTTCAATTTACAATAATTAAATGATTATATGTATTGGGTTTTAACTAGCAATTTAATTCAAAAATAAACTAACTGTCAATTCAATTTCTACAGTTTAAATTTGATGTCCATTTAAAATAGCAACCAACAAACAAATAATCAAATCAATCATAGATTTCAATTTCACAAAAATGTGAATATTTTTGCAGGTGTGAGAGAACTCACCTTCGTTTAAATCTGAAAATTTAACGAACTCAAATCCTGACCATCCAACGTCAGTGCCTAGGTCTCGTCGATATGAACATGCCGTCGCTTGTTTCATTCGCAATGAACCTCGTATGAATAAGATATCGGATTTAAAATGTTGCATATTATTATAACTCAATTAACTAAAAATAACTTAAAATTTAATTTATTAATTACCTTTAATAACCAATAACACATGCATGCGCCACTTTGTTATCAAACGCCACTGCCGTTTCACCTTTTATGCACAAAGAAACATGCACCACCTTTTATGCACAAAGAAAAATGCACCATATTTTAAATGCTAGAACAATCTCACCCAAACCAAGTCAAGAAGCTCGAACCACGGTGCCCAGATCCGAAAGCTCCCACACATGCAACAAGCGCCCAACTAGAGACTGCATTCTCATCTTATGCTTATGATTTCTTCCTCATGTTAGTGCACCACCCATATGCATAAATATACACCAACACACCTCTTCCATCCATTTTGCCATACCACTTATGTACAATATTCTCAATCCGCATGCCTTCCCGAAATCAACCCGATCCTGCTACTCCACGCCATATGTGAACTCACCCGTATTCCTTTTAATCTTAATGCGCAGGAGGTTACATTAGTGAATCGGTGAATTGGAAAGAGGTAGGGAAGAAGTAAAGTAGAAAAGAATATGTTGCCAGCATAAAAAAAAATGTTTTTCTCCCCCCTTGGTTGCTTGCGTCCCACTGAATGTCTGGGAACCCAAAATCGAAAGAAGATTGTTCCCCTCTCTCTTCTTTCTTCAATGGGTGTCCATCTTGACTACTTCGAAAATTTCATGCATGCATGCGTGCAATATATAAGAACACATGCAAGCTTAAAATGTACAATTGCATGAAAAATTTAGGTCTATGCCCCTATCATTGTTTCATGGTTTTATTTTTCTAGCT
This sequence comes from Allium sativum, assembly GCA_030737875.1. Classification (NCBI taxonomy): domain Eukaryota; kingdom Viridiplantae; phylum Streptophyta; class Magnoliopsida; order Asparagales; family Amaryllidaceae; genus Allium; species Allium sativum. The sequence continues at coordinate 156,214,934 of CM060913.1, forward strand.
TAGATTTAAAGTGGATAAGAGGAAACAAGGAGGAAGTGGTTACTGTGATATATTAGAAGGAGAAAATGGAAAATAAAGGAGTAGTCGTGTTCTTTATTTTTTTCCTCATGTTGCTTGAATGTTTGCTGTGTAAAAATGTTTCATGAATTTTTGATAGAGAAATGAAAAATAATGTGTGCCCAAAAATGGATCCATGTCTTGTTTTGTAAAAATGGAAAATATAGATGCTAGCTTCATGCGTGAATAACAATGAAAGAAAATGGAAAAAGAGTGTATAGAGAAAATGCATACACAAAAGTAGTTGTATATTTTGTTGTGGCCATTTTCATGCTTGTGAGAAGTTGCAGGTGTGGAGACAAATGAAACTGGATATAATGAGGCTGCCATTTTTTTTTTTTCATTTCTTGCGTGAACTGAGAAGAAAGTTTCCCCCTCTTACTTGCGTGAGGATATATAAATAAATTAAGCATAGTTTCAAAGCAAAGACAACGTGGGTGCAGAGGAAAACGTGGGTGGCGAAGAAAAATGTTTACAAGCATTAAATGACGAAGTGAGTGAAGTGAGAGGTATGGGGAAAGAGAAGACAATGGCAGCCAAGATAAATGAAGAATGTGCTCTTTTGTCATAAAGAAAGCATGGACATGCATGCATGGAATGAATGCAAAATGGTCCATGTATATGCATATAAGGAATGGTAATTTAAAAGAATCAAAGTGCCCATTTTGAAAACAAAAAAATAAATGAGTGATTTAGAAAAATAAAGGAATGAGTTTTGTAGACCCAAAATGTTTAGAAAGATATGTAAGATCGTAGAAAAAGGGACACGCTGAACTCAAATGGCTTTGTTTCAAAAATGAACTGTGCAAGATTTTTCACAATTTCAACTCAAACCAAACACCAAAACTGATAAATAAATATATTTTGGTAATCAGCGCGACGAGACGGACACAACGGTATATAATTTGTAGGGTCTGCATGCTCCGTTCAAAATCACGTTACGGGCCCCTTTAACGTAAAAATGCGGATGTGAGACGGAGGCCAAAACGTCCGATTTTCGCGAAATGAATTTTGCCATTGGATTATTGACAATGAATAGAATATTTTTCATGTTTGTCCGAACTTGCTTCAGAAAGATTTTAAAACTGCTAAAATTTTGAATTGTTATGCACAGATTTGCATTGAAAATTTCGCTACCGACAACATTTAATTTTTCCGACAAAATTTTCACAGCTGCTACATTTCACTATACGTATTTCAAATATCAAATTCCCATTTTGAAAAACCATAGAATATATTTTTTAAAATAAAAATACGTTTTAAATCGGAATCTAAATTGTAAAAATAGCGGGTTGTTACAACCTTCGCAATCAAGGCCCACCCACCTGATAGTAACGCACAGACCCAACCTCTACAAGCACAGCCTAAACAACTACCACCGCACAGAGGACTACCAGAAGCACCTTATGTATCTCAAGAAGCCGTGTGCTTCCCCTTCCAGTCTTCGGAGCCGATAGAATAATCAGATGAATGTGCGCTCCCCTCGTGCCTCATGACACCACGATGATCTACCCATTTGGTTATTCACCCACAAACGTACGAACTGGTCCAAGCGCCTCATTTTGAGGTGTCATTAGACCCTATGTCTAAACATTCTTTTACGCACTTGCTTTACCTCACCAGGTTTCCAATTAACTTGGTTATCCCCGTTCACATTGACTTCTTATTCAAGTTACCAAGTTTCTCTTGCTTATTAATTTCAGTCATATAACATGACCCATTTAAGTTTATTAATAAGCCCACAACATGTTATTCTCTAGATCGTGGTCCCAGGTATGTAATCCACAATCCCTTTATATTCTTGTTTGATTTCATAGTTACAATAACACGTTCTACTTAATATGTAATTAAGTATATCTCAATTCACATTTTTATGTTTAACATGTCAGTCATTATTTATGATTAAATATAACTTATTTCATATAAGTTTGTCTCACTCTTTCCTATTCAATCATAATTCCGTCTTACATTGTCACTACAATTTATCGTTGTTTACTTATTAACTTAGTTCTCTTAACTAAGATCTACTAATAAGTTTCTCTTCATATAAGTGTAACTTATGTTGTCCTCATCCGTAGATTTCATATTCTTGTTCTTATAAATAGTTTAATTTACAATTAAGTACATCTTATCTCCTAACATAAGTTATTCCATCCCCTTTATCGTTTATTATAACCTAAGTTATAATTTCCACTTGTCCGTAGGACAAGCCTAAACATGTTATTCTTACCAACAGATTTCATACTTCCAAGTTTACAGATTACTTAATTTATAATTAAGTACAACTTCTTACATTTCATAAACTTCCCCCTTTTCTCTACTTATTACAAACAACTGGTTTTAGTTTTCCCTATTTACTGATTAGTTAATATAAAATTAAGTGCCACTTATCTCATTTCACCAGTAATCTCATGTCCTTACTAGTTTATTATAATCTAAGTTATAATCTTCACTTGTCGCTAAGACAAGTCTACCTATTATACAACATTCTTATTAATGTAATTTATTTATAATGAGTTATTATCATTCCCCATTCATTCCATTCCTTTACCTGTTGTCACTTTCATTCAATTCCATTTATTTCCATTAATTACCATTAACGCCGTTTATTTCTATCCATTTATATTCATATATTTATATATAGGCTTATGTACTAGACCTCTCACATTAAGCCTACTACTTGTGGATGCTGGATTTGTCGGGCGGTTCCGGGTAGACTTCTTCCTTTAGTTGACTTTACTTCGTGTCTTAGCGTCGTTACATATTTTATTTATGCACTTAGGCCCCTTACATTTGATTTACCACTTGTGGATGCTGGATATGCCGGGCGGTTCCGGGCAGACTTCTACCACAAGTGTAATCTAACCTTGTGTCTAAGCGCGGTTGCAGTTTCTTATTTACTGTAAATTTTCTGTATAATCTAGGCATGTCTTTTCAAATTTCCACTGTACTTCATATTTTACATGTCATCGTATTATGCCTATTTTATGTCATACGTTCTTTCTAACATATAATCAATTCTATTCCATCATGTTATCAATTAATCAAATAATCATTCAAATTTAACAATAACATGTGATTGCCAAATCATGTAATTTTTCTCAATTTCTACCGTCAATGGTCCAGGTACATAAATGTCACATGTTAACATGGAATTGAAACAACAGTAATTGCTACGCATACTTTGGCAAATTTTCCAACATATTAATATCCTAGCATATTAATATTCCAACATGTCATATTCGTCACTTTAATTGTTTTAACATATGTTGAACATTTCAACATATCATATTTAAACATGTCATAATAACATTTCAATACTTTTAACTATTCTATCCAACTCACATTGTACAATAACGGGGAATGTTAAACGATAATATATCATTATCTAAAATGATATAACTTAAATCCACTAACCTCGTATGCTTTCCAAATCCTAGATCTGGTCCAGATCTATCATTCCATGGTTTTCCCCAAATTGGATTCAAAACCAAACAACCATGGATTCATAATTTTTACTAAAAGAAAGAAAAAGAAGAGAACAGAAAGACTAGATCTAAGAATTCCCTCACTTTGATAAGAGATCTGAACACCCATTACAAACATACATTCCTTTCCTTCAGATTTGGATTCAGAATTTGTAACGACCTACGGGAATTCGAGCCCGAATTCCGACAATAATACAGATTCTGTATCACTTGTTAGAACCCAAGTATGGAAAACACAGATAGTTATTAGAAAGAAATAAGAGGGTGAGACAGGAAAGAAAGAAATATTAGAATAGAAGAATTAGAAGAAGAACCAACACAGAGTCTCACATTGCAGCGGAACAAAATATAATATAGAAATAACTTTTATTGAGAGCTTGAAATGATACTTTAAACATCAGAGTATATCAAAACACCTGGACGGTTATAATAGCATGTCCTCATATACATATAACACACAACTGAATAATAACGGTAGAACATAATACGTTTGAACTCCTCCAGCTCGTCTTCGGACTTCACAGCATCCGATAGCCAGAGCCTGTACAACCCGGTCAAACCCGAGCATTACAAACACCGGGTCAGTCTGGTGAACCAGATTGAGAAGAACTCGCTAAGTTTATAAAAAACATCCAACTTGATTTTAGAGTCAAAACATTTTTGAAAGAAAAGGATAATCGTGAGACCAAATCCACACATAAGTACGGATGGTTTTTACCTTACGATAACCCAAAACATTTTGAAATCAATATCTTATTCTGATATTATGATAGTGTCTAAATACAAATAAATAGAATCTAGCCGAACGCTTGCATCTCACGCTCCACATATATACAAACAAAACCGCGGGAACTTATTGGAGATTGGATTCCGACTATGACAAGGTATCCACCTGCCGATAGTGTATCTCTATAAGGGAATACACTGGGTTCAACAAGAATGTCTTACAACCCGGCCCATACACAACCGACCACTCATTTCGCTTGAGTTTATCAAATGTATATCACCAACGGTTGGGCTCAAACCACCGTTTCCCAAAGAGGGACAACATCGAAGTAGATTAAAGAAGCAAATGGAATTTCTCTAGATAGGTGATTATACACCCTAATGGGAGCAACCCACATAGCCATGCTGCCTGCCCGATTTTTGTCGTTTCCTGGTTGATAAGGCTTGAGGTTTGAATTCACCTTTAGAACATCTGATCATCATTTACTTTGAATGCCACATTATCAAACCTGTCAAATCACTAATTGACGTCCACAAATATACTTTGGGTTTAAAAGTGTAACGACCTAAACTTCCCCGTAAAGGAGAGCCCAGATTGAGTTGAGAACAGGACAAATCAGAACACAAACGACATAACATTTCATTGCTTATTACAACAATTACATCAGAGTACAAGAATATAACTGAGTATGAATAAATAATATATATTTGATAAATATTAGAGATTCAAATTACAAAGCAGCGGAAAATAATACATAACACAACTGAAAGAAATACTCGGATACAGAGCTTTCCGAATATAGCTCCAGTTGTAAATCCAAGATCTTGTGAATATAATATCTGCAAAACCGAAACCACTAGCTTCTCGTGTGGAAAATAGGGCCACCCAGAGTTCAGGTTAAAACAATAAAATCCAGGTCAATCATGTGACTGGTGTGAGAATTAAAAACAGTTATTAAATCTTTTACTTTAAAAGTAAATCAAGGGACCACGTCGTATAACATAGAACAGGTTTCCTCCCAGGAATATCAATGCATAAAACAAACAAAGCAATGCTTTTTGAAAAATGAAGCTATTATAAGACCCTGGTCCCATCACACAATGCAACGCAAGCCGGAGGATAGGGTTTTCCCTTATAATAGCCAAACATGCTTGGTACGTTTAAAACAAATCATTTGATACTATAATAAGTGTATAATGTCAAAAACATTTTCAAATATAAATGTATCAGTCATAGACGGCATGAGTACCATATATCATGTCACCATACTAGGCTCTACAATCAAAACCGAAATGTCATATATTGGAAATTGGATTTCCATCATGAGTCGAGGCAACAGATGTACTACTCGCCGGCTTTGAGACACTCTAGTAAATACCTCAGGATCTCCCGTAGTAGACCCTTCGATCCTCCAAGGCCGGTCCACACTTATGTTAGCGGATTAGTATTCCTGAACACACGTTTCCCGGTCCTATAAGACCTAACCATCGGCTCCGTAGTAACTGATATATCCGAGGCTCCTCACAATCAATCATCCACATGGGTAAAAATCTAATAAATGTCTGGGCTCCATACCATGACAACACCCATATCTAGAAAGAAACGACATGTCCTCCTTGGGTCCCTTATCCTGTTTTGACTCATACTGAGGTGTGAGGCTCGCGAATTAATGCTATAAACAAAGTTATGCCCTTTAAGGTTGTGCTTTGATCATCAACCACAAGACTTTGATTTTCAACAGAAGCCTTGATCATTTGCATCTCAGCATGCCACACTGAAAATTCACGCCATGCAACTGATGTTTGTCGATATATAACCTCTGAGCTCGTACGTCTTAGAAAAGGGTATTAAGTAAGAGAATAAATTATCCGCCACCAAACAGATATATATTTAATAGAAATCAATCAACATAGAATAAAATCCAATGTCAGACATACATCCATTTGCTAGTTCGATCTAGGTCTGAAAGAAACCGGAGGTACCTTATTCCTCCTATCATATGTCCAATACAGGAGAGAGGTCCCTGCATATCCAGTCGATCTCCAAGTATGTCTGGACAATCACCACTTATTTCCTTGTCTTGGGTGTACAGCCCAATCAAGACATCAGTAATCATCCAAACGATGTGAAGACCTCTGGTCTTCAACCACCGTCTTCACTGTCGACTTATCATCGAATCTGTTATTCAGAATGGGTATAAACCCGGCCTTTTCGAATAACTTGAATATATTATAAACAAGTGCTACACAAACACAACATACGCCTCATTCCAATTCAGAATATTCTTTTATTCACATATTCACATCATTTGGGAAAGGTTCCTATTAATTTTATCAAAGATAAATTCTTTAAATTTATTCTTTAATCTTCCTTTGGATATCAATTCAAACCAAATTAAGGTTTATCCAAACTAGTCGAGATTAGCACGCACCTTACCGAAGTAATCTTTTGTTTAATTTCCCAATCCCAACCTATTCATCCCATGGAGCAAAACTGGTAATACTCCATATCTAACACCACGGGGTTATCGGTAAAATTAATTACCATTTCCCATTCAAATCTAATTAAAGATTTAACTATCGCTTGGAGTAAAACTGGTGGTACTCCATCCTCGATCATTTCCCGAATTTGATAATTAAAATTATCAAATTCTCATTTCAATCTAATTAAAGATTCATTAAAACTCCACTTAGTTTTAATCTCCCCAAAAATCAATATTAATGATTGTTTAACTTTGGAAAATCAAACAAGTCGCATTGACAATCTACACCGTACCATCGGTTTCTTCCGATATATAACCTCTAAGCTCGTACGTCTTAGAGAAGGGTGTTAAGCATGAGAATAAATTCTCCGCCACCAAAAAGATACATATTTAGTAGAGATCAACAACACAGTTTGAAATACAATGTTGGATATGTAATCCTATCTTTAACTGTGTTAAAGAACTAATGTCATTTAAAACACAGTTCACGATAAACCCAAAATCCCGTTCCACTAATTATGGAATCTTCACGGAAAGCAGATCAATATATAATCGATATCAATTTCCGTATCCGACTAAAAATATAACTGGAATAAAGACCAAGTCTTTTAAATTCCATATAGCTTAACAGTCTTCCTCCATAGAAGATCACTTCGATTATTACCAAATCGAATTCCATTCAATTCCAATTTAATATATTAAATTGGAAAGCTTTACTTTGGAAAATTTCCATTAAATCTTAATAAAAGATTTATAAATTCCAAATCACATTTCACTGTAAATCGGTTTAAAGAATGAATGCCGTTAAAACACAGTTCACAATAAATCCGCTTCACATTCCATATTATTCTAGTTACTAAATATAACTGGAAACTCTAATAATCTTAATTAAAAGATTTATTCTTTTCACACGGGTTTAAGAATAGTGTTATTGAAGACACCATTCACGACAAGCCCAAAATCAAATTCTTTTATTCAATTCCAATTAAATATTAATTAATTGGAAAAATTCACTAAATCTTAATTAAAAGATTTATTCTTTTCTCAATTGGGTTTAAGAACAGTGTTATTTAAGACACCGTTCACGGCAAACCCAAAATCCAATTTGATGTCAAATGCAAGGCTCTGAATAGAAATTATATCGGCTTATATTCAATATCAAATTTAGAAACCAGCAAATATCGTATTGGAAATAACGATATAAATATATCTTCCAAATTTCCAGAACAATATCCGTATAATCACGGAATCCAATATCGAAATATTCAGAAAATGATTTCCATTCATATCCTTCCAATTCATTTATTGGAAATCATGGTTATATTAAAACCATTCTCAATCCAATAAAATATTTATTTAAAAATAATTGGATAAAAATATTTATTCAAATCCTGGTTAAAAATCCTGGTTATAACTAGTTCATTTCGATAAAAGTATTTTTTTATCTTTTCAAATATGGAATTTTTCATCCTAATTCTTTCCAAATCATTTATTATGATTTTACACAAATTATTAATATTTTTAATAATTTTATTAAGGCCCTTTCAGCTAATTTCCATGAACGGTCATCGAACTGCACTTGCAGTGACCTTTTCCAAATTTGATTTAGACATATTTCCAAATCCAACCGTTAGATTTCAAATCTCTTATATTCGTTGGAAAGCCCTTTTCGATATAAACCCATGGTTCCGGTTTTAGGAGAATCCGATGGTCTGATCTCCCATAATATCAATTCGAAGTCAATGGTCAAAATTCGCGAACAGCTGCGGCGCGAGCGTTCAATTCAGGCCATTATATTATATATATAATATATATTTCATCGATTTCCATTTAAAACGTATTTTATAAATCGTTTATAAATTCGTTTTAAAACGATTCGAACTTCATTTCCAATTTTAAATCAAAATTAAATATTCCTTATCATTATAATATTTAAATGATAATCTTTTCGAAATATCAGATTTTGAAATCATTTTCTTTTCGATATTCATTATAAAAATGAATAAAATCAATATAAATATCGTTTGCGTTAAAATGGCGCAAATCTAAACAACACGATTTTATATATTTCTATATTCCCGTGTCCATCCCAAATCGGATTTCAAAATCATATTTCAATCCTTTACAAAATATTATTTTAAAATATTCGTTATTTTTAAAATATTCGTTCTTTCTGAATTAGAATCAGACACATCCAATTACCATATAATTTTATTTATGTGGATTTCATACACACATGTACACAACAATAATCATACTCAGTCAACCATCATATAGAGTGCATTACATAACTGTATAAGCGTTAAATATAAATAATTGACGCTTACAACAGTCTGTCAACCTATCGATTGACATACAGTTAAACAGTTGGGATTAGTGAACGTCAAATATCATACCAATACCCGTGTGGGGTTTCAACCTTCAAACAATAATTATTATTCGTGCACTTGGGCGATATGTAAAAATTATCATCCTAATCGATATCACAAAAATAAGTGAGCATAAACAAGTCGTCCGACTTGTAAATGGATGAGTTAACTTATTTTTAACTATCCAAATATTATTTTACTTATTGTCGTCATAAGTTAAAAATAATATTTTCAACTAACTAAATTTTTTTAACACTTTTTAGAAAAATTCGGCAACATAACGGCATGATACTAGAACCGGAATAAGATCTAGCCTTATCCCTCGCCTAATACTGGCTTGCGCCATACACAAACCAAATTCAATTAATTCCATTCACATCCCAAACCAAATTCATACAAATAAATCCATCAAAACACACAACCAAACATCCATGGTTTCAATCAAAGGTGTCAGGTGCTACTAAGCACCGTCTGCATCCTAGAATATAATAACTTAATTAAAAGTTGAGTGAGAAAATGTTATCACCTTTGGTTTCCACTCCTCCATTCTTTATTTCTGAACTGTTTGGATTTGGATTTTTTTCTAGTCAGTTCCATCGCAACCTGTTTCATGCGGTTTATATTAAAAATCACATTTTCAATGCAGTGCTATCTATACTAAAAATCATATTTTTATAACGCTACTACATATATAAAAATCATATTTTTATTATGTTATTCATATAATAAAATTCATATTTTTAATTTGCTAACATATATACAAAAATCACATTTTTAGTTCGCTAACATGTATATAAAAATCACATTTTTAATTTGCTAACATATATATAAATCACATTTTTAATTTGATAACACATATATAAAAATCACATTTTTAATTTGCTAACATATATATAAAAATCACATTTTTAATTCCAAAGCTGTTTCTATAAAAATCATATTTTTTCTGAAACTATTGATATAAAAAAAATCATATTTTTAGTTATATGAATAAATAAAAATGAAAATAAAACTCACAGTAGAGTTTGGAGTGGAGATGTTGGCTCCGGAGGCTAATGGGGCTAGGGGAGCGGTGCCGGTGGTCGGGGAGGCGGCTGGGGGTCACGGGGGTCGGAGCAGCGGGCTATGGTGGTAGGTTCTAGGGTTTTGGGGGCGGTTTAGGTAGAAGAATGAGGGAGGAACGGAGGAGGAGGGGCCGGTAGTCGCGGCGGAGGCCGGGGGGTTGCGCATCGAGCGTGGCGGCGGTGGGTGGTTGAACGACGCAGGTTTTTTTTCGTTTTTAATCGTTGAGCAGTTGAGTGGAAGTGAGGGAGAGAGAGGGGTGATGTAACAACCCGGAAAATCAGAACCAATTTAAAATTTTTATTTTGGCAATTTTAATGAATTTTGAATATTTTAAATGATTTATTTTAAATAATAACGACTAGAAATTTATTTTGAATAGAATTAGAACGTATATATCTATCTAAATCTAAATTAGAATATAAATATTTATTTTAATTATAAAAGGAATTGGAAATGGCGAAGTAGTTTGAAAATTTGATTTCAACTTTCAAATGAATGTACAGGATTCAAAATAAACTGGATTTTAGTGAAACCAAAATTATTTGTATCTGTTTGAAATTATCTTTCCAACGAATATGAAAAATCCAAATTTCATAGCAGGAATAAAATGTTATGCCCAGTTGAAAATTCAGAATAGTCGCTATTGGAATATAGCCCTTAAAAATAGCAATTTTGCAAACAACCTCTGTTTTCGACGAAACCACTTTTGTTGGATCCGGGATGTCAAATTATTGCTAGATTCCAAAATTAATAATTTTTGGAATTAATATGTGAGCGTGGCAGAAGAAAACGTGTTTTGTCAATTTCAGTCAATTTGCATCGACTAGAAAATGGCCATTTTTCAAATGGTCTCCAAATTCGACGAAATTAGTTTTGTTAGGACCGTATCGTCAAAACATAGCTAGTATTTTTCTAGAATTTTTGGAGTCCGTATGTGGCCCCGATAAATTAAAATGTGTGTTTGAATTTAAAATATAATGATTTATATTTTAAATTTAGCGGAAACTGATCGTAACAGCCGATTGGCTTACGGGGCATATCCCATTGTGTTCGGAATGGAGGGAATTAGTTATGGATGACAGTCGGTGGGTTTTGTTTGGAATTCAAATGAAGAGTCAACATTTATAAAATAAAAAAATAAAAAAATATATAAAACCCTATCCTTAACTAACCCTAGTCAAACCCCCCTATTATCTTAACGCAGTCAAACCCCCTTTTTCTATAAAGAAATCCCGCCGCTCCCACAAGACTCCGTCGCCGCTTCCTCCATGCGAGCCCCTCCTCGCACATCGCCACCTCCGGCGATGGCCCCATCTGACGCGCCTCCCCTCTCCTCCCCCTTCTCTTACCTCGCGTCAATGAAAATCCGCACCCCCCAGCCACCAAATCGAGACCGCTTCCGCCCAGAACCGCCAGACTTCCTCTAGAAGCTCCCCACCGCCTGCTAACCTCCGACTCCCCTCCTTGAGCCGCCACAGCCGCCGTTTCTTCCCTCTCTTTGAATAGTAAGTTTTTTTATTTTTATTTACTTTATTTTCAGTTTTTTTGTACGTAATAATCTTTAAAATCAAATCTGATTTATACGTATGAAGCGTTGAATTTATTCTCGGTTTTTAATGTAATAAATTTTTTATTTTTATTTATATGTACAATGCGAAAAGTTATGATTTATGTTCATAGGAAAAATATGATTTTTATATATTATTTAGCTTCACAAAAATATGATTTTTAATGAGATTAAAATACGGTTTTTATGTATAAAGTGGCAATGTAAAAATTCGATTTTTATATATGAGTAGTGATGAAAAGATTTGATTTTTATTCATGAAAAGATCAGATTTTTACTTATTGAAAGATGGGATTTTTATTTACATATTAGCGAAATAAAAATATGATTTATATATATATATAAAGTCGAAATAAAAATGTGAATTTTATCAATATAGTGTTGAAGTAAAAATTTGATTTATATATATCATAGCATAATAAAAATATGATTTTTATTATGAAATTAGCAGAATAAAAATATATTTTTTATTATGAATAACAAGATAAAGATGTGATTTTTATAATATAAACATCATGTTAAAAATGGGATTTTTGTAATGTAAATATCGTATTGAGAATATGATTTTTAATATCAATTGCGTGAAACAGTTGGCGATGGAATAGACTAAAATCAAAACGAAATCCGAACCGTTTAGAAATAAAAGAAGGGAGGAGTGGATCCCAAAGGTGAGAACTTCTCACTTTAATTTTATTTTCTAGTTAAAGTATATACTATGATGCAGACGGTGCTTAGCTGAGACGACCCGATTTCCCGTTCTCACGGAAACAAGGTTATCTTTGGAATATAACACAGAAACATATAATTGCAGAACAGAATTAAATAAATACACCAGAATGAACAACAAAATATACTGGATAAAAGTAATCATCAGAGTTACACAGTATACAGGATCTTACTTAGTACCAATATATAAAAATCGAATTTTGACTTCGCTATTTAATATATAAAAATATGATTTTTACTTTTTCTTTCAACATATAAAAATATGATTTTTACTTTTGCTTTCAACATATAAAAATATGATTTCTACTTTTGCTTTCAACATATAAAAATATGATTTCTACTTTTGCTTTCAACATATAAAAATATGATTTTTACTTTTTCTTTCAACATATAAAAATATGATTTTTACTTTTGCTTTCAACATATAAAAATATGATTTCTACTTTTGCTTTCAACATATAAAAATATGATTTCTACTTTTGCTTACAACATATAAAAATATGATTTCTACTTTTGCTTTCAACATATAAAAATATGATTTTTACTTTTTCTTTCAACATATAAAAATATGATTTTTACTTTTGCTTTCAACATATAAAAATATGATTTCTACTTTTCTAAAAGAAATCAGTTTTATTCTTTTACAAAATCAATTTTTTTATCTTTTTATAAAATTCAGTTTTTTACTTTTCAAAATATTCAGTTTTAAACTACTTTTTAAAACAAAACAGTTTTAATCTTTTTAAAACAAAACAGTTATATTTTTAACAAAATCAGTTTATTATTTTTATAAAAATCAATTCAGTTTTTATCTTTATAAAAATCAATTCAGTTTTAATCCTTTTAAAAACAAAATCAGTTTTAATCTTTATAAAAACAAAATCAGTTTTAATCTTTATAAAATCTGTTTTAATCCTTTTAAAAACAGTTTTTTTTATACTTTAAAAATCAGTTTTTAATATTAAAACAAAACCAGTTTTTATTTTAAAAACAAAATCAGTTTTTAATACTAAAAAAAATTCCAGAAAAATTCCAGTTAAAAAAAATTCCAGTTTTTAATAATTCCAGTTTTTAATAATTCCAGTTTTTAATAATTTAAAAATAAAAATAAAATAAAAATACTTACAGACAAAAAGGGGGGGTTTCTGGCAGATCGACGGCGGTGCTTCTCGAACTGGGCGGCGCTTCGATTCGAACGGTGGTGGCTGAACGGAGGGCTGCTTCGAACGGAGGGGGTGCTTCCAGGTTCGAACGCGATGGCTTCGATCGAATGGGGGGCGAGAGCAAGGACGAGGGGGGGGGAGAAGATCGGAGGGCGGTGGGGTTCGGCGGTCGTGGGTTGTCAGGGGGCGGTGGCGTCGATGTCTAGGTTTTTTTTTTTTTTTCTTTTCCTCTGTATAAATCGAAATGAAAAAGGGAGGGGGGCCAGAACAAAGATAAAGGGGGGGAGGGAAACGATTTTATTTATTTATTTATTTATTATTTAATTATTTAATTTAGCAAAGAGTTGACTTTTACGTACGACCTCTAAACGAGGCCCACCGCCTGCCGCCTATAGCGTTTTACCCCCATTCCGAACACAATGGGATATGTATCGCAAGCTGATTTGATCGTTACAATCAGTTTCCTTTTGAATTTACATTTAAATCACTATATTGAATTTTAAACGCACATTTCAAATTACCGGGGTCACATACTAACTAGAAAAATTCTAGAAAAATATTTTCTAGCTTCGTATCAACGATACGGTCCTAACAAAACTGGTTTCGTCGAATTCTGAGACCGTTTGAAAAATGGCCAATTTCCAGTCGATTAAAATCAACTGAAATCGGTCAAACGCGTTTTCCTTTGCCACGCTCACATATTGATTCGAAAAATTATGAAATTTTAAACCTAACAATATCTTGACTCTGCGGACCCAACAAAAGTGGTTTCGTCGAAATCCGAGGTCATCTGCAAAATATCCATTTTTAAGGGCCTGAATTCCATAGCGACTATTCAGAATTTTCGACTGGACATATCTTTTGATTCCCGCTATCAAATTTCGATTGGTCGGATTCGTTAGAAAGATATTATCAATTAGATTCTATTATTTTTGGTTTCACTAAAATCCGGATTATTTTGCACCCGGTATATTCAATTTAAGTTTGAAATCGAATTTATCGAACTACCGCGCCATTTTCAATTCTATATATAATTATAATTGATTATATTGGTTTTCAAATGTCGATTCAAACTCAGTTTTCATTGCCATTATCTAAAATATTTATTTTAAATATTTAAAATCCATTATTTTAGCCAATTTAAAAATTTTAAATTGGTTCAGATTTTCTGGGTCGTTACAATCTCCCCCACTTAAAACTTTTCGTCCCCGAAAAGGAATAAAGTCGAAAGTGGTTTGATAAACCTACAATCCCACAATACAACAACCAATTTGTTTTTAATATTCAAAGTATAGAATAAATAATGCACATCCATGGGAAGAAAATAGCAACAGAATAGAGAATTAAATGGTAATGCAAAGTAGGGTAAATGTACCTTGCACCAGAGTCAATCAGAGATATCTACTCGGCATCTAGGATAAGCTTTCTGAATGCTCTCCTCGGTTTCCCAAGTACAATCTCTCGGATCTCCACTCCATTGCACTTTGACTAAGTGAACCTTCTTGTTCCTCAGCTCTTTGGTTTCTTTGCCGATAATCTTTAGCGGCTCACGCCTCACGGCTAATTCTGGAGTAATTTCAATATCCTGCTGAGCTGCTTCTTCCACGATCAAGTCTGGATCATGAACGTGCTTTCGAAGTTGAGATATATGAAATACATCATGCACTCCGGGCAACCAGTCAGGCAGTTTGACCCTATAAGCGAGAGTTCCAATCCGTTCCAGAATAGTAAACGGACCAATAAATTTAGGCGCTAACTTTCCAGTTTTACCGAACCTGATAACTCCTCTCATCGGCGATACTTTCAAATATACATAGTCGCCAACTTCAAAGGATATATCTCTTCTTCTTCTATCGGCATAGCTCTTTTGTCGGCTTTGAGCGGCGAGTAATCGCTTCTTAATAAAATCGACTTTGTCGGCAGCTTCTCGAATCATATCAGGACCCAACACAAGTCTATTCCCAGGCTCGACCCAACAAGCAGGAGATCGGCACGGTCTACCATACAATGTTTCGAATGGCGACATTGTCAGACTCGCCTGGTAGCTGTTGTTATAAGAGAACTCAGCCAAATGTAGATTGTCTTCCCATGATCCACCGAAATCTATAACACAAGCCCGCAATAGATCTTCTAGAATGCGATTCACCCTCTCAGTCTGACCGTCTGTCTGAGGATGATAAGCAGTGCTTAGGTTTAACTTCGTTCATAGCTCGACTTGAAATGCTTCCCAGAATTTGCTAGTGAATATTGTATCCCTATCACTGACTATACTGAGTGGCACTCCATGTAGTCTAACTATTTCCCTGAAGTATATCTGCGCCAGACTCTGAGCAGTTCTGTTTGATCTGACAGGTATAAAATGGGCGGTCTTCGTGAAACGATCTACGATCACCCAAATACTGTCATTTCCTTTTCTGGTTCTGGGCAAACCATCAATGAAATCCATAGAAATATGCTCCCACTTCCAACCAGGAACTTCCAGTGGTTGTAATAATCCAGCCAATTTCTGTTGGTCGCTTTTAACTAGCTGGCAAGTAGGGCATCGACTAACATATATTGAGATGTCTCTTTTTAACGACTTCCACCAGAATGTGCGTTTGATATCGTTATACATTTTATTCACACCCGGGTGGATACTGAGCTTAGATTTGTGGCATTCATCAAGCACCTCTCTTCTGAGTCCAGGAATATCTGGAACGCAAATTCGCCCTTCTAACCTCAGAATCCCTTCGCTGTCTAGCTGGAAATCCGAGGCATTGCCCTCACGAATTCGCTGACTTATTCCTTTGATAAATTGGTCGTCTTCTTGGAGAGCCGATATCTTATCAATCAACGAAGTCGCAATGATGAAACTGGCGATCATCTCATTCTTTCGGCTTAACGCATCGGCCACGACATTGGCTTTCCCTGGAGTATATATAATTTCAAAGTCATATGCTGCAAGAAACTCCAGCCAACGTTGCTGCCTCAAATTCAAGTCCTTCTGAGTGAACAGATACTTTAATGATTGGTGATCTGTAAACAGTTCAAATCTCTCACCCAGAAGATAGTGTCTCCAGATTTTCAAAGAGAATATGATAGCCAATAACTCAAGATCATGAGTTACATAGTTTTTCTCGTGTGGCTTCAGTTGACGGCTAGCATAAGCAATTACTTGACCTCTTTGCATTAACACTGCGCCAAGGCCTTCTCTAGAAGCATCAGTCCAGACTTTTAAATCCTGGTTGCCATCAATGATGGTTAACACTGGAGCTGTCGTTAATCTTAACTTTAGCTCTTCGAAAGCCTCCTCACTTTCCTGAGTCCATTTGAACTTAGAATGCTTCTTTGTAAGCTTAGTTAAGTGACCAGATATCTTCGAAAAGTCTTTAACGAACTTTCGGTAATAGCTAGCCAATCCGAGAAAACTGCGGACTTCAGTGGGAGTACTGGGCTGTTTCCAATTCTGAATAGCTGTGATTTTGCTTGGATCCACAGCGATTCCATCTTTCGATACTACATGACCCAGAAATTTTACTTCATCCTGCCAGAATATACATTTGGAAAACTTGGCTTTTAACACATTCCGTCTGAGAATTTCTAACACTTGTTCCAGATGCTTTTCATGTTCGGCTTTCGATTTAGAGAAGATTAGAATATCGTCAATAAAAACCAGAACAAATTTATTCAAAACCCCTCTGAATACTCTGTTCATTAGATCGACGAAGTAAGCTGGAGCGTTACATAAGCCGAACGGCATTACTAACCACTCGTAGAATAAGTCGGGGCCTCTGAATGCTGTCATTGGAACACACTCTTCGGCAATTCGAAGTTGATGGAAACCTGTAGCTAGGTCCATTCGTGAGAATACTTGTGCTCCATTTAATCGATCCAACAAATCATCAATCCGCGGCAATGGATATTTGTTCTTTATTGTCTGCTTGTTCAAATCATGATAATCCACACATAGACGTAGAGTACCGTCAGATTTTGGGACAAACACCACTGCTGCACCCCAGTCAGAGAAACTAGGCCTGATCAGACCTTTCCATACTAGCTGTCGTGTTTGATTGTCTAATTCCTCCTTCTCTTTCAAGGACATTCTTCGAATAGCGTGAACTACCGGCCTTGCATTTGGAATCAAAGCAATCTTGAAATCTATTTCTCTCTGCGGAGGTAAGCGAACAACTTCCTCAAACACATCCGCATAATCCTTGACGACAGGAATATCTTTAATGAGGTCAGGAATATTCTCAGTGATTTCAGGGATATTTTCTATTTGAGCTGGAGAAACATTCAGAGCTGCCCAGAAGTCTTTTCTATTAGCATTCTGACCTTCACACGGAATGGTTATATAACTCCCTGATTTAAGCTTAGCTCTAACAACTCTCTCGGCGCATCTAACCTCTGCTTCATATTTAGTTAACCAATCCAATCCCAGAATAAGATCGAATTCATCAAAATTCATGACGACAGAGATAATAGGGAATTTATAGCAAGAAAAAGAGACGGGCATGGCACAAACCCAACTGAGATCAATGGAACCTCCAACTGGATTTCGGACAGTCATTGGCTCTTTGAGCTTCTTCAAATTCAAATCCAACTTCTTGACTGCACTCTTTGCAATAAAGCTTCGTGATGCGCCAGTGTCAAACAGTACTTTAACTGGAATGTTTTTGACATTGAGCGTGCCTTCTAAAACGTCGGCCCTTTCTTGACTAGCTGAGGGCTCAGAAGTTTCTGCTACTTCATTTATTTGAGCCTCCTTGGTTGCCTTTAACAGCCGGCAATCCTGTCTTACATGGCCTAACCGATGGCAAATGCTTCATTCTCTGGTCTCTTGAAAGTTTTTCTTTGACTTCGGTTCACTTTTCTTTAGTTTCTTTAAAGACCTGCATTTTCCTTGCAAATGCCCTTGCTTATGGCAGTTATTGCATGTGGCGGTCGTTACTAGTTCTTTTTCGGATCCAGCCCTTTTTCTCTTAGCACTGGGCTTCTTACTGACCTCTAACGTTGTTATTGCCTCGGGACGATCAGTTTCTGACTCTGTTTTATTACCAGAGCTGGCTTCCTCTTCGTACTGTAACATACCTTTCTTATCTAGATCTTCATATTGATAAGCCATGTATATCATTTCCGAGAAAGGAAGCTTCACATGCCCCAATACTTTATTCTGGTATTTCCTTTGCAGCCCGTGAATAAATCTCATATTTTTACTCTTCGGATTTTGAATTAGATGGGGAGCAAAGTGAGCAAGTTCATTAAACTTCTTGTGATATTCGGGAATGGTCATGTCTCCTTGTATCAGATAAGAAAATTCATCGCATAATCTCTCGGTTGCTTCGGGAGGAGTAAATCTTTCCAAGAAAATAACTTTGAATCTATCCCAGGTGATATCACCTTCTGGATTATTTTTAATAATTGAATCCCACCAAAATAAAGCTTCTTCTTTGAGTGCCCAAGACGCCAGTAATCTTTTCTGATCGTCTCTCAGCTTTAAACCCTCAAAGATCTTTTCTGCAGAACGAATCCAAGCTTGTGTTTCCATAATGGACTCCTTACCTAAGAATGGCGATCCACCAAGATTTCGAAATCTCTTGAATAGAACTTCTATATTGGATTCTGGCTGCGGGAGCACAACTGGCTCATTAGCTGGTCGAGCCATACGATTACTTCTTCTGTTCCTGTCACTCATTTTCTAGTACTTCTGCAAATGGCAGATCAAGTGTCAGGTCACAGAAAAGGTATTTTAAAATATAGAAACATATACTTCAAATGTAAATGTGTCTATCAAGGTGTAATTTCATTCTGCTTTACTCATACTAGGATATTACTGATCCTATCTGTATAGAGTTACCCGTCCTAGAACACTACTGGTTCTATTTCTGACGAGTTCGTTCAAATGTTATATTCCAGAACTAAGCTTAACCAAAGCTCTGATACCACGTTGAGACGACCCGATTTCCCGTTCCCACGGAAACAAGGTTATCTTTGGAATATAACACAGAAACATATAATTGCAGAACAGAATTAAATAAATACACCAGAATGAACAACAAAATATACTGGATAAAAGTAATCATCAGAGTTACACAGTATACAGGATCTTACTTAGTACCAATATATAAAAATCGAATTTTGACTTCGCTATTTAATATATAAAAATATGATTTTTACTTTTTCTTTCAACATATAAAAATATGATTTTTAATTTTGCTTTCAACATATAAAAATATGATTTCTACTTTTGCTTTCAACATATAAAAATATGATTTCTACTTTTGCTTTCAACATATAAAAATATGATTTCTACTTTTGCTTTCAACATATAAAAATATGATTTTTACTTTTTCTTTCAACATATAAAAATATGATTTTTACTTTTGCTTTCAACATATAAAAATATGATTTCTACTTTTGCTTTCAACATATAAAAATATGATTTCTACTTTTGCTTTCAACATATAAAAATATGATTTCTACTTTTGCTTTCAACATATAAAAATATGATTTTTACTTTTTCTTTCAACATATAAAAATATGATTTTTACTTTTACTTTCAACATATAAAAATATGATTTCTACTTTTCTAAAAGAAATCAGTTTTATTCTTTTACAAAATCAATTTTTTTATCTTTTTATAAAATTCAGTTTTTTTACTTTTAAAAATATTCAGTTTTAAACTACTTTTTAAAACAAAACAGTTTTAATCTTTTTAAAACAAAACAGTTATATTTTTAACAAAATCAGTTTATTATTTTTATAAAAATCAATTCAGTTTTTATCTTTATAAAAATCAATTCAGTTTTAATCCTTTTAAAAACAAAATCAGTTTTAATCTTTATAAAAACAAAATCAGTTTTAATCTTTATAAAATCTGTTTTAATCCTTTTAAAAACAGTTTTTTTTATACTTTAAAAATCAGTTTTTAATATTAAAACAAAACCAGTTTTTATTTTAAAAACAAAATCAGTTTTTAATACTAAAAAAAATTCCAGAAAAATTCCAGTTAAAAAAATTCCAGTTTTTAATAATTCCAGTTTTTAATAATTCCAGTTTTTAATAATTTAAAAATAAAAATAAAATAAAAATACTTACAGACAAAAAGGGGGGGTTTCTGGCAGATCGACGGCGGTGCTTCTCGAACTGGGCGGCGCTTCGATTCGAACGGTGGTGGCTGAACGGAGGGCTGCTTCGAACGGAGGGGGCGCTTCCAGGTTCGAACGCGATGGCTTCGATCGAATGGGGGGCGAGAGCAAGGACGAGTGGGGGAGAAGATCGGAGGGCGGTGGGGTTCGGCGGTCGTGGGTTGTCAGGGGGCGGTGGCGTCGATGTCTAGGTTTTTGTTTTTGTTTTTCTTTTTTTTTCTTTTCCTCTGTATAAATCGAAATGAAAAAGGGAGGGGGGGCCAGAACAAAGATAAAAGGGGGGAGGGAAACGATTTTATTTATTTATTTATTTATTATTTAATTATTTAATTTAGCAAAGAGTTGACTTTTACGTACGACCTCTAAACGAGGCCCACCGCCTGCCGCCTATAGCGTTTTACCCCCATTCCGAACACAATGGGATATGTATCGCAAGCTGATTTGATCGTTACAATCAGTTTCCTTTTGAATTTACATTTAAATCACTATATTGAATTTTAAACGCACATTTCAAATTACCGGGGTCACATACTAACTAGAAAAATTCTAGAAAAATATTTTCTAGCTTCGTATCAACGATACGGTCCTAACAAAACTGGTTTCGTCGAATTCTGAGACCGTTTGAAAAATGGCCAATTTCCAGTCGATTAAAATCAACTGAAATCGGTCAAACGCGTTTTCCTTTGCCACGCTCACATATTGATTCGAAAAATTATGAAATTTTAAACCTAACAATATCTTGACTCTGCGGACCCAACAAAAGTGGTTTCGTCGAAATCCGAGGTCATCTGCAAAATATCCATTTTTAAGGGCCTGAATTCCATAGCGACTATTCAGAATTTTCGACTGGACATATCTTTTGATTCCCGCTATCAAATTTCGATTGGTCGGATTCGTTAGAAAGATATTATCAATTAGATTCTATTATTTTTGGTTTCACTAAAATCCGGATTATTTTGCACCCGGTATATTCAATTTAAGTTTGAAATCGAATTTATCGAACTACCGCGCCATTTTCAATTCTATATATAATTATAATTAATTATATTTGTTTTCAAATGTCGATTCAAACTCAGTTTTCATTGCCATTATCTAAAATATTTATTTTAAATATTTAAAATCCATTATTTTAGCCAATTTAAAAATTTTAAATTGGTTCAGATTTTCTGGGTCGTTACATTAGCAGCACCCGACACCCGTCGTCCACCGACCATGGACGACTTGTTCGATTTGATTGTGTTGTGAAAATTGATTGTGATGTGGAATGGAATAAATAAAATATTCATGTGTTGAAATAAATATTTATAAACAAATCAGATGATTTTTTTATGCACACCCAATTATTTGATATGGATTGGGACGATAAATTTTACATATCGCCCAACTACACAAATAAAATCTATGTTTGTTGATTGAAACCCCACATAAGCGTTGGGATGAAATTTGACGTGCACTAATCCCAATGGTTTAGTGGTATGTCGATCGTTTGGTCGACAGGCTGTTGTAAGCGTTAATTATTTATATTTAACGCTTATGCTGTTGTGTAGTGCACTCTGGATGATGGTCGATTGTTTATCATTGTTGTTAAGTACATGTGTTGTATGAAATCCATATAAATCACATTATATGGTAATTGACTGTGTCTGATTCCAATTCAAAAATAATGAATATTTTAAAATAATATTCAGTAATGGATCAAAATATGATTTTGATGTCTGATTTGGGATGGACACAAAAAGATCGAAATATATGAAGCCGTGTTGATTAGATTAACGTCACTCTGACGTGAACGATATTCATATCGATTTTATTCATTTTTATAGTGAATATCGAAATAGGATTGATTTCAAAATCTAACGTTTTGAAAATATTATCATTTATATATTAATGATATGGAATATTCAATTTGGATTTAAAATTGAATATGAAGTTGTAATCGTTTTGGAAACGAATTTAAAACGATTTATAAAATACGTTTTAAGTGGAAATCGATGAAATAAACATAATATATATATATATATTATATATATATTTAACGGCCTGAATAGAACGCGCCGTGCCGCGGTAGTTCACGAATTTCGACCATTTTTTGAATGGACATTACGGGAGATTCGACCGTCAGATCCTCCTAAAACCAGAACCGTTGGGTTCGTATCGAAAAGAGATTTCCAACTAATATTAGAGATTTGAAATCTAACGGTTGGATTCGGAATTATGTCCAAATCAAATTTGGAAAAAGTCGTTGTAAGTGCAGTTCGATGGCCATTTATGGAAATCGACTGTACGGGCCTTGATAAAATTATTAAAAATACTAATAATTTGTGTAAAATCATAATAAATGATTTGGAAAGAATTGGGATGAAAAATTCCATATTAGAAAAGATAAAAATATATTTTTATCGAAATGAACTAGTTATGAACTAGAATTATAATCCAATATTTTTAAATAAATAAATTGGATTTGAAATGGTTTTAAAAATAACCAGAATTTCCAATATATGAATTGATACAGATTTGAATCGAAATTATCTTCAGAATATTTCAATACGATATCCGTAGATTTCAAATTTTGATATTGAATACAAGCCAATATATTTTCTATTCAGAGCCTTGTATTTAATATCAAATTGGATTTGGGTTTGTCGTGAATGGTATCTTTAATAATACTGTTCTTAAACCCAATAGAGTTAAGAAAATTAGAAACTAACTGGAGATTAGCTAAGTTGAATGGTTTCCTGCGTATTGAACTGATTTTGGTTTCGACCTTCGGGATTAATACTTAGAGAATTGTTCACTTACTAATTTACGGTTAGAGAATGATGAGATGGGGTCTTCAGTAACACTGTTCTTAAATCCTATGTGAAAAGAATAAATCTTTTAACTGAGATTTAAAGAAGAATTACCAATTAATTAACATTTAGTTGGAATTGAAATGGAATGTGAATTGTGTTTATTGTGAACTGTGTCTTTAACGACATTCGTTCTTTAACCCGATTTGCGGTGGAAAGTTATTTGGAATTTAAAAATCTTTTTAATAAGATTTAATGGAAATTTTCCGAAGTAAAGTTTGCCAATTTAATTTATTGGAATGGGATGGAATTCGATTTGATAATAATCGAAGTAAACTTCTGTGGAGGAAGACTGTTAATATATATGTGGAATTTGAAAGACTTTGCCATTATTCCATTTATATTATTGGTCGTATACGGAAATTGATATCGATTATATGTTGATTTGTTTTTCCGTGAAGATTCCATAATTATATTTTGGGTTTATCGTGAACCGTGTTTTAAATGACATTAGTTCTTTAACCCAGTTAAAGATAAGATTAATTTCTTAACTTTGAATAATCATTAAGTAATGATTTTTGAGATTAAAACTGAACTAGATTTTTAATGAATCTTTAAATAGATTGAAAGGTGAATTTGATAACTAAAATTATCAAATCCAAGAAATTATTGAGAATGGAGTACCACCTGTTTTGCTCCAAGCGGTAGTTAAATCTTTAACTAGTCTTGAACGTGAAATGGTAATTAATTTTACCGATAACACCGTGGTGTTCGATATGAAGTATTACCAGTTTTACTTCATGGGATGAATAGGTTGGGATTGGGAGATTAAACATATGATTACTTCGGTAAGGTTCGTTAATCCCGAGTAGTTTGGATAAACCATAATTTGGTTTGAATTGATTTCCAAAGGAAGATTAAAGAATAAATCTAAAGAATTTATTAATAAAATTAATGGGAACCTTTCCCAAAGGATATGAATATTTAAATAAAAGAATAGTCAGAATTGGAATGAGGCGTATGTTGTGTTTTTATATCACTTGTTTATTATATACGCGAGTTATTCAGAAAGACCGGGTTTATCCCATTCTGAATAATTGATTCCACGATAAGTCGATGATGAAGACGGTGGTTGAAGATTGGATGTCTTCACATCGTTTATATGATTACTGATGTCTTGGTTGGGTTGTACACCCAAGATGAGGTAATAAGTGGTGATCGTGCAGACATATTTGGAGATCGACGGATATGCGAGGGCTTCTCTCTTATACTGGACATACGGGATGAGGAATAAGGTGCCTCCATTTTCGTTCTGACCCAGAACGAACTTGTAAATGGACTGTGTGTCTGACATCGGATTTCATTCTGTGTGATTGATAGACGTCAGTTGCATAGCGTAAATTGCCTGTGTGGCATGCTGAGATGCAAAGGATCAAGGCTTCTGTTGAAAAGCAGAGTCTTTTGGTTGATGATTAAAGCACGGCTTTAATATAGCATAGCTTTGTGTATAGCGTTGATTCGTGAGCCTCACACCCCAATGTGAACCAGAAACGGGAGAGGACCTTAGGGAGGACATGCGTTTCTTTCTAGCTAGGAGTGGTGTCTGGGTTTTTCATGCCTAGATGCTTTACTTGTGTGGATGATAGATAGCTAGGCGCCTCGGTTATATCGGTCTCTGCGGAGCTGATGGATGGTATGGTCTTTGTAAGACCAATTTTACGCCCCATAGGGCGGGAAAACATAATGTCCAGGCATTTTAATCCACATTGAGTGGACTGGTCCTAACGATCCAAGGCTTGTCTACGCGCTTTCCTGAGGCTTGGGCTAGAGAGTCTCGAAGCGGTAAGGACGATCCCTTGCCTTGGTTCACAGACGGAAATCCAACTTCTAATACGTGACATTGCTGTTTTGATTGTACAGCCTAGTATTGACGACATGATATATGGTACCCATGCCGTCTAGGATTGATACATTTATATTTGAAGTTGTTTTATACACTATGCACTTATACTAGTATCAAATGATTTATTTTAAACGTACCAAACATGTTTGGCTATTATAAGGGAAAACCCTATCCTCCGGCTTGCGTTGCATTATGTGATGGGACCTGGGTCTTATAATAGCTTCATTTTTCCAAAAAAGCATTGCATTGTTTATTCTATGCACTGGTGTTCTCGGGAGAAAACCCGTTCTGTGTTATACAGCGTGATCCCTTGATTTACTTTATTTTAAAGTAAAGGTTTAAATAACTGCTTTAGTTCTCGCACCAATCACATGACTGACCTGGTGTTTATTGATTTAACCTAAACTCTTGGTGGCCCTATTTTCCACCCGAGCAGCTAGTAGTTATGGTTTTGCAGATTTATATTCATTGGATCCTGGTTTACAGCTGGAATGATATTCGGAAAGCTCGGTATCCGTATATTCCTTTTAGTTGTGTTTTTGTATTATTTTCCGCTGCATTGTAATTTGTAAAACTCTGATATTTATCAAATGTATATTATTTGTTAATACTCTGTATATTCTTGTACTCTAATGTAAATTGTTGTAATAACAATGAAATGTTCTTCTGTTTGTGTTCTGATTCGTCTTGTCCTCAACGCAATCCGGGATTTCCTTCCCGGGGAAGTTTGGGTCATGTCAGTTTGGTATCAAAGCTTTGGTTTACAGAGCTCGAGAACAAGACACACTAGAACCAAACGAAAGGATTCATCAGAGATTAGATTAGTAATATCCAATAAGAATGACTCGTTAGAGATGGGATCAGTGGCCTCCTAGAATGAGTCCGAAGAGTGAAATTTTAAAATAAAAATGAAAACCCTTTTTTTTTGGAAATTTAATCTAATTATACATATTTGAGTATTTTTTTTGGACAATCAAGTATACGAGATTTTGCATATATGTGTCATGAACGTATATTCGAAGTTTTAATATACTGGATAGATATAGAACCACACCCTAGATGCCCGGATATGACTCTGATGATACTGGTTATGGACATGTCAGCATCAGTAGTTTGTGTTCGAGTTTTGATGGTGGGATATCTATATATTTCCAATTGGCTGGTGTGAGAACCAAAACTACATAGGTTTATTATTGTGATTTGGCATCAAAAAGATGATTTTTGAATATATGTTAAAGTTATGCATTTGGAAAGCTAATTCACAAATCGATTGTTGATTGTGTTGTATGATTATTTGTTATCTAATAAAACCATTATGTGAAAGAACGGTACATATAATCAAATTGTATCAAATATTGAACTAAATTGAAATTTGTTTGAAAATGCATACATATACATGTATATACATTGAGTAGGTCATAGCAAGGACGCTAGAGAAGAGGAATTAAATTGTATGCCCGACAAATACATGTTTACTAATTTATTGGGTTTGGATGATTTTATGAGCCGATTGGCCAGCCGCTTGGCCTTTTCTTTTTCTTTTTGAGATGAGATGGCCAGAATGAAAGTTGAGTTGATTAGGTAAACAACTTTCAGCTCCGTTCCTTTTCGAGGATGAAAAGATTTTAAGTGGGGGAGATTGTAACAACCCAGGAAATCAGAACCAATTTAATTTTTTTTTATTTTGGCAATTTTAATGAAATTTGAAATTTAAAATGATTTATTTTAAATAATAACGACTAGAAATTTATTTTGAATAGAATTAGAATGTATATACTTATCTACATCGAAATTAGAATATAAATATTTTAATTATAAAAGGAATTGGAAATGGCGTAGTAGTTTGAAAATTCGATTTCAAATTTCAAATGAATGTACAGGATTCAAAATAAACCGGATTTTAGTGAAACCTATTTGAATCTGCTTGAAAACAACTTTCAAACGAATCTGAAAAATCCAAATTTCATAGCGGGAATAAAAAGTTATGCCCAGTTGAAAATTCAGAATAGTCGCTATTGAAATATAGCCCTTAAAAAATAGCGATTTTGCAAACTACCTACGTTTTCGATGAAACCACTTTTGTTGGATCCGGGATGTCAAATTATTGCTAAATTCCAAAATTCATAATTTTTGGAATTAATATGTGAGTGTGGCCGAAGAAAACATGTTTTGTCAATTTCAATCAATTTGGATCGACCAGAAAATAGCCATTTTTCAAACGGTCTCCAAATTCGACGAAATTAGTTTTGTTAGGACCATATCGTGAAAACATAGTTAGATTTATTTTTTTGGAATTTTTGGAGTCCGTTTGTAGCCCCGGTAAATTAAAATGTGCGTTTGAGTTTAAAATATAATGATTTCTATTTTTAATTTAGCGGAAATTGATCGTAATAGCCGAATTGGCTTACGGGGCATATTCCATCATGTTCAAAATGGGGATAATTAGTTATGGACAACAGTCGGTGGGTTTCGTTTGGTGTTCAAATGAAAAGTCGACATTTTTTAAATAAAAATAAAATAATACATAAAACCCTATCCTTAACTAACCCTAGTCAAACCCTCCCCCCCCCCCCCCAATTACCTCAACGCATTCAAACCCCCCTTTTCTTAAAAGAAATCCCACCGCTCCTATAAGACCTTGTCGCCGCTTCCTCCAGGCAGGCCCCTCCTCGCGCGCCGCCGCCTCGGGCGATGCGCCCCTTCCCCCCGGACGCGCCTCCCCTCTCCTCCCCCTTCTCTTACCTTGCGTCGGTGAAAACCCGCACCCACCTAGCCACCAAGTCGAGACCGCTTCCGCCCAGAACCGTCACGACCTCCCCCAAAAGCTCCCCACCGCCTACTAACCTCCGACGCCCCTCCTTGAGCCGCCACAACCGCCGTTTCTTCCCTCCTCTTTGAATAGTAAGTTATTTTTAATTTTTATTTGCTTTATTTTCAGTTTTTTTGTATGTAATAATCTTTAAAATCAAATCTGATTTATACATATGAAGCGTTGAATTTATTCTCGGTTTTTAATGTAATAAAAATTTGATTTTTATTTAGTGAAAATTAGGCTCACATCCCTAAAAGCAAATTTAATTAGGCTCACATCCCTCCCTAAGTTTACATATAAACCCGCCCTCTATTTTTGTAGTTTCGCCATTTTCATGCCAAAATTTTTGGCGCTACAAGCTAAAAAAAATCTAAAATCTGGAAATATTCATAGAAGTTTACGAAAATTAAAAAAAAAAAGTTGCATATATGTACGCAACTTTTTCCAATAGTTGCATACTTTTATGCACCTGCTGCATACGTTGTTTTTGCTGAAAATCTGGAGCTAAACTTGCATACATGTGTGCAACTATTTGGAATACATGCACACATGTATGCAAGTATTGCATGAAGAAAATTGAACTGAAATTTTGCCTGCAGATTATTGCATACTTGTATGCAAGAGTCTGTATAACTTGCATACATGTATGAAAAAAAAGCCAACACAGATTCAACGGTGAAAATTTTGCATAGTTGAATGCAAGAATTTCAAATATGTGCGTGGTTTAACGCAAATTACTGCATTTTTCATTGTTTTATGTATATTTTTGATTTTGATGCATTTTTTGATTTTTTTAATGAGCTGAATTTTTGGGCGAATACATGTTTAATTTAAATATGAATTTATGTGATTTTTTTCATGAATTTTCGAAAAGTAGGGACTAAATTTACAATAAGTTTATGATCGGATGTGAGCCTAATTTAAAAACTTAATAGGGACCTGTAAAAAATGCACCTTTTATTTATATGTACAACGCGAAAAGTTATGATTTTTGTTCAAAGGAAAATTTTGATTTTATATATTATTTAGCTTCATAAAAATATGATTTTTAATAAGATAAAAATATGGTTTTTATTTATAAAGTGGCAATGTAAAAATTCGATTTTTATATATGAGTAGTGATGAAAAGATTTGATTTTTATTCATGAAAAGTTTGGATTTTTACTTATGGAAAGATGGGATTTTTATTTACGTACTAGCGAAATAAAAATATGATTTTTATATATAAAAAGTCGAAATAAAAATGTGATTTTTATCTGTATAGCGTGGAAGTAAAAATCTGATTTTTATATATATATCATAGCATAATAAAAATACAATTTTTATTATGAAATTAGCAGAATAAAAATATAATTTTTATTTTGGATAGCAAGATAAAGATGTGATTTTTATCATATAAACATCGTGTTAAATATGGGATTTTTGTAATATAAATATCGTATTGAGAATACGATTTTTAATATCAATTGCGTGAAACAGATGACGATGGAACAGACTGAAATCAAAACGAAATCTGAACCGTTCAGAAACAAAAGAATGGAGGAGTGGACCCCGAAGTTGAGAACTTCTCACTTTAATTTTATTTTCTAGTTAAAATATATACTAGGATGCAGACGGTGCTTAGCAGCACCCGACACCCGTCGTCCACAGACCATGGACGACTTGTTTGATTTGATTGTGAAAATTGATTGTGATGTGGAATGGAATAAATAAAATATCCATGTGTTGAAATAAATATTTATAAGCAAATTGGATGATTTGTTTATGTACACCCATTTATCTGATATGGATTGGGATGATAAATTTTACACATCGCCCCACTGCACAAATAAAATCTGTGTTTGTTGATTGAAACCCAACACGGGTGTTGGGATGATTTTTGATGTACATAATCCCAATGGTTTAGTGGTATGTCGATTGTTTGGTCGACAGGCTGTTGTAAGCGTTAATTATTTATATTTAACGCTTATGTAGTTGTGTGGTGCACTCTAGATGATAGTTGATTGCTTATCATTGCTGTTAAGTACATGTGTTGTATGAAATCCATATAAATCACATTATATAGTAATTGACTGTGTCTCATTCCAATTCAGAAATAACGAATATTTTAAAATAACTAATATTTTAAAATAACATTCAGTTGTGGATCAAAATATGATTTTATGTCCGATTTGGGATGGACACGAAAATATTGAAATATAAGAAGCTGTGTTGATTAGATTAACGCCATTTTGACGTGAATGATATTCATATCGATTTTGTTCATTTTTATAATGAATATCGAAATGGAACTGATTTCAAAATCATTGTTTTTAAAATATTATCATTTATATATTAATGATATGAATATTCAATTTTGATTTAAAATTGAAAATGAAGTTGAAATATTTTTGAAAACGAATTTAAAATGATTTATAAAATACGTTTTAAATTGAAATCGACAAAATATATAATATATATATATATATATATATTATATTTAATGGCCTGAATAGAACGCGCCGCGGCATTTCGCGAATTTCAACCATTGACTTCGAATGGACATTACAGGAGATCCGACCTCCGGATCCTCCTAAAACCGAAATCGTTGGGTTCATATCGAAAAGGGCTTTGTAACGAATATTAGAGATTTGAAATCTAACTAATAGATTTTGAATTATGTCCAAATTAAATTTGGAAAAGGTCGCTGAAAGTGCAGTTCGATGGTCGTTTATGGAAATCGACTGTACGGGCCTTGGTAAAATTATTAAAAATATTATTAATTTGTATAAAATCATAATAAATGATTAGGAAAGAATTGGATGAAAAATCCCATATTTGAAAAGATAAAAATATATTTTTATCGAAATGAACTAGAATTATAATCCAATATTTTTTTAAAATAAATTGGATTTGAAATGGTTTTAAAAATAACCAGAATTTCCAATAGATTTGAATCCAAATTATCTTCAGAATATTTTGATATTGGATTCCGTGATTATACAGGCATTGTGGAGGAATTTGGAAGATATATATATCGTTATTCCAATACGATATTTGTAGATTTCAGAATTTGATATTGAATATAAGCCGATATATTTTCTATTCAGAGCCTTGTATTTAATATCAAACTGGATTTGGGTTTGTCGTGAATGGTATCTTTAATAATACCATTCTTAAACCAAATAGAGTTAAGAAAATTAGAAACTAACTAGAGATTAGCTATGCTGAATGGTTTCCTAGGTATTGATCTGATGTTGGTTTTGGCCTTCGTGATTAATACTTAGAGAATTGTTCTCTTACTAATTTACGGTTAAAGACTAATGAGATGGGGTCTTCAGTAACACTGTTCTTAAAACCTGTGTGAAAAGAATAAATATTTTAACTAAGATTTAAAGAAGAATTACCAATTAATTAACTTTTAATTGGAATTGTAATGGATTGTGAACTTCTATGGAGGAAGACTGTTAATGCATATGCAATTTGAAAGGCTTTGCTGTTATTCGGTTTATATTATTGGTTGAATACGGAAATTGATATCGATTATATATTGATTTGTTTTTCTGTGAAGATTCCATAATTATATTTTGGGTTTATCGTGAACCGTGTTTCAAATGACATTAGCTCTTTAACCTAGTCAAAGAAAAGATTAATTTCTTAACTTTGAATAATCATTAAGTAATGATTTTTGAGATTAAAACTGAATTAGAGTTTTAATAAATCTTTAAATAGTTTGAAATGTGAATTTGATAACTAAAATTATCAAATTCAAGAAATGATCGAGAATGGAGTATGACCAGTTTTGCTCCAAGCGGTAGTTAAATCTTTAATTAGATTTGAACGTGAAATGGTAATTAATTTTACCGATTACACCATGGTGTTAGATATGAAGTATTACCAGTTTTACTTCATGGGATGAATAGGTTGGGATTGGGAAATTAAACAAATGATTACTTCGGTAAGGTTCGCTAATCCCGACTAGTTTGGATAAACCATAATTTGGTTTGAATTGATATCCAAAGGAAGATTAAAGAATAGATTTAAAGAATTTATCTTTGATAAAATTAATGGGAACCTTTCCCAAAGGATATGAATATTTAAATAAAAGAATATTCAGAATTGGAATGAGGCGTATGTTGTATTTTTATAGCACTTGTTTATTATATACGCGAGCTATTCAGAAAGACTGAGTTTATCCCATTCTGAATAAATGATTCGACGATAAATCGAAGATGAAGACGGTAGTTGAAGACCGGAGGTCTTCACATCGTTTGGATGATTACCGATGTCTTGATTGGGCTATACACCCAAGATGAGGTAATAAGTGGTGATCGTCCAGACGTACTTGGAGATCGACGAACATGCGAGGGCCTCTCTCCTGTATTGGACATACGGGACGAAGAATAAGGTGCCTCCGGTTTCGTTCTGACCCAGGACGAACTTGTAAATGGACTGTGTGTTTGACATCAGATTTCATTATGTGTGATTGATAGACATCAGTTGCATAGCATGAATTGCCTGTGTGGCATGTTGAGATGCAAAGGATCAAGGCTTCTATAGAAAAGCAGAGTCTTGTGGTTGATGATCAAAGCACAGCTTTAATATAGCATAGCTTTGTGTATAGCATTGATTCGCGAGCCTAGCACCCCCGGTGAGAACCAGAAAGGGGAGAGGACCTCAAGGAGGACATGCGTTTCTTTCTAGCTAGGAGTGTTGTACGGGTTTTGCATGCCCAGATGTTTTACTTATGTGGATGATAGATAGCGAGGCGCCTCGGTTATATCGGTCTCTGCAGAGCCGATGGATGGTATGGTCTTTATACAGACCAATTTTATGCCCTATAGGGCGGGAAAACGTAGTGTTCAGGCATTTTAATCCACATCGAGTGGATCGACCCCGATGATCTGAGGCTTGTCTGCACGCTTGCCTGAGGCTCGGGCTAGAGAGTCTCGAAGCCATACGGACGATCCCTTTTCTTGGTTCACAGACGGAAATCCAACTTCTAATACGTGACATTGCAGTTTTGATTGTAGAGCCTAGTATTGGCGACATGATATATGGTACCCATGCCGTCTAGGATTGATACATTTATATTTGAAGTTGTTTTATACACTATGCACTTATAATAGTATCAAATGATTTGTTTTAAACGTACCAAGTATGTTTGGCAATTATAAGGGAAAACCCTATCCTCCGGCTTGCATTGCATTGTGTGATGGGACCTGGGTCTTATAATAGCTTCATTTTTCCAAAAAAGCATTGCATTGTTTATTCTATGCACTGATGTTCTTGGGAGAAAACCCGTTCTGTGTTATACGGAGTGGTCCCTTGATTTACTTTATTTTAAAGTAAAGGTTTAAATAACTGTTTTAGTTCTCACACCAGTCACATGACTGACCTAGAGTTTATTGTTTTAACCAAAACTCTGGGTGCTCCTATTTTCCACCCGGGCAGCTTGTAGTTTTGGTTTTGTAGATTTATATTCACAGGATCCTGGTTTACAGCCAGAATGATATTTGGAAAGCTCTGTTTCCATATATTCCTTTCAGTTATGTTTCTATATTATTTTCCACTACATTGTAATTTGTAAATATCTGATATTTATCAAATGTATATTATTTGTTATTACTTTGTATATTCTTGTACTCAGATGTAAATTGTTGTAATAACAATGAAATGTTCTTCTGTTTATGTTCTGATTCATCTTGTCCTCAACTCAATCCAGGCTTTCCATTATGGGGAAGTTTGGGTCGTGTCAGGTGAGGTTAAGAGCTTTTATAAATTAATTTATATTATATATAATTATCCCAAAAAGCAACTTTTTATCACGAGCTCCAAACAAGACCCAACGACAGACGCCGCTAACTAGTTACCCCTATTCAGAACACAATGGGATAAGTTTCGTAAGACATTTCTAATGTTTCACTCAGTTTTTCTTTAAATTACAACATATATATATATATATATTGAATTTTGAACATACATTTTAATTTATTGGGGCCACATACCGACTTCAAAAATCACCGAAAAATAAATCTAGCTATGTTTTGACAATACGGTCCTAACAAAACTAATTTCATCGAATTTGTAGACCATTTGAAAAATGGT
This sequence comes from Allium sativum, assembly GCA_030737875.1. Lineage (NCBI taxonomy): Eukaryota > Viridiplantae > Streptophyta > Magnoliopsida > Asparagales > Amaryllidaceae > Allium > Allium sativum. Next base: position 156,249,296 of record CM060913.1, read on the forward strand.
CATTTTCCCGTCGATTAAATTCAAACTAAAATTTCCGCAAGCGTTTAAATCCACCACGCTCACATATTGATTCCAAAAACTATGAAAATTGGAATCTAACAATAACTTGCCATTTCGGATTCAACAAAAGTGGTCTCGTCGAAAATGGAGGTCGTTTGGAAAATGTCTATTTTTAAGGGCTATATATTATATAAAATATATATAAATTCCATAATGATTATTTTAAATTTTAAACTGGACATAACTTTTAATTCCCGTTATGAAATCCAGATTTTTCACATTCATTAGAAAGATATAATTAAATAGATTTAAACATTTCTGGTTTTACTAAAATCCGATTTATTTTGAATCCTGTACATTCATTTGAAATTTGAAATTGACTTTTCAAACTACCACGCCATTTCCGACTCATTTTATAACTAAAATAAATATATTCGTTCTAACTTCATTTAAAATAATTTTTTAGTCATTATTATTTAAAATAAATCATTTTAAATATTCAATATTCATTAAAATTGCTAAAATAATTTTTTTTCATTGGTTCGGAAAATCCGGGTTGTTACAATCTCCCCCACTTAAAATCTTTTCATCCTTGAAAAGGAACGGAGCTAAAAGTTGTTTAACCAACAAACTCAACTTTCATTCTGGCTTTCATTCTTCAACTTTACAATTTCCAAGAATTTCTAATTTTTCAAAAATTTGGCTAACACCCTAAATTTTCAAAAAAAATCGCCATAACCTCCTTTGTACGGGGAGACCTTTAAAACCACAACTAGCCTTACAGGGCCCTCACCAATCTGAAAGAAAAATAAAAAGCCAATCGGCTCATAAAATCATCCTAACCCAATAAATTAGTAAACATGTACCTATTTGTTGGGCATACAATTTTATTCCTCTTCTTAGTTTCCATGCTATGACCTGTTCAATGTATATACATGTAAATGCATACAATTCCAATCAAATTTCCAGTTCAGTTCAAAATTTGGATTCGATTTGGCTAAAATTACCTTCATTTCTCTTATTAGTTTTATGGTTCCGATATATTTTTATTAATCAGAATAATAATCAAACAACACAACCAGCAATCAATTAGTTGAATAGCTTTTCAATCTTATATCTTCAATATATATATTCAAAAATCATATTTCAATGCCAAATCACAAATAAATAACCCTATCTAGTTTTGATTCCCACACCAGCCAATAGGAAATATATAGATATCTCACTTTCGAAGCTCGAAAATAAATACGGACGATGCTGCAGCGATCATCAGAATCATGTCCTGGCGACTAGAGCATGATTCTATATCTATCCAGTATATTTGATACTTCGAATATACGTTCATGACGCGTATATGCAAAATCTTTATATAACCGATTGTCCAAATTCAATATAAAATAATATACTCAAATACGAATAATTAGATTAATTTTTCAAAACTCAATCTGTTTTTAAAAATTAATACTCTTCTAACTCATTCTAGGATATTACTGATCCTATCTCTAACGAGTCATTCTTATTGGATATTACTAATCTAATCTCTGATGAATTCTTTCGTCTGGTTCTAATGTGTCTTGTTCTCGAGCTCCGTAAACCAAAGCTCTGATACCAAGCTGTAACGACTTAAACTTCCCCGTAAAGGAAAACCCGGATTGAGTTGAGAACATGACAAATCAAAACACAAACGACAGAACATTTAATTGCTTATTACAACAATTACATCAGAGTACAAGAATATAACTGAGTATGAATAAATAATATACATTTGATAAATATCAGAGATTCAAATTACAAAGCAATGGAAAATAATACATAACACAACTGAAATCAATACTCGGATACAGAGCTTTCCGAATATAGCTCTAGCTGAAATCCAGGATCCTGTGAATATAATATCTGCAAAATAAAAACTACTAGCTACCCGTATGGAAAATAGGGGCACTCAGAGTTTAGGTTAAAACAATAAACTCCAGGTCAGTCATGTGACTGGTGTGAGAACTAAAACAGTTATTAAATCTTTTACTTTAGAAGTAAATCAAGTGACCACGCCGTATAACACGGAACGCGTTTCTTCCCAAGAATACCAGTGCATAAATAAAACAAACAGCGCAATGCTTTTTGGAAAAATGAAGCTATTATAAGACCTAGGTCCCATCACACAATGCAACGCAAGCCGGAGGATAGGGTTTTCCCTTATAATAGCCAAACATGCTTGGTACGTTTAAAACAAATCATTTGATACTATAATAAGTGTATAGTGTCAAAAATAGCTTCAAATATAAATGTATCAATCATAGACGGCATGGTTACCATATATCATGTCGCCATACTAGGCTTTACAATCAAACCGAAATGTCACGTATTGGAAATTGGATTTCCTCCATGAGTCGAGGCAAGGGATGTACTTCTCGCCGGCTTCGAGACACTCTAGCAAATGCCTCAGGATCTCCTGCAGTAGACCCTTGGATCCTCTAAGGCCGACCCACACTTACGTTAGTGAATTAGTATTCCTGAACACATGTTTCTCGGTCCTATAGGACCTATCCATCGGCTCCGTAGTAACTAATATATCCGAGGTACCTCGCAATCATTAACCCACATAGGTAAAAATCTAATAAATGTCTGGGCTCCATACCATGACACCACCCATAGCTAGAAAGAAACGTCATGTCCTCCTTGGGTCCCTTATCCCATTTTCGACTTATACCGAGGTGTGAGACTCGCAAATTAACGCTATACACAATGTTATGACCTTTAAGGCCGTGCTTTGATCATCAACCACAAGACTCTGATTTTCAACAGAAGCCTTGATCATTTGCACCTCAGCATGCCACACTGACAATTCACGCCATGCAACTGATGTCTATCGATATATAACATCGGAGCTCGTACATCTCAGAGAAGGGTGTTAAGCAAGAGAATAAATCCTCCACCGCCAAACATATATATATTTAATAGAAATCAGTCAACACAGAATAAAATCCAATGTCATACATACATTCATTTACTAGTGCGTTCTGGGTCTGAACGAAAACGGAGGCACCTTATTCCTTGTCCCATATGTCCAATATAGGAGAGTGGTCCTCGCATATCCGGTCGATCTCCAAGTAAGTCTGGACGATCACCACTTATTACCTTGTCTTAGGTGTACAGCCCAATCAAGACATCAGTAATCATCCAAACGATGTGAAGAACTCCGGTCTACAACCACCGTCTTTACCGTCAACTTATCATCGAATCTGTTATTCAGAATGGGTATAAACCCAGCCTTTCCGAATAACCTCCGTATATTATAAACAAGTGCTACACAAACACAACATGCGCCTCATTACAATACAGAATATTCTTTTATTCACATCTTTTGGGAAAGGTTCCCATTAGTTTTATCAAAGATAAATTCTTTAAATTTATTCTTTAATCTTCCTTTAGATATCAATTCAAACCAAATTAAGGTTCATCCAAACTAGTCGAGATTAGTGCACCTTACCGAAGTAATCATTTGTTTAATTTCCCAATCCCAACCTATTCATCCCATGGAGCAAAACTGGTAATACTCCATATCTAACACCATGGTGTTATCGGTAAAATTAATTACTATTCAAATCTAATTAAAGATTTAACTATCGCTTGGAGTAAAACTGGTTGTACTTCATTCTCGATCATTTCAATAATTTAAATTATCGTATTCTCATTTCAATCTAATTAAAGATTCATTAAAACTCCACTTAGTTTTAATCTCCCCAAAAATCAATATTAATGATTGTTTAACTTTGGGAAATCAAACATGTCGCATCGACAGTCTACACCGTACCATTGATTTCTGCCGATATATAACCTCTAATCTCGTACGTCTTAGAGAAGGGTGTTAAGAAAGAGAATAAATTCTCTGCCACCAAACAGATATATATTTAGCAGAGATCAACCATACAGTTCGAAATACAATGTTGGACATGTAATCCTGCCTTTAACTGTGTTAAAGAACTAGTGTCACTTAAAATACAGTTCACGATAAACCCGAAGTCCCATTCCACTAATTATGGAGTCTTCATGGAAAATAGATCAATATATAATCGATATCAATTTCCGTATCTGACTAGTAATATAAATGGAATAACGACCAAGTCTTTTAAATTCCATATATATTAACCGTCTTCTTCCATAAAAGCTCACTTCGATTATTACCAAATCGAATTCCATTCAATTCCAATTTAATATATTAAATTGGAAAGCTTTACTTTGGAAATTTTCCATTAAATCTTAATAAAAGATTTATAAATTCCAAACCACATTTCACTGTAAATCGGTTTAAAGAACGAATGTCGTTAAAACATAGATCACAATAAACCCGATTCACATTCCATTTTATTCCAGTTACTAATTATAACTGGAAACTCTAATAATCTTAATTAAAATATTTATTCTTTTCACATGGAGTTTAAGAACGGTGCTATTGAAGACCCTTCACGACAAACCCAAAATCAAATTCTTTTATTCAATTCCAATTAAATATTCATTAATTGGAAAACTTCATTAATCTTAATTAAAAGATTTATTCTTTTCTCAACTGGATTTAAGAACAGTGTTATTTAAGACACCGTTCACGACAAACGATGTCAAATACAAGGCTCTGAATATAAATTATATCGGCTTATATTCAATATCAAATTTTAAAACCAACAAATATCGTATTGGAAATAACGATATAAATATATCTTCCAAATTTCCAGAACAATATCCGTATAATCACGGAATCCAATATCTAAATATTCGGAAAATGATTTCCATTCAAATCCCTTCCAATTCATTTATTGGAAATTCTGGTTATATTAAAACCCATTCTCAATCCAATAAAATATTTTTTTAAAAATAATTGGATTATAATTCTAGTTGATAACTAGTTCATTTCGATAAAAATATATTTTTATCTTTTCAAATATGGAATTTTTCATTCTAATTCTTTCCAAATCATTTATTATGATTTTACACAAATTATTAATATTTATAATAATTTTATTAAGGCCCTTTCAGTCGATTTCCATAAACGGTCATCGAACTGCACTTACAACAACCTTTTCCAAATTTTATTTGGATTTATTTCCAAATCCAACCATTAAATTTCAAATCTCTTATATTCGTTGGAAAGATCTTTTCGATACAAACCTAGTGGTTCCGATTTTAGGAGATTCCGACGGTCGGATCTCACGTATTATCAATTCGAAGTCAATGGTCGAAATTCGTGAACGGCCGCGGCGCGGCGCTTTCTATTAAGGTCATTATATATATATATATAATATATATTTCGTCGACTTCCATTTAAAGCATATTTTATAAATCATTTATAAATTTGTTTGAAAACGATTCTAAGTTCATTTCCAATTTTAAATCAAAATTGAATATTCCTTATCATTATAATATTTAAATGAAAATATTTTCAAAATATCATATTTGAAATCGTTTTCTTTTCGATATTCATCATAAAAATGAATAAAATTGATATAAATATTGTTTGCGTTAAAATGGCGCAATCTATATTTCCGTGTCCATCCCAAATTGGACATCAAAATCATATTTCAATCCTTTATAGAATATTAATCTAAAATATTCGTTCTTTCTAAATTGGAATGAGACACAACCAATTACCATATAATTTGATTTATTTGGATTTCATACAATCAACCATCATCTAGAGTGCACTACACAACTGTATAAGCGTTAAATATAAATACTTGATGGTTACAACAGTCTGTCAACCTATCGATTGACATACAATTAAACAATTGGGATTAGTGAATGTCAAATATCATCCCAATACCCGTGTGGCGTTTCAACAATCAAACAATAATTATTATTCGTGCACTTAGGCGATGTGTAAAAATTATCGTCCCAATCGATATCACAAAAATAAGCGAGCATAAACAAGTCGTCCGACTTGTAAGTAGATGTGCAAACTTATTTTTATGTATCCAAATATTATTTTATTTATCGCCGTTATAAGTTAAAAATAATATTTTCAACTAACTAAATTTTTCTAACACTTTTTAGAAAATTTCGGCAGCATAACGACACGATACTAGAACCGGAATAAGGTCTAGCCTTATCCCTCGCCTAATACTGGCTCGCGCCATACACAAACCAAATTCAATCAATTCCATTCACATCCCAAACCAAATTCAATCAATTCCATTCACATCCCAAACCAAATTCAAACAAATAAATCCATCAAAACAAACAACCAAACAACCATGGTTTCAATCAAAGGTGTCGGGTGCTACTAAGCACCGTCTGTATCCTAGAATATAATAACTCAATTAAAAGTTAAGTGAGAAAATGTTCTCACCTTTGGTTTCCATTCCTCCATTCTTTATTTCTGAACGGTTTGGATTCGGATTTGTTTCCAGCAAGTTCCATCGCAATTTGTTTCACACGGTTTATATTAAAAATCACATTTTTAATACAGTGATATCTATACTAAAATTCATATCTTTATAACGCTACTACATATATAAAAATCATATTTTTATTATGCTATTCAAATAATAAAAATCGTATTTTTAATTTGCTAACATATATATAAAAATCACATTTTTAATTTGTTAACATATATATATATATAAATCACATTTTTTATTTGTTAATATATATATCACATTTTTAATATGCTAATGTATATATAAAAATAACATTTTTAATTTGCTAACATATATATATAAATCACATTTTTAATTCCAAAGCTATTTCTATAAAAAATCATATTTTTATTCTGAAATTATTGTTATAAAAATCATATTTTTTGTTATATGAATAAATAAAAATGAAAATAAAAACTCACGGTGGAGTTTGGAGTGGAGCTGACGGCTCCGAAGGCTGACGGGGCTAGGGGAGCGGCGCCGATGGTCGGGGAGACGGCTGAGGGTCACAACGATCGGAGCAGCGGGCTATGGTGGCGGGTTCTAGGGTTTGGGGCGGTTTAGGTTGAAGAAGGAGGGAGGAACGGAGGAGGAGGGGGCCCGGCAGTCGCGACGGAGGCCAGAGAGGTTATGCGTCGAGCGTGGCGGCGGCGGGTGGCTAAACGAGGCGGTTTTTTTTTCTTTTTTAATCGTTGAGTGGCTGAGAAGAACTGAGGGAGAGAGAGTGGTGACTTTAAGGGCATTTATAAATTAGTTTAAATAATTATCCCAAAAAGCAACTTTTTATCATGAACTCCACACGAGATCCAACGACTGACACTCCTAACTAATTACCCCCATTCCGAGCACAATGGGATAAGTTTCATAAGCCATTTGTAATGTTTCGCTCTGTTTTTCTTTAAATTAAAATATATATATATATATATTGAATTTTGAACAAACATTTTAATTTATTGGGGCCACATACTGACTTCAAAAATCACCGAAAAATAAATCTAGCTATGTTTTGATGATACGGTCCTAATAAAACTAATTTCGTCGAATTTGGAGACCATTTGAAAAATGGTCATTTTCCAGTCATTAAATTCAAGGGTGCGTTTTTTAGAGGTCCCTATTAAGGTTTGAAATTAAAACCATGTCCCTCCCATACAAAATCTTCAAACCCGATCCCTAGAATTACTTCCGCCTGACACATCTTGAAAGTTCCGCTTCCTCCTTTCTTCCCTTCGCCTCCTCCATTTCCTGCAAGAAAAACAATGCGGCAGTGCATAAAAAAATTCTAAAATCATAAAATAATCTCAGAGATCCACGCCAATCGAAAAAAAAAGTTGCATACATGTATGCAACTATTGCCAATAGTTGCACACATGCATGCAACTATTGCATAAAGGGAATTCATTTAACGTTTTTGCCTACAGATATGTTGCACACATCTGTGCTTGTTTTCAGCTTTATTTGCACACTTGAATGCAACTAAAAATGAACCGAGTTTCACTGTTATGAATTATTGCATCCTTCTATGCAAGAAATGTGCAATACATGCACAAAAATATGCAAATAAATCAAGGCGGAAGGAAGCACTGGAATACATGCGCATATGCATGCAACAAAATCAAATATGCACATAATATGATGCATTTAAATGCACTTTTTCGCCGTTTTCTTGCTTTTTTTGTTTCCTGCCGTGTTTTTTGTTGTTTTTGGACTGAATTTTTTGTAGAATGCATAATTTATTTTAATATTAATTTACGAATTTTTTTAATTATTATTTCATGAAATTTTGAAAAATAGGGACCTAATTTATATTAAGTTTATGACCGGATGTGAACCTAATTAACTTTTCTTTTAGGGACCTGAGCCTTATTTTCACTAAATTCAAACTAAAATTACCAAACGCATTTTAATCCACCATGCTCACATAATGATTCCAAAAATTATGAAAATTGAAATCTAGAATAATTTGCCATTCCGGATCCAATAAAGTGGTCTCTTCGAAAACGGAGGTCGTTTGCAAAATGTCTATTTTTAAGGGCTATATATTATATAAAATATACATAAATTCCATAGCGACTATTTTAAATTTTAAACTGGAAATAATTTTTTTTTTCCGTTATGAAATCTGGATTTTTCACATTCGTTAGAAAGATATAATTAAATAGATTTAAATATTTCTGGTTTTGCTCAAATCCGATTTATTTTGAATCCTGTACATTCATTTGAAATTTGAAATCGAATTTTCAAACTACTGCACCATTTCAGGCTCGTTTTATAATTAAAACAAAATATATTCGTTCTAACTTCATTTAAAATAAATGTTTAGTCATTATTATTTAAAGTAAATCATTTTAAATATTCAAAATCCATTAAAATTGCTAAAATAATTTTTTTTAATTGGCTCTGAAAATCCGGGTTGTTACAATAAGAAGGGCCATTCTTTACCACCAACTTGGTATATTTGTAAAAATCAATGTACGTGGTTTTTAGGAAATATTCTGTCAGACATTCGTCCATACATGTCATCCAGGAACAGGATGAACCGAGGGCACCTTCCTACCACATCCTAAGAATCACCCTAAAGATCAGTAGCGAGTAGTCCTTGCAATCCGTAGATTCCAATCACGACAGAATCAATGTTAACTTTAGGGATCAGCCAGAGGTATTTAACAATAGTTATTCTACTCATGAATATTTACGGTCTTCAATTGCTCCATCTTCAATCAGCATCTTTCACGTATTTGCTGGTTCAGATTGGTTTTCGAATATAAATTCGATCCCGGACTTTCCGTACCAACAGTGCATAGGGCATGATTTTTATAGTTGGTTAATTAACTATCAAAATAAACAAACATAAAAAATAAAATAGATTCACTAGTTGAATATACAACGTCACTTGGCCATAAAAAATAATATATCAGTTTTAATACATTAATATTCTCAAATCATTATATATATATATATATATATGTATGTATGTATGTATGTATGTATGCTTTAAAAAATATCTTAAACCCATATTCAAATTCACGTTAACTACCATTTCAAAACTTTTTCTATCACATCACTTGTTATCTATAATTGGGAAATCGATTCAACTTAGCATCGTAAAACAATAGTTACCAAATCTTCTTTGTTTTCGCTATTAGAACAATGTAATCGTCAATTATCCTCATTTTACATCTCATTGACTTACTTTTGAAAATATCATTATATTATCGCAAACCCCTTTTTATCTCTTTTATTATGGAAATATCATTCCATACTCTCAAGCCCCTCTTTATTTCCTCTATTTTGAAATTATCAATATATGTCTCCTCAAATCCTTCAACTAACACTGCATTGTTATCTCTCAAAATAAATCTCTTCTAACATCTTTACCATTACAAGTAATATCATCCTTCGATAATCCTGAAGTCATTCAAGTTGGGGTATTTTAATTATCTCTCAAACCTTGATCAACAACATTCTTATCTTAAGATAGATATGAATTGTAATTCAAAAACCCATATTCATTCTAATACCAATCATTACCATTTCACTATTTAATTTAAAATGCGGTTTTATAAAACCTCCTTACTTTTGAAATCTTTTTTTAAAATATATTATTATTACTAAATTTATTAATTTGGTAAATGATTAATAAAAACATCATCTTTTAAACTTTAACATGTTAAAATTATTTGTTTCATTATCTGGAATTTTATTACAAATCCCATTGCTCGATCTTTTACCCGATTCAATTATAAGAATTCTTCTCTAAACCTTTCAATCTGGGAAATCTTATTTAAAATCTCATCAGTTTCACTTAATATCATTATTAAGTAACATTAATTCAAAATTAACGCTTTATCTTCCCATCTCTTTTTATAACTCATTTATATAATTCTGGTTTAATATAAAACCCTTTTTCATTTCGATTTCCCTTACTTAATTCAAACATTAAGTAACATTTATTTTAAGCTTATCGCCCTCGCTTAATTTTTTTTTATAATTTCATTTACCAAACCCGGTTTAAATATAAACCCATACATAAACTCACTTCTAAATTCAATTATATTTCATTACTAACTTCGATTACTTATTTAAATGAACTTCATTTAAGAGATAACTCCTTTAAATTATTATAAATATACTTTATCATTGACTGGAATAAATATCCAAATTCCCAATTAATTCTTAATAAGGTAAACACCATTTGCTAAATTATTTCATTAGATTAATCGGCACAAATTAATTTAATAATCAGTTTCCGTTAAAACAGTTGACTTGGTCAATTTTAAAACATGATTTAACTCGTTGATCAACTCTAACTCGTCTTTTCATTTAAATTAATAAATAATACTATTAATTTAAATAATCTCATTTACTTCGATTATTATTTAGTAAATAATAATCAATTTCAAAATAATCCCATTTAATTATTTCTTAAAAACTATAAACCTTAATTATTTATCATTACATTAATCCTTGTACACTTGCTTATCCATCTTAGTAATATAATAATTATCTTTACAAATCATTTAATAATTGAGATGAAGCATGCGCTTCGAACAAGACAGATCTTAGTACAAAAAAATGATGATTGATGGTTACAGCGATCAATATATATATGCGGTCGGTTTATTTCCCTTTTTATAAACTTCATTTAAAATAATATATTTAAATATCTTTATTTAGTTATAAAATAAATTAAATAACTTCGTTCTCCGGCGGTAAAAATCAATTTTCATAAACGATATATACATATACATATATATATATATATATATATATATATATATATATATATATATATGCCATCTACTGCCACTTTCTCAATAAATATTTCTTATTGGTTAATATCAAGGTTTTAACAATCAATAATCAATCCATCATCCAATAAAGTTGGTTAAACGGTACATGTGATATAATATGAAAATTAAAAAATAAATTCGAGGAATCAGGTTGGATTCCTACAACGTGTTCTTCCCTGCATTCAATATGACAATTTATAATAAACATGAATAAGTAGTTCAACTGGGAAAGATCAACTGACAACCATTCAAGCATCCAATTAAATTTTAATCATTTATATTATTATAAACATAACAACAAGGTAAGTTACCTTCATTGGAAATAATCGTTAAAATAACGACTTCATTTTCTATTTAAATTAAACAACTATATAATTTAAATGATATAAAAATATTCAGCAATCAACCAAACAATCATCAATTAGTCAATAGCAACCATAGCACACAAATATTGAAACCCAACTTATATAAAATATAAGTGGGACAACTGAGTGAGTTTAACTCACCTTGGTTTAACTCTATCGTTAAAAAGGTTGGTTCTTAATTAAATTAAACATGTGCTTAATTTAATTAAAACCCTCAGCTACTTCCATCTCTGCCCATTCCATCTCCATAATGTGGTGCTCATCGATACGGTTTCAATGTAGTTTGTTCTGCTTTAATCTGTCAACATATGCACGATTTATTTACGTTACAGTTATATGAATTTATTTTAATAATTAACTTCTATTATATTAGTTAACTTACCCTAAGTAATAAAATTAATAAACTAATTAGATTTAATTAGTATAAGGAAATCGCTTACTTTGGTTCAACATGTACTGGTCGACATGCTTCTTCTTCCCTTGTGCTGTCTTGGAAAGCAAACTACTATCACTATTTTTCTTCACCATACTAGAACCAGCGTTGCACAGAACATGTCTTCCCCAACCATCAACATGTACTCCCACGTGTTTTCTTTTATGCATTTTTTCTTTTCTATATTATGGCCCAAAAGCCCACAACCTTAGTAGCCCAACTTATCGATCCATAATCAAACAAACCCGTACTGTACAGGGTTAATCTTCCCCAACTGACCATCTTTCGTTCCTACGCCTTCCCAAAAACGCTATTGTATTCCCTTCCCTTTTCATGTGTTACGTTGATACATTTTTTTTTTAAAATCTCCTAAAGCCTACGCACTTACAACCGATTGCCTCAAAACCCCATGCCCAATGTTTCAGCTTCTTCCCATTCATTAATTTCGACCCATGATGCTTCCCATCCGCCATTTCTTGTCCACGTTCTGTTCTTCATGCCTCCTTCCGTAATTCTTTTCTTTATGCTTTTTTTCTTTTCCTCGACCCATAGCCCTGTTTTAAAGGACAACCCACGTCTCTACTCCCATGTATCTTCCTCCCCATCTGATATTTATTCCATCAGCTCCTGTATAAGTACCAACGCAAACACTCCTACTCATATTTTTATCGCAACTAAACTTCTTCTCCAAAAGTTTTTCATGCAAACTTCCCCGAAGCTGGTTCTCCCCAAACTCAAACCCATCCGCTGCTCTCCGAATCATTCTCATGTAGCAGCAGGTTTCAACAAGTTTCAACATCCCATTCTTGAAACCCCTCCTCCCATTCTTCCCCAACATTTTCATGCCACCTTTCCAGTAGGAAAAAAACGCATGCCTACTTCTCATGATAATATAGACGCTACCACTTCCCACCATGCCTTCAACATCTCGACCTTCCACCGCATCCCCTCCCTTCCGACCTCGCCAACACTCCAGCAACTCGAGCCAACCCCCCTTGGCCTCGCATCATCAGTACAGCATCACCGACCACTGCTTTCCCTCTATCTTCCTTCGCTTCTGAGTTCGAAACAACACCCAATTTCGCCGTTTGTTTCTTATGTTGATAGTATTTAACTATTTATTTATGATCTAGGGTAGATGAGCTTTGGTTTTTAAAAGGATGAAGACATGCAATTTTTGCGAAGGGAAAATTTGGGTTGCTGAAACGAAAGGAAAAAAAATATTATTTGTAGAAGCAAGAGGTGTGGATAGCAAGGAATTATCATAGGTATGCAGAAGTAGTATATAGGTAGCTATGTTGCTTAAGAAGATTCCCAATATAATACTTGACTGTCAAGGCTTCAGATAGATTGGCAGGCAAGGTAACAAAAAGTGTGGGATGCAAGTAAAGTAGGAATTTGAGCGCAAGGCGATAAAAAAAGTTGCACGTAAGGTAAAGAAACAAAAAGCAGTGGTGAAGATTTTACTAAGTAAGCAAAATTATATCCATTAATCACCGTACCAATGTTAAAATTTTATAGAACTCCAAACGTCATGAAAATAGACATACTGCTATATCTTGACGTTCCGAAACCAATGAAATTCATTTTGTTGGAAACAGACTCCGTTTGCATAACGGCGTTATTTTAACTCCAATATATTTATCGATTCATTTAAATTGTACGCACCTATAAAACAGCTCCAATCGGCTCCAAATCGGAAATCTAGCAATAACTAGATGTACGCTTTCCAAAAAAAAACCGTTTCATTGGAAACGGAGGTTGTTTGAATAAAGTCCATTTTGAAGGGTCCAATTTAAAATAATTTTAAAACACCTCAACATAATAATATTAAGATATTATAATCGGACATACTTGAGCAAAATTTTATATATTTTCAAAATAAAATAATCCGAGTTGAATTCCAAGCCAAATCGATCTCCAATAATTTTAAAACCCTTTTATTTATATAAATAATCGATATAATTTATAAACGGATTTCATAGCATTTGAAAATTTGATTTGGACATAAAACAAAATGTATAATATGAAGACTCGGTTTTTTCTTCCATTAGAAAAATATTATCTAATAGATTCAGACGTTTCTTGTTTCACCGAAATCCGACTTAAAACAAATTATGTATATTCAATTGAAGTTCAAAACTCAATATTATGAACTATCGCGCCGTTATAAGCTCATTTTATATTAAATATAAAATTAAACATTCAATCTTTGTTTTATAAATAAATTCAATAATAATAATCCATTAATATTTTCAAATATAATATTTAAAACCAATTTGAATATTCGAATTCAAATGATCAAAATATCCGGGTCATTACATTCTTCCCCCCTTAAATAAATTTCGTCCTCGAAATTGTTAAGTAAGAAGAAAGCACCAAACCCAATTGTTTCCAAAATAATTATATTAAAATATTATCAAAACTAATTTCTAAGTTTAAAATTTTACAAAAATTTGGCCAGCACCTCCTCTGTACCGCTCGATCTAAACAACTACAACTGCCACTTCGGGCCTTACATCAATTAAAAGAAAACGAAGCTAAGCGGCTACCCAACTCAAGGGTTTGAAATCAATTACCAAATCAATATAAATAAGGTTTACCTATTTGTCAGGCAATTCAATATCTAATCACGAAGCACAACAACTTATAGTCATCGTCTTCTTCCAATCCTGTACTTACTTAATATACAATGCCAATAATAGATACAGGGTTAAATTATTTAGTTTTATTTTATATTTCATTTTACTCAAATTCATTATACCAAATTTATCTCTTTAGTTTTAGATTCATTTTACTATTAATGATTTTTTTTATTATTCGACCAATTTATCATCCAATAAACAAACAATCAAATCATTCTATTTTACTTTCCAATTTTATTTATCTTTTTTCTAGTTAAATTTTGTTATGCTAAATTTCATATTAAGGATTTTATCCATAAATTCCATAATTTAAATTTTCATCTGGTTTAATTAACCCATTCAAATTTATGCTAAATTTCATATTAAGGATTTTATCCATAAATTCCATAATTTAAATTTTCATCTGGTTTAATTAACCCATTCAAATTTATAATCCAATTTGAATTCTTATTTAAATCATTCAAAGACACCAATATATCGATAATTTGATAAAATTATTTCTTTTCTATATAAGAATATATTTTGGGAAGAATTATTTCATTTACCCATTTTATAAAACAATATTGTGTCAATTTGTCAGTTCAACTTGAACCGATCCAAAAAAACAATACAAAACGTTTATATGTAAAATTTACAAATACGAGCTCATATATATATACACTCAATCTCAATCTAGGCTATTACTAACCCAATCTCAATCGAGTTACAACACAGAGCCAAGGTTATTACTAAACCGTTGCTCTGATACCACTGTAACGACCTACGGGAATTCGAGCCTAAATTCCGACAATAATACAGACCTTATATCACTTGCCAGAACCCAAGTATCAAAAACATAGATAGTTATTAGAAAGAAATAATAGGGTGAGATAAGAAAGAAACATTAGAATAGATGAATAAAAAGAAGAACCAACACAGAGTCTCACATCGTAGCAGAACAAAATATAATATAGAAATAACTTTTATTGAGAGCTTGAAATAATACTTACAACATCAGAGTACATCAAAACACCTGGACAGTTATAATAGCATGTCCTCATATACATATAACACACAGCGGAATAATAACGGTAGAACATAATACGTCTGAACTCCTCCAGCTCGTCTTTGGACTTCACAATATCCTATAACTTGAGCCTGTACAACCCGGTCTAACCCGAGCATTACAAACACTGGGTCAGTCTGGTGAACCAAAGTGAGAAAAGCTCGCTAAGTTTATAAACAACATCCAACTTGATTTTAGAGTCAAAACCTTTTTGAAAGAAAAGGATAATCGTGAGACCAAATGCACACATAAATATGGACGGTTTTTACCTTACGATAACCCAAAACATTTTGAAACCAATATCTTATTCTGATAGTGTCTAAATACAAATAAATAGAATCTAGCAGAATGCTTGCATCTCACGCTCCACATATATAGTATACAAACAAAACCGCGGGTGCTTACTGGAGATTGGATTCCGACTATGACAAGGTATGGAACCACCTGCCGATAGTGTATCTTTAGAGGGGAATTCACTGGGTTCAATAAGAACGTCTTGCAACCTGGCCCATACATGATCGACCACTCATTTCGCTTGAGTGTATCGAATGTATATCACCAACGGTTGGGCTCAAACCACCGTTTCCCAAAAAGGGACAGCATCAAAATAAATTAAAGAAGCAAATTGAATTTCTCAAGATAGGTGATTATACACCCTAATGGGAGCGACCCACATAGCCATGATGCCTGCCCGATTTCTGTCATTTCCTGGTTGATGAGGCTTGAGGTTTGAATTCACCTTTAGAACATCTGATCATCAATTTCTTTGAATGCCACGTTATCAGATCCGTCAAATCACTAATTGACGTCCACAAATATACTCTGGGTTTAAAAGCGGGGCCATTCTTTACCACCAACTTGGTATATTTGTAAAAATCAACGTACATGGTTTTTAGGAAATATTCTGTTAGACATTCGCACATACAAGTCATCCAGAAACAGGATGAACCGAAGGCACCCTCCTACCACATCCTAAGAATATCCTAAAGATCAGTAGCGAGTAGTCCTTGCAATTCGTAGATTCCAATCATGATAGAATCATTGTTAACTCTAGGGATCAGCCAGAGGTATTTAACAATAATTCTTCCGCTCATGAAGATTTACGGTCTTCAGTTGCTTCATCTTCAATCAGCATCTTTCACGTATTTGCTGGTTCAGAATGGTTTTCGAATATAAATTCGATCCCGGACTCTTCGTACCAACAACGCATTGGGCATGATTTTGACAGTCGGTTATTTAACTATCAAAATAAACAATCATAAAAAAAAGATTCATTGGTTGAATACACAGCGTCACTTGACCATTAAAAATAATATATCATTTTTAGTATATTAATATTTTCAAATCATTTTATATATATACTTGAAAAATTATCTTAAAGCCATATTTAAATTCATGTTAACTACCATTTCAAAACACTTTCTATCGCATCACTTATTATCTATAATTGGGAAATCGATTCAACTTATCATCGTAAAACAATCGTTAACAAATCTTCTTTGTTTTCATTATTAGAACAAAGTAATTGTCATTTATCCTCATTTTACATCTCATCGCTGGAAATATCATTCCATACTCCTAAGCCCCTCTTTATTTCCTCTATTTTGAAAATATCAATATATGTCTCCTCATATCCTTCAACTAACGTTGTATTGTTATCTCTCAAAATAAATCTCTTCTAACATCTTTACCATTATAACTAATATCATCCTTCGATAATCCTGAAGTCGTTTAAGTTGTTGTATTATAATTATATCTCAGACATTGATCAAAAACATTCTTACCTTAAGATAGATATGAATTGTAATTCAAAAACCCATATTCATTCTAATACCAACCATTACCATTTCACTATTTAATTTAAAATGCGGTATTATAAAATATCCTTACTTTTGAAATCTCTCTTTTTTTAAATATATTATTATTACTAAATTTACTAATTTAGTAAATGATTAATAAAAACATCATCTTTTAAACTTTAACGTCTTTAAATTATTTGTTTCATTATCTGGAATTTTATTACAAATCTCATTACTCGATCTTGAACCCAATTCAATTATAAGAATTCTTTTCTAAACCTTTCAATCATTCAATCTGGGAAATCTTATTTAAAATTTCATCAATTTCACTTAATATCATTATTAAGTAACGATAATTTAAAATTAAAGCTTTATCTTCCCATCTCTTTTTATTACTCGTTTATATAATTCTGGTTTAATATAAAATGCCTTTTCATTTTGATTTCCCTTACTTAATTCAAACATTAATTAACATTTATTTTAAGCTTATTGCGTTCGCTTAATTTTTTTATAATTTCATTTACCAAACTCGGTTTTAATACAAGCCCGTACATAACTCACTTCTAAATTCAATTATATTTCATTACTAACTTCGATTACTTACTTAAATGAACTTCATTTAAGAGGTAATTCCTTTAAATTATTATAAATTTACATTATCATTAACTGGAATTAATAAATATCCAAATTCCCTTTTAATTCTTACGAAGTTAAACACCATTCGCTAAATTATTTCATTAGATTAATCGACACAAATTAATTTAATAATCAGTTTCCGCTAAAACAGTTGACTTGATCAATTTTAAAACATGATTTAACTCGTTGATCAACTCTTACTCGTCTTTTCATTTAAATTAATAAATAATATTATTAATTTAAATAATCTCATTTACTTCGATTATTATTAAATAAATAAAAATCAATTTCAAAATAATTCCATTTAATTATTTCTTAAAAACAATTAACCGCATTTATTAATCATAACATTAATCCTTGCGCACTTGCTTATCCATCTTAGTAATATAATAATTACCTTTATAAATCATTTAATAATTAAGATGAAGCACGTGCTTCGCACAAGACAGATTTTAGTACAAAAAAATGGTGATTGATGGTTACAGCAATCAATGTATATTTGGTCGATTTATTCCCCTTTTTATAGACTTCTTTTAGAATAATATATTTAAATATCTATATTCAGTTATAAAATAAATTTAATAACTTCATTCTCCGATGGTAAAAAACAATTTTTATAAACGATATATATATAGGCCATCTATTTCCACTTTCTCAACTAATATTTCTCATTGTTTAATATTAATGTTTCAACAATCAATAATCAATCCATCATCCAATCTGGTTGGTTAAACGGTATATGTGATATACCATGAAAATTAAACAATAAAATTCAGGAATCCAGCTGGATTCCTCCAATGTGTTCTTCTCTGCATTCAATACGATAACTTATAATAAACATGAATAATTATTTCAACTAGGAATGATCAACTAATAACCATTCAAGCATTTAATTCAATTTTAAATGTTTATATTATTATAACGTAACCAACAAGGTAAGTTACCTTTATTAGAAATAATTGTTAAAATAACGATTTTATTTTTTATTTAAATTAAACAACTGATTAATTTAAATGATATAATAATATTCAGCAACCAACCAAACAATCATCAATCAATCAATAGCAACCATAACACACAAATATTAAAACCCAACTTATATAAAATATAAGTGGGACAACTGAGTGAGTTTAACTCACCTTGGTTTAACTTTGTCATTAAAACAGTTGGTTTTTAATTAAATTAAACATGCGTTTAATTTAATTAAAACCCTCAACTGCTTCCATCTCTGCCCATTCCATCTCTACAATGGGGTGCTCGTCGATACGGTTTCAATGTAGTTTGTTTTGGTTTAGTCTATCAACATATGCACGATTTATTTACGTTACAGTTATATGATTTTATTTTAATAATTACCTTCTATTATATTAGTTAACTTACCTTAAGTAATAAAATTAATAAACTAATTAGATTTAATTAGTATAAGGAAATCGCTTATTTCGGTTCAACATGTACAGGCCGACACGCTTCTTCTTCTCTTGTGTTGTCTTGGAAAGCAAACTATTGTCACTATTTTTCTTCACCATACTAGAACCAGCGTTGCACAGAACATGTCTTCCCCAACCATCAGCATGTACTCCCATGTCTTTTCTTTTATGCATTTTTCTCTTTTCTATATTGTGGCCCAAAAGCCCACAACCTTAGTAGCCCAACTTGTAGGTCCATTATCAAACAAACCCGTACTGTACAGGGTTAATCTTCCCTAACCAACCATTTTTCGTTCCCATGCCTTCCCCATAAATGTTACTGTATTCCCTTCCCTTTTCATGTGTTACGTTGATACATTTTTTTTAATTCTCCTAAAGCCCACGCACTTACAACTGAATGCCTCAAAACCCCGTGCCCAACGTTTCAACTTCTTCCCATTCATTAATTTCGACTTATGATGCTTCCCATCTGCCAATTCCCTGTTAACGATCTGTTCTTCATGCCTCCTTCCATAATTCTTTTCTTTATGCTATTTTTTCTTTTTCTCGGCCCAAAGCCCAGTTTTAAAAGGACAGCCCACGTCTCTACTCCCGTGTATCTTCCTCCCCATCTGATATTTATTCCGTCAGCTACTGTATAAGCTACCAACGCAAACAATCCTACTCAAATATATTTTTTTCACAACTAAACTTCTTCTCCAAAAGATTTTCACGCAAATTTCTCCGAAGCTGGTTCTCTCCAAACTCAAACCCGTCTGCAGCTCTCCGAATCATTCTCACGTAGCAGCGGTTTCCACAAGTTTCAACATCCCATGCGTGAATCCCCTCCCTCCATTCTTCCCCAACATTTTCACACCACCTTTCTAGTAGGAAAAAAATGCACGCCTAGTTCTCGTGATAATATAGGCGCTGCCTCTTCCCACCACGCCTTCAATATCTCGACCTTCCACCGTATCCCCTACCTTACGACCTCGCCACCACTCCAGCAACTCGTGCCAACCTCCTCTGGCCTCGCACCATCAGTACAGCATCACCGACCACTGCTTCCCCTCTATTTTCGTATGCTCTTGAGTTTGAAACAGTACCCAATTTCCCCCTTTGTTTCTTATGTTGATAGTATTTAACTATTTATTTATGATCTAGGGTAGGCGAGCTTTGGTTTTAAAAAGGATGGAGACATGCAATTTTTGTGAAGGGAAAGTTTGGGTTGCTGAAAACGAAAGGAAACAATATTATTTATAGAAGCAGGAGGTGTGAGTAGCAAGGAATTATCGTAGATATGCAGAAGTAGTATATAGGTAGCTATGTTGCTTAAGTGGATTCCCAATATAATACTTGACTGTTAAGGCTTCAGATAGATTGGCAGGCAAGGTAATGAAAAGTGTGGGACGTAAGTAAAATAGGAATTTGAGCGCAAGGCAAGAAAAAAAGTTGCACACAAGGTAAAGAAAAAAAATAGTGGTGAAAATTTTACTAAATAAGCAAAATTATATCCATTAATCACTATACCAATGTTTAAATTTTATACCCACCAAAGAACTCCAAACGTCATGAAAATAAACATACTGCTATGTCCTCACATTCTGGATCCAATGAAATTCGTTGCGTTCGAAACGGACTCCGTTTACATAATGGCGTTATTTTAACTCTAACTTATTTATCGGTTCACCTTTAAATTGAACGTACCGATAAAACAGCTCTGATTGGCTCCAAATCAGAAATCTAGCAATAACTAGATGTACGCTTTCCAAAAAAAAATCGTTTCGTTGAAAAAAGAAGTTGTTTGAATAAAGTCCATTTTTAAGGGTCCAATTTAAAATTAAATAAATCAATTTTAAAACATCTCAACATAATAATATTAAAATATTATAATTGGACATACTTGAGCAGAATTTTATATATTTTCAAAATAAAATAATCCAGGTTGAATTCCCAGCCAAATCGATATCTAATAATTTTAAAACTCATTTATTTATATAAATAATAGATATAATTTATAAACGGATTTCACAACGACTATTTGAAAATTTGATTTGGATATAAAATAAAATCTACAATACGAAGACTCGATTTTTCCCTTCCATATTATCTAATAGACTCGAGTTTTCCAGTTTATTTAATTAAATTGGGATTGAATGGAATTTGATTCATAATAATAGAAATGAGCATCTATAAAGTAAGATGTTTACTACTTATGGAATTTAAAGGGGATTCTCCACTATTACACTCATAGTACTAGTCTGATACGGAAATTTATATCAATTATAAATGGTTCAGATTTCCATGAAGGTTCCATATAAGATGGAAGATGATTTTAGGTTTACGGTGAATGGTGTTTTTATATGACATTTGTTTTCTAACCCAAGTAAAGACAAGATTAATTTCCAAAGGTTGAATGGTCACTCAACAAGGAAAGAGTTTGAACATTCATGAAATGCAGAAATAGCCCAAAAAAAGATGGCCGATTCAACATTCGAATGTCACCAAATCAATTAGCTTTAAACTTGGTGGAGGAATAAGCAATTTCATCTCATAACAAGGTGTCTTTACACCTTCTAAGTGTTTCGTCCGAAGACAAGGTGGCTTAACACCATACGAAGTATTTCGTTCGAAGAAAAGGTGGCTCCACACCATAAAGAAAGTGATATATATATATATATATATATATATATATATATATACACACTCACATATGTGATCTCTCCTTATCGATGTATATAAAGAATTACAACATATGTGATCTCTCATCAATTTATACAAAGATATACAACACATAAGATCAAACGAAAATGATCAACATCGACATATATAAAGATAAACAACACATGTCATCTTTCATCAATGTATATAAAGATGTACAACACATGAGAAGCAACAAAATAAACATACATGATCCTGAGATTTCATTCAAAAATGAAATTGAATCTCAGGTGACAAAGTTCAAGAATTAACCGACAAAGTAAACGCAAGTGTGTCAACCTACCCATTTTTACCAAGACGTTTAATTAAATTCCTTATTCAGTCGAAAAGACGAAATTACTTGTTTGAAACAAGTAATACTCCAAACAAAATGAGAATACACGATCATTAGCAAAAGAAAGCTAAAACATCATAATAGCAAAATATGTGGGTAAAACAAAAATCAAAGCATGTAAGAATTTTCACAAAACATAGGTTTGGAAAATTGATATGCTTAGATATAGAGCAAGCTCACTAAAGCACATAATCACATAGTGTCCACAAGTTTGTAACACCACATAATTTTAAAAGGCATTATAATGATAAACTAAAGAATATTTAATTAAATAGTGAAAATTAAGTAAAACGGACCATATCATTGTGTTAGTATCGGAGTTCTATTTAAGATAGACTCCGAGTTTGCATAAAACAGACATCGTATGAGAAAGATATGAAGGTCAGAAGTTTGTATACATATAAGAGTCTTATGTATAAATAAATTCAAAAGAGAATTCAAAATATTTTGAAAATATGAGCGGGAGAAGTTGGTGAGATCTAGATCGGCATGGGACGACCCACGCCTGGGTTGGGTCGACCCACGGGTCGACCCAGGTGGGGATGGGTCGAGCCATCCCCGATCTAGCGGGGTGCATTTCTCTGTATCGGGACTGACTTTTTGACCAGGTTCATTGGCAGTTGGCTATATGTAGGACATCATTTCTATTGTTTTCTACACCTAAAAATAATGGAGACAATGAGATATTGCCTCTGCTTACATTGAATTAGGCTATCTTCTTCAACATCATCCAATATACATATAAGAATCTCTTCTGCAACATCAGCATATTATTCTCTATTTTTTAGATATTGACAAGTTTATAAATCTGGATCTAAACCTATGCCTGTTAAGAATCTAATTCATACCTAAACAGTTATGCTATTACATGTATTATTGTGTACACCTGATCTGTTATTCAGTTCTTATACGCCTATTTCTGATATGCCAATTTTTTATCATATGCCTATTCTATTATCATATGCCTATTCCGTTATTATGCCTATTTATGTTCTTCTATCTCCCTCATTTCCTTTTTATTTTTATAGCCTAGGCTACCTTCTAGTCTAGGATAATACCGCTGAAATATGCGTAGGAACGAAATTGGGATAAATTGTGAATGATTAGGAATGATAAATCGAGGCATATTTTGTACTATAACTTATGACTGCAACTTTAAGGCATGACCTGTACTATAAAATGTGACTAAAAATTTGGGCATATCTTGTACTATGACTTGAGGTTTGGGGCATATAATATGTAGGCTTGATTTATAGATTAAGCGGAACATGTTAATGGAACTGTAGGTAACCTACTAAACTTGTTTAATATGATTAGGGTTAAGTAAACCTGTTTAATCTATTGGGGTTATGTAAACCTGTTATCTATGAAAACTTAACCTGTTAATCTATGGTGGGGTTACGAGAACTTGTTGATCTGTAGGCTTAACCTGTTAAAAATCCTAGTTCATTGGGGGACGCAAGTTAGGGGCTTGATTTGTGCCATCTGTTGTATGGGACCCATATCAGTTAGTAACCCATTCTGTTATTAAACAGGGACCCCGCACTGGTAGGGGTCGTGGCATGCACACTGAATTGATTATAAGAGGTTTATCTGAAAGGGGGTGTATACGAGCGCGTTCCAGTGAAGTCATGTGCGTGCATGAGTCCAGTCTGTAGGAGGGAAATAATCCATTGTAGCACTAGTAAATAGATCTGTGTCCTTCTTTAGGTTGCCACTTTAGGAAGTAATACATCCTACTGTGGAACCGACACATGGTATTTATGAGCTAGGGAGCCAATCAATTAGGGGTAGTAATTAGGGTACATTTAGACCTGTTTGTTTCTTTGGTGTACCTGTATTTCTGTTTGGGGTAACACTCATTATTTCTGTTTAGGTACCAGTTATTTCTATTCGGGGTAAAACCCGTTACTAGAGTACACCTAGAACTACCATTATGTTTCTGTTGGGATCATTCTATTTCTATTAGTAATTAGGGGACACCTAATCCTGTCATAATCTGATATACTAGTATTGGTGCAGAGAAATAATTGAGAAGCATGGCTTGGTCCATATTATCCTGTTTTATCCTGCTTATCATGTTAAGTCTGTTTATACCTGTTATATGATATTGTTATCTCTCATCCAGTTTATATGCCTATCATGGTACTTTTACTTCTTTATATGCTAAAAGTCCGAGATTCGTCAAACATTATGTCTAACCCATTTTGTTTCCTTTTCCCTCTCTTCCTTCCCCTCCCACCTCTAGGTTCTCGAGGTGGGCTCATGCTTGATTTGGATTCTCTCTTCTGTTTTTGCTTGGATTTGGATCTGCTTTGATGTATCGCTTCGCCTACTTGTCTACTTTGTTATAGCTATTATTGGGGATTATGATTTTTCATTTCTGTACTCTGATGACTTTTAGCGCAAGACACATGTTTTGGTTTCATGTACTTAGTTTCAGTATTTTAGCCTGATGTTGTAACTGGTTTTGTGACTATGATGTTTTTCTGTTAAATAATGAAGTTTTAAATTTCTTATGCTATTTTATATCTATCTTGTAATATTTTGTTTCTGTTTACCTGTAACGCTTTAACAAAACTTAATGCATTCTGACAAAGAGTGACATTAACGGACGTGGGGTGTCACATTTGGTACTAGAGCTGAAGGTTACATGGTCGGATAAAAGTTTTGAAAATTGTTTTAAAAAATAAAGTATTTTCAAAGAAAAGTCTGTTTTGAAAAACATATTCCCCAAAGCCATATTCAACATTATCTCGATCTCTTATTGAAACTTTGTTTCTTCTCTTTTCTGAATATCTTGGGTTCCCAACTTCCCGAATGAGTCCCCATTACGGTATGGTTTCGAAGGCATGTTAAAACTACGACACTTGCCGAAGGACAGGGAAGTACCCAACCTCCATCTATAGCCGCAGTAGTTCCACCAACGGCTAATTTTCTCTCAAGCTTCGTAAGGATTTCTGTGTGATGGAGGCAGCTTTCAAGAGACTTGTTAACACGCTACACAATGATGGTAAAGAGGATAATAAGGGAGTTAAGGATGAGGAGAACAACTCAAGCATGAGAAAAATGGTGGCCCAAGAAGGGAAGATAGAAGAAAGAAGGAAAACCTAATAAAGCTCAAATAAAGGCAAGAAGAAATGTCATGGTTGTGGGAGCTTGGGTCATTTGGTCAAGGGTTCCAGAAAAAGGAGGAATGTTTGCTTCAACTGTGGTGAAGTCGGACACTATACTAAGGAACGCCCGAAGAAGCAAGGACACGGGCAAAAGGACAGGATCTTCTGGAGGCCAGATGCATGCTCTCGAGACCAGTGTACCAGGTAGGAAAGTTTCTATTGAAGGTTAGATTTCTCTTTCCGATCATCCAGTTAGGACTCTTTTTAATTTTGGCGCTTCTCACTCTTTTATATCTTATTATGTGGTTGAGTCTTTGCACATTAGTACTAGTATTTTTTCTGATCTCGTTATTGTCTCAAAACCCATTGGGGGCACGACTCATTTGTCAATGATATGTCGGGGTTTGAGGATATCTATGTTGGGCGTTGATTTTGAGTGCGAGACATATGAGCTTGGTTTTATGGGCTATGGTCTGATTCTAGGGATGGATTGGCTAGCCATGTATGGTGCTATACTAGACTGTGAGAAGAGGGTCGTTAGACTTTTGACTTGCTGAGGAAGGACTCTCGAGATTTCCTATGACCCAAAGGGGTCTGTCATTCTTAGTTTCCTGGAATCACTTGATGCTTCTGTCGATGATCTGCGAGCTGTACCTATAGTATGTGAGTATCCGGATGTTTTTGAGGAGATTAAGGGCTCACCTCTGAGCCGTGAGATTGATTTCTGGATATACGTAGTGGATAATGTGAAGCCAGTCACATTGCATGTGCGCCACATGGCTCACATTGCCGTGAGCTTGGTTTTATGTGAAGCCGTGAGATTTGATATACACGTAAATGTGTATATTTTATCTGCATATGTATCTTATTTTATCTTTTAAATAATTGATATTGTGTATTTATAGCTGTGTTTTCAGATTGTTGACAAGAATCATGGTTTAGAGCATTTGATGAATAAAGCATGAAGAATTTGCTGAAAAAGAGTGAAGTTAAAATTACTAAAGCTTGAAGAGTTTAAAGCTTGAAGAACGGTTGCAAATAGAGTTCAGTTGGGTAGATTTGGCTCACTAAAGACTCATATTGTGTTCACATTGGCTCAATTGCAGACCATTTCACTCATGTAGCGTTCACATTAGCTTCTTTGCAAGGCTTCTCATTCATGCACTGCACGCGTTCACACTGGCTCACTTACAAGGCCTCTTACTCTACAACCCCGTTCACACTAGGTTATGTGTTATTTGGGCTAATTCTTTAGTCCCACATTGTGGAATTTGCCAAGTAGTCTTTGTCATATCAGCTATAAATACCTTGTATCTCATTCATGTAAAAACACATTGGGTTTTATTCTGTAGTTCTCTTCTTGGAATAAAATCATTCTTCCTCTGTTCTATTTAGTTTTAGTTTTATTTATGTTCATGTTATTTAATTTATGTTTTTCTTCTTCTTTAGCTATGTCTAGCTAATTCCCTTTGATTAGGGGGTGATGACGCTAACAAATATGATTCATCATGAATCACATAGCCAATAGATGAGGACTTTATACATGTAGATCTGGATTTGAATCAAGGGTTAGATCTGAACCTTCATATTCTGTGTCGTTTAAGAGCTATGCTCCTTCACAGGGTATATTCGTGTTCGATCTAACAATTATCAGATTTAGATCTAATTTTAGGGTTTTAGAAATTAATTAGTGAATCTGTCCTGATAGTCTATGGTTGTTTAAGAGCTCAGCTCCTGCATAGGCTATGCTTGTCGTTATTTACTTATTTGTTTCTAAGAATCTATTTATCGTTGATTCGTGTTTGTGACAGAAACATGAATTAGATCTATATTTATTTGTTGGCTATTGATGAGTGTGAATCTAATCTATGTCATTATCCCCTAATTGCTTTCTCTTATTAGATAAATCTCTCTTCTTTACTTAATTGCTGTTATTTTCTGTGTTTTCAATCAATCAAAATCTTGGAATAATTTAATTGGATTTATTAATTAAAATACTTTTGGTCCCAGAGTTCGACACCCTCTACAACAATCCTTGTTGTTTAGGAAAGCCGAACGGATTTTAACAGTTGTTTACAATTGTATAATTAGTTCGCAAATAGTAGTGGATAATGTGAAGCCAGTCACATTGCATGTGCGCCACATGGCTCTTAGGGAAAGGAGGGAGCTCAGCAAACAAGTAGGGGAGCTAGTTGAGAAGGGGTTTATTAGGCGAAGCATATCAGAATGGTGTGCTTCAGTCATCTTTGCAACTAAGGAGGATGGCTCGCTTCACTTATGTGCGGATTACGGGAAGCTGAATAAGCTCACTAAGAAGAATAGGCACCACTTTCGAGGATTGATGATTTGTTTGACCAACTTGTTGGTGCATTTGTTTTCTCTCAATTAGACTTGGCCACAGGGTTT
This sequence comes from Allium sativum, assembly GCA_030737875.1. Classification (NCBI taxonomy): domain Eukaryota; kingdom Viridiplantae; phylum Streptophyta; class Magnoliopsida; order Asparagales; family Amaryllidaceae; genus Allium; species Allium sativum. The sequence continues at coordinate 156,277,399 of CM060913.1, forward strand.
CATCAGTTAAGGGTGGTTGGTGATAGTATAAACAAGACCACTTTCAGAACTCTAGATGGCTTCTTTGAGTGGCTAGTCATGCCTTTTGGGTTGACGAATGCACCCGCCTATTTTGTGCATCTGATGAGTAGGGAGTTTCGGGAGTTTGTGAATAAGTTTGTTGTAGTCTTTGTGGATGACATTCTGATTTTCTCAAAGAGTGAGGAAGAGCATGCCCTAAATTTAGGGGAGGTTTTGAGGACTCTCCAAGTGCACCCGCTTAAGGCAAAATTCTGCAAATGTCACTCTTATAGAGAGGAAGTAAGATTTCTAAGGCATATGGTCTCCAAGGATGGGATAGCGGTGGATTCTGCAAAAGTAGTTGCAGTTCAAAATTTGAAGATTCCACAGAGGTGAGGAGTTTTCTTAGGTTGGCGGGCAATTATAGGAAGTTTATCAAGGATTTCACAAAGATATCATCTCCACTCACTAAACCGACAAAGAAGAATCAGACCTTTTCTTGGAACATTGACTATGATGATGCTTTTCAGCGATTAAAGAGGGCTCTGATGTTTTGACTTTTCCTGATGAGAAAAATTTTTTCACATCATACACTGATGCATGTGGTACAGGGGTTGGAGCCGTCTTGATGCAAGAGGGAAGGGTAGTATGCTACGATGGTAGACAGTTGAGAGTTTATGAGAAAACTACCCTACCCATGATTTGGAGTTGGCTGCTATAGTGTTTGCGCTTAAGACTTGGCGACATTATCTACTTGGAGAGAGGTTTGAGTTGTACATGGATCATAAATCTCTCAAGTATCTGTTCTCATAGAGGGATCTCAATTTGAGACAGTCGAGATGGATGGAGTTCCTAGCGTCCTATGATTTTGAGATTGCTTATACCCTTGGCAAGGGTAATGTAGTGGCGAGCGCGTTGAGTAGGCAGAGGATGACTTTAAGTCCTCTATTCATAGAAAGGTAGAGTTTGGAGTACATATCGACCTTCGATTTTAGTCCTTTCTCGGACCTTACACCAGGTTTGTTGGCATCCTTAGAGGTGTGACCTACTCTTTTGGATCAGATAGGATCTTTGCAGCGAGAGGACCCACAGATAGCAGACATTTTGGATAGGCTCGGTACAGGGGAGACTTCTAGTCACCTTAGTAGATATTCCACGGATTATAGAGGATGGTTGCGGCGTGATGAAAGGCTTTGTGTTTCCCGAGTTGGGAGTCTGTTGAAGACAGTCCTTGAGGAAGCCCATCATTCTAGGATGACTTTCCATCCGAGTGGCTATAAGATGTATAGAGATATGAAGAGGTATTTTTTTGGCTGGGATGAAGAAAGATGTAGCGGAGTTCGTCCCCTGATGTTTAGCTTACAAGCGAGTTAAAGCTGAACAAAGGAAGCCCGGCGGTTTGCTTCATCCTTTCGAGGTCCCATAGTGGAAGTAGGAGAGCATCTCAATGGATTTCATCGATGGTTTGCCTAGATCGAGGAATGGCAACACCAGTATCTTGGTTATAGTTGACAAGCTTACTAAGAGCACTTATTTCATTCCAGATAAGAGTAAGAGAGTGACAGCATGGTTGGCATTAGTTTATCTTCATGAGATAGTTCGTCTACATGGAGTACGTTCTAGCATAGTGAGTGATCGTGACCTCATCTTCACTAGTGAGTTCTGGAAGAGCCTGCAAGAGGCAATAAATACACAGTTATGTTTGAGCACTGCATATCACCCTCAGATCGATGGGAAGACTGAGAAGGTGAATAGAGTTCTTGAGGATCTTTTGAGGCTATGTATCCTAGACTTCGGAGGGACTCAAAAGGAGCATCTTCCGTTGCTTGAGTTCGCCTACAACAACAGTTATCAGGCTAATATAGGCATGGCACCCTTCGAGACATTGTATGGGCGACCTTGCAGATCACCGACTTGTTGGTGGGAGTTTACAGATAGGCTTCTACTTGGATCTGAGATGATTACAGAAACTTCAGAAAAGATTGATCTTATCCGCAGATGCATGAAGATAGCTCAGGATTGGAAGAATTCCTACGCAGATAAGATAGGGTCCGATATTGAGTTTGAGTTGGGAGACATGCTTTTCATCAGAGTATCACTCTGAGGAATGTGGTTCGCTTTGGATCTATATGAAAATCACCAAGGTTTTTAGGTCCATTTCCCATAGTGGAAAGGATAGGTCAAATGGCCTATAAGGTGAGACTACCAGAGATATTGGAGAGCATTCGTTACATTTTCCACGTTCTCATTTGCGGAAATGTCTGCATGATACATCAGAGATAGTTAGGCCGAGCATGACTGAAGAAGTAGTGGTAGAAAGGGAGGCGATAGTTAGATGAGTTCCTACCCGAATACTTGGATCAGAGGTTAAGAAATTACGCAATAGAGAAGTCAAGTTGATTAAAGTACAATAGAGAGAAGATAGCGAGGATGCAACTAGGGAGACCGAGGACAAGATTCGCGCTTCGTACCCTTATATTTTCAAGGGTATGTTCTTAACTTCTTTTCCCAAGCTTTTAAATGTACTTGCTTCTGTCATTTGAGTATATCCTATTGATCAAACCTTCGACCTTTAGGTAGGAAACTAATGTATGTAAACATGTGTTTGAGACATGATATGTTTGATGGATGCAAGTGTTTGCTAGTGGTTGCTCGTGGATGCATATACACACACTAGGCACTAGATCGGCCTAAAGCACTCTCATACTACATATGAATGTGTGTGAGTTTTTCTTTTTAATGGGTAGAAGTGGATGTATCATCATATGGATGTTGCATTTGGATGGATGATTGTGCGCACATATAACGTTTACATGATATACTAGGACTAATTGCATACATGTTGGATTCATGGCACTAACATACATTGCATTAAGGAGGTCGACTGAATCAGTAGATCGCCTGATTTTTCACACACATTTGCACATATTAGATCAGTCGACTGAATTAGTATAGGGACATATACACACACCTTTGCACATATTCATATAAGCATTTGAAATATCTTAAGGACAATGGATGTCTATGATTGATGGATGAGTAGATGGTTGATGGATGCTAGGATAAACATTCTTCTTAACTTGGAGATTTCGGGGATGAAATCCTTTAAGTATGGGAGAATGTAACACCCCGAATTTTTAGAAGGCATTATAATGATGAACTAAAGAATATTTAATTAAATAGTGAAAATTAAGTAAAATGGACATAGTATGAGAAAAATATGAAGGTTAGAAGTTTTATACATATAAGAGTCTTATGTATAAATAAATTCAATATTTCAAAAACATGAGTGGGAGAAGTTGGTGAGATCTGGATCGGCCTGGGGCGACCTACACCTAGGTTGGGTCGACCCATGGCTAGGTGGGTCGACCTATGGGTCAACCCATCCCCGATTCAGCGAAGTGCATTTCTCTGTATCGGGACTGATTTCTTAACCGGGATCATTGGCAATAAGCTATATAGGACATCATTTCTATTGTTTTCTACACCTAAAAACAATGGAGACAATGAGATGCTGCCTCTGATTGGATTGAATTAGACTTCAGTATCAGCCTATATACATACAAGAATCTCTTCTGCAACATCAGCATATTATTCTTTGTTCTTTAGATCCAGTGAGTTCATGTTACTTTTAGATATTAAAATTTAACAGTAACCCTGACATGTTTATAAATCTGGTTCTAAACCTATGCATGTTAAGAATCTGATTCATACCTAAACAGTTATGCTATTACATATATTATTCTGTACACATGATCTGCTATTTAGTTCTTATATGCCTATTCTGTTATCATATGCCTATTCTATTCTCATATGCCTATTATTTTATCATATGCCTATTTTGTTATCATGCCTATTTCTATTCTTCTCTCTCCATCATTCCCTTTTTATTTTTATAGCCTAGGCTACCTTCGAGCCTATGCCAATATCGATGAAATATGTGTACGAACGAAATTAGGATAAATTGGGAATGATAAATCAGGTCATATTTTATACTATGAATTATGACTAGAACTATGGGGCATGACCTATACTGTAAAATGTGACTAAAATTTGGGGCATATCTTGTACTATGGATTATGACTTGAGGTTTGGGGCATATAATCTGTAGGCTTAATTTATATATTAAGCAGAACATGTTAATGGAACTGTAGGTAACCTGCTGAATCTGATTAGGGTTAAGTAAACCTTTTAATCTGTCAGGGTTATATAAACCTGTTTAATCTATTGGGGGTTAAATAAACATGTCAATCTGTGAAAACTTAACCTGTTAATATGTGTCGGGGAGGGGGGATTAAGCGAACATGATTATCTGTAGGCTTAACCTGTTAAAAAACCTAGTTAATTGGCGGACACAAGTAAGGGGCTTGACTTGTGTCATTGGTTATGTGGGACCCATATCACTCAATAACCCATTCTGATATTAAACGGGGACCCAGCACTAGGTAGGGGTCAAGGCACGGACACTGAATTGATTATAAGAGGTTCATCTGAAAGGGGGTGTATACGAGCGTGTTCCAACGAAGTCATGTGTGTGCATGAGTCCGGTCTGTAGGGGAAATAAGTCGTTGTAGCACCAGTAAATAGGTATGTATCCTTCTGTAGGTTGCCACTTTAGGAAGTAATACACCCTATTGTGGGGCCGACACAGGGTATTTACAAGTTAGGGAGTCAATAAATTGGGGGTAGTAATTAGGGTATATCTAGACCTGTCTGTTTCTGTGGACTACCCGTATTTCTGTTTGGGGTAACACCCATTATTTCTGTTTAAGTGCCAGTTATTTCTGCTTGGGGTAAAACCCGTTACTAGAGTACACCTAGAACTACCATTATGTGTAATAACCCGCATATTTAACGATAATATATTTATATATTTTATTTAAATATAACGTCATTAATTGTTAATCGAATATGTGTCCAAAAAGTCACATTTTGTATATGGATGAATTAGGACTCAAAACCACTTCCATTGAGTCTGGATCATCGTTTGCAACCTTTATGACTATAAACATTGATATGTTTGGAGCTATGGAAATTTGGGTTTTGGGCATGTGCTTTGAACCGGGCTAGACTAGCCCACTTGGATCTTTAAAACTGGCCAAGCCCTCCCCATATCAGCCGACTCTCCTCATTCTCTCTTTCTCTTCTAAAATGAAAGCTAAAATGGGGATAAGAATGGGAAATTAAATTCCCTAAGATAGGGTTTTCAATTTAGAGCTTAATTCTAGTGCAAATCTAATTCTATGGCATGGGTAAGCTTCTCTATCCTCTACTCTATCTCCATATCTCTTCAATTTCTGATTTTTGCTCTTGCCCTAAAATGTGTATTACCTTATGTATGTGTTTGTGGCGATTTTGGAGGAGCTAATGAAGAGAGATTGCTTTCTAGCTTATGCGTGTGCTTCTCCTTCAACCATTTATTTCAAAGGTGAGTTCATACGAACTCACATCTATGCCACAAGCTTGAACGCTTGTATAAGTGGTGCCCATGGCACATATATGTTGTGTGTGCTATTATCACCAATATGTTGTGTATGCATTGAGTGTATTGTTTTAGTTTCATTTTCATTGATTTCCATTGTGATTCTTGGTGTGCATGTGAATTTTGGGTGCTATAAGCTATTTCGGCAAGCCTTAGAAGCCTCATTTGCATATATATAACATCATAAGCCTTCTGACATGTTTCTAGGCAAAAATATAAAAAAGTTTGGGGTTTAACAGTTCATTCGGCTATTAGTGGCCATAGGAATGACTCCTAGTTGGCCATTAATGGCAGAACAATAATATATATATATATATATTCCGAAATATATATATATATATATATATATACTTAAATCTTTAAATGGCCATAACGTTTTCATACGAACTCGAAATTGAGCAAAATCAGGTGCGTTGGAACCATCTCGACGAGAGCTTTCCAATGAAACTAATTTGCTGTGATTTGAAGCTCATGGGAATTTTTGATGGAGGAAAACATCCAATGAAAATAACCGAACAATGAAAAATAAAGGGTGAAATAATTAATTTACTTTAAAACGATCATAACTTTTTCATACGAACTCGGAATTCAACGAAACAAGATGCGTTGGGATCGTATCGATGAGAGCTTCAAAACGAAAATAATTTTGGAGTAATATACACTATTTGGGATCAATTGTGGCCTTTTTATGATTTCATAAACCTTTTTCTCATTTGTATGAGGAATCTAATTAAACGCCTTAGTAAAAACAAGGACTATGACCCATTGTGTTTGCTTTGACGATTAATTCTTGGAATCGTTCGATTGAACACTGTGGCAATGATCATTTTGTATTTCTAGTGGAATATACAACTTGCTCGTAAATATTCGAGTAGAGTAAGTGATTATGGGACATGTAGCTCGACCCTTATATTTATTAGCTTGGCGTAGTTTACACTATACTCGATCTTCGGATCATCTCGAGTTGTGTTCTCTTTATGGAACTTAGGTTCATCGTTGAGAGTCTTTGGACTATTTGCTGAACTTCGGTTTATTTATTGGAATTGTGTGTTCCAAGTAGGATCGTGTATTCCCCGATCTTCGGATCATCTCGAGTTGTGTTCTCGTTATGGAACTTAGGTTCATCGTTGAGAGTCTTCAAACTATTTGCTGAACATCGGTTCATTTATTGGAATTGTGTGCTCTAAGTAGGATCGTGTATTCCCCGATCTTCGGATCATCTCGAATTGTGTTATCAAATCTTGTGTTACTTTGACATGTGTTATCAATTCGGGTTTATTTGATATGAGTCATCATCGTTGTCGTCTTGATATCGTGTTATCGATCTTGTGTTGACTTGGTAGGACATATCTTTTGCTATCCAATCTTGTGTTGTTTGGGATATGTGCTAATATTCCTCGTGAGTAGCTATATCCTTATAGTGTGATAATCTTTTATAGCATCGAGATTTCTATGAGATATATTATAGACATTTTTCAAGCCTACACATTTTCCGTGACTATTATTGTGTATCCTATATGTGTCATTATCTGTTTATATCTCTATTTCTATCTCGGTTTATTATAATGAGTACAGCTAGACGAATCCATTTATTGTTTATTCTTATAAATAATACTCGGGTCAGACCGAGTATTACAGGTGCATCTCATGACTTCTAACGGGGACCATTTTTAGCTTTTTCTATCTACATTTGTGTTGTAGTTATTGATTTTTTTTATGTATATGAGCTAGTGATATCTTTGTATACATATTCTTCTGGGTAGATCTTGCACCTATTCTTTTGTTGTTAAGTGGATCGACTATGACCACTAACATGTACTTTTACTCGTGTGTTATATTTATATCTATTTCTGCCTTAATGATGTGAATATCTGTGTCTGACTCTGATTTTATTGTTATGTATTTTATATTGCTTTCCGAATTATATATAACCAATGTGTAGTAGATTTGAACTTGAATTAGATATGTCGGATTTCCTCATGAGAATTTGGAAAAGTAAGACCATATTATCCGATATGTTTAACACTCGTTCAAAGCTAATATACAAATGGTCGCTCATCAACAGCCTTATTCTTCAGGTTAGTTGACACCATTGCTTGCAATGGCCTTGGCTAACGTGAGTATAGAGGTGGGGCGTTACATTATGTTTCTGTTACGATCGTTCTGTTTCTGTTAGTAATTAGAAGACACCTAATCCTGTCATAATCTGACATATTAGTATTGGTGCAGAGAAATAACTGAGAAGCATAACTTGGTCCATATTATCCTATTTTATCCTGCTTATCCTGTTCAGTCTGCTTACACATGTTATACGATACTATTATCTCTCATCCAGTTTATATGCATGTCATGGTACATTTACTTCTTTATATGCTAAAAGTCACGGGACTCGCCAGACTTTATATCTGACCTATTTTGTTTCCTTTTCTCTCTCTCTTCCTTCCCACCCAGGTTCTCAAGGTGGGAACGCTCATGCTTGATTTGGAATCACTCTTCTGTTTCTACTTGGATTTGGTTCTGCTTTGATGTATCGCTTCGCCTACTGTCTACTTTGTTATGGCTATTATTGGGGATTATGATTTTACATTTCTGTACTCTGATGGCTTTTAGCGTAAGACATATATTTTGGTTTCATGTACTTGGTTTTAGTATTTTAGACTGATGTTGTAACTGGTTTTAAGATTATGATGTTTTTCTGTTAAATAGTGAAGTTTTAAATTTCTGCTGCTATTTTATATCTATCTTATAATATTCTGTTCCCGTTTACCTATAACGCTTCATGAAACTTAATGCATTCTGATAAAGAGTAACATTAACGGACATGGGGTGTCACAAAGTTCCTTTCAAGCAAAAAAGTGGATGGTCACAATTTCAAAAGAACTCAAATGAGATGATCACAGAAATCATCATCATAAAGAATAGAGAGAAAGGTACCTTGAAAGGCGTTAGCTTCCTTTCTAAAATAAGATATCCCAAACTTCATAGTTAAATTTCTAACAATGAAACGTGTAAAGGATATATATGATGGTCATATATATATATATATATATATATATATCCATTCTCAAATCATTATCTTATTAAAAGCATTAAGGTTTCAAATTAACAATCAATACTAATGATTTGCCTCACCATTTATTTATATCAAATTACTAATGCTAAGGTTCAATGGCGATGCACATCATTTACAAGTGTTGTGTCAGAATTATCTCATTGAAGTGTTCAAAAACTCCTATCAATATCATGGCATCCCACCTCCCGATTAGAATTTTTAACATATTTAATGTGAAACTCAACACAATAAAACAAATTACGTCCAAATAGGAGCGCAAACTTGTAAATAAATAATCAAATGTGCAACCATTTATTCATGAATTAAATTTGTAATAAGAAATAGACAAACAACCATTTCATAGTGCTTAGCGGAAATAATTTATCCGCTTTCATCTTGCAAAGCTAATCTCAAACGAATTAGTATTTTACTCGGCCAAAATTATTTTATTAAACTGTTCTATAAAATAATTTAGAAATCTTCACAACTAAGCCCCAAAGGTTATTTCAACTCAAAAATTGGAAATAATCTGAATTCCTACTCACGAAAGGGACGAGACTCTAGGTTTGTCTAGGCCAGGATTTCACAATGATGAACTCATAAATTTGATTGGTTAAAGAAAGGATCATGATAAAAGACAGGATATGACGGGTCCTAAGACTCGAGTTAAATCCTAAACACGATTTCGTAAGAGAGACTTAGGATAATGATCCTCGCCATATATCTTATATTATTTCGAAATTGGCTCTGATACCAACTATTACGTCCTACCTCTATACTTATGTTAGTCATGGTCATCGCAAGCAATGATATCAGCTAACCTAAAGAATAAGGTTGATAAGGGGCGACCATTTGTATAATGGCTTTGAACGAGTATTAAATATGTCGGATAATGTGATCTTATTTTTTTATTTCATGAGGAAATCTGACACATCTAATTCAAGTTCAAACCAACTACAAAGTGGATATATATAATTCATAATCAATATAAAATACATAATAATATAATCAAAGCTAGACACTGATATTCACATTACTAAGGCGAAAATAGATATGAATATAAAACATAAGTGTATACACAAAGCTATGGGTCATACTCGATCCACTTAACAACAAAAGAATAGGTACAAGGCTTCATACAATAATATGTATACAAAGGAATCTCATATGCATATAACTCAAAATACTACAATGCTAACATAGTTGCCAAGAGTCAAGAAGTTGTCCCTGCAAGAAGTCTTGAAGAAGCACCCGTAATACTTCAGTTTGACCCGAGTGTTATTTATAAGAAAATTAACAATAAACAGATATATTAACTGTACTCATCATAATAAATTGAGATATGATAAGAGTTATAAACAGAAAATGACATATAAGCAACAACAACAATGTTCACGTGTAAAATGTGAAGGCTTAAAATGTCCATACAATATATCAATGAAATCTCGGTGCTATATAAGGATATCTCATCCTAGATCATAAAACTACTCCTAAGATAAGGTATCGCAAATCCTATCAATATGAAATGATCCAAAATCCTCAGGAAGATCAGAACATCATCAATATAATCAAATGAACTGAAGTTCCTTAGGATGATCCGGAGACCATCGATATAATCAAATGAACTGAAATTCCTCAAGACGATCTGAAGATCGTCGACATAATCAAATGAACCAAAGTTCCTCTGGATGATATGAAGATCATAGATATAATCCAGTGAATTGATGTTTCTCAAGATAGTCTGAAGTTCATAATGATCACAATTGATCAAGTGTAGTGTAAACTACTCCAAGCTAGTAAATATAAGAGTCAATCTACATGTCCCATAACCACATGCTCTACTCAAATATTTACGAACAATTTGTATATTCCACTAGAAATATCAAACGATCATTGCCATAGTTTTCAATCAAATGAGTTCAAGATTTAACCACTGAAGCAACACAAGAGTTTATAGTCCTTGTTTTACTAAGGCGTTTAATTGGATTTCTCATACGAGCGAGGAAAAGTTTTATATAAATATACTAGTAGATTAGAAGACAATTTATAAAATAACTTCGTATAATGAAGTAAATTAGAAACCAATTTATTAAAAGATTTGGTATCTACTAATAATATAAAACCTTTTATAGTTTGAAGTGGCAAATCTCATCAAATATCGATTGTAATAACAAACGACCCCAAATTTCACATTTTAATAACGTAAATAAAATCCCATGATTATCGATTATAAACTAGTTTATCCAAAGTGAATCGAAAGTCCATCTGACAGAGCTGCTGAAAACATGGATTAGAGCAACTGAAAAGTCGAAGGAAAAGAGAAAACGACCTGAAACTCAACCGGGATAAGCCTGAATCAAACTAGACTGTTGACCGTGGTCTCCACCAGTCAGTAGCAGAAAACATAATTCAGACGGCCTAACCTGTTTTCCAAAAACTCATTTCTTTTTCCTGAACTTCAACCAATTGAATGACCTAATAAGTCGGTTGAATTTTCGATTCAGCCGGCTAAAGTATGATGTGCACTTTTTTTTTAATAAATTCAGTTATAGGTCAACCAGTTGAATAATAGCCTGGGCACTAGTTTCCTAGGTAGTGAATATCCAAAACTATTTCGAGCGATCAATGAAGGCTTATAACATTATATAAGTGGAAATGAAGCTTCAAAGACACGTCGAAACCATAAGATGACACAACACGAATGCCTATAAGATTACACTGGAATTCGTCGAAATGAATTCAAAACTCATAAATTGGTAAGTCACACAAACGAACCAAAAAACACAATTCAATCGCAACTCATTCATGCCATGTGCACACTACCCAAGCCTATCGGCTTGAGTCATAGATGTGAGTTCGCAAGAACTCACCTTTGATTGTTGGAATCGGCTATGAGGTATAAAACCAAGCTAAGTAGCTCCTTTCTCCAATATAACTCAGAAATCTTCAACCTATACAAAAATACATGATATTTCCTAAGAATTATGTTTAGAAAATAACAAGGATTGAAGAGGAAACAAGTTGGAGAAGACGAAGATTGAGCTTACCTCTCTTCTCCTTGGATTTGCACATGATTTCTACACAAATTGGAGCTCCTAGGATTCAACTAGGTTTCGGGAATTTTAATTTCACATTCCTTTCCTCATTTCTATTTTCTTTAAGTATTAGAATGAAGTGACTAGGAGAGGGGGGTTGTGGGGTTATAAGGAAGTGGGCCAGGTTTACTAATTCAAACTCCAATCAAAGTCCCAAATTTCACTAACTCCAAACATATTGATGTTTACATTTTTATTTGTCGTAAATGACATTTTGAACTAAATGGAAGTGATCTCGAGTCCGAATTCATCTGCTTGAAAAAAGTGTCTTTTCGGACATAAACTCGACCAACAATGTTATATTTGAATAAAATATTTAAATATATTAGCGTGAAATATGCTGGTTGTTACAGTTATTGTGAGTAAAAAGCACATTAGGTCCGTCATCAAGCAACATAGGGAAAAGCCATTCCTTAAGGCTACTATAAAGAGTTTAATAAAGCCATCTTGAAGAGTTTCCTTAAAGCTTTTATAAAAAAGTTCCACAAAACCATCGTGGAGAATTTTTTTCTATGATACTACATGCAGCCCTAACATTATTAATTAAAGCTATCACTAAAAGTTCAATGAATCCATCACGTACATTTTTAGAAGTTCTAACATGCCATCGCGGACACTTCTAAAATGGGTGATTTAAGCTATCGTGGAAGGCTCCCAAGACATTATCATACTCAATTCAGTAACTAAAATTCATCAAGAACACATAGTGTCGCCGTGAATTAGTATTATCACTTGCTACCTTAAAGCAACAAGTTGGAGATATAACTGAAGGTTTCAATTAGGCTATCATGTATAATCTTGATTCATAACTATCATTAAATAAAATTCCATATGCCATTTCGATTATATGCTGCATGGATTACTTATGGATGCTGATTTTAATGGAATTCCATGTTTCGAGAATCCAACAGTTCAAATTCTCTACATTTAAACACACACCTCCACGAAGAAAGGGGTCGACTTTCCTAAATCCTCTCACTCTTTCATTTTCATTCTCATTTTACTCCAACTTTGTAAAGTGGGTTTTTGAATTGGCTATCCATGGCTGTTAGGAAAATTGTACCTGACAATTTTGTAATATGGATTCCGAGTATATTGCAATGTTACTTTTACCATATGTATATAAATATATATACACTTACATACACATGTTATTATGAATTTTACAATGACGGCGTTCCTAATTTTGTTCCATTTGTCTAGAATTTCTTGACGTGCGCAACTTTCCGCCAATAAGATTCACTGACATCATGGCAAAAAGAAAGAAACTCCGAAAAGAAATTCTTTTACTAATCTTTCTTATATCTTTTTTTTTTTTTTTTTGTGTTTACATAAGTATTTTTTTATAGTAATCATATTCAGCGGTGATTATTACAGGTTTTTGGTGTTTTAATTTTAATCAAATTAATTTGTATGAAATCAATTATTTTTATATATTATGACACATGTTATTATTTAATCAAATATTTTAGTTTATTATATATTCACAGTAACAATTCAAACATTATAACTACATCAAATACAGTGGACTAACCTAACGCATGATAGAATTAGTGGTATACTTTATAGGTAAATAGTATAAGTAACAAAATTCATTAATATTTTAGTTTTAAGGACATGCTCTAATTTCTTAGTAGAAAAAGACAAATTTTTCAATTAAATTCACTATAAGAACAATAACTCGATGGGAAGAACAATGCGCATGGTATCAGTTTTGCATAATCTTTTCATATAATGATTTTACATACTTTCATTTTTATCTGATGTCTTTGTGACTAAATTTTGAAGAGGCGTTCGTTAAGATGAAAAATGTTTGAAAATTTGTCTTTCAAAATAATATTATCTACCTTATAATATTCCATAAAATGTATCCTAACTCAAGTCTTATGGTACTATTTTACTACGAAGTACTCAAGTTTAAAAATAAAACAAAATACAAAAGGTGGTACAAACAGCAATGATAAAAAACAACCATAATAGCAAAATTCTGCATCTCCATAAGTTGAATAAAAATGCTGCGATAAAGGATACATGCTACAAAAGGGACATATGCGTGTGTTTATTTGCTTGTGAATATGCTTTACTTACTTATTATATCACATAAATACTTCTAAACTGACATAGTTCTCTTAAACAGCCATCTTGTATATACTCTACCAAAAGAAAAGGTAAAGGGGAGTTGGATTCTTTTCTAATAAGATAGATAAATGAAATTCAAATTTAATTCATCCCTACTTTTCATTAAATAAATTTATTTTAAACTATACTACTTGTCACTAATTTAAAAATGCAAAAGGAAAAAAAGGAAAATATACATATTTTTCTTCAAAAATATATGGATAAATATACAAATAAATAAATAAATAACCACACACATTCATACGTCGGCTTAAAATCTTTATATACACAAATTATTGGTCTGAAACACTAACATAATACTCTCCTCAAAATGATAAGGAGTTCTCAGTTCACAGACTCCTTTGTGGATCTCATACATCCACACCTCAATCCTCTTCTCTTTTCAAACCAAACGAATTCCCTCCCTCAATAAATCTGCGCATTAATCGTACTTAAATCAAAATTCGAACTCCGACACTTGGTATCGGCCATTTCAACCCTTTCTGTTTATGGATTTTTGTTTCTGAACCATTCCGTTATGAATTCAATCAGCTCTTGTTCAAGTACGAGTATGTTTTGTTTGTCTTCTTCTGTGCCGCAACCAAGCTTGTTCTTCAAACGCGCACAAAGCGTTCGGAGCAAAGTTTCTACTATTCATAATGGTATGTTTTTGTTTGTTTCGTTTAATTTTTTTTTCTTTTTTTTTCCCTTTTTTCTGGCGTTTACTAAAGATTGGCTGCGATATGCTATTATTTGGTTCTTTTACTATTGCAGCTTATGCCTCAGGAACTTTGGATGCTAGTGTTAGTAGTCCTGTGTCGGTTTCTTCTCTGATAGAAGTTGTCTCTGCTGATCTTCTCAGGCTAAATAATAACTTAAAGTCGGTATGCTCATTGGTTTTCCTTTTTGTATAATTTTCTCCCAAACCGAGCTTGATTTGGTATTGTGTATACTTGGCTATCGCATCCATTAACCCCTTTCATTTGCCTTTCATCCCTCATCAGATTTATGATTTTTTTCTACTTACCTTCTCATTATTGCATGGAAGAGAAGATCTGCAGTTTGCACGTAATTCGTGAAGAAACATAATAACGTCTCATGGAAGAGCATTTGTTACACCAAACTTGGTTATCATTGAATTTGCACTGAGCTTGGTTCACATAAAAACCTCGTTCATCGCAAGCTTTGATAACATGGTAACCTCACTCATGGTGTGCGTGGATATCAAAGAAACTCATGTTAGAATTGATTTTTTTTTTTTAATATCCAAGGTTAAATTGGGATGCGTAAAGAAATAACAAGGTTTGATATTTTTAGTTGAAATAGCGTGGTGTCAAAGACAAATAATGAGGGTTAATAGACAGAGCCTATATTCATTAGTTCGTTAGAGCTCTCCAACTGGTTGTCAATTGGAATGGCATTGACCCCAAACGAGAGTGGTTCGTTGTAATTTGGGTTGTTTTGGTAACCAGAAGGGGTTGCTGGCTTAGTCGGCCTATGCTTAGCCGGTTATATTTTAGCTGGCTAAAGCCGTGTTTTGGCAATCCACGATCTTAATGGGCTAAAGTTTAACATGCTAAGAGAACGATGTGGATTGCAATGCACACTGTCGCGTTGACTACTATTCAACGATCGTGAATTGCAATTCACGACCTTGCTCTTATCCGGCTAAGAACAAACACAAAGACCCGGTTGGGCTTTGTGTTTTTTTCCATTGGGAGATGGATTGGAGGTCAACCTAATTCGAACTGACGTGTCTCAATCCATCCCATTGGGATACTCTTATACATACAAAACCCCGCAGAACTGTTCTTTTCAGTACATATAATGTTTAGTGCAGATTCAGACTTAGTAGCTTATCTGCTCATAAGAAGATTGTTGTATAATTAACCGTTGCTTCCATGCAAACGACATACTCTTATTTTTTATGTACTATTCGCAACTTTTATTTTTACTCTTCATTTCACCTAAGTCCTGGATATCAGTAGCCTCATCTTTAATAGAGAACTGTTTACTTTTAAAGTCATTTGAAGTAATGGCCCATAGAAGGCAAATGTAATAATTTGGTTTATGAAATTATGTTCACTTTAAAGATAAATGAAAGTTGAAAATGATCAAACTATTATTTGATAAAATAAATACACGTTGAACGAAACCGAAGACACTACATTAGCATATTAGCATTATCTTGCTGCTGATTCTAAAATATAATTCTGATTTAGAAATTTAACAAAAATATAATTTGGAATGGGTGAAATCTTAAGTATAATAAAATTTTATACTTTTTTGTTCTAATTTTATTGAATATTCAGTGTATTTTTACGGTATATAAAAAATAATAACTAAGGGTAGTATATGACAAAAATTACAATTAAGCATTCAGAACTACAAAAAACACTATGAACGCGCTTAACATGTTTTCACTGAATATGCATTTGAGATCTGAATGCTTATTTAAAACAAACATAAAAGCGCTTAATGGTCTATAAGTGGTCAAACAAGTGACAATTTATTTTAAACAAACAATACCGAACCTTCTTGATCTTGTTTCTGTTAATGCACAGACCAGTTCTAGTTATTACTAAGCTGAATTGCACTTGGAAGAATCAATTCAGATTCATATTAAGGCTTTAAATTTTCTCTTACATGATAAACTTTCGTCATGCTAGATTATTGGTGATGAAAATCCAGTGTTAGTCTCTGCCGCTGAACAAATATTTGGTGCAGGAGGGAAAAGGTTAAGACCTGCTTTGGTTTTCCTGGTCTCAAGGGCGACAGCTCAAATGGCAGGTTTATCGTAAGTTATTTGATCATTTCTGTATGTTATTTGTTGACGATATTTTGAACAGATGTTGACATTGATTATGATTTCCTGTTGATACCCAGGCAATTAACACCACAACATCAGAGATTGGCAGAGATAATTGAGATGATTCATACAGCAAGTTTAATACATGATGATGTGCTAGATGATAGTGGGATGAGAAGAGGTAACAATGTTTAAACCAACATTAATATTCTTCTCCACTGCATGGCTGGTGAGGATATCAACCAGATATATATTTTCTTAACAAGTAGGCTTTGAATTTGGATGGAATTCATTTTCAATTTCGAAGGTTCAGTCATCTACGTCTAGTTTGGTTCAATATCTTATTGCTAATGAATAAATTGATCTAGCAATTTGTAACTTCCCTCTCAATACATTCAGCTGGCAGTACATGGATGTATCGGCGTAGGAACCATTTCTAAGTAAAGATTAATTCATTCTAGCCTTCAAGTGATATACGTGCCAATTAACTCAGACAAGTTTTGTCTTAAAAATAACTGTACATTTGCGTTGCAAATAAAATAAGGCATTTTGGTTCTTTACGCATTTCCTTAATGGATGGGAATAACATACAATTAAAGTCAAATAATATGCATTCTATCGTCGAATAGTCAGTATGTTATCAAAGGGTAAATATTTGATTTTAAAATCTATCGTCTAATAGTCAGTATGCGTCAATTTTTTGTGCTTTGATCATGATGTAAACATCTTGAATACTTCGAAAAAACACACGTAGGAATCAAATTTTTTTTTGGGGGGGGGGGGCATACACTCCATAGCCCCCCCCCCCCCCCCCCCCCCAAACACACACACACAAAAAAAAAAAAAAAACAACAACAACCAAATTCTGCCCATTTTTCTCCAATATTCCCGAGGTCCTTAGTGTAGCATTCTCCTTATTTCGTATTGTACATGTGCTGTGCATTGAAAAGTAAAATATTGTCTGCTACATGCTTTGATGTCATAACTGAGAGTTTAAGTAATCTGAACACAACTAGTAAGCAGTAACCCAAACCGACCCACACATTATCTGTGTGCATAGCACCTTTGTATGTACATATGCATTTGTGTATCCGGTGTTTTTTTTTTTTTTTGAAAGCTTTGATTTGAGGTTGGACTGAAAAACTTATGATGGAATATAGGTGGAGTTTGAGCGCCCTAGACCAAGCACACTAACCCAATTAAAAAGCCCTAAAATCTGGCTAGTGTATTACCATCATCACCTGGGTTTCTGCTAGTGACCGTTCCACAATTCTTTTTTTAACACTATGGTTGACGTACAACCGTCAGAGCCAGCAGGGTTCGTACAGTGGTTAGTCGCCGGCCGTGGTGGTCACAAGCACAAATCTTGATGGCGACAGCAGTATATTGATATTGTTTAACATCAATTTGATCTATTTTAACATCATTTTCATCTGTTTTACCACACTTCAGTAGACTTTCCATAAGGGTTATAGTAACACAGCAAATTTAAGATAATTGGAATTCAGAATTGTCTAATGGTTTTCTATTGCAACTTCATGATATTGGCTTGAACTACTGTTACTCATATCACACTAATGCATATCGTTTTCACCTATTGCTAGAACTTTAACAGATAATATAAATGTTATTCACTGCAAATTTGACACAATCACCTTTAGGGAAGGAAACAATTCATCAACTCTACGGGACAAGGGTAGCAATTCTAGCAGGAGACTTCATGTTTGCTCAGTCATCTTGGTATCTCGCGAATCTCGAAAATCTTCCAGTCATCAAGCTCATAAGTCAAGTAAGGGCATCTCCAGCACAAAGTCAATATTGAGCGTAAGGAGATTTTAAAAAAGCATTCACAACTTCCACTACGCCAGCAGTTAAACATGTGTGTTCATTTAAAAAAAAAAAAAATTGTTTGCTGAAAGAAGAAGAGAGAGGAGGGGGGGGGGGGGGCATAAATGAGTTCTTGAAGCACATTTAAGGCTAAAAATGTATTTCAGAAACCCGTTTAGCAACATTTTATATTATGGTAATGTTTGGAACATAAAGTTTTCATAACTCCATTCAATGTACCCGCACTTCAAAATGGTATCCTCGTCATGAAAAATAATGAAGGTGGAGTTGTGTCTGTATTGTATGCATATGTTTGTATATGTGTGTGTGTAACTGTATTTTGAATCAACAAATCTCAACCATTAGATCTTTCTCTAAATTCCACATTTTACATAAAGACAAACAAATCAGATGGTCCACAATTCTATGTATGTGAATTTGGTTACATGTTAGATATGTTGATCAAACACTATGTAGTCCCACAGAGGGATGTTGTTCACACTTTCATAGGTTACAATATTTATTTACAGAATGTATGAACGTTCTTACCTTCACAGGTTATTAAAGATTTCGCAAGTGGTGAAATCAAGCAGGCATCCAATTTATTCGACTGTGATGTCACACTAGAAGATTATCTTCTGAAAAGCTACTATAAAACCGCCTCCCTTATAGCAGCTAGTACAAAAGCTGCTGCTATTTTCAGTAGCATGGATCAAACCATTTGCGACCAAATGTACGAGTATGGAAAAAACCTGGGCCTTTCATTTCAAGTGGTGGACGATATTCTCGACTTCACCCAATCAGCCGAACAACTCGGCAAACCAGCTGCTAGTGATTTAGCTAAAGGAAATTTAACTGCTCCAGTTATTTATGCATTGGAGACTGAAAGCAAATTAAGAGAAATAATTGATTCGGAATTCACTGAAGATGGGTCTTTGGATGAAGCTATTGAATTGATCCGTAAATGCGGAGGAATCGAAAAAGCTCGCAAGCTAGCTAAAGGCAAAGCTGATTTAGCTTTTCGGAATTTGAACTGCCTTCCTAGCAGTGATTTTAAATCTTCCCTTGAGGGAATGGTGAAATATAATCTTGAAAGAATTGTCTAGAGTATATATAATTATACGTTTACATTGTAGATTAGATTTACCCAAGATAACAAGTTTTATAGTGCAAATTACTGTTACATAGAGATGGGGCAGGTTTTTTAGGTTGTGCTTTATCATTAAAAACTGAATACGTGTAATATATCATTTTCGGACCTCTGTTTGTGTAGTCATTTAGATTTAATGTAGAATGCAATAGTCGTTATCAGTTAGTGTTCATATGACAGCAGTATGAAAACTTGCATCACTCCGACTGAAATATTTTTATTAAACCACAAATTGAAAGAAGACACAGTTCTGCTTTGATGAAAGGTCTAGGTGAGAAAATGATTTGATTGTATTTCTCATTTATTTTCGTAAATATAGCCGCGATCCCTTAGCATTAATTTCATTCAGATCATTAGCTACTACTTGATGATTTTTTGTTCCATAATAGTTTTTTTGGCTCACAAATTTCATCTCATCCAAGCTAGTAATATTTAAAGATGGGCATATGGCCCAAAACAAAGTATTGAACTTTCATCAAACTAGACTACCAAGCCTTCAAAGCCAAACAATCAAACCAGTCGTTAGGAAGTTTTGCTTAGTGGGATCGTTCGAAATCATTTTCTTCGAAGTCCAAATAATAATCCACATATCCTCTAATAGATTTATTCTGATTAATTTAAAAATGCAACAAATTTTTAAATCAATCATGTTATTGTCAATTAATTTAAAAATACAATAATTTTTTTATTTTTAGATTATGTAATTAAACGGTCAGTTTTTCTATTGTTGTGCCGTTATACTAGTAATATGAAATGCATTTTGAATGTGTCCTCTTAAATCTTTTTACATGTAGCATATATTGTTCTAGGTACAAATGTATCTCTTTAAATTTACGTTTTTTGCCAGCGTATTATCATTTAATGTTTGATTACAAACAATAAGAAGATTGAGCATGTCACATGTTTATTTAAGCATACTAAAATCGATTTCGTATTAATGGGTGGGGTTACGATTTAATCACACTAATAATTTAAAATTTTATGACCTTTCATTGCATTGAAAACCAGATGAAATGCATTTTGAATGTTCCCTCTTAAATCTTTCTACATGTAATATATTCTGTTCTCGGTACAAATGTATCTCTTTAAATCTGCGTTTTTTGCCAATGTATTATCTATTAAGTTAATCAAAATAATAAGAAGATCTAACACGTCACATATTTAAGCATACTAAAACCGATTATGTATTCATGGGAGATGTTACGATTTAATCACACCACAGTAACTTAAAATTTTATGACGTTTTATTGCATAGAAAACCGGATGAAATGCATTTTGAATGTGTCCTCTTAAATCTTTCTAAGTGTAATATATTTTGTTCTTGGTACATATGTACCTCTTTAAATATACGTTTTTTGCCAGCGTATTATCAGTTAATGTTTGATTAAAAACAATAAGATAGATCTAACACGTCACATGTTTATTTAAGCATACCGAAACCGATTTCGTATTGATGGGAGGGGTTAAGATTTAATCACGCTAGTAACTTAAAATTTTATGACCTTTTATTGCATAGAGAAACCGAATGAAATGCATTTTGAATGTGTGCTTTTAAATCTTTCAACATGTAATGAACCATGTTCTCGGTACAAATGTATCTCTGTAAACCAACGTTTTTTGCCAGCCTATTATCATTTAATGTTTGATTAAAAACAGTAAGAAGATCTAACACGTGCTGAAACCGATTTCGAATCGATGGGAGAAGTTACACTTTAATCACGCCAGTAACTTAAAATTTTATGATCTTTTATTGCATAAAAAAACCGGTGAGTAATAAAATGGTGTGTGAAATTTCATATGAGGCGTCTATTATCTTCATCTATTTCCTTCTCCAAAGCTACCATTTCTAAATCCAAAAACATTTCAAACCTAAATCACTATGTACAAATCAAAACTCTATGAACTTTGCCAGAAGAGAGCATGGTCCCTCCCAGATTACAATGCCAGTCGTTCCGGTCCTGACCATGATCCACGATTTCAAACCTGTGTTCCTGTTAATGGCGTTCAGTTCAATGCCGGTGATCTCTCCAGATCAACCAAAGAGGCACAGAATAAAGTCGGTCAAGTGGCGCTAGAACATTTTGCCTCCGTGCTCCCAGAACCTTTACCTTCTTCCACTGGTAAGTCTAATTTGCATGTAAGTCCTTTATCAACTAATGATATATGAAAAAATCAAATAAATTTTCTGTACTAAGATATACTTTCTTGTAGTAGTGTTTACTTCTATTAGGTCATATGATATTTTATTGTAGGAGCTACTAGGGGTAATCTTCCTTACAAGAATCAGATGCACATGCGATGGACCTAGACATGCTTTACGATTCAAGGCGAAAGTTACCATCGATGAAAAAACATTTCAAGGTACCTATGTTTTTTAGTTCAAGGAAAGAAGCGGAACAAATGCCGCCAAAACAGCCTTGATGCTTTTGACCACTGATGAAACTAACAGTGCAAAGGATGATTCAATTTCCTGTAAGACTCTTTTAATTGATTTTGTACAAAAGGCAAACATAACTATGCCTAGTTACAAGACAACAAGTAACAGCGCGAATGGTTTTTCTTCCATTGTTGACGTTGGTGACAAGAGTTATTTCGGTGATGTTGCAAAATTTGAAAAGCAAGCTGAGAATAACGCAACTAAAGTTGCTTGGTTAAAGCTCAATGAAAGACATACTGGTGCTGATTCTGATAATGGTATCCATTTGCCTAGTTCTCCAAAACATATTCCTTTGATTTCTCATTCATTAGTTTGTCAGGATGCGTTTGTTTTTCTCAGTTTGTTCTGAATCTGACTTCCGATTAATTAATCAGAACTTTGTATGTTTGTTTTTTTACTAATGTTCTGAATAAATTAAGCATTTAGATATGATCATTCAAAACTTTTTTCCTTTTTATTTCTTGTTTTGAATGCTGAATATGTTAATTTTGTTATGAATGCTTAATTAAACAAACAACTATGTGATATTTCAGAATTCGACAATCAGATTTCAGCAATCAGACTTTAGAATTCAGCAATCAAAATTCAGATTTTACATTTAAACAAACAAAGCTTTAGAAGAGTCCCGTGCTACTAAAGATGAAAAAGGAAAAAATGATTCAAAGGAGGAATACTTCCAAAAAAATGGACCTTGGAAGATGAGCTAATACTTTTGAACTCCATTCTTGAATTTCGTTTGGAAAAGGGAAAATAGGGCTGTCAACGGATACCCGAAAAATCTGATATCCGTCTGAATCTGTATTCGAAATATCCGTTATTCGGCATTATTCGAAAAGCGGATACGGATATCCGATATCCGAAAAGCATTTCGGATACGGATATGGTTATAGTGATATCCGTATCCGTAAAATATCCGTCCGACTAATTGATGTAATATATATAATTCAAATCTGAAAAATTGAGTTAATAATTATTTTGTAACTGTTGGATGTTACTATGATATAATTCTGTCAATTTTTAGTGAAAAATTGTAGTTTTAGTGTTTAATTTTGGAATATTTTTGGATATGTTTATGGATATTAGTATAAAACAATGTTTCCACATTATACTTTTTTATTTCCTTTTTTTTATAAACATTAATACAAAAATTATTTTATGTTGATCCAAACTTTTTTATTTATATTAATTACAGGCAGAGCGGATAAATATCTGATATCCGTCCATATCCGTAAATTAAACGGATACGGATATCCGATATCCGAAAATTAAACGAATACGGATATCCGATATCCGAAAATTAAACGGATACGGATATCCGATATTCGAAAATAATTTCGGATACGGATACAGATATGGCACTATCCGTATCCGAAAGCATCTGTTGACAGCCGAAGGGAAAAGAAGTGGATCCATCCACCATGGAAGTATTTCGTGATTTTCTGGAAGCAAAGATGAGTTTCATCGACAAGCCTACATGTAGCCAAATATTGGAAAAGATCGGGGCTTTGAAAAAGAAGTATTCTGAAAATACGGTGGATTGTTTTACAGCAGAACACGAACACGATTTGAAAATGAAAAGGATTGCTAGTCAGGTGTGGCCGGTGGAGGTGCTGAGTAACCCTAAAAGAAGGAAGTTTCCTTTGGTGGAGGAAGAGACAAAGAAATTGAACGTTTTTGACCTGAGCAAGGAACTTAAATTTGGGGAAGAAGCTGAAGTTCTGGAAGAAAAGTTGAGGAAGCAGAAAACCCTAGATACCATGCAGGAACTGAAAAGAAAGAACCTAAAAAAGGGAGACGATGGAGCTTATTTCGAGTGGAATTGGGAAGTCAGATGGTTCCCTTGTTGACCAAAATGCCGATTGCGTGAAGCAACTTATCCAATAAATATATCATTCTATGTTTTGTTAATTTATTTTAATGACTTTCATTTAGAAATTGTGGAATAAATTCCAGTTTTAGTGTATTATGTTATTGCTGTAGAACCTGATGGTAATATAATTATAGTATTTACTTGATGGAATTGCTTGCAGCCTTAATTGTTGCTTAAGTGGCAACTGTAAATTTGCCACTTCAGCTGCACATTCACCCGAAATTGCAGTTTCGGGCTCCCCAGCATTTCTGATCAACTTTTTATAGATTTGATCCATACTACACTGTTAATACTGACTTGAGCATTCTGAAAGTTGAAGCATCTGGATAATTTTCTGTCCATGCTGCTCCATGTTTCTTCTCTAACCTTGATTTCTGATTTCCTCTGTGACCTAACTGAATCACTATGTCAATCTATCCCCTTTTCACACCTCTGCCATAAAGGATTCTAATTTTCTAGTCACAGCCGTCCTGTTTCTGACAAATATATAAAGCCAACGCGACAAGCAAGCATATACGTTTTGTGCTCAATTGAACCCTAATTCGTTTTTCCATGATTCGCATTTCGTTCGTTTCTCCGAGGCAAAGACAATTTCGTCTTCCAATGTTTCTCGAACCTTAATTCAAGGCTTATTATTTCCTTCATTCATATAAGTGAAATATATTTCGTTTTTGTACTAACCCGATGTTTAGAAATGCATAGGTTCCTCTTTTGAACATATCTTATTATCAATAAACACACGGATTGTTAATTCATAATTTGTAACATACGATGAATAGTTGTTTATTGTTATATCATCTTATTATAATGAAAATAAATGGAGTGCATGGAATTCAATGCCTTGCACTTGGTGCACTTAATAACAGTTTCATAGTTGGGAATTCTGGTATTCGGATTGTTAAAACTTTGCTCATGGAATGCATGGAAAAGGAGTTTCAGTTCGGTTTTTTGGTAGTTAGGGGTGAGCGTTATTTGGTCAAACCAAATAAACCAACCAAACCAATTTATTTTGGTTGGTTTGGATTTAAAACTATATCGGTTTGTAATTGGTCCGAAAAAATATTTAGTTTGGTTATGGGTTTAACCAAATTAACTGAACTTTTATTATATTTTCAAAATTATCGATATTATAGTAAATGTTTTAGGTTAGTTTAGTTATCTAAGTAAATACTAATCATTACATATTTATTAGAATTACTTTTGAGAAGCATAAGAATCGTAAATAATAACACTTTAATCATATATTTATTATTTATTTCAAATTATAGTTAATATTACGAACATAAAGTCTAAAATAATTAAAGTTCCGTTAAATCGGATAAATAACCGACCAATTTTAATTTGCTTGGTTTGGTTTTCATTTTTATCGGTTTTAGTTTGGTTTGACAATTTTCATCATCGGATAAACCAAACTAACCAAACGCTCACCCCTATTGGTAATAACAATAATAGGAATAATGATATGTTTTCCGCTGCAAAGAAAGATTTTTTGATGAGGGCTGAAACGATTATGTTGTTGATGTGTCCAATTGATATAGGAAAACCACATGGTAGCGCGGTGCATCAACTCGATGTTGAAACTGGTAAGGTTGTCATTGAGTGGAAGTTTGAAAAAGATGGTATAAAAATTAATATGAAAGATATTACAAATGATGGTAAAGGTGCATAGTTGGATCCTTTTGGTAGTTGGGGTTGGATGATAATAGGTTGTGTAGATGGGATATGCGAGATAGACTGAAACACCCCACCTCCGTTAGGGTCACTCTCAAAGGGAATGCCCTAATTTTGGTGGAGGTTTATAAGTACAAGTCACAGATATACAAGACAGATATAAGAACACATATTTGTAAACAGTGGAAGAACAACAAGCTTTATTTCATAAAGTCAAATACGTGTTACAACAACATCCTTTCCAAAAACATAACATAACACTTTCATAATCTGTCTTGAGTACATTATTTAAAGAAGCATAAATAAAACGTAGATAAACTGCAAAAGCCCCATAGTGGATTGTCCAAAGCCATAGTTCAAAACAGGAAAGTCCAAGCAATACATTTCTCTACTTCAAGCTGGATGTCAAGGCTGATCAAGCTGCTGTGTTCCCTCCCTGAGGACCTGGGGGGGGGGGGGGGGAACGGAAGAAAGAAGACGAAAGAAAAATAGAGTCAGACATAAAGCCTGAGTAAGTCTAGTACTATTTTGTCTATGAATAAAGAACTGGGTATGATAAGTATAAACAAGAAGTGGGCAAGCACAATAAACTTGGTTAAGTTGTCTAGGGTCGAATATACTATCGTACCCCATGTTAATCTCTGAACCCATATAAACTAGTTTCCAATTTGCACCCCATAATCAGGGTGTTGTGATCCATTCTATGATGATCGGCTCCTACTCGCATAGTTACATGTGTCTTACGGCCCCCGATGTCTGTAGTTACCTATGCTGGTCCCACCATGGGGTGTATCAAGTCCCATAGTGGCAACCCGACACAACCTTAGAGTGCACAGGTATGCTACTGGTGCCCAGTGCCTTATTTTTCTGCGCCGGAGTGTGTGCACGCCCGCACTCCGTTAGAACCTACACTGCTACACCACCGCCGTCGCTTTGACCTCTTACAATCAGCCCAGTAATCGTGCCCCACCCTGCCTAGTTTCAGGGTATCCTGATACACCTTTTAGGGTTACTGCTGAAAAGTGTCCCCCGTTACTAGGTTTTCTATCTCTAGCCAACATGCTAAGTTGGTTAAGTGTTTTTCTAACCTAACCCCACCAGTTCGTTTAGTTTAGCATGTTCCATTTTGATTAAGTCTTTAGTTCACTTAATCCTATCAATCCTGACTCAGCCTTAATTGTCTTATTAAGGCCCTGACCTCTCACATTAGACAGGTATTGTTGTGGCTGCCTGTTGTCGGTTGGTTCCGGGCAGTCTTACGCCACAACTCAGTCTAACCTCGGGTCCTTATTGGGCTCCATGTTTAACCTCCCACATTGGATAGGTATTGTTGTGACTACTGGACAGCCGGGCGGTTCCGGGCAGGTTTACATCACAACTCAATCCAACCTCGGGTTAAACACATCGTATGTTCTACATTTACATATTTTGTCATTCCTCTTTATTTCTTATATGTAAATATTTGCGGCCCATTATTAAGTTAGTGGTGTAAAGGTTACA
Source organism: Allium sativum (assembly GCA_030737875.1). NCBI lineage: Eukaryota > Viridiplantae > Streptophyta > Magnoliopsida > Asparagales > Amaryllidaceae > Allium > Allium sativum. Next base: position 156,304,410 of record CM060913.1, read on the forward strand.
CCAATCATGGGCCCAACCCATACTTGAATTTGGGCCCTTCTATTTTATATTTTCATTCATTAGTTAATTTTTAACCCAACGTTATTTTCCCCCGTTTTACACGTCCGTTTATATATATATATTGGGCTTAGCCTTTTTAAAGCCCAATTTAGCCATGCGAAAAGGGGAGGCTTATGGCGTGATTACATACACAAAGAGGGGAAGGTGAGCGCATGAACTTGCAATACGACGTTGGAAATACAAAATAGAAATTGGTGTACTTGCATAGTGGTAACATAGGTGACATGAATCAAAGCATGTGAACTTGCATAGGTTTAACTAGAACATGAACCCATATTCTTATTTAGGCATAATGTCAAACATAAGCATGTCATAAACATTTCTAGCGTAAGTATAACATAATGTCAAACATAAGCATGACATAAATACTTTTAGCATAAACATGGCATAAGTAAAGTTAAATTTTGTTCATGGCATAAACATAAACATGTCATGTTCATAAGGTTTCTACATGTTTACAAAGGGGATACTTTGTTACAAAAGCATAGATCAACTTAATTATGGTTTAAGTCTAATCACATAACGATAGTATAAATATACTTATGCATAAATATTCCTAAGCATGGTGTTTGCTTTAAACTTGCAAAAAGGGATTTTTGAGTCTAACCTAGCCATGTCTCACATATGTCATCATAAAATTCTTGTAAACAAGATAGACTTAATCATGGATTTCAATTATGCCAAATATCATTCATAGCCTAGCCATATTCATAAGTTTGCAAAAGCATGACTTAATACATGGATTATGGTGTCAAAATTCCAACATAGTTTCTTATGAACTATAACAACCAAACTTGTTTCAATTACTTGCAAAATGATTTATGCACAAAAATATACATCATGATGGCATAATAACAAAGCCCCAAACTCGCATGAATTTCAATCAACTACATACATGTAGCTTCAACATAGATTACATAATTTGCGCAATATTCCAAACGTATACTTGCATAGAACTACCGCATGTAGTTCTTTATAATGAATAACATAATTTTGCACAAATATGAATTACTTTATTATCCCAATTCAAGCATACAAATCAATACAGTTGTTTATTCATACCAAAGTAATACTCTACTTACAATGGTTGCGGCGAATTCTCTAATTAAGAGATATGATTCCTTTGTTGAATTGATTGGCTTTAGGTTGCTTGAATTGCTTTAGGCTTTAGAACTCTCTTCCTAATTCTCTCTCTAGTTGGCGGCTACTCTTAGTCGTTCCTCAGCAACATGGCGGCTATGTTCTTAATTTGAATGAATAGATTAGGGTTTAGTCTAGGGTTGTTTATATAGAGGTTAGGAATTGATTAGGACCATTGATGTTGCTAGGTTAGATCGTAGCCATTCATTAGATAGAGAGACCAATTAGAACCCGCCACCTAGCCCTAATGACAAAGCAGACCACAGAAATTCGACCAAACAAAGACCTGGCCAGCCAGGTTGACTGGGCTCGACCAGGTCGACACCCCTGTCGACAGGGCTGTCGACAGCCCTGTCGACATGGGTAGCCCAGGTCGACTGCCCAGTCGACCTGGGTGGCCTAGGCGGGTGTTTATCCGCCCTGGCCCATTGGGCCCGATTTTTTTTTTTTTTTTAATTATTCTATTCTGTTTGAATTTTAATTTTAATTCAAAACTTCCGAAGGCCATTTCCTCTTCATACGGACTCCGTTTTTCGAAAACTCGGACTCTATTTCGCGTATTTTTCCGAGACGAACGCAATGGCGTATCCCGTTTCCCTTGGTTCTTTGATTTCAAATTAATTATACTTTAATTTGTTAATTTCACAGTTATAGAATTTTCGGGGTGTTACATTCTCCCCCACTTAAAAGGATTTCGTCCCCGAAATCTTCAAGTTAGGAGGAATGTATATCCTAACATCCAATCATCCATCTACTCATCCATCAAACACGAGCATCCATTGTCCTTAAAAGACTTCTAATGCTTTATGATCATATGCGAAGTGTGTGTGTACATGAACTTATCTAATGCAAAATCAGGCGGTCTACTGATTCAGTTGACCTCCTTAATGCGAATTATGTAAGTGCCATGAATCCATTATGTATGCAAATTTTCCTATTCATGATTCTACATGAGTGCTCAATCATTCAATACAAATGCAGCATCCACATTAAAGTTCAACCATATACGAATACAAACATATATGCATATGCAATATGAAGTGACTGAGCCGATCTAGAACCTAGATTGTGTGTGTATATGCAACCACGAGCAACCACTAGCAATCACTTGCAACCATCATCCATAACATGTTTCAACTACATGTTTTCATCCAAAGGGTTTCTACCTAAAAGATAAGGTCGAGGAAATATACCTAAAAGATAGATAAAAGCGCAACTTAAGGAAAATGAAAGATCAAGGATGTACCCTCGAACAGAAAAGGGTAGGCTGTACGGATTTTAGCTTAAGTCTCCCAAGTCGCGTCTCCCTCGGTGTCGCTCCACTGGACTTTGACGAGCTTGACTTCACGGTTGCGTAGCTTCTTCACTTCTGTTCCTAATATGCGGGTTGGAACTCTTCTTATGGTTGCTTCGCGTTCCACTTCGGCTTCTTCGAGGATATTTGGCTCTACCACTTCAGCGGACTCATGAAGACATTTTCGGAGATGAGAAACGTGAAAAACGTTGTGGACTCCAGCCAACTTCTCGGGTAGCTCTAATCTATAGGCCATTTTCCCAATTTTCTCGATGATAGGGAATGGCCCTACGAACCTTGGTGCTAGCTTTCCTGTGGTTCCAAAACGGACAACGTTTCCTAGTGGTGATACCTTGAGAAAAACTCTGTCTCCAACCTCAAATTCAAGGTCGGTCCTCCTTTTGTCGGCATAGGACTTTTGTCTGTCTTGGGCCGTCTTCATCCTTCTTCGTATTAAGTCTACTTTCTCTGAAGTCTCTCGGATTATGTCTGGTCCAAGTATGAGTTTATCAGTAGACTCCCACCAACAAGTGGGCGATCGGCACGGTCTTCCATATAAAGCTTCGAAGGGCGCCATTCCGATGGTTGCTTGATAGCTGTTGTTGTAGGCAAATTCCACCAAAGGAAGGTGGTCTTCCCATGTCCCTCCGAAGTCAAGGACGCATAGCCTTAAGAGGTCTTCCAAAACTCTGTTCACTCTCTCTGTTTGGCCGTCGGTTTGGGGATGATAGGCTGTGCTCAAGCATAACTGCGTTCCTACTGCTTCTTGCAGACTCCGCCAAAACTCGCTGGTGAAGATGGGGTCTCGGTCACTAACAATGCTAGACGGTATTCCATGGAGTCGGACGATTTCCTTGAGATAAAGTGATGCTAGGGATGAGGCAGTTCTCTTACTTTTGACAGGTAAAAAGTGGGCGCTTTTAGTAAGCCTATCCACTATTACCCAAATGCTAGTGTTGCCTCTCCTAGACCTAGGCAGCCCATCGATGAAGTCCATTGAGATGCTATCCCACTTCCACTGCGGGACCTCCAGAGGATGTAGCAGTCCGCCAGGCTTTTTCTGTTCTGCCTTAACCTGTTGGCACACCATGCACTTAGAAACGAATTCTGCCACGTCCTTTTTCATGCCGTTCCAAAAGAAAGTCCTCTTTATGTCTTTGTACATTTTATCTCCGCCTGGGTGTATCGTCATCTTGGAGTGATGTGCTTCCTCGAGAACCTTCTTTATTAAATCTTTTGTCTGTGGGACGCATAGTCTTCCGTCTCGCCTTAGCAAACCCCTATCGTCGATGGAGTATCGGTTGAGGTGACTTGAAGTCTCACCCCTAATTAGCCTATCAATCATTTCCACAAGCTGAGGGTCTTCGCGTTGTGTTGTCCCTACTGAATCCACTAAAGTTGGGCGCGCTTCGAGAGATGCTAGCAGGCCCGGTACGAAATCGGAGGAAGGCCTAAAGTCGAAGCTGGCTATAAACTCTAGGCTTTGTCTTTCAACAAACAACGGGCTTAGGGTCAATTTCTTTCGGCTCAACGCGTCTGCCACTACGTTGCCTTTGCCCGGAGTGTAGGAGATTTCGAAATCGTACGAGGCAAGAAACTCCATCCATCTTTGTTGCCTCAAGTTAAGATCCTTCTGCGAGAAAAGATATTTCAACGATTTATGGTCAGTGTAGAGTTCGAACTTCTCACCTAGGAGATAGTGTCGCCAAGACTTGAGTGCAAAGACGATGGCGGCTAACTCAAGATCGTGGGTTGGGTAGTTCTTTTCGTGCGCTTTCAACTGCCTCCCGCCATAAGCTACTACCTTTCCTTCTTGCATTAAGACAGCGCCTAGCCCTGTCCCACATGCATCCGTATAAACAGTGAACATCTTGCTCCCATCTGGCAGCGTCAAGACTGGGGCTGTTGTGAGAGCCCTTTTCAGTCGTTGGAAAGCAAATTCGCAATCCAAATCCCAATTAAACACTAGATTCTTCTTAGTCAATTTCGTGAGCGGAGCTGAGATTTTCGCAAAATCCCTTATAAATTTTCGATAGAAACCTGCTAGTCCTAGAAAGCTTCGGACCTCAGTTGCATTCCTTGGTGTCTTCCAATCCTGTACCGCCACTACCTTCGCAGGGTCCACCGCTAACCCTTGTTTGGATACTATGTGCCCAAGGAACCTCACCTCTTCTCTCCAAAAGTGGCATTTGGAGAATTTGGCTTTTAGTTGATGGACTCGCAAAGTTTCCATGATTTCCCTTAAGTGTTGAGCATGTTCCTCTTCACTCTTTGAGAAGATAAGGATATCATCTACGAAGACCACTACGAATTTGTTGAGGAAATCTCTAAATACCCTACTCATTAGGTCCACGAAGTAAGCAGGTGCATTTGTCAAGCCGAAAGGCATGACAAGCCATTCAAAGAAGCCGTCTGGGGTTCTGAACGCCGTTTTATCGATGCTCTCTTCAGCCACCCTTAGCTGATGAAAACCGGTTGCTAAATCGAGTTGGGAGAAAACAGACGCTCCTACAAGCTGGTCAAATAAATCGTCAATTCTAGGGAGAGGATGCCTATTCTTTTTCGTTAGCTTGTTGAGCTCCCTATAGTCAACACATAGACGGAGTGAACCATCCGCCTTTGTAGCGAACACCACCGGAGCGCCCCATTCTGAAATGCTCCTCCTAATGAACCCCTTTTCTAGAAGCTCTTTAATCTGTTTACTGAGCTCTTTCCTTTCTCGTGGAGCCATATGTCTAACGGGCAACGCAACGGGCTTTGCATTATCTACAAGATATATGCGGAAGTCTATTTCCCACTTCGGAGGCAAGCCCTTCACCTCTTCAAAGACATCCGGATATTCCCGGACCACTATAACTGATTGCAAATTTTCAACAGAGGCATCTAGCGATTCAAGATAACTAAGCATAACCGCATACGAGGGATTACAAGAAATTTCCAAAGTATTACCGAGTTGGGTTAGGAGCCTAACAACCCTTTTCTCACAATCAAGGATGGCCCCATTACGGGCCAGCCAATCCATACCCAAAATCAAACCATACCCCGAAAAGCCCAAAACAAAGGCACTACATTGAAATTCAACACTTAGAATAGAAATTTTCAAATCCAAACAGATCATAGACAAATGAGCTGGGCCCCCAATTGGGTTTGAAACAATTAAGGGGTCCTCTACCATACTAGTTTCTAAGTGCAGAGATTCTACTAAAGCAGACGAGATAAAGGAGTGTGATGCGCCAGAATCAAATAAAGTGCGAACGGGGTGATCATAAAGATAAACTACACTTTCTACAGAAGTATTTATACCTCGCTGCTGCAGAGGTGGCGCTTCTAGCACATGGACCTGTGCCCCTGGGGTGGATCCAGCCCTCTGCCCCTGTCCTCGTTTCTTTGGGCAGTCCTTAGCCCTATGGCCCGTCTCACCGCAAGAAAAGCACCCACCATTTTCCTTGGCCTTCTTTTTCCGGCAGTCCTTTACCAAGTGCCCCACTTTGCCACAGAAATTGCACTTCCTCTTCTCTTTGTTGCCTTTCCCGCCCTTCTTAAAGTCTGTCTTCTTGGGCTGCAAACCCTCTTTCTTCTTGCCCTTATCCTCTTCATTCAGCAATGCCATTTGCACCAATCTTTCATACGTGGCTCCCATGGGTATATGGGTCACGGCCAAACTGTGTAATGGCTCATTCAACCCTTTGACGAAACGGAGAGCCTTCTTGTGCGGGGTGTTGACTAGGTCAAGCCCAAACCTAGCCAGCTCATCGAACTGATTCACATACTCTCTGACTGTCTTGTCCCCTTGTTTAAGAAATAAGAATTTTTCTAACTGCAAACTTCTTTCTGCATCTGAGAGAAATTTGGTCTCAAACCTTGCCCTAAAGTCCTCCCATGTCTCCACTGGTCTTTCAGCATTAGTGACTTCCCACCAGTAGGAAGCCTCGCCCTTCAATAGCCACACCGCCAGTTGTACTTTTTGTCTATCTTCTACCTCAAAGATGATGAATAGGTCCTCCGTTTCTTTCAGCCAATTTCTAGCTGCTACGAAGGACTCAGTTCCATGGAAATCCCTTCCTCCCATAGCTTTAAAATCTTTGCATATCTTAGCGAATGTGTTTCCCCGAGGAGGAGGTGGAGGAAAAGGTGCTGCTGCGGCTGGATGATTTCCCCCCGCTGGGGGAGGAGGAATGGTAGGACTTGGCTGAGTGGCCCTTGCTTCTAAGAACCGTCTAAACCAACCAGGTATTGGTACCCCTTCCGGCAAGTTGAGTTCTTGGGACATACTGAAACAAAAAGGATAGATTCAAAACGAAGGATAGAGATAGTTCCTATGGCTTTGGGGAGTGGACTTTGCCTTTTTAAAATAAAATAATATTTTTCTTTTAAAAATGCTTCTTTAAATTTCCTTTTTGAAAATAATTTTCCAAAACTTTTTATCTTATCTGGTAAACCTATGCTCTGATACCAAGTGAAACACCCCACCTCCGTTAGGGTCACTCTCAAAGGGAATGCCCTAATTTTGGTGGAGGTTTATAAGTACAAGTCACAGATATACAAGATAGATATAAGAACACATATTTGTAAACAGCGGAAGAACAACAAGCTTTATTTCATAAAGTCAAATACGTGTTACAACAACATCCTTTCCAAAAACATAACATAACACTTTCATAATCTGTCTTGAGTACATTATTTAAAGAAGCATAAATAAAACGTAGATAAACTGCAAAAGCCCCATAGTGGATTGTCCAAAGCCATAGTTCAAAACAGGAAAGTCCAAGCAATACATTTCTCTACTTCAAGCTGGATGTCAAGGCTGATCAAGCTGCTGTGTTCCCTCCCTGAGGACCTGGGGGGGGGGGGAAACGGAAGAAAGAAGACGAAAGAAAAATAGAGTCAGACATAAAGCCTGAGTAAGTCTAGTACTATTTTGTCTATGAATAAAGAACTGGGTATGATAAGTATAAACAAGAAGTGGGCAAGCACAATAAACTTGGTTAAGTTGTCTAGGGTCGAATATACTATCGTACCCCATGTTAATCTCTGAACCCATATAAACTAGTTTCCAATTTGCACCCCATAATCAGGGTGTTGTGATCCATTCTACGATGATCGGCGCCTACTCGCATAGTTACATGTGTCTTACGGCCCCCGATGTCTGTAGTTACCTATGCTGGTCCCACCATGGGGTGTATCAAGTCCCATAGTGGCAACCCGACACAACCTTAGAGTGCACAGGTATGCTACTGGTGCCCAGTGCCTTATTTTTCTGCGCCGGAGTGTGTGCACGCCCGCACTCCGTTAGAACCTACACTGCTACACCACCGCCGTCGCTTTGACCTCTTACAATCAGCCCAGTAATCGTGCCCCACCCTGCCTAGTTTCAGGGTATCCTGATACACCTTTTAGGGTTACTGCTGAAAAGGGTCCCCCGTTACTAGGTTTTCTATCTCTAGCCAACATGCTAAGTTGGTTAAGTGTTTTTCTAACCTAACCCCACCAGTCCGTTTAGTTTAGCATGTTCCATTTTGATTAAGTCTTTAGTTCACTTAATCCTATCAATCCTGACTCAGCCTTAATTGTCTTATTAAGGCCCTGACCTCTCACATTAGACAGGTATTGTTGTGGCTGCCTGTTGCCGGTTGGTTCCGGGCAGTCTTACGCCACAACTCAGTCTAACCTCGGGTCCTTATTGGGCTCCATGTTTAACCTCCCACATTGGATAGGTATTGTTGTGACTACTGGACAGCCGGGCGGTTCCGGGCAGGTTTACATCACAACTCAATCCAACCTCGGGTTAAACACATCGTATGTTCTACATTTACATATTTTGTCATTCCTCTTTATTTCTTATATGTAAATATTTGCGGCCCATTATTAAGTTAGTGGTGTAAAGGTTACACCAATCATGGGCCCAACCCATACTTGAATTTGGGCCCTTCTATTTTATATTTTCATTCATTAGTTAATTTTTAACCCAACGTTATTTTCCCCCGTTTTACACGTCCGTTTATATATATATATTGGGCTTAGCCTTTTTAAAGCCCAATTTAGCCATGCGAAAAGGGGAGGCTTATGGCGTGATTACATACACAAAGAGGGGAAGGTGAGCGCATGAACTTGCAATACGACGTTGGAAATACAAAATAGAAATTGGTGTACTTGCATAGTGGTAACATAGGTGACATGAATCAAAGCATGTGAACTTGCATAGGTTTAACTACAACATGAACCCATATTCTTATTTAGGCATAATGTCAAACATAAGCATGTCATAAACATTTCTAGCGTAAGCATAGCATAATGTCAAACATAAGCATGACATAAATACTTTTAGCATAAACATGGCATAAGTAAAGTTAAATTTTGTTCATGGCATAAACATAAACATGTCATGTTCATAAGGTTTCTACATGTTTACAAAGGGGATACTTTGTTACAAAAGCATAGATCAACTTAATTATGGTTTAAGTCTAATCACATAACGATAGTATAAATATACTTATGCATAAATATTCCTAAGCATGGTGTTTGCTTTAAACTTGCAAAAAGGGATTTTTGAGTCTAACCTAGCCATGTCTCACATATGTCATCATAAAATTCTTGTAAACAAGATAGACTTAATCATGGATTTCAATTATGCCAAATATCATTCATAGCCTAGCCATATTCATAAGTTTGCAAAAGCATGACTTAATACATGGATTATGGTGTCAAAATTCCAACATAGTTTCTTATGAACTATAACAACCAAACTTGTTTCAATTACTTGCAAAATGATTTATGCACAAAAATATACATCATGATGGCATAATAACAAAGCCCCAAACTCGCATGAATTTCAATCAACTACATACATGTAGCTTCAACATAGATTACATAATTTGCGCAATATTCCAAACGTATACTTGCATAGAACTACCGCATGTAGTTCTTTATAATGAATAACATAATTTTGCACAAATATGAATTACTTTATTATCCCAATTCAAGCATACAAATCAATACAGTTGTTTATTCATACCAAAGTAATACTCTACTTACAATGGTTGCGGCGAATTCTCTAATTAAGAGATATGATTCCTTTGTTGAATTGATTGGCTTTAGGTTGCTTGAATTGCTTTAGGCTTTAGAACTCTCTTCCTAATTCTCTCTCTAGTTGGCGGCTACTCTTAGTCGTTCCTCAGCAACATGGCGGCTATGTTCTTAATTTGAATGAATAGATTAGGGTTTAGTCTAGGGTTGTTTATATAGAGGTTAGGAATTGATTAGGACCATTGATGTTGCTAGGTTAGATCGTAGCCATTCATTAGATAGAGAGACCAATTAGAACCCGCCACCTAGCCCTAATGACAAAGCAGACCACAGAAATTTGACCAAACACAGACCTGGCCAGCCAGGTTGACTGGGCTCGACCAGGTCGACACCCCTGTCGACAGGGCTGTCGACAGCCCTGTCGACATGGGTAGCCCAGGTCGACAGCCCAGTCGACCTGGGTGGCCTAGGCGGGTGTTTATCCGCCCTGGCCCATTGGGCCCGATTTTTTTTTTTTTTTAATTATTCTATTCTGTTTGAATTTTAAATTTAATTCAAAACTTCCGAAGGCCATATCTTCTTCATACGGACTCCGTTTTTCGAAAACTCGGACTCTATTTCGCGTATTTTTCCGAGACGAACGCAATGGCGTATCCCGTTTCCCTTGGTTCTTTGATTTCAAATTAATTATACTTTAATTTGTTAATTTCACAGTTATAGAATTTTCGGGGTGTTACATAGACATGGTGTAGTTCAAAAGTGGCAAATGCCATAGAGTCTCCTGTATTAAATTGGACACAAGGGCAACAATTTGTAAGAGGGACAAATTTTCAGTGTTTTGCAAGCGATGGATTAGTTGTGGCTGGATGAGAAGACGAGAAGGTTAGGTTGTATTCGTCTAGTTCTATGAGGATGGCAAAGACGACATTTCCTGGTCTTAGGTCTCCTATTACACACGTGGAGGTTACTTATGATGAGAAGTAGATATTGGGTACTTCTGATACTTAATTAGTACTTATATGCACTATTTTTAAGGATAAGATGGGAAGGAAAAGATAGGGTTTGCTGGGACGATGAGGAATTGTATTTATACTGCTACCGGAATCAAGAAGGACTAAAAAGCTGCTACTGCTACAAAGTTGTTCTCAAAGACGAATCAATCATGGATAGTAGATTCATGCATGATAAGTTCACTGTGAGTGATTCACCTGTAGCTCCGTTGGTGGCTGCTACCCCCTTCGAAAGTAAGATCTTTCAACATTTCAGGAAGGCGATGATAGGCATTATACATTTCCATTTCTTTTTTTTGCTAACTTTATGTGGAACTATGATTTGCTTGATTTCATTTTAGGCGTTAGTTTGTTTGGCCTTTATTGTGGTTTTTTGGTTTTTTCGTACCATCAAAAAAAGTTAGTTGATTGTGTCAATGTTTTCCCTCTAGAAAAAAATTGGTTTGAGACATTAGTGACAAAGCATGTTCTTTATTATACATATAGAAATATTATTATATTTTTGATAATTGGAAAAATAGGCTAAATATATGGATGCTATATACTTATTATAATGACCAATTATCGTGAAAAATTCAAAATGGTAACAGACAAAGCACTAGACTGTAATTTTATTACTTGTTTGACATGTTTATGATGATAAACCATCAATGATTATGTGTTTTTTTATAATATATGAATTTTTAGAAATACAGTGGTGTCACATCAAAAAAAGATTCATACACATGTTATAACTTTTACTAAACATGATATAGGTTCAGTTGTACTTTTGATGGTTGGCTGTTATAATTTTCCTAATTTATACCCTTCATCCGATCAAATAAATATTTTCCTACAATACTAGTATTTAAGTGCAGAGATTCAACCACAGAACTAGATATAAATGAATGTGAAGCACTAGAATCAAAAAGAGTTCTAATAGGGTGACTTGAACGAGAAATCAAACCTTCCACGGAAATTTTCCTACCTCTACCGGAGCATTGGTCGCGAGAGCATGCACCTGCCCTCCAGAAGCTCCTACCCTTTGACCTTGTCCCTATTTCTTCTGGCACTCCCTAGCAAAGTGTTCGACCTTTCCACGACTGTAGCAAGTATTCTTTCTTCTTTTGCAGTCCTTGACCAAGTGACCCTCTTTCCCACAACTGTGACACTTCCTCTCATCCTTAGCTTTGTCATTCTTTCCGCCTTTCTTTTGTTGTTGTTATTGTCCTTTCTTGGGCCATTCTTCTTGTTTTGCACTGCTTCCTCAACCTTAACTTCCTTCTTTTCTCCTTTGTCTTCCTCATGCATCAAGGCCATATCAACAAGCCTTTCAAAAATAGCTCCAGTTGGAATGTGGGACATAACTAACCCATGAAGGGGTTCATTTAGCCCTTTAGCAAACCGCAAAGCCTTCTTATGCGGAGTATCTACCAGTTCCAACCCAAATCTTGCTAGCTGGTTGAATTTGTTCACATATTCATTAACAGTTATGTTTCCTTGTTTGAGCGCCAAGAACATCTCCATTTGCATGCTTTTCTCAGCTTGAGAGAGAAACTTCATTTCAAACCTCATTCTAAAATCATCCCATGTCTCCACCGGACGTCCAGCTTGGGTTACTTCCCACCAGAACGAAGCTTCATTTAACAACCCGAAAAATCGAAACCAATTTAAAAATTTTATTTTGGCATTTTTAATGAATTTTGAATATTTAAAATGATTTATTTTAAATAATAATGGCTAGATAATTATTTTGTATAGAATTAGAACATATAAATTTATTTAAATCGAAGTTAGAATATAAATATTTATTTTAGTATAAAAAGGAATTGGAAATGGCACGGTAGTTTGAAAATTCGATTTCAAATTTCAAATGAATGTACATGATTCAAAATAAACCGGATTTTAGTAAAACTAGAAATATTTGAATCTGTTTGAAAATATCTTTACAACGAATGTGAAAAATACATATTTCATAACGGAAATAAAAAGTTATGGCCAGTTGAAATTTCTGAATAGTCGCTATGGAATTTATATAATATATAGCCCTTAAAAATAACGATTTTGCAAACGATCTCCGTTTTCGACGAGACCACTTTTGTTGGATCCGGAATGTCAAATTATTTTTAGATTCTAATTTTCATAATTTTTGGAACTAGTATGTGAGAGTGGTGAATTTAAACGTGTTTAGTCAATTCAGTTTGAATTTAATCGACTGGGAAATGATCATTTTTCAAATGGTCTCCAAATTCCAAAAAAAATAGTTTTGTTAGGACCGTATCGTCAAAACATAGCCAGATTTATTTTTTTGGAATTTTTGGAGTCAGCATGTGGCCCCGGTAAATTAAAATGTACGTTAAAATCAATATTGAAAGTTATATTAATTTATATTTTAATTTCAATGAAAACTAATCATAACAACCGAATTGGATTATGAAACATTACCCATTGTGTTCGGAATGGGGGTAATTAGCAAGGGGCGTCAGTTGTTGGATTCGATTTGGGGTTCAAATGAAAAATCCACTTTTTGGAAATTTAAAATAATATTATATATATATATATATATCCCTCCCTTACCCTCCTCACTCTCTCCACTACGGTCAATGCTTTCGAAAAAAAAAGAAGGAAAACCGCCTCGTTCAGCCAACCGCCGCGATTTCCTCCACGCCGCCGCCGATGCTCCACCGTTGCCCTTCCCAAGCCACGCCGCCCACCCAGGCCTCCATCGCCGTCCCCCTCGCCCCTACTCCGTTGTACAAACCCTAAAAACCGCCACTACAACAAAATGACCATATTACAATGGTGGAAAAAAGTTGTAATATACATTTTACAATGGTGGGCCAACCGTCGTGTATTAGGAAGTTGTAATAGACTAAAATCTTTTACAACTTTTTTGCACCGTTGGAACATGGTTGTAATATGTATATTTTACAACTTTTTTCCACCGTTGTAATAAACTTTATTACAAAAGTTATTCACTGTTGTTGTTGTGATTTTTTACAACTATTTATAACCGTTGTAATATTACAATTTTTATTTTATATTGTAATACATCCACAAATTATATACAAAAGAATCTATATATATTTTACATGTGCAACAATAAATAGATAAATAACATAAGAAATAGATGTAAATTTAAAGACATCATAATCCATTCATTGATAAAAAATCACAATTTTATATCTAGATTACAACTACAAATCATATATCACATAAAAATGTATAAAATTACAACTGTTATTATTTGCCTCTGAAAGCCTTTAATCCAATTACAAAGCTTATTTGCCTATGAAAACAAAGCTCATTTGCATAAATCTTCTCTTTTTTCCGTGCGTTTAAAAAAGAATAAGTAATCTTTTAAAGCCGTCCGTCCGAACAGAACACACATATCATCCATAAGAGTTGTTGGAATTTGAATGAAATTAACACCACGAAGAAAAGCGACAGAAATATCGCCTATCAATCCGCCACCTAGAGCCATGAATGTTGAACGCCGATCAAACCTACTTTCTATGGCTTTGTCAAATACCTTCACCAATGAATCCTACCGAAACATAAAGTAATAATTTAGTAAGATTTTTCATCATAGTACATGACTTTCCATTATCATGAGCTGCCTGTCAAAATGCCAAATTTAAAGATTATAAATGAGGCTGCATTGCATCATGTCTAATTCCAAGCCTGCACATATTGACTAAAACAAGAATTGATCAAAAAGTAGAACTCACAAGCCGTGTGATTAGCGTTCTTCACTGCCATGGCCGCATCGGATTGAGGAAGAAATACTCCATACCCTACAGTTACAACAACCAATTATACAAATTAGATGGAATGATCATATAAGAAAATCATCATAATAATCACAAAATTCTGAATCAAACCTTAGTACTATATAATTATTTAGTACCTGTTATGCACTTGGAAAATATGATATATACTCAGTTATACTTTTATTTTGACATGTAGCAATTGCATTCACAAGTGTTGCCATTCTCTGTTAATGTGTGTCATCATGTGTACTTAATATATTCTCCAGTAAAGTGCATCCCTCAAACTATGGGTCCCATGTTCATCAACCAAGGTATAAGTCCCTAGTTATAGTATTTTTACTTATTACATGTGTATACTGTAGATATTTAATAATTCTATAAAGATGATTAGAATCAACAGAAAAACACTTCATGTGAGTATAGGTTAACTTATTTATAATATTTCTCAAGTGTGTGTGTTGATTGCTATAGTTTGTGTTAAGCTGATGTTTACAACAAATTACTCTAGTCTCAGTAAGTCTGTTAGGTGCTGAAGAGATATGCGGTGGAAATTTTCAACCCTGCGGTGTCCAAAAACCTTAAACACACGTGGAGATAAATAACATAAGCAAAAGGAAGTTTTTAGGAATTCATAAGAAAACCACCTGACTTAAATTCTATAAAGTTACCAACGTAGATTAACCGTCGGAGTAGTAGCCTTGGAAATGAGGACCATACAAGTGTACAATTGACCCTCTCCAGATGACATGGAATAAGCCACAGAAACTACAGCAAGCAGATGATGGAAAGCCTGAAGCATACATTAAATACTAACATGTCCACGCCTATTCAAAACTGTACATTGTTAAGAAGATACCACATAAAAATGTTGCCATAACATAAGAACAAAGAGTCTCCAGCATATGTAAGGGTATATGAGCGAAGTACAGAGATATCCATGTAGTTATAACATCATAAATTTCCTGAAATTTTTAGAGAACAGAAATCGTGTAGAAACCGTTTCTGCCATTTTCTCACAACACCTGATTGTACTTTCTATCAAAAAGGTCTAGGACAAGGCAATTGAAGATACAAAATACATCTGGTAGGGGCATATAATTCTTTGCATTTCACGATGTCAATCTATGATTTTCAGATCTAGACAATAAACTAAAACAGGATAATCTAGAAATTAGGTTACCTTTCTTCCATAAGTTACGTCTGCTGATGGTGGTCGGCTATGGCCCTCACCACCGTTGCCACACGGTTCAGCGTCCTAGGTTCCGTCTACTCGTCAAGCTCAGCCTTCTTCTTGTTTTGATCAGCGTTGAATTTGATCATCTCGACTTGCGCACCGGGACGGATCGCGCTGACTTTCAGATATGCAGTTTTTGATTTGCGGTGGGAGATGACGACCGGATCCCATTGCTGGACGATTGCTCCAGTTGATCGGGACGACATATTAACCTACGGGATTTGATTATGAAGCTAGAATTTGCTGTTGTTGAGCTTGATTTGACAAGTAAACCGGTGACGAAAAGGGTTACGAGGCTGGAATGTTCGGAAAATTTCTGGATTTGAGGGCGGAAAATTTGGGGATCGATCTTTGATTTAGGGAAGAGGATAGGAGAAGCCGGCCTACGTGAGAGCGAAGTAGAAGGGGACATTTACTTTAGAGCCAATTTTTCACATATTCCCGCCTATATTTTATCTTTTGCGTTAATTTGTTGTGACCACCATTTTTTCATTGACCTTAGTTAAAGTTTCACCAAATTATGTAAAATTAAATGTTATACGTTATAGTTAATAAGAAAAAATTATATTAAATGTAATATGGATTCTTAAGATTTAGCTTTTATTAAAATATTAAATTTTATTTATTAATAATAGTTATTATTAATTATTACTTATTTCGTTTTAGTTATAATAATTAAATATTAATTATTAAAAGTTTATTATGTATATGTTACTAGTTATTAGTTATTAAACACTTAACATAAATTATGTATAAATTATTGTCTTTTATTTCAAAAAAAGTTATTAATTAACATTTACTTATCAATTAACTTTTACTTATTAATATAATAGTTATTAATTAACTTTTACTTATTTCTACTTAGTTACAGTCGAGAGTAATACTTATTAAAAGCTTATGTTACTATTAATTAATAAGTAGTTAACATACATCAACTATTAAAAATAAATTACTACTTATAAACAGTTAATTATTATTATTAAATATTAATATAAGTAGTCATTAAATTTATATATTATAAACATCAAGTTTGTAATTAATAGGCATCATTACAACTAATAAAATGAAAAGTTGTGATATATGTGTTTATTACACCTTTAGAGAGCTGATAGTTGTAAAAAACATTTATTACAACTGTGATTTTTGCACAGTTGTAAAATTGATATGGTGTTTTTGTTGTAATGCGCCACCGCCGACACTCTGATGAACCGCCTCCGCCCTCCCCTACTCCCCCCTCCTTCTTAGACCGCCTCCGCCCAATGCTCCACCACTGCGAGCAACTGCAAACCCCCCTCTCCAGTATACGAAAGTCGGTGAGTTTTTATAAATATATATTAATTTTGTTTTCAGTTTTAAATAAAAATATCATCATAAGAAAAAAAATCTGATCTTTGGTGTATATATAACATATAAGAAAAGAATTGATTTTTAAACAAGAAAAGAATTGACTTTTAAAAAAGAAAAGAATTGATTTTTAAACAAGAAAAGATTTGATTTTTAAAACAATAAAGATTTGATTTTTAAAACAATAAAGATTTGATTTTTGAACCATAAAGATTTGATTTTTATAAACAAAGCATGATTTTTATAAATATAAGAGTATTATAAAAATATGATTTTTATTATCTAGATAGCTATATAAAAATATGATTTTTATATGTACAGTAGTGTTTTAAAAATATAAATTTTATAATGAAGTAGCGGTATAAAAATATATTTTTATTTATGTAGCGATATTATAAAAATATAATTTGTATGCATGTAGCGTTATAAAGATATGATTTTTATATATAATATGACGTTATAAAAATATGATCTTTATACATGTAGGGATAAAATAAAAAGATGAGAATTTTAAAAATATAAAAATGTGATTTTTATCTACCTTGCATTGAAATAAAAACGTGATTTTTAAAGAAAAATATCATGGATCAAAAATGCGATTTTAAAATATATAATCATCATTATAAAAATGTGATTTTTACTATGAACAGTGTGGAAAAGACTACGTTGAATTTCGGGCAAATCCAAGCTATTCAAAAATTCAGAAATGAAAAGGCGAAGTGGAACCCAAAAGTGAGAACTTCTCACTCTAATTTATTTTCTAGTTAAATATATATACTAGGATGCAGACGGTGCTTAGTAGCGCTCGACACCTTTGTTTGAAACAATGTTTGTTTGGTTGATTGGATTATTTGGTTGAATTTGGTTTGGGAAATGAATTGAATTGAATAGAATTGGTATGTATATAGTGTGAGCCTTTAGTAGGCGAAGGATAAGGCTGGACCTTATTCTGGCTCTAGTATCACGCCATTATGCTGCCGAAATTTTCTAAAAATATCAGAATAGTAAAAATATCATTTTTATTGTATATATGAACTGTATAAAATATTCATGAGATGAAATAAATATTTTATAGTTAAAAATATAATTTTTAACGAGTATATGAATAAAATAAATATTCATTTACAAATCGGACGATTTGTTTATGTATGCACATTTAACTAATATATTGATTGGGACGATATATTTTACACATCGCCCAACTGCACAAATAATAATCAGTGTTTGTTGTTTGAAAACCCCACACGGGTATTGGGATGATATTGGACATACACTAATCCCATTATTTAGTTGTATGTCAATCGATGGGTTGATAGATTGTTATAAGCATTAATTATTTATATTTAACACTTATGCAGTTGTGTAACGCACTTTGGATGATGATTGACTGTGTGAGATTATCGTTGTGTACATGCGTGTATGAAATCCATATAAAAAAATTATATGGTAATTGACGATGTTTGATTCCAATCCGGAAAGAACGAATATTTCAAAATGATGAATAATGAATATTTTAAAATAATACTCAGTAATTGATCAAAATATGATTTTGATGTCTGATTTGGGATGGACACGAAAATATTGAAATATGTGAAGCCGTGTTGATTAGATTAACGCCATTTTGATGTGAACGATATTTATGTCCATTTTATTCATTTTTATAATGAATATCGAAAAGGAAGTGATTTCAAAAGCTAATGTTTTGAAAATATTATCATTTATATGTTAATGATATAGAATATTCAATTATGATTTAAAATTGAATATGAAGTTGAAATCATTTTCAAAACGAATTTAAAACGATTTAAAAAATATGTTTTAAATGGAAATCGACGAAATATATATATATATATATATATATATTAAATGGCCTGAACAGAACGCGCCGCGCTGCGGCAGTTCGCGAATTTCGACCATTGACTTCGAATTGACTTTACGGGAGATCCGACCATCGGATTCTCCTTAATCTGAAACCGTTGGGTTCGTATCAAAAAGAGCTTTCCAACGAATACAAGAGATTTGAAATCTAACGGTTGGATTTGGAATTATGTCCAAATCAAATTTAGATAAGGTCGCTGTAAGTGCAGTTCGATGACCGTTTATGGAAATCGACTGTACGGGACTTGATAAAATTATTAAAAATACCAATAATTTGTGTAAAATCATAATAAATGATTTGGAAAGAATTTGGATGTAAAATTCCACGGTTGTAAAGATAAAAATATATTTTTATCAAAATGAACTAGTTATGAACTAGAATTATAATCCAATATTTTTAAATAAATAAATTGGATTTGAAATGGTTTTAAAAATAACCAGAATTTCCAATATATGAATTGGAATGGATTTGAATCGAAATTATCTTTGAAATATTTCAATATTGGATTCCGTGATTATACAGATATTGTGGAGGAATTAAGAAGATATATATATCGTTATTCCCAATATGATATTTGTTGATTTCAGAATTTGATATTGAATATAAGCCGATATAATTTCTATTCAGAGCCTTGTATTTAATATTGAATTGGATTTTGGGTTTGTCGAGAATGGTGTCTTCATTAACACTGTTCTTAAACCCAGTTGAGAAAAGAATAAATCTTTAATTAAAATTAGTGAAGTTTTCCAATTAATTAATATTTAATTGGAATTGAATAAAAGAATTGGATTTTGGGTTTGTCGTGAATGGCGTCTTCATTAAAACTATTCTTAAACCCAGTTGAGAAAAGAATAAATCTTTAATTAAGAATAGTGAAGTTTTCCAATTAATTAATATTTAAATGGAATTGAATAAAAGAATTGGATTTTGGGTTTGTCGTGAATGGTGTCTTAAATAACACTGTTCTTAAACCCCGTGTGAAAAAAATAAATCTTTTAATTAAGATTATTAGAGTCTCCAGTTAATTGACATTTAATTGGAATAAAATGGGATGTGGATTGGGTTTATTGTGAATGGTGTTTTTAACAACATTCGTTCTTTAACCCAATTTATAGTGAAATGTGATTTGGAATTTATAAATCTTTTTATTAAGATTTAAGGGAAAATTTCCAAAGTAAAGTTTTCCAATTTAATATATTAAATTGGAATTGAATGGAATTTGATTTGGTAATAATCGAAATGAGCTTTTATGGAGGAAGACTGTTAATATATATGGAATTTAAAAGGCTTTGTCGTTATTCTATTTATATTATTAGTCGGATATGATGTCGATTATATATTGATCTGTTTTCCGTGAAGATTCAATAATTAATGGAATGTGATTTGGGTTTATCGTGAACTGTGTTTTAAATGACATTAGTTCTTTAACCCAGATAAAGACAGGATTACATGTCTAACATTGTATTTCGAACTGTATGGTTGATCTATGCTAAATATATATCCGTTTGGTGGCGCAGAATTTATTCTCTTGCTTAACACCATTCTCTGAGACGTACGAGCTTAGAGGTTATATATAGGCAGAAATCAATAGTACGGTGTAGATTGTCGATGCAGCATGTTTGATTTTCCAAAGTTAAATAATCATTAATATTGATTTTTGGGAAGATTAAAACCAAATGGAGTTTTAATGAATCTTTAATCAGATTGAAAAGGGAATTTGATAATTTAAATAATCAAATTCGGAAAATGATCGAGAATGGAGTAGCACCAGTTTTACTCCAGGCGATAGCTAAATCTTTAATTAGATATGAACGTGAAATGGTAATTAATTTTACCGATAACACCATGGTGTTAGATATAGAGTATTACCAGTTTTGCTCCATGGGGTGAATAGGTTGGGATTGGGAAATTAAACAAATGATTACTTTGATAAGCCTTAATTTGGTTTAGAATTGATGTCCAAAGGAAGATTAAAGAACAAATTTAAAAGAATTTATCTTTGATAAAATTAATGGGAACCTTTCCCAAAGTATAAGAATATTTGAATAAAGGATTATTCTGGATTGGAATGAGGCGTATGTTGTCTTTTATAGCACTTGTTTATTATATACGCGAGTTATTCGGAAAGGCTGGGTTTACACGCATTCTGAATAACTGATTCGACGCTAAGTCGACGATGAAGACAGTGGATGAAGGCCGGAGGTCTTCACATCGTTTGGATGATTACTGATGTCTTGATTGGGCTGTACACCCAAGACGAGGTAATAAGTAGTGATCGTCCATACGTACTTGGAGATCGACCGGATATGCGAGGACCTCTCTCTTATTGGACATATGGGACGAGGAATAAGGTGCCTCCGGTTTTGTTCAGACCTAGAACGAACTTGTAAATGGATCACTAGACCAAAACAGCCAATTTGACACACCAGGATTCAGAGATTTGATACGGTTTTAAGCCGTATCAAATTTGATAAGGCTCACACCCGTACCAAATTTCAGTTGCTACCACTTAACCGATCCACACCTTCCCTAACCATTAAAATCCAACCGTAGATCTTAGAAGGTTTGGATCAGTTCATATAATACGTTCTTCTGCCGTATCAAAACGCAATCTTATTTTGCCTTCCCATTTTTTTTTGGTCCCTCCCTTCCTCGCTTCTTCATTTTAGCCGAAACCAAAAAAAATCCCCAAACGAAAAGAAAACTGCGAAATTTTATCAATCGCCAGGAAAAAAATGAAGGAAACAATGCGGAAAAAGAAAAGAGTCGCAAGAGTCATGGACGCATCTCGCATCCCAGGCGGTCAAGGGTCAGAGATGAGCTATAAGCGTTGCCGGAGTGGCAGAGGAAATAGCGAGATGGAAAAGCACGGAAGAGGTACAATAGAAACCAAAACCCTAAATTTTTTAATTTAATTGTCATTAAGAAGATGAGTTACGTAACCCTAATCCCTAAATTGTTTAATTTTTGTAAAAGTTAATTTTTTTTTGTGTTAATGGATTTGTGTTTTATAAGTATAATGTGGAACCATCATTTATTAGGAAAGTTACAAATCGTTAAGAACTAATTTGTTTGGAAAGTTACAGAAAATTAATTATTAAAACAGTGCATTCGTCGTTTGCCTACAGGAACATTTTTCAATACATTAATCAAAAGTAAAGCTACATAAATCTAGAAAGTTAGCTCCTTTCAATAAATACTTTTAAAAGAAAACTTACACGAAGATTGTTGTTCATAATGTTTAAAGCTAAAAATATTTTGGGAGTTCCTGTAGCTTGTATATCATTCACTTATTTAGTTTCTAATATAGAAAATCATTCATCGTTATGTCTTCACTAATGTGCAAACTACATAATAATTAATCCATATTAGTCTAAAAGATTATAACAAGAATATTGTAGCAATTGAGTTGGATCATGGAAGTGACAGTGCAGAAACTCAAGCAGCACTTCTAGAAATAACTGGGCAAAGGATTGTTCCCAATATCTTTATTAGTGGAAAGAATATTGGTGGCTGTGATGATCTTATGGCAACGAACTGTGCAAACAAGCTGGTTCCACTTCTCACTGTTTGAATAAGACCATTATTATTATAAAATAAGATAAGATGGGATATAACATGCATTTGATACATGCGATGAACTTTTATAAAACAAATGTTCACATTGTTTGAATAATTATGTTAGTCTTAGAAGTATATAAAATGCAAGTATTCACTGTTATGAATTATGATACAACACCTATAATGTTATTCACCTTATTTCCCATAACTACTATATTTGTTTGGATTTATGTATGTCCACTAACTGTAAAATCATCGCACATGCAAAATTTCAATAAAATACAATGATATATTCCTTGTGAGTAGGACATTGACTTGTTATCTTTGACTTTGTAGGTATAAAATAGCTTTTGCTGTTGAAGAAAGATAGACTCCCAGATTCTTTGGCAAGAAACTTAGAGAATATACATATTTGAATACTTTACGGTATGCTCTTCATGATTAGTCCTTTATCATATATTATTTGTCATTTGCTAATACAAAAATTCACGGTTTGACTCAGATGGTCGCCTCATTGTAAGAGAAGATGGTAGCTACATGAAGATGAAGCTAGAAGATCATAACTCGGATAAAGACGTGGACGCTAGAAGCCGCAAATCAGTGAAATCAGCCTCAAATAAGACTCAGATGGCTAGTGTTATGAAGTTTACAAAGAAGTTTGAAGGAAAGAGTGCTTCTGGCTTGCTTGCTTCCAAAGGACTGGGTATGAAAAGGAAAGCTAAGAAGGGAGGTAAGAAAAGACATTAGATTGAGTTTTGCATGAATTGGTGTGTGTGTGTTTTTAATCAATTTTGTTTTAGAATTAATTTACCATCTAATTTTGAAGTTCTTTTTAATTTAAAATGTGCGGCGTTCCTGCTATGTTTCATGATACATGCTAATTAATATTTTGAGCCTAATAATTACTTTTGTTGTCCCATCATCATTGTTCACTTAGTCATATATGGGAACCGTTGCTAAATGAATGAGTGTGGTTATTTGGCTGAACTAAGAGCTTTTGATAATTTTGTTATAATTCATACATGGGCAGCACAGTGGGATTGAAAATAGCATAGAATGCCGAAAGTTTTCCATTTTTCCCTTGGCCAATACATGCCTAGGAGAATCAAACTCAGTTATGTTAAGTACATACATACATACATATATACGCAAACACATATTACACATATTTTTTTTTGATTTTGAATTGAAAATTTAATGATCTAACCCCAAAGATTAATTCTCATGTATGTTTTCTATAGTCAAAGGTTAAAGATGATTTGAAGCTCAAGTGCGCTTAAGCAATGTTAAATGCTGCTCATTTTTTTAAGACAAACATTAAGCAATAAACTTGTTTTGATTGTTGTGTTCTTATTCAGTCCGTATACTCATTTAGAACTATTTAAGGGAAATGTATGGGTGATTTGGTTTCCTCAACATATTATTTAATCATATGACTAAAATTTGCAGTGCCAAAGATGCAATTTTTATTATTTGACATAACAGTATGATTTTGATGTGTGATTGTCCATGCTCTATGCTTTGATTTATTAAATGTTGTAATACCATGCATTAAATAAAGCCCAAATGTGTGAATTGGATATCTTTTATGTAGAGACTAGCGTATAAGTTAATTTTGTATTTAAGAGTAGAACTAAACATTTTTTTAAGCAACATTTAAGCTTTATTAAGTTGAGCATTTGTTCTCGCTTTTTTTTTTTGGTTTATATAAGAAGTATCTAGCTCTAACATTTCATTCTAACCTGTTATTGATGTTTAATTCAGATAAAACTTTCCGAGAAGCTTTCTCATGTGCAATCACTTTGTGTACATGAAGTGATAATTAGAGCTTTCAAACACATTCTTCGAGCTGTGATTGCATCGATCTCTGAAAGTGTAAATATAGGCATATCGATAGCTACTACACTGAATTTACTTCTTGGCATACCCAACACTGAGCCTCACTAGCTTGCATCAGATGTTGTTCATGACACTGTATGGAGATGGCTAGTTGTTTTTCTGAAGAAGCGTTATGACTATGAGCTAACAAAGAAAAATTACTGCGATGTTATAAAATATGCTATCTTACGGGGTGTTTGCCATAAGGTACCAGTTTTAGAATTTAACTTTCTGATGAATATTAGTACAATAGTACTGAATTGAATAGAATCATGGTCTCTGGTATTTGTGCCATTTTCCATTTTAATGACCAAAGTTTCCATTTGTATTGTATAACATGTCGAAGTAAGAATTTTTTTATAAATGATACGAAGAACTGGTTTTTTCTTTTCTTCTTTCCTGTTTGATGATGATCAGCGTAACTTGTTTCTTAATGTTAGTCGATGTCATTAAAAAAAGGTTGATATTGGGGTGCGGCCTAATAATATAATCATATGACAAATTGATATGATAAACAGAGACTCAAAATACATTTGTTTATACAGAAAACTGAATCTGTATTTTAACTTATGTTACAGTTTACCATTATATTCACTGACCCATCTAATGGGTCAGAGGTGTACTGATAAAAATAACTGTGTTATAACATAATAAAATGCGTGTTTATATTGATCCATGTTGTACTCTTCTTTATATAACAAATGACCTTGGGGTTCGTATAGCTTTGATATCCTTGAAACTAAGACCTTTTATTGTTTTAGGTGGGTATTGAGTTGTCACCGAGAGACTTTGATATGGATTCAATACATCCCTTCAGCAAATGGGATGTTATCAGTTTAGTTCATGTTCATAAGGTGTGGACCCAACTCTATATTAAGTGTACTTTTCTGATGGTATTCAACTCACAGTTTCGTTTTGCTAATTCATCTGGCAGCAAGTTGCATGCTCATCTGAAGATGGAAGGCAGCTTCTGGAATCATCAAAGGCAGCACTAGATAATGGAAAACTTGAAGATGCAGTCAGTTTTGGAACTAAGGTAGGTGATTTTTTTTCTTTCCGAATTATCATTTTACTCAGCTTCAATTTTTGTTTTATGTGAACTAGGCTCTTGTTAAGCTGATTGTTGTATGTGGACCTTATCATCAAATGACAGATGGTGCCTATAGCTTTCTTGCTGTTGTTCTATACCATACCGGAGACTTGATTAATACTAAATTCCTAATTCATACATCAAGGGCATTTTCCTATTTAACCCCCACCCCCTTTTTTTTCCCTTTTTCGAATTTAACGAAACTATTTTGGTTAGAGAACTTATGATAAATTAGCAAAAAGGTATTTATAATAGTTACAGTTTGGAAAATTTTATTAATAATCAAAAATATGTTAGAACCAATTAAAAACACAAATTTGGCTTGCTGTAATTTTAAAGAACACATTATTAGTATGAAAATTATATTATATGATTAGAGTCCAAAATCAGTCATCGATGGTGGCACAATCAATTAACCGAACCAAGCAGTTAATCGCCTAACAACTAAGGTTTGGGTAACCAAACAATTGTTAATCTTGGTCAAACGACCATCCAAAATTAACCGGGTGAACCACTTGTTGAATCGATTAACTGCTTGTTTTAAGTGGTTGACTACGGTGAACCGGGTGAACCAAAGCTCAAAATATTTGTGCGAAAATGCATGGATGCATGCTCTTATGCACGAGTGGGCCTACAACTCATTGTAACAAAAATAATGATATGTGAATAGATCAAACAAAATAACTATATCGAAATTACACCAAAAAAGAAAATCGTGAAATATCGTATCTTACTATTTTTTTTCACATAATGTATACAAAATCAGTTATAATCTTATAATTTAAAATGTATCTGCTTCAGCAAAAGTTATAAGCTTTTAAGTCTAAATTGAACTTCTAAGCAATTGATTAAGCATTCAATGATGTTTTGGATTTTTACTGTTAAAATAACTCTTGTTTGACATTGTATACTTGTAACATTTTGTTGGATGATATTTCTGTAGAACGATTAAAAAAATCTTCTATATATTTTAGTAAAAATAAACATTATATTATGTCGATTACATCATAATGAAGGAACATTCTTAAAGCTGCTTAATATACACCAAAAAGTCGAACAAATTGGTATACATCTTAAGTTGCTTGACATTTTTTTTGGGGGTACAAAATTACCTAGATCTTCATCATCCATTATCGCATCCCTTTCTAAACTCTAATCTAATCACATGAAAAATCTTAAAATTTTCAGAACCAGACAACATCGAAATATATTGAAAAATTAGTATCTTTATGTTCAAATTTATTCATTTTCAGCAAAAATGGTTCTTATTTTACAAATAGGGTTTAAATCAGTATGACATTGAAAGGGTTAGATATGAATGCTGTGTTAGCTGATACTTGCATTTTTTCAATTAAAAACATTCTAAAAATAAGAAAAAGTATCAAATCGTAACACTTTGATGAATGAATCATGAAAAGGTACGTTAGCACTATACTAAGAAGAAGATTGGAAGTTTCGAACAACAAGCCTGTGCTTGCTGTTTCAGACAGAAAGCCTGCTGCTTGCTGTTCCGAAGCAGCAAGCGCGGGTCTACTGTTTCGAAACAACAAGCCCGCGCTTGCTGCTTCAGAACAGCAAGCAGTAGGCTTGTTGTTCGAAACAGCAAGCACAGGCTTGCTGTTCCAATTATAACAATGAAGGAAAAATCAGAGGGGCAAAAGTCGAATGGTAAAGCAAAAGAAACGAAATTACCAGCAAAAAATACTGAAGAACCACCTTCAGATTATATTCACGTAAGAGCAAGAAGAGGCCAAGCAACAGATAGCCACAGTTTAGCTGAGAGGGTACTCTTACTTCACATTTAGATTTAACTACAATTTTTTTGATGTATGATTGACAGTTAAACATGACAATGTATGTTAAATATTTGATTTAATAGGTTAGAAGGGAGAGCATCAGTGAGTGGATGAAGAAACTGCAAGGCCTTGTGCCAGGATGTGATAATGTATGTTTTCTTAAATTCAAAAATTTATGTACAGGATTGTAGCATTCATACTTTGCCTTGATTTTTGATTAGTTATTGGAAAAGCTCTAGTTTTGGATGAGATAATCAATTATGTGCAGTCACTGCAGAACCAAGTTGAGGTAAATGGAGTTTAATAACAATATAACAGATCATAAATGTAAATAAACTGAATTTTAATAGAATTACTGAAATCGAGTATTTTTTTCAGTTCCTTTTGATGAAGATAGCTTCAGTGAATCCTATATTGTATGATTTTGGTGTGGGGTTTGAAGACTACATGTGTCAATGTGTCAAGTAGAGGTATGTGTAAACAAAAACCAGACTGTTTAAGTACATTTTAATCTAAGTCCCAAAGAAAGTTGCAGTATTAAAATATGATTGAAAAGCATTTGAGTATATTATTGAACTACATTTTTATTTTTATCCCATGAATCCATATTACACTACATCATGGAAAGAAAGTATAACTTAAGCTCTCTGTGGAGCAGAGGTTGCATTGAATTTAGATTATTCTTGAAATAAAGGAGCCAACGTACAGAGGGTAAAACAAATGGATGTGCATGGAATGTAAGTTCCAAGTCATTCTTCATTAAAAGTTCAGCAAACTTTTAATACTTCCTATGGAGCAAACTCTGCTAATAAACTCAGCCGAAAGGCTCAGTTTCGCTGCGCCGAAAGTTTTAGCAAAACTGAGCCTTACGCTCGGTTTCAACTGAGTCGTACAGCTCAGTTTCCCCTGAGCCTTACGGCTCAGTTTCGCTTCTTACGTTTGATGTATCGTTACAGAAGCCTTTTATGTTTGATTATGCTTCTTATCTAATTTATCATTGTATATACATTACATGACTTGTTGTTGTGGAGACGAAACTAAACTGATGCTTGTTATTTTAATTTCTTTTCAGGCTTTGGAACAAGCATGAGTTGCATGGGCTCGACAACTACAGTTTTGTTGTCCTTTTTTTTTGTAGAGTAAGAACTGTGAACATTATGCTTTGTATATATTGTGTTATGTGGTTTGTATTAACTGAAGTTATGAGTTATATATTAATCGAATTATGCTTAGCGTATCTTCTTTATATACTGTTATATAGGTGTAGCGTATCTTCTTTATTGTGCATATATATATATCAATGGGTGCAGTGTTTTTGTATATTGCATATATGATATACTGATTTTGATACGGTTAAAAGCCGTATCTAATTCATTGATAGCATTGTAGGAATGAGGCATTAAACACGGTTTTAAGCCGTATCAGTATAGCAGTTTAATACGGTTTTAAGCCGTATCAATCTACGAATTTGATATGGCTTAAAACCGTATCAAATACATAAAATGATACGGTTTTAAGCCGTATCAAAATCATAAATTGATACGGCTTAAAACCGTATTAATTTATGTATTTGATACGGTTTTAAGCCGTATCAATTTATGATTTTGATACGGCTTAAAACCGTATCAAAGCAACAAAGACGCCATTTTTTGATACGGCTTAAAACCGTATCAAATCGATTTTGATACGGCCATGAGCACTGCCAAATTGGCATTTCTGGTGTAGTGGATGTGTGTCTGACATTGGATTTTATTCTATGTTGATTGATCTCTATTAAATATATATCTGTTTTGCGGCGGAGAATTTATTCTCTTTCTTAACGTCCTTCTCTAAGATGTACGATCTCAGAGGTTATATATCGATAGACATCAATCGCATGACGTAAATTGCATGTGTGGCATGCTGAGATGCAAATGATCAAGGCTTCTATTGAAAAGCAAAGTCTTGTGGTTGATGATGAAAGCACGACTTTAATATAGCAAATCTTTGTGTAGCATTAATTCGTGAGCCTCGCACCCCGGTGTGAAGCAGAAACGGGAGAGGACAGCAGGGACGACAGTGCATTTCCTTCTAGCTAGGAGTGGTGTCATGGTATGGACCCCAGACATTTTTACTTATGTGGATGATGGAAAGCGAGGCGCCTCAGATATATCGGTTACTACGGAACCGATGAATAGTGAGTCATCTGGCTTATTTACGCCCTATAGGGCGAGGAAATGCATGTTCAGGAATTATGAATCCACCATGCACTTAGTGTGGACCATCCCTGCATGTTACGTAGGGTTTCTCAGAGTGTGTAGTCCTGAGACATTGACTAGAGTGTCTCGAAGCGGAAGGAAGATCCCTAGCCTTGGTTCACAAACGGAAATCCAACTTCCAATACGTGATATTCAGTTTTATTTGTAGAGCCTAGTATGGCGACATAGTAGCATGGGATACTATGCCGTCTATGATTGATACATTTATATTTGAAGTTGTTTTCATACACTTTATATAATAGTATCAAAATGATTTTTTTAAACGTACCAAGCATGTTTGGCTATTATAAGGTGAAACTCTATCCTCTGGTTTACGTTGCATTGTGTGATGGGACCTGAGTCTTATAATAGCTTCATTTTTCCTAAAAGCATTGCGCTGTTTGTTTTATGCACCAGTATTCTTGGGAGGAAACCCGTTCCGTGTTATACGGCGTGGTCCCTTGATATATCTGATTTTAAAGTAAAGTTTAAAATAACAGTTTTAGTTCTCACACCAGTCACATGACTGACCTGGAGTTTATTGTTTTAACCTAAACTCTAGGTGCCTCTATTTTCCACACGGGCAACTTGTAGTTTTGGTTTTGCAGATTTATATTCACCGGATCCTGGTTTATAGTTGGAGCTATATTCGGAACGCTCTGTATCCGTGTATTTCTTTCAGTTGTGTTTTGTATTGTCTTCTGCTGCATCGTAATTTGTAAATCTCTAATATTTATCAAATGTATATTATTTATTCACACTCTGTTACATTCTTGTACTCTAATGTGAATTGTTGTAATAAGCAATGAAATGTTCTTCTGTTTGTGTTCTGATTTGTCGTGTTCTTAGACAGTCCGTTCTTTCTCTTCTCTTCGGAGACCGGGGAAGTTCGGGTCGTTACAAGTGGTATCAGAGCTTTGGTTTACAGAGCTCGAGAACAAGACACATTAGAACCGAACGAAAGAATTCATCAGAGATTGGATTAGTAATATCCAATAAGAATGTCTCGTTAGAGATAGGATCAGTAGTATCCTAGAACGAGTGGAAAGAGTGTTATTTTTGAAAAAAGAAAAATGAAAACAATTTTTGGTTTGAAAATTTAAACCTTATTATACATATTTGATTATTTTATTTTAAATTGATTTGGACAATCGAGTATATGAAGATTTTGCATATACGCCTAGCTAGCGTGTATTCGAAGTCCCAAATATACTAGGTAGATATAGAATCACACTATAGTTGCCCGGAGACGATTCTGATGAGTCTAAACATCATCAGCATTTGTGTTCAAGTTACGAAAGTGGGATGTCTATATATTTCCTATTGGCTGGTGTGAGAACCAAAACTAGATAGGGTTATTGTTGTAAATTGGCATCAAAAATACGATTTTTGTATATATATAAAAGTTATGTGTTTGAAACGATAATCAACTAAATGATCGCTGATTGTGTTATTTGATTATTGGTTTGGTTAATTAAAATTTTGAACCATTAAGTCAAATTGAATCAAATATTGAACTGACTTGAAAGTTGATTGCAATTGCATATATGTACGTGTGTATAGAATGAACATGTCATAACAAGGAGGCTAACAAGAGGAATAAAATTGTATGCCCGACAAATAGGTACATGTTTACTAATGTATTGGGTTTGGATGATTTTATTAGCTGATTGGCTTTTTGTTTTTCTTTTTGGATGATGAGGGCCCTGCGTGGCTAGTTGCGGTTTTAAATGTTTCCCCGTACAAAGGAGGTTATGGCGAAATTTTTCAAAAATTTAGGGTGTTAGCCAAATTTTTGAAGAATTAGAAAAATTCTTAGAAATTGAAAAGTTAAAGAGTGAACGCCTAAATGAAAGTTGAGTTGATTAGTTAAACAACTTTTAGCTCCGTTCCTTGTCGAGGACGAAAAGATTTTAAGTGGGGGAGATTGTAACAACCCGGAAAATCAGAACCAATTTAAAAATTTTATTTTGGGAATTTTAATGAATTTTGAATATTTAAAATGATTTATTTTAAATAATAACGACTAGAAATTTATTTTGAATAGAATTAGAACGTATAAATTTATTTAAATCAAAGTTAGAATATAAATATTTATTTTAATTATAAAAAGGATTTAGAAATAGTGCGGTAGTTTGGAAATTTGATTTCAAATTTCAAATGAATGTACAACATTCAAAATAAACCGGATTTTAGTAAAACTAGAAATATTTGAATCTGTTTGAAAATATCTTTCCAACGAATGCGAAAAAATCTAGATTTCATAACGGGAATAAAAAGTTATGGCCAATTGAAATTTCCGAATTATATAATATGTAGCCCTTAAAAATAGCGATTTTGCAAATGACCTCCGTTTTCGATGAGACCACTTTTGTTGGATCCGAAATGTCAAATTATTGCTAGATTCCAATTTTCATAATTTTTGGAACTAGTTTGTGAGCGTGGTGAATTTAAACGTGTTTGGTCAATTCAGTTTGAATTTAATCGACTGGAAATGACTGTTTTTCAAACGGTCTCCAAATTCGACGAACTAGTTTTGTTAGAACCGTATCATCAAAACATAGCCAGATTTATTTTTTTGGAATATTTGGAGTCGATATGTTGCTCCGGTAAATTAAAATGTACGTTAAAATCAATATTGAACGTTGTATTAATTTATATTTTAATTTCAATGAAAACTGATCGTAAGAGTCGAATTGGGTTACGAAATATATCCCATTGTGGTCGGAATGAGGGTAATTAGCTGGGGGCATCAGTTGTTGGGTTCAATTTGGGGTTCGAATCAAAAATCCACTTTTTGGAAATTTAAAATATTATTATTATATATATATATTTATATCCCTCCCTTACCCTCCTCACTCTCTCCACTACGATCAATGCTTTCAAAATAAAAAAAAGGAAAACCGCCTTGTTCAGCCCACCGCCGCATTTTATTCCATGTCGCCGCCGGCGGTGCTCCACCGTTGCCCTCCGCAAGCCACGCCGCCCACCCTTGCCTACACCGCCATCCCCCTCGTCCCTCCTCCGCTGTACAAACCTGCAGCCCTCCACAAACCCTAAAAACCACCACCGCCGACACTCTGATGAACCGCCGCTGCCCTTCCCTACTCCCCCCTCCTTCTCGGACCACCTCCGCTCAATGCTCCACCACCACGAGCAACTACAAAACCCCTCTCTAGTACACGAAAGTCAGTGAGTTTTTATATATATATATTATTATTATTTTCCTTTTAAATATAAATATCATCATAAAAAAAATCTGATCTCTGGTATATACAGCATACAAGAAAAGATTGATTTTTAAACAAAAAAGAATTGATTTTTAAATAAGAAAAGAGTTTATTTTTAAACAAGAAAAGATTTGATTTCTAAAACAGTAAGATTTGATTTTTAAAACAATAAAGATTTGATTTTTAAAACAATAAAGATTTGATTTTTAAACCATAAAGATTTGATATTTATAAACAAAGCATGATTTTAATAAATATAAAAGTATTATAAAAAGATTTTTATTATCCAGATAGCTATATAAAATATGATTTTTATATGTACAATACTGTTTTAAAAAAATAATTTTTATAATGAAGTAGCGGTATAAAAATATGATTTTTATTTATGTAGCGATATTATAAAAATATAATTTTTATACATGTAGTGTTATAATGATATGATTTTTATATATAATATGACGTTATAAAAATATGATCTTTATACATGTAGGGATATAATAAAAAGATGAGATTTTTAAAAATATAAAAATGTGATTTTTATCTACCTAGCATTGAAATAAAAATGTGATTTTTAAAGATAAATATCATGGATCAAAAATACGATTTTTAAATATATAATCATCATAATAAAAAAGTGATTTTTTACTATGAACAACGTGGAAAAGATTGCGTTGAATTTCGAGCAAATCCAAGCTACTCAGAAATTCAGAAATGAAAAGGCGAAGTGGAACCCAAAGGTGAGAACTTTTCACTCTAATTTATTTTCTAGTTAAATATATATACTAGGATGCAGACGGTGCATAGTAGCACCCGACACCTTTGTTTGAAACCATGTTTGTTTGGTTGTTTGGTTGATTGGATAATTTGGTTAAATTTGGTTTGGGAAATGAATTGAATTGAATAGAATTGGTACGTATATGGCGCGAGCCATTAGTAGGCAAGGGATAAGGCTAGACCTTATTCCGGTTCAAGTATCGCGCCGTTATGCTGCCGAAACTTTTTAAAAATATTAGAACAGTAAAAATATCATTTTTATTGTAAAATGAACTATATAAAATATTCATGAGATAAAATAAATATTTTATAGTTAAAAATATAATTTTTAACGAGTATATGAATAAAATAAATATTCATTTACAAATCAGACGATTTGTTTACGTACACACATTTAATTGATATTGATTGGGACAATATATTTTACACATCGCCCAACTACACAAATAATAATTAGTATTTGTTGTTTGAAAACCCCACACGGGTATTGGGATGATATTGGACATACACTAATCCCAATATTTAGTTTTATGTCAATCGATCGGTTGACAGACTATTATAAGCGTTATTATTTATATTTAGCGCTTATGCAGTTGTGTAACACACTTTGGATGATGGTTGACTGTGTGTGATTATCGTTGTGTACATGCGTGTATGAAATCCATATAAATAAAATTATATGGTAATTGACCTTGTCTGATTCCAATTCGGAAAGAACAAATTTTTTAAAATGACGAATATTGAATATTTTAAAATAACTAATATTTTAAAATAATATTCAGTAATGGATCAAAATATGATTTTGATGTCTGATTTGGGATAGACACGAAAATATTGAAATAAATGAAGCCATGTTGATTAGATTAACGCCATTTTGACATGAAGGATATTTATATCAAATTTATTCACTTTTGTAATGAATATCGAAAAGGAAGTGATTTCTAAATCTAATATTTTGAAAATATTATCATTTATATATTAATAATATGGAATATTCAATTATGATTTAAAATTGAATATGAAGTTGAAATCGTTTTCAAAAAAAATTTAAAACGATTTATAAAATACGTTTTGAATGGAAATCGACAAAATATAATATATATATATATATATATATATATATATTACATGGCCTGAATAGAACGCGTCGTGTAACGACCTGGAAAATCCGAACCAATTTAAAATTTTTATTTTAAATAATTTGGTGGAAAAATGTGGCAGAAATTAAAAATTTTCATTTTTAAATAATATTAAAGCCAGTGAAAATAGTCAATTTTCAAATGATCTCTTTTTTCGACGAAACCACTTTTGTTGGAACCGGAATGTCAAATTATTGCTAGGTTTCAATTTTTAGAATTTTTCGAATTAATACGTGAGCGTGGCGAAGGAAAATGTGTTTGGTCGATTTCAGTCAAATTTAATCGACTGAAAAATAGCCATTTTTCAAACAGTCTCAGAATTCGATGAAATTAGTTTTGTTAGGACCGTATCGTCATAACAAAGATAAATATATTTTTTTGGGATTTTTCTGAGTCCGTATGTGGCCTCTGTGAATTTATTTATGTAGACAAATTAAATTAATAAAGGATTTAAATTATTAAATTAAATAATACAGGCCACAGACACCCGTTTGGGCTGATGGGACTGTCCCATTGGATCCGGAATATGGGCTATTGGCTAGGGGCACCTTCTGTTGGACTGGAATTGGACCGGTTGAAAAGATAGGGATTTAATTAGAAAATTACAATTTAAATTATATAAATAATAGGAGAATTAAACCCTAACACTATTCACGTGTCTTCTTCCAGCCGCCACCCCCCAAATCCATGGCCACCGTCCTCCGAACTTCTCCTCCTAATTTCTCCTTCATCTCTTCGAATTAGAACCCACTCTTTATACCAAATCGAAGCCCTTTCCTCCCTCTTTAATCTCATACGGATAGATCGTCCTCTCGTCGCCTGAAATCCGAGCACCAACACCCAAAAGGCGTCGCCTTTGCACTGCCGTCGACCCCTCAGGCTCGACCGAGCTGAGCCAAACCAACCCCCCTCGTGCGCCGCCCCTAGCCCTCTGCCGTGGTCTGGTCAGATCGTCAGCAGGTGTCCCGGTTCTCGAGCAATTTCTAACCCTAAGATCGAACTAGAAGTGAAAACTCACGGCCTGTTAAGCTGAAGGAAGAAGAAAGGTTATTTTCCTAATTAATTAATTAATTAATTAAAATTGTTTTAAAGCTTGATTTAACCATATTTGATTCGTTTCAACTCAGAATTTAACGATTTCGGAAGCATTGGAATCGTAACAACGAATAGAACGTGTTGAGACTGAAACGGAACCCTTCTGAACAGTTTGAATTTCGGCCAAAATCTGCAACGACTGTGAGATTCCTAAATTTTAATAATTAAATAATTTAATTCTATTTGTTATGTGAATCATTGTATGTTATTGTTTCTGATCTACGATGTTGTGATTGTTGTATGGTTGATTAATATTCGTTGTGAAATCATGATATAGCATGTCAGTTTAGATCTATAAAATTCTGATGTAATCTCTATAAAGTTCTCATCTTTATTAGTTTTATTTTTATTTTATTTCTATTTTTATTTTTTTATCCCTTATAGGAATGGAAAAAATTGAATCTTGTTTGTTTTACAAAAAAAAAATGAAATTTTGAATCTTTATTTTGTTTATACAAAATAGAATGAAAAGTTTGAATCTTTATTTTGATTTACATAATAAATCAAAAGTTGAATCTTTATTTTGATTTACATAATAAAGCAAAAGTTGAATCTTTATTTTTGATTTACATAATAAAGCAAAAGTTGAATCTTTATTTTTGATTTACATAATAAAGCAAAAGTTGAATCTTTATTTTGATTTACATAATAAAGCAAAAGTTGAATCTTTATTTTTTGATTTACATAATAAAGCAAAAGTTGAATCTTTATTTTTGATTTACATAATAAAGCAAAAGTTGAATCTTTATTTTGATTTACATAATAAAGCAAAAGTTGAATCTTTATTTTGATTTACATAATAAAGCAAAAGTTGAATCTTTATTTTTGATTTACATAATAAAGCAAAAGTTGAATCTTTATTTTTGATTTACATAATAAAGAAAAAGTTGAATCTTTATTTTGATTTACATAATAAAGCAAAAGTTGAATCTTTATTTTGATTTACATAATAAAGCAAAAGTTGAATCTTTATTTTGATTTACATAATAAAGCAAAAGTTGAATCTTTATTTTTGATTTACATAATAAAGCAAAAGTTGAATCTTTATTTTTGATTTGCATAATAGAACAAAGGTTAAATCTTCTAATTTTAATTAAAAGATAAATTAAGATTAGATATTTTATTTTGATTTACAAAATAAAGATTAGATATTTTATTTGATTTACAAATAAAATAAAGATTAGATATTTTATTTGATTTACAAATAAAATAAAGATGAGACCTTTTATTGTGATTCATCTCATATATGGTGTTGTATGTGTGGACATTGAAATTACAACGTTGGGTAAACAGAAATGGTTAGACCAAAAACCATATTATTGTATGTGTGGACATTGAAATTACGACGTTGGGTAAACAGAGATGGATAGACAAAAACCATTATTTTTTATTATCATATTTTGACACCAAATTGAGTTGAGTTAGATAGGAAAATACCCCCTATAAGGAAAAATATACATTAAGGAAAGATAATTAGAAAATTTACATTTTTCTAATGTAAGAAAGATAATTAGAGGATTTACATTTTTTTTTCTCTGTAAAAATATAATATTTACATTTTTCTATGTGAAGATGAAAGATTTACATTTTTCTATGTAACAATGAAAGGTTTACATTTTTCAATGTAAAGGTAAAGAATTTACATTTTTCAATGTAAAAGAAAAGAGATAAAATATTTACATTTTATAGAAACATAAAAAGTACATTTTTATGTTATAAAAATGAATTAGATAAAAAGTACATTTTTTGTGTATTTAAAATGAATTAGATAAAAAGTACATTTTTGTGTATTTAAAACGAATTAGATAAAAAGTATATTTTAATGTATTAAAAAGGAATAGGATAAGAAGCACATTTTTATGTTATAAAAAAAATGAATTAGAGAAAAGTACATATTTATGTTATAAAAATGAATTGGAGAAAAAGAACATTTTATGTAATTATAAAAATATACACTGTTGAAAACGTCATTTTTGTCGCATTAGAATTGGCGAACAAAAATGTTATTTTATTGAATATAAAAATATACATTGTTGAAAACGCCATTCTTGTCGCATTACAATTGGCGAACAAAAATGTTATTTTATTGAATATAAAAATATACATTGTTGAAAACGTCATTTTTGTCGCATTAGAATTGGCGAACAAAAATAATATTTTATTGAATATAAAAATATACATTGTTGAATCCTCATTTTTGTCGCATTAGAATTAGCGAACAAAAATATTGTTTTTATAGAATAAAAAAATGGATTCTAATAATGGAAATCGCCAAATGGTTTATATATTTATATATAAATATAAAATTTAACGAAACAAGAGCGGCAGTTCGCGTATCGACAATCGTAACTTCAAACGATTATACCGAAAGATCCGACCGTTGGATTTTCCCAAAACTGGAACCGTTAGGACCGCTTTGGGAAGAGCTTTCCAACGATATAAATTTCATCAAAATCCGACGGTTAGATTTTAATATATGTGTAAATCAAATTTTGGTAAAATCAGCGCCAGGGCCGCCCATTGACCCGAAACGTCGTTTATTTATTTCGAGCTATTATTAATAAATAAAAATAGCGATTAATAGTTATAAATATATGTGAAATGTTTTAAACTATAATTATGCGACAATTATTTGAAAAGACCGAGTTTAACTCATTTCAAATAATTGCACGGCGATTAAATCAAAGATGTAAAAAGACGAAGGTTGAAGACCGACGATCTTCACATCGAATGGACGACGACTACTGATGCCATGGACTGACTTGCTCCCAGGACGGGGTTGAAGTAGTAGTTGTCCGGACGTATGCGTAGGTCATGCAGATAAGCGAGCGCCTCTTGGTGTCTCTGGTTCCGTTCAAACCCAGAACGGACTTGTAAATGGATGCGTGTCTGACGTTGAAATTCACTTCATGTAATTAAATCGATTTGTATTAATATATGTCTATTTGGTTGTAGAGAATTTATTCTCTACTTAACACCCTGGTATATAGTAATAGTTATCGATCGCATGGCGTTGAATTGTCAATGTGGCACGCCAAGATGCAATGATCAAGGCTTTGTTGAAAAGCAGGCCTTGTGGTTAATGATCAAAGCATAGTCTGTTTTAGGCATAGCTTTGTGTATAGCGTAACCTCACGAGCCTCACACCCCGGTATGAGTCTAAAACGGGAGAAGGGAACGCAAGGAGTGCACACGTTATCTTTCTAGCTAGAGTAATGTCGGCGACCTACCAGCGCTAACATTTTACTTATGTGGATGATGGATTATGAGGTACCTCATGTTTTTATAGGTTGTTAGTGGCCATATTATAGGTCCAAAAGGACCGGGAAACGTGTGTTCATGTATAACTAATCCACGACCCTTCGGAGCGGACCGACCCTGCAGCTATCCAAGGGTTGCCCATAGGTGTGATCCTAAGGTATTTGCTAGAGTGCCTCGAATCGGTAAGGAGATCCTCCCTAGCCTTGACTCATGATGGAAAAACAAATCTCCAATACGACATCTCGTTTTCGATTGTATAACTAGTATGGCGACATAGTAGGATGGGGTACTATGCCGTCTAAGATTAATACATTTATACTGAAATGATTTATGAAAACATATACACACTAGTAGTGATACGTTTTACGTATTTATCATCTTTTGATCATTATAAGGTAAAACCCTATCCTCCAGTTTGCGTTGCATTGTGTGATGGGACTTGGGTCTTATAATGATCTCATTTTTCTAAGAAGCATAGCGTTATTTGAACGATTTACTTTAATTATGCACTGGCAATCCAATGGAGTAAACCCGTTCCGCGTTAGCGGCGTGGTCCTGTGATTCGCCATATTGATAGTTAGTATAGGAAGATTTCTCATACCAGTCCCATGACTGACTCGATGTTTGTTTCACTTTGCAAACTCGGGTGCCCTCTTTCCACACGGGCAGCCAATTGACAGGTTCAGGTGATACATTCTGATTGGAGCTTGCTTGGAAGGAAGAAGAAGAAGACCTTTTCTCTAGTTTTTACTTCTGCTTTGAGACATTTTATCTTGTGTAGCTTTGATGTATGTAATGGAGTTTGGGACTTGTTTCTTTTCCATTGAAACTTATTTCCCTTTTGTTGAGATTCTTTATTTGGCTAAGTTGTATCCTGTACTGCGTACTCTGATGTATTGGATATTATGATGCTGATGACATTTATTTCCGCTGCAATGGTTTATGTGTTATGATAATTATTTGAGATCTGTTTTTGTGGTAAATATGTTGTATTCCAAAATGATTATTATTACTTTCGAACCACGGAAGTTTGGGGTCATCACAGTTGGTATCAGAGCCTAAGGTTAACCTTAGCCTCGAAATATAACATGTTTAGAACAATTCGTCTAGTTAGAATCCACATTATTCTAAGACGAGTAGCTCATTAGAGATAGGACTAGTAATGTCCTAGAATGAGCACAGCAGAATAGCACATATTTATCAGTCATTACATCATCATCTTTTCACCTTGTCCTTATCTTATCTTTTCTTGAGAATTCTCATGTTTGTTGGTCTGACTCTTTCCTTGATGGTACAGACTGATTTAAATGGATACTAGAGCAAGAACAGCCCGAGGTGGAGCTCGAGGCGGGGCTAGAGGAGGAGCCCGAGTACGAGCGGGAGGGCAAGCTAGAGACGAGACCCCCATCACCCAGGAACAACATACTTCAAAGGTCGTAGCCGAACCACCTCCACTTCCACAGCCCTTCGATTTGGAGAGAATGTTAAAGAAATTCAAAAACCTAGGAGGTGTACATTTCACGGGGCGAGAGTCTGCGATTCAGGCAGAAGCATGGCTTAAAGATTGCGAAAAGATCCTAGAGGGGTTTGGAACTGGAAGATCAGCGAAAGCGTTACCTGGCAGTTTGGCAACTAAAAGAGGAAGCAGGGCATTGGTGGGGTATGATCAAGATCTGCAATGACGTGGCCAATATGTCTTGGGCCAAATTTAAGGAACTTTTCAATGAGAAGTATATACCCCCACAAGCTAGAGAGCGCTTGCGTGAGCAGTTCGTTAACCTACAGCAAAGGAATATGACCGTTTCTGAGTATGTGAGGAAGTTTGATGAGCTTTCATGATATGCTCCTAGTTTGATTCAAGATCCGGTAGAGAAGAATAAAAAGTTTATCAAGGGCCTGTCAAAGAAATATTTGAACCGAGTCACTGCCCATATCAAGCTTCCTTTCAATGAAGTAGTAGAGACGGCGTGCCGCTACGAGGAAAATGACGAGTCTGGATCGCAGGATAAAGGGAAAAGTCAAGGCAACAACCAGAAGGAGCAGGCTAACAAGAAACCAGAGGCGAGAAATTCTTCTAATGCTAAGCCCCAAGGGAAGAAGAGGGATAGGAGCAAGGTGACCTGCTATAACTGCGGCAAGATTGGGCATTTTGATCTCGAGTGTAGAGCACATAAAAAGGTCAAGAGAAATGATTCAGGCCCTAGTCAGAACCGTGGTCAGAGTTCCCCGAACCATGGTCAGAATTCTCAAAATCGTGGTCAGAACCCCAGGAACACCCAGGATTGCTATAACTGCCATAAGCCGGGGCACTTTGCCAGAAACTATCCCCTGTTGAAGAAAACTGAAGTGGCACATGTTTATGAGGGGCAGATGCACCAGCTTCTACCGAGGGGCCAGGTAAACCCGATGTCTTAGGAGGTACGCTTAATATTAAGAACAACCCTATTACTGTCTTATTTGATACTGGTGCTGCACGAAGCTTTATTTCTAATGATGCAATTAAAAGAGTTAAACCTAAAACCAAAGAAACTTAAAGAGTTGATTAGAGCCCATAGCCCGATAGGAGGTTCTCTTGTTCTCGAACAATACTGTAGAGTACCTGTTTCTTATTCTTATTTCTCATTCCCTTTTAATTTGATCGTCATGAATTTCTCCGGATATGATATCATATTGGGAATGGACTGGTTGACGGAATATGAGGCTGAGGTATTATGCGCTGAAAGAATAGTCAAAATTAAAACTAAATTGGGAAGGACTATTTCTATACCATGCCACGGCTCAGCCACTGACAGAAAAGAATTCTGGTCTTCTCTAGAAATTACCCCTACTTCTATTGAGGATATTCCTGTCGTCAAAGATTACGCTGATGTATTCAAAGAAGTTGAGAGCTTACCTCCGCATAGAGAAATCAGCTTTCGAATTGATTTAGCTCCGAATGTGAGGCCTGTCGTACATCCCATTAGGAGAATGTCACCAAAAGAAAGAGAGGAGCTGAAAAATCAAACCAAACAGCTTTTGTGGAAGGGTCTAATCAGGCCCAGCTTCTCAGAATGGGGAGCAGCAGTGATGTTCGTCCCAAAATCATACGGTACTCTCAGGCTATGTGTAGACTACCGTGATCTCAACAAACAAACTCTGAAAAACAAATACCCACTGCCTCGTATTGATGACTTACTTGACCGCTTGCATGGAGCACGAGTATTCTCTAGGATGGACCTAGCTACAGGCTTCCATCAACTTCGCATTGCAGAAGAATGTGTGCCTCTAACTGCTTTCAGAGGACCGGATATCTTTTATGAATGGCTAGTAATGCCCTTCGGTCTATGTAATGCTCCAGCATATTTTGTTGATCTGATGAATAGAGTATTCAGAGATGTTTTAAATAAATTTATGCTCGTGTTCATCGATGACATCCTCATCTTTTCTAAATCCACTACTGAGCACGAACAACATCTGAGAGAAGTCTTAGAGATTTTACGAAGAAATGTGCTAAAAGCAAAATTTTCTAAATGCATATTCTGGCAAGAAGAGGTGAAATTCCTCAGCCATGTTGTATCAAAGGAAGGCATCTCAGTAGATCCAGGAAAGATCTCAGCCATCCAAGAATGGAAGCAGCCTAGAACTCCCACGAAGGTCAGAAGTTTCTTAGGACTGGCTGGCTATTATCGGAAATTTGTCAAAGATTTTTTGAAGGTAGCTTGCCCATTGACAAACCTGACCAAGAAACATACAAAATTCAAGTGGACACAGGAATGCGAGACAGCTTTCCAAGAGCTAAAGAAGAGGTTGACCAATGCTCCTGTGTTGACCATCATAGATGGCAATCAGGATTTGAAG
This sequence comes from Allium sativum, assembly GCA_030737875.1. Classification (NCBI taxonomy): domain Eukaryota; kingdom Viridiplantae; phylum Streptophyta; class Magnoliopsida; order Asparagales; family Amaryllidaceae; genus Allium; species Allium sativum. The sequence continues at coordinate 156,347,044 of CM060913.1, forward strand.
GTCTGGACCAACGCTTCTAATCAAGGTTGTTTCTTTTATAAATTAACATGTCAGAGATAACATTTTCTTCTAATGTCAAGCTCATTTTAACATGTTATCCCTTATTTATTTAAGGTATTGGTGCGGTGCCGATGCAAAGAGGTAGAGTAGTTGCATACGCTAGCCGCCAGCTGAAACCGCATGAGAAGATTTACGTCACGCATGATCTTGAGCTAATGGCCATTGTGTTTGCTCTTGAAATATGAAGGCATTATCTCTTGGGTGAAAAGTTCGAAATTTACACGGATCACAAATCCTTGAAACACCTTTTTACCCAAAAAGATTTGAATATGAGGCAGCAACGCTGGGTTGAATTTCTTGCATCATATGACCTGGATATCCTATATACTCCGGGAAAAGCCAACGTTGTAGCCGATGCGCTCAGTAGAAAGAATGTAGAATGCAACAATCTCATTATCGCCGGTCTCATTATCACTCCTACTTTGATTGATAAAATTTCTGCTTTTCAGAAGAATGATAAATTTATTCAGAAGCTTTGTGAGCGAGTTCGTAAGGGTGAGGCCTCAAGTTTCCAGATTGACAATAATGGGACCCTTAGATTGCAAGGGCGAATTTGTGTGCCAGACATTGCTGAGCTAAAAAGAGAAGTTATGGATGAGTGCCACAAATCTAAAACCAGCGTCCATCCAGGTGTAAACAAAATGTACCATGATCTTAAGCGCACCTTTTGGTGGAAAGCGATGAAGAGAGATATTTCTATTTACCTTGCTAGATGCCCCACTTGTCAGCAAGTTAAAAGTGATCAACAGAAACTGGCAGGTTTGTTGCAACCGCTAGGAGTTCCTGGTTGGAAGTGGGAGGAAATTTCTATGGACTTTATAGATGGCTTGCCCCGAAGCAAAAAAGGGAATGATAGCATATGTGTGATTGTGGATCGCTTAACAAAGTCTGCCTATTTCATCCCTGTTCAGTCCAATAGAACAGCTCATAGTTTGGCACAGCTTTATCTTAAAGAGATAGTCAGGCTACATGGGATTCCCAAAAGCATTGTCAGTGATCGTGATCCATTATTTACCAGCAAATTCTGAGAAGCTTTTCAAGAAGAGCTTGGGACCAAGTTGAATCTGAGCTCTGCCTATCACCCTCTGACAGATGGCTAGACTGAGAGGGTGAACCGTGTTTTGGAAGACTTGTTGCGAGCTTGCATTCTTGATTATGGCGGTTCATGGGAGGACCACTTACACCTGGTGGAATTCTCCTATAATAATAGCTACCAAGCAAGCTTAAAGATGTCACCATTTGAATTACTATATGGCAGGCTATGCAGAATTCCGGCATGTTGGGTGGAGTCAGGCAATCGACTAGTCTTGGGCCCCGTCATGGTTTGTGAAGCATCAGATAAGGTTGACTTGTTTAAGAAGCACTTGTTGACTGCTCAGAGTCGACAGAAGAGCTATGCAGACCAGCGAAGAAGAAATCTAGAATTCTCTACGGGTGATCGAGTATACTTGAAGGTTTCTCCTTCGAGAGGCGTGTTTCGCTTTGGGGAGACGGGAAAGTTGGCACCGAGATTCATTGGTCCATTCCCTATCCTAGAAAGGATTGGTACTCTCGCTTATAGAGTGCAGCTGCCTGACTGGTTGCCAGGGGTGCATGATGTATTTCATGTGTCTCAACTCTGCAAGCATGTGCATGATCCAGATCTGATAGAGGATGAACTAAATCAATAGGTCCTAGATATTGCTCCAAATCTAACAGTGAGAAAAGACCCGATAAAGATCATTGGCAAAGAAACAAAAATTTTGAGGAACAAGAGGATCAACCTAGTCAAGGTTCAATGGAGTGGGGATCCTAGAGACTGTACTTGGGAGACAGAGGATAGCATCAAAAAGGCTTACCCCAAGTGCAGAGTGGACATCTCCGAGTAACTGTTGTATTAAGGTACGTTTACCCTAATTTACGTTTTCCATCTTGTTTCCTACTTTACTTTGTTTCCTTTTCGAGGACGAAAATTCTTAAGTGGGGGAGATTGTAACGACCCAGAAAATCCGAACCAATTTAAATTTTTTATTTTAAACAATTTGGTGGAAAAATGTGGCAGAAATTAAAAAAAATTCATTTTTAAATAATATTAAAGCCAGTGAAAATAGTCAATTTTCAAACGATCTCTGTTTTCGACGAAACCACTTTTGTTGGAACCGGAATGTCAAATTATTGCTAAGTTTCAATTTTTAGAATTTTTTGAATTAATACGTGAGCGTGGCGAAGGAAAATGTGTTTGGTTGATTCAGTCAAATTTAATCAACTGAAAAATAGCCAATTTTCAAACAGTCTCAGAATTCGACGAAATTAGTTTTGTTAGGACCGTATCGTCATAACAAAGACAAATATATTTTTTCTGGATTTTTCTGAGTCTGTATGGGGCATCTGTGAATTTATTTATGCAGACAAATTAAATTAATAAAGGATTTAAATTATTAAATTAAATAATACAGGCCACAGACAGCCGTTTGGCTGATGGGACCTATCCCATTGGATCCGGAATATGGGTTATTGGCTAGACGCACCTTCTGTTGGATTGGAATTGGACCGGTTGAAAAGACAGGGATTTAATTCGAAAATTACAATTTAAATTATATAAATAATAGGAGAATTAAACCCTAACACTATTCACGTGTCTTCTTCCAGCCGCCACCCCCAAATCCATGGCCACTGTCCTCCGAACTTCTCCTCCTAATTTCTCCTTCATCTCTTCGAATTAGAACCCACTCTTTATACCAAATCGAAGCCCTTTCCTCCCTCTTTAATCTCATACGGATAGATCGTCCTCTCGTCGCCTGAAATCCGAGCACCAACGTCCCAAAGGTGCTGCCTTTGCACCGCCGTCGGCCCCCCTGGGCTCCACCGAGCTGAGCCAAACCACCCCCCTCGTGCGCCGCCCCTAGCCCTCTGCCGTGGTCTGGTCCGATCGTCAGCAGGTGTCCCGGTTCTCGAGCAATTTCCAACCCTAAGATCGAACTAGAAGAGAAAACCCATGGCCTGTTAAGCTGAAGGAAGAAGAAAGGTTATTTTCCTAATTAATTAATTAATTAATTTAAATTGTTTTAAAGCTTGATTTAACCATAATTGATTCGTTTCAACTCAGAATTTGACGATTTCGGAAGCATTGGAATCGTAACAACGATAGAACGTGTTGAGACTGAAACGGAACCCTTCTAAACAGTTTGAATTTTGGCCAAAATCTACAACGACTGTGAGATTCCTAAATTTTAATAATTAAATAATTTAATTCTATTTGTTATGTGAATCATTGTATGTTATTGTTTCTGATCTACGATGTTGTGATTGTTGTATGGTTGATTAATATTCGTTGTGATATCATGATATAGCATGTCAGTTTAGATCTATAAAATTCTGATGTAATCTCTATAAAGTTCTCATCTTTATTAGTTTTATTTTTATTTTATTTCTATTTTTATTTTTTTATCCCTTATAGGAAAGGAAAAAATTTAAACTTGTTTGTTTTACAAACAAAAATGAAATTTTGAATCTTTATTTTGTTTTTACAAAATAGAATGAAAAGTTTGAATCTTTATTTTGATTTACATAATAAAGCAAAAGTTGAATCTTTATTTTTGATTTACACAATAAAGCAAAAGTTGAATCTTTATTTTGATTTACAATTTTACATAATAAAGCAAAAGTTGAATCTTTATTTTTGATTTACATAATAAAGCAAAAGTTGAGTCTTTATTTTTGATTTACATAATAAAGCAAAAGTTGAATCTTTATTTTTGATTTACATAATAAAGCAAAAGTTGAATCTTTATTTTGATTTACATAATAAAGCAAAAGTTGAATCTTTATTATGATTTACATAATAAAGAAAAAGTTGAATCTTTATTTTGATTTACATAATAAAGCAAAAGTTGAATCTTTATTTTTGATTTACATAATAAAGAAAAAGTTGAATCTTTATTTTTGATTTACATAATAAAGCAAAAGTTGAATCTTTTATTTTGATTTACATAATAAAGCAAAAGTTGAATCTTTATTTTGATTTACATAATAAAGCAAAAGTTAAATCTTTATTTTTGATTTACATAATAAAGCAAAAATCGAATCTTTATTTTTGATTTGCATAATAGAACAAAGGTTAAATCTTTTAATTTTAATTAAAAGATAATTAAGATTAGATATTTTATTTTGATTTACAAAATAATGTTTAGATATTTTATTTGATTTACAAATAAAATAAAGATGAGACCTTTTATTGTGATTCATCTCATATATGGTGTTGTATGTGTGGACATTGAAATTACGACGTTGGGTAAAAAGAAATGGTTAGACCAAAAACCATATTATTGTATGTGTGGACATTGAAATTACGACGTTTGGTAAACAGTGACGGATAGACAAAAACCATTATTTTTTGTTATCATATTTTGACACCAAATTGAGTTGAGTTAGATAGGAAAATACCCCCTATAAGGAAAAATATACATTAAGGAAAGATAATTAGAAAATTAACATTTTTCTAATGTAAGAAAGATAATTAGAGGATTTACATTTGTTTTCTATGTAAAAATATAATATTTACATTTTTCTATGTGAAGTTGAAAGATTTACTTTTTTCTATGTAACAATGAAAGGTTTACATTTTTCAATGTAAAGGTAAAGAATTTACATTTTTCAATGTAAAAGGAAAGAGATAAAATATTTACATTTTATAGAAACATAAAAAGTACATTTTTATGTTATAAAAATGAATTAGATAAAAAGTACATTTTTTGTGTATTTAAAATGAATTAGATAAAAAGTACATTTTTGTGTATTTAAAACGAATTAGATAAAAAGTATATTTTTATGTATTAAAAAGGGATAGGATAAGAAGCACATTTTTATGTTATAAAAAAATGAATTAGAGAAAAGTACATTTTTATGTTATAAAAATGAATTGGAGAAAAAGAACATTTTATGTAATTATAAAAATATACACTGTTGAAAACGTCATTTTTGTCGCATTAGAATTGGCGAACAAAAATGTTATTTTATTGAATATAAAAATATACATTGTTGAAAACGTCATTTTTGTCGCATTAGAATTGGCGAACAAAAATGTTATTTTATTGAATATAAAAATATACATTGTTGAAAACGTCATTTTTGTCGCATTAGAATTGGCGAACAAAAATGTTATTTTATTGAATATAAAAATATACATTGTTGAAAATGTCATTTTTGTCGCATTAGAATTGGCGAACAAAAATGTTATTTTATCGAATATATAAATATACATTGTTGAAAACGTCATTTTTGTCGCATTAGAACTGGCGAACAAAAATAATTTTTTATTGAATATAAAAATATACATTGTTGAATCGTCATTTTTGTCGCATTAGAATTAGCGAACAAAAATATTGTTTTTATAGAATAAAAAGAATGGATTCTAATAATGGAAATCGCCAAATGGTTTATATATTTATATATAAATACAAAATTTAACGAAACGAGAGCGATAGTTCGCGTATCGACAATCGTAACTTCAAACGATTATACCGAAAGATCCGACCGTTGGATTTTCCCAAAACTGGAACCGTTAGGACCGCTTTGGGAAGAGCTTTCCAACGATATAAATTTCATCAAAATCCGACGATTAGATTTTAAGATATGTGTAAATCAAATTTTGGTAAAAACAGCGCCAGAGCCGCCCATTGACCCGAAATGTCGTTTATTTATTTCGAGCTATTTTTAATAAATAAAAATAGCGATAAATAGTTATAAATATATGTGAAATGTTTTAAACTATAATTATGCGACAATTATTTGAAAAGACCGAGTTTAACTCATTTCAAATAATTGCACAACGATTAAATCAAAGATGTAAGAAGACGATGGTTGAAGACCGACGATCTTCACATCGAATGGACGGCGACTACTGATGCCTTGGACTGACTTGCTCCCAGGACAGGGTTAAAGCAGTAGTTGTCCGGACGTATGCGTAGGTCGTGCGGATAGGCGAGCGCCTCTTGGTGTCTCCGGTTCCGTTCAGACCCAGAACGGACTTGTAAATGGATGCGTGTCTGACGTTGAAATTCATTTCATGTAATTAAATCGATTTGTATTAATATATGTCTGTTTGGTGGTAGAGAATTTATTCTCTACTTAACACCCTGGTATATAGTAATAGTTATCGATCGCATGGCGTTGAATTGTCAATGTGGCACGCCAAGATGCATTGATCAAGGCTTTGTTGAAAAGCAGGCCTTGTGGTTGATGATCAAAGCATAGTCTGTTTTAGGCATAGCTTTGTGTATAGCGTAACCTCACGAGCCTCACACCCCGGTATGAGTCTAAAACGGGAGAAGGGAACGCAGGGAGTGCACACGTTATCTTTCTAGCTAGAGTAATGTCAGGGACCTACCAGCGCTGACATTTTACTTATGTGGATGATGGATTATGAGGTACCTCGTGTTTTTATAGGTTGTTAGTGGCCATATTATCGGTCTAAAAGGACCAGGAAACGTGTGTTCAGGTATAACTAATCCACGACCCTTCAGAGTGGACCGACCCTGCAGCTATTCAAGGGGGTCCCATAGGTGTGATCCTGAGGTATTTGCTAGAGTGCCTCGAATCGGTAAGGAGCTCATCCCTAGCCTTGACTCATGATGGAAAAACAAATCTCCAATACGACATCTCGTTTTCGATTGTATAACTAGTATGGCGACATAGTAGGATGGGGTACTATGCCGTCTAAGATTAATACATTTATATTGAAATGATTTATGAAAACATACACACACTAGTAGTGATACGTTTTATGTATTTATCATCTTTTGATCATTATAAGGTAAAACCCTATCCTCCGGTTTGCGTTGCATTGTGTGATGGGACTTGGGTCTTATAATGATCTCATTTTTCTAAGAAGCATAGCGTTATTTGAACGATTTACTTTAATTATGCACTGGCAATCCAATGGAGTAAACCCGTTCCGCATTAGCGGCGTGGTCCTGTGATTCGCCATATTGATAGTTAGTATAGGAAGATTTCTCATACCAGTCCCATAACTGATTCGATGTTTGTTTAACTTTACAAACTCAGGTGCCCTCTTTCCACACGGGCAGCCAATTGATAGGTTCAGGTGATACATTCTGATTGGAGCTTGCTTGGAAGGAAGAAGAAGACCTTTTCTCTAGTTTTTACTTCTGCTTTGAGACATTTTATCTTCTATAGCTTTGATGTATGTAATGGAGTTTGGGACTTGTTTCTTTTCCATTGAAACTTATTTCCCTTTTGTTGAGACTCTTTATTTGGCTAAGTTGTATCCTGTACTGCGTACTCGGATGTATTGGATATTATGATGCCGATGACATTTATTTCTGCTGCAATGGTTTATGTGTTATGATAATTATCTGAGATCTGTTTTTGTGGTAAATATGTTGTATTCCAAAATGATTATCCTTACTTTCGAACCACGGAAGTTTGGGGTCATCACACGTCGCGCCACGGCTGTTCGCGAATTTCAACCATTGATTTCGAATTGACATTACAGGAGACCCGCCCGTCGGATTCCCCTAAAACCGGAACCGTTTGGGTTTGTATCGAAAATAGGTTTCCAATAACTGACTCAAGACCGACTGGTCGACTAGTCGACGACTAGTCGGCCGCCGTGATAACAATGACTCAAACGCGGCTTGTTATTCAAAGTTAATTGGGAGCATACACATTATTCCTCCAAATATTGACATACTACTTACTACTTGACTTGTTTATATATAAATTGCAAGTACACTGTATGGAAAGCAATATATAAACTTGCAAACATATAACATTGTTTAAATCAACAAAAACAACGTTTTATATACAAAAATGCAAGTTTTATATACAAACTTACAAGAAAAAACGCGAAGGTCGCACTCGGTAAGACATCCAAAGGGCCTAAAAAATAATACAATGAACAAGTTCATTAAGCCTGAGACAGCGTATCATCACTCTTCTTCCTCTTTTCCTGCTCCTCCTGCTCAGCAAACTCAACAAGCTCTTCAACAGTCATGAACAATCTCTTTTTGGACTTGTCAGTAGGAGCATCTTCAACTGAGGAAGCAGACACATCATACTTCTTCTTTCTTCGTTTGGCCGAGACAGGAGGAAGGGTTTCCTTAATTGGTGAATCTATGATAGAAGGAGCAATAATTTGAAGAGGTTTGACCTTAAAAGGCCCAGAACTTGATTCAAATTTGAGGAGGAGAGGCCTACCCTCATTTTTGACATTAATCTTCGTAAAGGTTAGAGGGCCAGTGTTGCCAGTCTCCCTAGTATACTCCGCATTTTCTTCTTTCGGCTAAGAGCCCTTACCATCTAACCCCTTCAAGGCATCTATCATTTCTTCGTCTTTGCCTGAGTCTTCGACAGGTGCACTTGATGCTCTTCGATGACTTTCGTCTCAGCTTTGGAAGTAGTCTTCTCTGCGGGAGTACCTATAGCAGGAAGAGCAATGACCAGTCCCAGTGGAATAACATGTCACTCGACTGGAGGCACAACCGCTGGATGACGAGATATGATCATTTTCTAGAATTGAGGAGAGAGAAGAATTGTACCCTCGATTGAGGCATCTTTAGGAGTAGTCGAAGTCCCAACTTCTTGAATAGAAGTCAGAGACTTTCTTTGGAAACAAGCTTGACTCGTCTGAATTGTACTCCACGGTTCCCAGGGATTGAGCTGGAGGAAGTAGAATAATTGGTTGATCTACAGGAGGATTCGCGGCGTGAGTAGGTTGACTAGCAGACTGTGCAGGGGATGAATAACCTTTGCTCGCGTTAGGTTCTCCTTCCATTGTTGTTTTCCCTTTAAGCCTGTACCGCTCGACATCCTACTTTTCAACAGCCTCCATTCGGCCTAGACTTTTGGTTCGGTGCCTTTCAAAAATTGAGTTAACAACCTCTTCATCCACTGTGCGCCCAGCAACAACCCTCCTCTCCTCGTCCATAAACACCTTCCAGTTGTTGGCCAGCGTTTGCGGATAGTCAGAAACCCAAGACATATCCCGGTTACGGAGAACTTGAGCGTAAAACATGAGCAGCTTGCCGCCAAATTCCTGACGCATCTGTTCTATCTTCTCCGCATGATTTGCCTTAAGAGTTTGAATCTCAATCTCATGCTGGTGTTGGGAGTTAGAAGCATTTTCCAGAGTTGTATGGGCATTCTCTTCTGCCTTCTTCCTGATCTCTTTGGAAGCGGCGAGTTGGATTTTAAGATTTTCAACCTCCAACTCCAGTTGCCATTTATCCTTCCTCAGACTTTCATTCTCAACATCGAGAGACTCGCATTGTTGACCAACCAACTTCACATCATCCTGAGCAGACTTAGTAAGGAGTAGGGCCGTCAATTTGTAACACGACCCGAAACACGACTTGTAATCCGCAAGGTTATGACTATGAACATTGCCTATGACTATGAACATTGCCAATGACTATGGACATTGCCTATGACTACGAACATTGCCTATGACTATGGACATTGCCTATGACTACGAACATTGCCTATGACTGTGACTGTGACTATGAGGATTATTTCCTTGACTAAACCTATGCCTTGATTAGAAAACATAAACTATTACCTATGACATAACAAGGACGTCTGTGATTAAACACCTATGATTCATGACTAGGAAAGTATTACTTAAGTTTTGTGATTATGAGATTAGGTCTAAACCCGATTATTTATTCTGCCTGTCCTTGGTTTTCTTCGGTTTTAGACCTTGGGAATTTACCTATTAAGTTAGGTCTACCCATGTTCTTGAACCTACTCTGTCTATTCTTGGTTTTAGACCTTAGGAATTTACCTATTAAGTTAGGTCTACCCATGTTCTTGAACCTACGTCGTTATTCAAAACCATTTTATGCCAGTTGTTATATCTATCCTTTTCATAGCAATTTTTGGTTCATTCCCTATTTGCTACGAATCTAGATTTATCTATAATCTAGATTGAAACACGATTGTACGAACGGTGGGAATGCGATTTGGCGCAAAATATGAAATTTACAAAACGTAGTTTAACTTGGAAATTGGCATAAATTGGGAACATGTATTATGGCATGTTCATAGAAATGCAAATTGGATAAATTTGACATGAATTATAAGATGTGTAATTTGAATCTTGTATTGACGTGTAAATCTAGTATTTATATGAATAGTGAACTAGAGTAATAAGTCTAGTTTGACGTGAATTAGAATGTTAAATCAGAATTGGATTAGCTAATTTGGCTCGATAAGTATATTGGCATAAACTTGAAATTGGCCATAATTGGGAGTAATTGTCAGGATTAGCAAAATCATGGTTAGTGACACTTCATTTGGTATGGTTTACATACCAAAAAGCATAAACATGATATAGAGGGGAAAAAGGGCCGTAAGAATAAATGTTGACAATTTACATTAAAAGAGTAATTGGGAAATAAGTAAATTAGGATTAATTTACTTATAGAATTTGTCCTAAATGAGGAAATGTTAATCTAGACAAATTAAAGGTTTGTTAACGACATCTCTTTTAATAATAAACCAGAAAGTTCTAGGGTGACAGAGAGGATAGTGTCTAGGCTTGAGTTTGGAAAATACAAGTTTCCTGCTCTCCCTGACTATCCCTAACTGATCCGACGGACGGGATGGTTACTTTCAAAACCTGATTTGAAAATTAATCAAAACCCTTTGAACTAGAAAACACGAATAGGCCTAACCCGAGGTTAGACTGAGTTGCGATGTAAACCTGCCCGGAACCAACCGGCACATCCAGTAATCGCAACAATATCTGTCTAATGTGAGTGGTCGTGGCTTTAATTTATTTAGTTAAAGCTAGAACAAGAATGCTAGGGTTAAGTTAACTAAGACACTTAACCAACTCAACATGATAACAAGACTGGTAGGTGGGGTTAGGTTCATACAGTTAAGCTAGAATGGGAGGGTTAAGTCCATAGGAACACTTAACCAACTTAAGCACAGTTAAGCTAGAACGGAGGGCTAAGTCCACAGGGACACTTAACCAAACTCATGGTAACAAGACAAGATTTGTAGAGGTTAAGTAACTAAGAAAACACTTAGCCAAATTAACATGTTAACTAGTCTAGAAAGTGGGGTTAAGTAAAGTTAATACACTTAGCCAAATTAACATGTTAACTAGACTAGAGGTTGGGGTTAAGTAAGATTTAATACACTTAGCCAATTTGATATGTTAGCTGGGCTAGACCGTAGGGTTAAGTAAACTTGAACACTTAACCATCAGATTTTGATAAAGGAATATGGTTAAGTCTAAAACATGAAGGGATAATACTTAACCGTTAATAACAGGTTAGTTAAAATAGACGGGCAAGGTTAAGTTAAAAAGGAATACTGAACCAAATACAGGGTGAATGGGTAAGGTTAAGTAATAAGAAATACTTAACCAATATAACTTGGTTTGTGGTGGGGTTAAGTCAACATGAATTACTGATAACACTTAACCAGTTTGACAGGATAAATGAAGAGGGTTAAGTCGGATTGAATTGACTAATGACACTTAACCAATCCAAATTGACGGGAAAGGGAACTAAGTAGTATACCTTAGTTAAGAAAACAATGATTCTGGAAACTAAGTGGTAAATCTTAGTTAGTAAAACTAAGTAGTAATTCTTAGTATAACACGGGAAGGAGCGAATATCCGTCCGAGAAGACTCCAACGAATTGGGTTACGAAGCCCGAGGCTTAGAGGGGGCGTGAGGGTACTCTTGGTATCCCTCTGTGAGACTGCAGATGATCCTCCTGAGCTCACAGAGGTTAAGGTCTGCGTAGAAGAACCAGGGGTATGCCTTAGTTGCAATATATGTGGAAACCTAAAGACTAGGATGGACCGGCGTGATTCGGCGAGAAAACGGTAGCCCTGTGATAGCAACTCGTCGTCTACCATCCATCTTGAGTCAGTCGAGATACGTGAAGCGGAAAGGCGGAGAACTCCAAAAGACCATAATTGCTATCTAGTTATGGGTGAGGATGGCCATAGGATAGTAGGGCACCGGGGGCCGGCGTATAGTTCTCATTTTACAAAGGGTGCCTTTCATTAGTTGAGGGAGGGGTCAAGTGGGACCATAGCCACTGGAATAAAAACAGACCTTAGCATCTGCATCGGCAGATATCTGAAAGCTCCCGACCGAGTTCTGTATTCCTTGATTTGCCCTGACACAGGACTCGGGTCGCACATTACAGGACATGTGCATCTAGACAAGCGATAACGATTCGCGATACAGGCGTGGGGAAGTATAGGAACATGTACCACTCTAGGTAGTGTGTCCTAGACTTGGGGGCATCGTTCGACAAGTAGCGTAATCCCTAGTTGGACTAGGTGGCATAAACCCTGAATTCGAGAAGCGTTCAGTAGATAGCGTAAACCCTAGTTAAATCTAGAAAGCACTTGATAAGAAAACCCTAGATTAGATCTAGGTAATAAATAATAAATGTATGCCTGAAGGCAATAGAAACTACAAGGTTGGGATCATGTTATCGTTACTAGTTGGAACACTGGTTAGGTGGTGCAGAAATATAGAAACCAGTATAACAAGGAAATAGCGAAGAGGCGAAAGTATTAGGGCATATCCTGTTTATCTTATCTTAGCATATCTTGTGATTATCTTGTCTAATCTTGCTGACCCTATGGTCATGGTGTAATCTTGGATTCAGTTAATTCATGTCGTTTGTTTTTCCATGTTCACATGCTAGAAGTTACTGAACTTACTCAGGCTTTATGTCTGACTCAGTTTTTCTTTCGTCTTCTTTTCTTCCATTCCCCCCCCCCACAGGTAGTAGAGGAGGGAATAGTACAGCTCAGGTTAAGTTGGAATGTCACTCTTTCCCAGCTTGAAGATTTGTCGAAGTTTGCTTGGATTCTCTTTCAGATGCTATGGCTGGCTCTTGCTAAACTTGGGGAATATAAATGTATTTTCATGCTTCTTTATTTTGTAAGACAGATGATACTCTGATATTGTAAAGAAATAATTGTACAAACTATTTTATCAATAAAGCAAAGTTTTATCTTCCGCTGTTTAATTTCTGTCTGTCTTGTAATTTATCTGCATCTTTTACCCTAAATGCTCCACAGAACTTAGTGCATTCCCTTTGTGAGTGACACTAACGGATGTGGGGTGTTACACAACTTGCTGTTTTTGCTTGGTCTTCGGTCATCAATAGGCTTTGATGTGATATGTGCCTTGGGTACACTCTGGGATGTTAAGTTGGATTAAATGAGGTTGTAAGGACCTTAGGAAGTGATGTGTTGCAGGTTTTCTGTCCTCTCATGCCTGCATTTTCTTGCTTTCGGCGGATAGTACTTGTATTGGTAGTTGATATCCCTGTTATGTAATGTCCTGCACTGTTTTGAATATGTTGTTATGTTTTGAATAGTTTTTTTAATTCATGCTTGTATATGTCCTTGTGTGGAGAGAGTTATTAGTATTCTAGTAGTTGTAACTAACCCCCGTCCTATAAGCCAACATTAGTAACAGTGGCTGATCCACGTTAAAAACGTCCATGCTGGATGGTCCACTTCAAAAACTAATGTAGTTTGATATCCTATCAATCTCCTGTTATATTTGTAATTATTATTCGTTATAATAATAAGTGTTTGCAATCACTTTAATAACCGTTAGCTCTGCCAAAAAATAGTAATAATGCTAAATACGACATTTTAACATGCATACCATGTTCATATTAACAAATTTAATATAATTTTAATAGTTGTTAAGTCAATCAGTAAAATTAGTTATTCATTCAACTAGAAAGTTTAAAAAAAGCACGCAATATAAATAATATACGTAAACAATAATAACAAATTCAATATATTATTCACTTATCCAGTAAATTAATCAAACATTGAAAGAAGAAAAAAATAGCTTCAAATACATACATTTTACATCTTTGCAATTATTTACCGAACTCCTTAGTTATTTCAGGATATTTTTTGTTTAAATCCATATGTTTAGGCTACTCATGAAATCATAAATTCAAATTATTTAAATAATCATCATGAATATTAAGTTTATTTTATAACACATCTTTAAAAAATATACATCAATTTTAGTGTGTGTGTGTGTGTGTGTGTGTGTGTGTATATATATATATATATATATATGTGTGTGTGTATGTATGTATATATGGCACGTCCGTTGGACGTGTGCAAAGAAAAATGTGAATTAAGTTCTTTTTAGTGTAAAACGGTAAGTACAAATGGGAAAAAATTGTAAGCATTTTATGTAAGAAAATTGTTATTGTGTAGATAAAAAGTGGAAAGAAATTTATCATGCATAAAATTTACAGTTTGGAGTATATAGTAAGACGGTCACGAAAAAGAAACATGAACATCTAATGAACAATTATGAAAGTATAATGACGAATAATATACCTCATAAAAGAAATATATCGATAATTCACATTAGTATTAATCCTAATGCTATATAGTTCATTTTAGATATCGTAAAATGAGTAATCTTAGCACGTGAGACAGTGGCACAGGTTCGAAACCCAAAACGAAATGCTAAGAGCTTACCATGTGTATACGCTAAGATCAGTGACTTATATGGTGCTTACGGACCAGGCTAGGTGCATTAGAGAGGGTTTCATGACTCCGATCGGTTACCGTCCCAAACAAATTCAAAAAAAAAAAAAAAAAAAGCCTTAGTATGTGAGATAACGTCATTTATCATTATGAAGTAATGGTTTTATGCATTGACAAATCTTTGCACGTGAGCTATAGTCCGTTTAGTGTGAAATGGTGCGCACAAAACATATTGCTATTTATAAGCATCAATTTGTTCTTTTTTATATCACTTTTTACTAAACGTAGGCCCGAATGGTGCAGGAAGGATCTGGTGCGCACAAACAATTTCCTCCCTAAATTACGAGCGATTGGTTAATTTTCGTATCCTTTCGTACATGGTTTTTTCTGGCCCGATAGCACTGCTCTTTTTATATATTGCACAAATTATTGTCGTAGCTTTAAATAAAAGCATAAATGGATTTTTTTTGACTTATATCTAATTCTTTGGATATTCATAGAGATACATAAAGCTATTTTAATGTAAATAAAGCTATTTCGATATTAGTTGGCAGCCTCAGTGTTCAGTTTACGTTAGGGTTAGACACGGTTCGGTTCGGTGCGGTTTGAAGCTCAAACCGTTTCCGCACCACATCAAACGATTGATAAAAAATGCAAACCGTTATACTAACCGTTGAAATGGTTCAGTTCGGTTTCGATGTAATATGGTCCGGTTTTGGTTCGGTCCGGTTTGAACCCGTACTAAATATGAAAAGAAAATTACTTCCATCAACAAACAATTTACGATTGTATAACGCTGTGTCACCTGAGTGTTAAAACACATAGTGTTATCTTTAATTAATATAACTACAACATACGTTGAAAATAGAATATATATCGTTAAATTAAAAGTTAAATAGGAATTTGTTAAAAAAAAATATCATAACATTGTCAGTGTAGCTATGCGGGTCGGTTCGGTTTAATACGGTTTGGCAAAAGTTCAAACCGCAACCGGACCATATCGTTGCGAGTCTGTTCAGTTTGAGTTGTTTACTTTGGAGAGAGAATCCGGTGCGGTTTTCCGCACCGTTTTTACGGTTCGGTCTGGACGATTTCCTCATTGCGGTGCGGTTTATGCCCACCCCAGTTTATAGTGATAAAGCGTAAAACAATGACTTTACCCGTTCAATTCTTTTTGAGTAATATTAAAAAAATAAGATCAAACTGAGACCTAGAAGTATAGAAATTACAATTAAAAAAAGTTAGCGCACTTGCTTAGATTTATTAATGCATATAACCATCGGTTCATAATAAACCAATTTGTTTTGGATTTACTTCACATATCCTAACGGACGCTTCTATCATGCTCATCGTTACATTGCCAAAAGTACGGTTTAAAAAATAGATAATAATTCCATATAATAAAACTTAAAAGCTTCAACTAATTCCAAAAAATTTTGAACACCCAAATACACTTAATCCATTTATTTATTGATCCAAACATGCACGCAAGTTCAAGGCACGTAGCCTTATTTACATAGATTAAACGCAATACATACAACAAAAATGAATATAATAAGTCATGTTCTCAGGCTTCCATACAATTTCATTTGCCTTCTCTTCTGTTTCTATGCCTACTTGTAAATAGAAAAAATACATACGCCAAATTTAGACAAAAATACCGTGTACATTGAAGCTTCAATAACTGCTATATATGTGTAAATTACAATAACATCATTATTTATTCTTAAAAAAAACACATAAGAAGATTAAACAGTCAAGAGATCCAGGAAAAAAACGAAGGACCCACTGCTCTGCATACATATCATACATTTGCATGCATTGCATAAACATACAGAGAAAAAGAGAAGAAAAAGAAGGAAAAAAGAAGAAAAAAAACATTAAATTTAACATGATGAATATATAGTACCAGATAAAAGAAGTACTTATATCAATCAAATGTGCAAAAAGCTTACAAAGATCATCAACTGCACCAGCTTTTGCCTTGTAAGAACTCACTATATTCTTCATTGCTGCCCTCGGCCTCATCAACCAAAAACTGGGCAAGGGAACATTGATGGCCGACGGGGGCGATATCGTAATATCAGCCATCTCTTATGATGACTTTTTCTCATTGATTATTTCATCTATAACTTCTTCGGTTACAGGCTTCGCTATTTCTATTACATCCACCTCCTTTTTCCGTTGTTTCTTTTTCTTTCTATTCTGGTTTCTCGTTTTAATGTTATTGATCTTCATATTTGTAGAAGGAAGCGTGTATGACTTGATAAGGAGAGGAAGAAGTGGCGGTTTGTGAAAATGGTTAGGGGTAGAGATTGATAAAGAGTTGGAACATGAATTCCTCCTCTCATGTTATTAATGTTGAATACATGATAATACATATTATAGTTATTGTTGGAAAAATAATTGCTATATCCATTGCTATTCATTTGATTGTGGTTCATGTTTTTTTTATCTCCATCAATAATTTATCCATAATATTATTCTTGGGAAAATATTTATTATTGCACTCCAAAAACTATGACCCAGCTGAGATGGTGACTCCAGTTAATAAGGAAATGGAAAAATAAATACGAACACATCTTATTTGATTGACTAATCTTCACCTTAATTTACAAATACAACGTGAAATAGAAAGGTTATGACCAAAATTAATACTTTTAGGTCGTATCACATGATCTCTTTTGCCAATCCAATTTGAATGTCCACGGTCAATACCTAGAACATAAAACAAAATTCCAACCACAATGACAGTCAAAATATGAGAATTCTCTCAATTGATCATTCCAAATACCAGAGAAATAATTACCACAAACAGCCAATCACATATTCATGTCGCACATCCAACATTGCCATATTTGCTCACTCTAGTGTATCTAAATAAGTGGCACTGAAGCTTAAATTTATTTTATAACATCACATGCCTTGAAAATGTTACTTTTTTAGATTACAGAACTATGAAACCACATCTGCCATGGATTTAATTTATATTTACTTATATACAAATTATCCATGATTTAGCCATGCATGATAACTTCTGCACCTTTGGCTAAATGGTTTAGTGTCAATCACCAAAATTATATTACTGCGACTTAGCCTTCGAAAATAGAAACAAAATAACCAAGAAATTTTGTAGCTTAAAATAACGATAATGTACTTTTATTATTTTCAAATAATTACACAGATCATTTGATTTTTCTGTGAATCAATGTTTTTTTAAGTAATGTCGTATGATTTCATCAGCATTGAATATGCAAACCCATGACAGACAAGTAACATGACCCTATTACTATAGACAAAAAATTACGTTTTCCCCAAAATTCTTTCATACCATCATGAACTTATTAAACAGGTTATCATCAAAGTAGTTAGAAGCAACATTTAGTTGGGCTACTTTATGTTATGATTCAATGGATGTGGCTTTGACAACCAAGGTTTAACACTTTTCTGATGAAAAATGTAACAGAACAAATAGGAACCGAAGACAGTAAGATTACTTGCTATTCTTCTGCCCATGTATTAAACTCATCATTTCAGCCTTACGTATGCTATTCAGTGAGATATGATCAAGCTATTATACCTCCCACTTTATCTTTGTCCCAGATTATTTAAAGTGAAATAAGTTCCTTAACATGTAAGCCATGTATTAAGTTTCCATGTATAACTACTTATAATTCATCATTCTAGAATTGTAGAAGATATTTTGGAAGGCTTGGTTTTTATATTAAAAGTGCTTTTCTTAATTTAAAATAGAAATGAAGTACTGTTTTGTTTTCAAATAATTATACAGATAATTTAGTGATTTGGTGAATTCATATTGCTTTAAAACATATATTGCGTGATTCTTTCAGCATTTGCATTTGATAGTTATGTTCGCATACATTGATTATTTGTATAAAACATCTCACTAAAAAACTCAAATTTCTTTTTTCCAAACTGAGATAGTAACTCCAACTAATACGGAAACGGAAAAAGAAATGCAAACACATCTTATTTTATTGACTAATTGTTCGCCTTAATTCACAAATACAACAACGTAAGTTAGAAAGGTTATCATCCATTTATAGATGACAAGTTTGTTGGTACATGTAAACTTTATTATAAGACAGTAAATGTATTATCATCCATTTATAGAGAAGTATGTAATGTGATAAAGAGATTGAACTGTCAACAACGATCATCATTTAGTATATTTGTCACTCTATCTTAATATACACTGTTGAACGAAGAATAAATGAATAGATATTTGTTACCTTACTTTGAAATTGAACCATCGGTTAAGAAATTAGGATAACTCGTTGACTTCATAGTTCTAGGTGCAAATGATCTTTTATCTTTTATATCTCCATCACAAACAATGCAAAATATTGATTTCAACTTCCCTGCATTCAGAAAATAAAAAATGTGTGGTTAGTAAGAAAATCAGATTTAAAAATTGTCACACACTTAGGTAAAAATATTCATAAACTAAGTAAAAATATGAGAAGAGCTGAAATTGAAGTGAATTAAGAAATGTTATGCTGCCAATAAGGATGCTATGATGCCCCATCGTCATCGCCAAAGTGCTTTCTCCTGATTCAAAATGAATTAACAAATTATAACACGTTTGATGCCAATGAAAAGAAGAGGGCTTTTGTCACACACTTAAGTAAAATATCTTTCCCAAATTTTAGAAGTACCATATTTTTTTTTCCACACATCCTCTGCCTCAATCAGTTAATTAATGTAGAGAAAGGACTTCGAAAATTAAAATTACTTGGATTTCGAATCTAAGCAAACTTCGAACCTAACACTGGTTCAATTTCTGATGTAATTTTGTATCTGCTCCAAATCTACTTTTGCACTTCACTTGGAGTCGTTGCCACCACCATCCTTTGTTAGCTGCAAATATTATTAAAAAACTCAATCCATCATCCATGATGTTCGAAACTCTAAATCCACAGCCATCGCCAATTTCCCATAGTGTGCCGCTTCAATGATCTGCATCTTCCACTGACATTAAAAGTGATAGATTAATTCAATTGACGGTTAAAATTTTGGTTTTCGTATCAAAAATTAATTTTCTGTTTGGGTTCGATGATAATTGCATGGGAAGAGTGGAGGTTCTGAGTGGAAAGTAAAATACGAAAACATGCGGTACGTGATGGTGTGAGTCGCGAAAATGAATAAAATATCCTTAGTTAACAGTAGAAAGTTAAGGGTCATTTTAGGCATTTCAAATGCTTCATTTTAAGGTATTCCCATTATATATAGATATATGTATGTATGCATACATACATACATACATACATGTATATATATATACATTCTTATTAAGAAAAATTGCATTTTTTTTCTTCATTTAACCATAAAGACATATAAGCCATAAAACATAAATTATACGTGTAAGCAATAATAACAAAGTTAAACCACTAAAATACTTTAGTTTCAACATGCATAGTATATTCATATTAACAAAAATAATAAAATTATCTCATTTCTTGAAAACACACGAACAAAAATATTAATATTAATTTATACTTTATACGTTTCGCCATGTCATACATCTCATAGCAAAGTATATTTTTAGTAATATTGTGAATACTTTAATTTAACATTAAAATTATTAATTATGAATACTATTTTTAGTAATATTGTCGTGTGCATCTAGGGATGGCAAAAAAATCCGTATCCATGGCTACCCGCGGATAAAATCTGTCATGGATATGAAACAGATAGCTAAATAGGTACCCGTGGATAAAATAAACGGTTTTTTTTTTAATATCTATTAATTAATGAGGCGGGTACGGATAGTAAAATATCCATGTCCGTGGGTACCCGTGCCCGTATTGCATGTTTTTTCCAATGCATAAATCATTAATGTTGGCTTTTGCGTATTTGTGCGCATGTTTTTATTGAACAATTTAACTCATCTTGCAAAAGTTTTTGCTTGACTCCTCACTGGTTTATATCAATACGTCGCCAAATCTATGCAACGCGTTGCCAAACTACAAGTCAGTCAGGTCTAATTTGTTTTTTTATTGGATGTATTTTTAAACAATTTCAATAGACGGTTAAAAAACGAACTGAAAAAAATATTATGGATACCCGCGGGTACCCACAAATACCCGCAATTTTTTTAAAACCCATTTAATAGATATCTGTACGGGTATGGGGCGGACACGGAGCAAAAAGTTACCAAATGGGGCAGGTGATGGGGGATACTACCCATGCCCGCCCCGCCCCATTGCCATGCCTATGTGCATCACACATGTTGCACACTAGTATATGGAAGAATTAAAAAAAAAAAAAAAAAAACTGTATCTATTTTCATTTCACTTTCCTCCTTTTATATTCTAGTCAATTTGAAAAAATTACCGCATCCCACTATTTGTTTTTCATCCTCCAATTTATACCAAACATGTCCTCATATTTGGTAAACCACATTCAATTATAACGTTGCGCTCAACTCAAACTATGTTATTATAGAACCTTCGCTCGACTCTAACCTGACTATTATGTAAACCAAGTTCAGTTCGAGCAAGAGTAGTACATAAATCTCGCTTGAGCCAAGCGATGATTTTTCAAAATCTTAGTTTTAATAAAGTTTGTTTCTATGATTAATGAATGTTAATGTGATTTGTTTTGATTTGAAGATGAACGTAATTTTGTAATATTAAAAATTAATAAAGAAGCAAGTTGGGAAAGGAGGAGGAAAATATGGTGCAAACGGATTCAACACTTATAAAAAAAAAAAAAAAAAAAGTAAAAAAATAAAAATCAACTTTAACGTTAATAATAGTAAAATAGATGGTTTGAACTGAAAGCCCAGCCTTTTTATCTAAACGTATCGTTGACGTATAGTTTTCAATATCAAGTTAACGTTCATCCTTATTATAGTTTTCGAATAAATGCAAACTCGGTCTCATCATTCCAAATCAGACAAGATGGCACTAAATGCAAACTTGATTCCCAACGACGGCAGCGATGGTTCCCCATCGTCGGATCTAAACCTAATTCCTGGCGTACCAATCACCGATCAGCCTACTGCTAGTATAGAGAAATTGATTGTTTGGACTTCTAAAGAGATCGAGAGTTGCAATGTCGATTTAGCAGCTGTTAACGCATTAAGATACATGCTTCGCGTCTGTCAGGAAGAACTTGATGTTAGAGGCGATGCTCGAACAGAAGAGGTAATCACGGCGGAAATTTGGTTTTCAGTCGATTTATGACGAGTTTGTTACCTTTCAAGGGTTCCGTGCGTCGGTTGTGTTTTATTTACTCTTTGATTTATGTGAATGGATGTTCAGTGACGTTAAACACTTATTACAGCAAGTGTCTTATAGTTAATTACCACTATCAAGCAATTAACACTTTTTTATTAGGTTATAAAACACTCAATGGGCAGAACATTCAGATTTTAATCAAAGACTTAAAATTAATCAGCATTTATTAACTAGTTTTCCTAGCTAATTAATTGTGATATATATTATAATAAATTCCGTAGTATGAGTTATTAACAACGTAACATTTACCTAGAACATGTAAATATAAGGATTTTGGTTGATTTTTTTATTTTTTTATTTTAAATTGTTTTGGGGACTGTTTTTATCAGCACTACTTTGGGACACTTGTTTATTACGTTATATGAACACTCAGTAAGAGGAAATTCTTGAGGTGCCTATGAATTGATTATCCAATGGATCAAACAATTTAACGGAGAAAAATAGAGGGACCGAAATCAATTCTATTCGAAAACCGTATTAGATCCGATTAAAATGGTTAGATTTCCAGTTACGGCTATTCAAATTATAGAATTTCAATTATGGGTATCGCTTGGTGGATTCTTTCTTACAGGCAAAACTAGCGGGATAATCTATCCAACATATTTAAACTATCAAAAGCTGAATGCTTTTCACTCACTTAGTTTTAATTTGTATTTTTTCCCCCTAGTTTTATTTTGAACTTTAGACTTAGTGCACTGCTAAAAGCACCTCAATTTGTGCTTCCTAACACCATAGCATGGTAGCCAAAAGCAAAAAACTGAGTGCTTTTAGTTTCCCATGGTGATGTAATGCTAAAGGCACCATGTTTTGTGCTTTTGTCTACCACGCCATAGTGTTAGAAAGCACAAACAGAGGTGCTTTTAGCAATATACTAGACTTATTATGTTATTTCATATCTTCACATTTTTACTATTATCTATTTCAGTATGCATGAAATTTAAGTGCTTACATCTGAGCTTTTTTATTTTATTTGCATATTTATTTTTCCAATGATTTAATATAATATTTTTGGTTTTGGCCATACTCTACGGATAACTTTAATTTGAATATCTTAAATGGTAGCAAGTTAAAAATTATTTCATTTTCTATCTAAATTAATACAGTTATAGAGGATTATGTATATTGCATCATTTTCAAACCCATAATTTATGTTATTTTAAGTAGTCATATGGCTATTTTTGCTAATGCAGAACCGACTGCTGTATTTTAGAGAAACAATGTACGTTTTTATGCTATTAAATGATCAGGGGTGTCCTTGGGTTAGACTGGTCGAAACTTTCAGTCATCCTTTACCAAGTATTTATCGCATATGACACAATCAATCAATCATACATCTAATATGCCATATCTTAGATCTTTGTATTATCACATTGAAAATTTTCACATGTTCACATCAATTTAAAGGAAGCTACTAGACCAGGTCAGTTTATATCAGATGTAACATGCGCACAAGTTTATAATCTTGGATTAGCTAATGCAAAATGTAATTTTGTCCTAAACTTAAACCGATTTGATTAATTTATTGTTTGATATGATTTTATAGGGTTAATTGACATATCACTTAAGCAGTTTACCAATCGTGTAAGCTTTATTTGCTAGGCAATCTTTGTTTGTTCGTGGTATTCAATTATCAAATCAGATTTGATCATTTAAATAATATAATATTTAATATTATTAAATAAAAGGTGATAAAACTTGCTTATTATTATACTTGATTTTAGTTATTAAATACAACCAACGTAATCCTAATTCAAAGGCAATGCTTGTATTGAGTTTTTTTGGAACCTGCTAAACTGATCGAACTTTCTAAAATTCCCAAAGATCAAAACCAATGTTTTAAAACGCAAAAGGTGTACACGAGGCGTTTTCGGGTCCGTGAGGCGAGGCGTAAGCCTTTCAGGTAAAAAAAAAGCGCAACACATAACTTAATTTTTAATATGGAATAACATTAAGCGTCAAATACTAAGTAAAATCCATAAAGCATTCGAAGCAATTCAAACAAAATACAATCATTCTTGCACATTTAATATAAAATGCAAAAGATCAAATGATATCTTCCTCCTCATGCAAAAAATTCAAATTTTGATTTCTTAAAACTAGTTGAAGATTACATCAAACTGCAATTTTGATATGTTCCATCAATTCAAATCGATTTGCAAAATTTATTTCGAGATATAACAAAATTTATTGGAAAACATTCCTTAAATAACAATAAGAAAATTCATTATATTGCTCATGATCATTATTTCATAAACAATTTTACTTGATTGTGCCGATATTGAAATTGAAAAGTAAAAAATGCTAATTTTTATTTTTTTAAATTTTGTCTTTTTTTATTTCTATTAAATAAGTAAAGTTCAATGACATTTATTTGTGTCAATATCTGCAACTAAAGATTCAAAGGTTTTTAAGTCATATGCCTCAGCTGTTTGAGGCGTGCGAGACGTAAGCTTTACGTGCTTTGTATGCCTCAAGTTATTGAGACGTAAGCTTTAGAGGTAAAAAGCCTTTTGGAATAAGCCTCAAGGCGTTTTATCTCTTATTTCCTCGAGGCGAGCCTCGAGGCGAGCCTCGAGGCGGGTTTTTTAAAACAATGATCAAAACTAACACCTGAAAAACATTATTGTAATCTGAACCTTTTATTGTACCACATTACACTCTTGTATATATGAAAACACATAAGTGTAAATAAATATAAAAAACATTTAATATAGAAACTTGCCAATGAAAAAGGAACCTAAAGTCGTGAAAATTGTACATATTGTAGAATTTTCATAAATCGATACAATTATTTAATGCATCGAAAAAAATAGAATATGTGTATCTTGTTATTAGCATACGTTTATAACTTTATAAAATGTACCAATATTATTTTGATATTATCCGAAATTATCTTGGTTGTCACATATGTGTTCTTAACCTATTTTTAGTGGCATCGATGCTTACTTCTCTAATATGAAGGTCATAGATCTTCATTCATGTTTATAGTTGCTTTGTCCACTAAGTTACTCCAGTTTGGCTTGTATGAGTAGCTCAACCCAAGTAGAAAAGACATACAATTTTCTAAAAAGCGTGTTCTGTTAAAAATCTACCCAGCTTTTAATTTTTTATTAGTTTACAGTAATTGGACAAATGTTTGAGCTTCAGTAAACTAATGTATCGTCAACACAACTTTTTGAAAGTTATAATGTACAAATGTTAGTAGCTTGAGATTAACGTCTCTGGTAGAGACTTGCTTCAATATAATTCATTAAAAAAAAAAAAAAAAAACAGTTCAACCGCTAGTGTTTACATATATTTACTTCTGTTAATTCTCCATACATAATTCTTTTTGCAGGTTATTGGAGCATGCCGTAGTAATTCGCAAGCCAAATATAGTGAGTTAAATGGCGAATTGATTTTATTGCCCATTGGAAATTATGAAACGTTATCTAGATTTTCCCTCATACACATTTTGAAATTGGTAATTAGTAGTAGTAGGAGTTGCATACAGTGGTTTTTTATTTTGGCTGACACAGTATTTTTGCTGTTCCATTACGGTTCTAGTGTTGGCCAAGTCAAAATTTTAACAAATGTCTAGTTTTGAATTACATGGTTAGGAGAAAATTGCTGTGTGAGTGTGGAAATTACCTCTTGTAGTCATCAGCTATCGGCAATAGAATAAAATTACGTGATTTTCTTTAATTTCTTTTCTTAAGATTAGTGCTCGAGAGGTGGATTGGGGCATGAGAATTAGAGAGAAAGATTGGGTCAAGGGAGAGGGATTGAGGCCACATAAATGACAGGTTTTCCTTTAATTTCTTTTGTCAAGATTAAATTAGGAAAATTAACGAACAAATATGACAGAGGAAAGCGAGGAATATAACCCCGATATAACTGGGAGAGGGGCTTTTTTTTTTTTTTTTAATTTTTTGTAGAAACTGTTTTGACTCTAATTTCTAACCTTTTTAACAAGAAAAGTTTGGAATATAATGCAATTTGGATGGATGTGGTTAGGTTACACAAATGAATTTAGGTTTTAATTGTGTAAAATAATTGTATAAATGAATTTGGGTTAATGATCTGTATGGACGAGTTATATGAATCTTGTTTTACAAAAAGTGTAAAATTCGTGGACATTCATTTTTCTTAATTTGTCACATATTATTGTTTTTAGTCCACCGTAAGTGGTAGAGAACGACGACCACAATTCATATGACGATGTTCAAAAAAAAATCTTTTTTGGAATTGTATTTAGATATGCTGTATATTTTTTCTACAAACCATGCATGCCATATGTAATTTAAAGCATTCAGTATAGATTTATACCGATTATTGAATATTTATTAGGAAAATTTGCTCATTTAGACCACTTTTGAAAACCTACTACGAAAACAGATATTTTTTCAAACTAATTACGGAACCAAGTCTGTTTCTTCCATGCATGCTAGTTTTTCATAATATTATTATATTGTTATCAAGGATGGTGTCAGTTCACTCGATTTAGGATAACGACAGTTTCCACCATGCTGGATTTGTTGTTTAAATAAATAATTCGTTGTGTGACTTAGGATAATATCAGCTTGCGCTATATCTTAAATTGCGTTTCACAACCTTTTTTTCATCCAAAATTTGTTTTTTTTTTCAAAAATTTGTTATGGTGGCATAACTTTTTTGTTTTTTTGTTTGTCAATGTGGTGGAAACATGTATGTTTCCGCCATTAGTCTAGAAATATGTATGTTTCTATAATAGCCTTCGAGAAATATGCCACATGCATAACGTTTCCTATTTATCAACACTTTATGTACCATAAAATGCCAAAACTTGCAAACTGGAACCACAGTGGAATTTTCAAACTTACTGAAACAAAACTGAAATTTCAGAAGTTACCCATGATTGGAACAGAATAGGTTACACACACACGTATGTGTGTGTGCGCGCACGTTCTATTATATTAAGTGAACCGGTGGCACTAAAAACTTTTTTTAAAATTGCCTAAACTAGCTATATATTTTCTTTGTATATGTGTAATATCATCTAATTACATATAAATGTGTGTGTAATATTAATCAGGTTGAGAATTTTTTTTCGATTTTGAATTTAATGCATGTCAGAAACTTAATGTTGTTAAAAATTTGTTTCTCTTACAAACCATTTCTTCTCTACTAGAAAATCAATGATCTCTGCTACACTTGTGAAGTTTTGTAACACCACCTTACTCTTGATCACTATTGGTATTTGTAATTCTATGCTGGTTTTCTTTTGCTTACAAGAGTGAATGATTGTCTAAACTACTCATGCTAACTATTTTTCTATGCACATGCCTGTGTGTCCGTACGAGTATGTGTAGAATTGACAATTACTTCTATTTTCCATTTCATGTTTCTATATCCACTCTTTTCGTTCTTCTTCAGATTTGGAATCATCTTTTCTGAACTGCCAAAAAGGTTCAGTACAGTCATATATGTTTTTAGAAATGGTTTTCTTCATGAAATTTTTGTTATTTTCTGTAATGCATATCGTATTCTTCCCTTCATTATCAAACCCTATTTTACTCTATTCGACACATAATTTTTAAAGTATGTGCCAAATACAAATTATATATCTGTGCTTGTATATGTATATGCATATGCCGGAGAGATTGATTGCATCTAGTTTACTACTATTCACCGAACACATCATTTTTTTAACTGCATAATCCAGATTAAAAAAACAACCAAGTTTCAAGGATATTTCATCCACACTGCCAACATCATTTCCTAAGTAAATGAGGTCCATTTTGTTATTTGTGACCTCTTGAAAATTGTGAATCAGTATCTACTATTTGCTACAATTGGTGCTTTGGAATATGATGTCAGTGCCATGATGATTGAAAAGGTTCCCCTTTTTTCCCATGCGCACACACGCTTTTGTGTGTATGTTTTTTTTTTGGGGGGGGGGGGGGGGGAGATGATTTTTTTAAGTGGTAGTATGAGGATGAATTTTCAAAATTTGGTATCATTGAAAACCATGTATCTCGAAATATTGTGGTGCGTCATTTGTGTGTTGTGGAAATGAGAGGCAGTCAATCCGTCCTGATAAAGTATGTATATTTTAATATATGTATTTTACGTACATCTTTGAGTTCAGACATGGATTGCAACAAGTATATAAATGACAAATTTGAGATTATGATGCCAAACTCTATTATCATGTACAATACACGATTGTAACCGCAGTCAATATATTGTTTCATACCTCAACCAATATAATATATTTAGCCATTTACTAGATTTCACAAATTACATTTTGATATTTGTTAAAATACTGCTTGTTTAACCAGAAACGGCCGAGGAAGTTGGTTCGAACAGTGCAACTATGCACTTAGGTTCACCTGAAAAGTCAGATGGCAAGGTGTGATATAGATTTTGCATGTTCTTTTGAGGGTTATTTGTGTTTGTCTGAATATTGGATAAATTGTTTTTTAATATCACTAGACAAACGCTGCTTTCAGTGAAGAATTGAGCTCACTAAAGCTTGTTAAGTCCAGAAGGTCAGGGGACAATGCAAGGCGGTTGCAAAATGAAAGTTGTATATCGGCCACAAAGTTATGCTTGCCTTCAAAAGTACGTCCTTCGGTTCGTTATCCAAAGAAGAATGACCAAACGCTTCCAAGTCGCAAGCAAGAGTTTGGATTAACTGGCAGCTTATCTCGTATATCAAAGAGGTGACTATTTTCATTGGAACTTTACCTTTTAGCTAAATAAGAAATACTAGAATAGTTGTATTGGACCAGCATTACGCTTGTGCTATGCGCGGAAGATACCATTGAGACTATCAAAATAGTAAAGCAAAATAACTGTAGCTTATGAGAAAACATTTTCAATTGGGCTTAGGTTTCCTTTGTATTTAGGTAATATATGTTTTTATCTTGAAAATATATCTTATCTGATGGTGGGCATATGAATGCTACATCCTTTCTGATATTAATTTTATGTATTCAGCTTTGCTTTAATCATATACAAGTAGTTAAAAAAATGTATACCCTGAATTTAAATGTGCAAACCAAACAACCAAATATAGGTTTTTTGGTTCATTATTGTTTTGCTGTTGTTGTAGTTTTAATGATTACAAAGAGTTGATAGTTTAACATCTCTATTTTGCAGAATACCTTATGCTTACCGTCGGCGTTCAAGGAATTTGACGTTCAACAAGGTATGCCATCTACATAGATATGCATGCATGCATACATACATACATACAGACACACACACATACATACATACATACATACATACATACACAAATACACACACACACACACACACACACACACACACACACACACACACACAAGAGTGTTATGGCAAGTGCTCCGCGCGGCGCGCACGATGGTGAAGCGTTTTGCATGTGAAATGTATTTCTTTAGATTGCATTTGATTAGCACATTCAAAAGAAAATGATGTGTAGAAATATTTAATATAATTTAGCTTTGAATCATTTGTCGTTCGTTTAAATTTTATTTTTAAGTTGAAACATCTTTTATTTTTGAATTTTTGTTTATATTATTAATTAATGATTTGTTTGTTAGATCTTATTTTTATTGATATTAAGATCTGATAGTGTGTGTGTGTCTATATATACATATACATGCATGTGTGTGTGTGTCTATATATATATATATATATATATATATATATATATATATATATATATGAGATGACTATTTAAACTCAAAACTAGGCACAAATTGAGAGACATAGAATCTTGACCATTGGATTATTTTGTCCTTATATGGAGGTGTAATTCATGAGATGATCCAATGCTGTAGATTTATTGTGTCACCAGCTGTGTTAAAATTTTGTGTCAAAATAGACTTTTCCACACATGTGTGTGTGTATGTATATGTATATGTATGTATGTGTGTATATATATATATATATATATATATATATTGGGGGGGGGGGGGGTGGTATGTATCACCATTTTTCTCATATTAGCTTTGGTTGGAGACATCACTCAGTTTCTTATGTTGATCCTATGATGCCTTAAATGTTGTTTTGCAATTTTAGTGCCCCGCCTTTTCATAAATAGTGTTTTATTACGCTCTTTGCCTGATGCTCCATGTCCGTGCTAAACTTTTCTTGGGACGCTAGAAAATAGGCATTTTTAGTATAACATTTTTTTACTTGGCTAAATTAAATACATTTAGGGTCAAATTCATATGGTTATTTTGTTGTTTATTATAGGTCTTTGTTTATTATAGGTTTGTATTTCAAGAATTAAAATGCTGGAATCATTTTTCTATACCTTTTTTAAACTATACAAACAATCAACTAATAAATAATAACCATTCTTCTTTGTATTTGAGAATAAAAGTTACTCTTTTAAAATAACCATGATTGAATCATTTTTTTCACTTCTATAAAATCTGGCTTTACTGATTTTTAAATTTTCTAATTTTCATTGTGTTGACCTTTTAAATATTATTTTAAAATGATTTCTTAGTCAAACACAAAATAATCAACTATAAATTGAAATTTATATTATTCATTAATACTTGAGTATTTCAAAGATTATTTGGTTTACAAATATTCATTCATTATCATAACATAAGTTTTATTAATATAAATTTTGTTGCTTCTATAAATTATAAAAATACATGGTTCAAGTAAAGCTATTGACGAAACATTTACACACACACGTGTGTGTGTGTGTGTATACACACACACACACATTCTCACATACACGATCACACTTACAATAAACTAATATGTATTGATCATCTAATCGACATTGATTATTTAATGTGAATATTATTTGTGCAAAATTGCATGAGATGAACGCCTAGTTTCGTCCAGACTTAGCCCGGACTCTGGAACCAACCTTAGCATCCAACATCTTCAACACAATCAATTATATTGAATTAGTCAATTAACATTTATTCATCCCAAGGGTGCTTTCACCTTAAAAAATTTAGGCAGGGTGCTTTCACCTTAAAAAATTTAGGCTTCGTTTGGTGTGCCATTTTTAATTTTGTGTTTTTGTTTAAAAACATTACACATGACTTTTTTTTTGTTTTTGTTATGAATAATACCAATTTGGAAAATAAAGTTAGGATATGGAATAAAAGGCAAATTTATTTTTTGTTTTGTAATTTGAAAAATAAATAGAGATTGAAAAACAATTCATCCACTCCTCCTTCCCTTCATATCCTCTGCCATCCTTCCATCCCCTCCGTCGTTCCTCCATCGTTGTAGTAATTGACTTTTAAATTTATTTTTTGTTGTCCTCATATTTTGTTACGATAGTTGAAAAACGCAAAGCACAAAACGTAAATGAAATCAACCAGACCGTATGAGTGTTTTGGAATCCCTAAAGCCATTTGTTTGCAAAGTTTATTTAAGTGGTGCCTTGAGAAGTGACGTTGCATTATTGTTCCCCATGCATTTTCATAAAACCATGGATAAATAATGGGAAAGTCTATTTAAACACAAAAAGTAGACACAAACGGTGATACAATGAATCTCCACCATCAGATTGCCTCTTGATTTTCACCTTCATATAAGATAAAGTGATCCAACGGCTTAGATTTTGTGTTCTCCAATTTGTATCTCATTTTGTGTCTAAATAACAGCCCCTATAAGTAATTATTTACTGCTGAAGCATTTACATGATGGTTCAAGGTTTCGTCCTGCACCCCAAAATTTCGGGGTTACCGGACCGACGCTAGTAGACAGTGGTCCGAAACCGTCCATCAAAACCAGTTTCGGTTTTAGGGCACAAGAAATAAAATCGAATCTCTTCGTACGTAGAAAAAAAGAAGCATGTGAAAGCCGAGCACCGAAAGTAACGAGTGAATCAGATAAAGCGAATAAAATGAAAATCTTCAATTATCATATACATGAATTTATACTTACAACAATAAATCAGATAAAATTGAATACTCCAGCAGCGACGATTATACATTCAACAATAAATCTTCGAGTTAATTTCTTCTCCTCCTCTATTTGCGCGAGCTGAAGCAATGATCGGTTTCTGTCAATTTTGAAAGAATCAATTCGATTGAAACAGCAGTTTTTTTTTTTTTTTGGTCGAAAAAAGCAGCATTTTCTTTTTGCCGTTGAGAATTCTGTAGAGCGATAGGAAGTAGGAAAATTTATTTTAGGGTTAGGAAATATACGAATTGTGGGCTCGTGCTTTTTAGTTAAAGGCTGCTAGCGGGAATTATATAATTTTCCCTTTCCCTCTTCTGTTTTTGGGATTCCTTTCCTCCAACCTAGCTTCTAACTTTGGTGCTAGCAGGATCCTTCCCTTTTTACATTTCCTGCTAACATTTTTTTTGGCATATAATTTGTTGTTTTAGAAATCTGAATGATAGATTATTTTATTTACAATAATATTTTAGGGTAGGAAATGTTATTTAAATTTGTTGATAATATTTTTCATAGTTCACAGGTACGTTATGGGAAACCAAACAAACACTACATAAATCAGTTGAAATTATGGTATCTCTATTGATGGCAGTGTACGAAAAACGAAGTGCAGTTTCTGTAACAAACAAATCAATGGTGGTGGCGTTACATGTCTGAAAAAAACATTTGGCAGGTATAGGAGGGAATGTAATGGCATGCACAAACGTTCCTCGAAATGTTAAAAAACTGGTGCGAGCTTATATCGTTCGAAAAAGATGATCGTAATAAAGGAAAACTCAAGAAGTAAAGCATACAAGAAGAATTAATGAGTAGACCTCAACAACATGACCCAGACAACGAAGATGATGAGAACGAAGATAATAGGGATGTTCGTTGTGTGGTGCGGTAAAACAGAGATACGTTCAGAGAATATATGATTCCCCAGCCTTACACGTTTAGCAGTGCATATTCTCAATCAGGTAGTTTCTTCGTTAAATTGCGAAAGAACTGGACTACATTTTCCATGATCCATACAAAATTGAGAAATATAATTAAAATGAAAATCTTGAAAAATTGATATATATATATATATTACAATATGAGATTAAGAGCAAATAATATTAAGCGCCGTGATACAAATGATCATTTAATTGATCTAAACTATATATCTCATGAGGGGGACCCACTAGCAGAGTGGACTATCGAATTTGAACTACAGTTGCTTGACGACGATTTTGCGATAGTTAATATGATGCATGATGTTGTTGCTGCAGTGAATGACATACCTGTACGAACAACATGTCAAAGCACTGGAAATAGTAATGGCTCCTGAAACAATGTTGATGGTGGTTATAATATAGGTTTAATAAGTAATTATTGCGTAAGAACCGGTAACTTCCCCGTGAAGGAAAGCGCGGATACTTTGAGAACAACACACAAATGAATGCAGACGGAAGAACATTTCATTGTTATTACAACAATTCCATCAGATACAAGAATATACAGAGTATAAATGAATAAATTACATTCAACAAATATCAGAGATTTAAATTACATTTAAATACATCGCAGCGGAAAATAATACAAAAGCACAACTAAAAGTAATGCACAGATACAGAGCTTTCCGAGCATCGTTCCAGCTGTAAATCAGGACCCTGTGAATATAAATCTGCAAAACCAAAACTACTAGCTGCCCGTGCGGAAAATAGGGGCACCCAAAGTTTAGGTTAAAACAATAAACTCCAGGTCAGTTATGTGACTGCTGTGAGAACTAAAACAATTATTTAAAACTTTACTTTAAAGATAGTAATTCAAGGGACCACGCCGTATAACACGGAACGGGTTTCCTCCCAATAATACTAGTGCATATAACAAAACAGCGCAATGCTTTTTGAAAAAATGAAGCTATTATAAGACTCAGGTCCCATCACACAATGCAACGCAAGCCGGAGGATAGGGTTTTCCCTTATAATAGCCAAATAATGCTTAATACGTTTAAACAAATCATTTGATACTATCATAGGTGCATAGTGTCAAAACATTTTCAATCATAAATATCAATCATAGATGGCATGGGTACCATATATCATGTCGCCATACTAGTTGTACAATTAAAACCGCAATATCACGTATTGGAAATTGGATTTCCGTCCTGAGTCGAGGCAAGGGGCAAGCTCCTCTCCGCGTTCGAGACACTCTAGCAAATGTCCCAGAACCCCACTCTGATCCTTGGATCTTCAGGGCCGGTCCTCTCTTACTTTTGAGGATTAACTATTCCTGAACACACGTTTCCCGGTCCTTACAGACCTATATCCGAGGCGCCTCGTATCCAACAATCACACAGGTGAAAAGTATATAAATGTCAGGGCTGGTAGGTCACTGACACCACCCTAGCTAGAAAGAAACGTCGTGCTCTCCCTGCAGTCACTATCCCATTTTTGACTCATACCAAGGTGTGGGGCTCGCGAATTCACGTTATACACAAAGCTACGCCACACAGACCATGCTTTGATCATCAACCACAAGACTCTGCTTTTCAACAGAAGCCCTGATCAATTGCCACTTACGCGTGCCACACTGGCAATTCACTCCATGCGACTGATGTCTATCGATATACAACCTCTGAGCTCGTACGTCTCAGAGAAGGGCGTTAAGCAAGAGAATGAATTCTCCGCCGCCAAACAGATGTATATTTAATAGAGATCAATCAACACAGAATAAAATCCAATGTCAGACACACAATCCATTTACAAGCTTGTTCTGGGTCTGAACGAAACCGGAGGCACTTTCCTCGCATATCCATCCATCTCCAAGTACGTCTGTACGATC
This sequence comes from Allium sativum, assembly GCA_030737875.1. NCBI lineage: Eukaryota > Viridiplantae > Streptophyta > Magnoliopsida > Asparagales > Amaryllidaceae > Allium > Allium sativum. Next base: position 156,381,583 of record CM060913.1, read on the forward strand.
ACCAACTGTTTCCCTCATCTTGGGTGTACAGCCCAATCGAGATCATCAGTAATCACCCAAAACGATGTGAAGACTTCCGGTCTTCAACCACCGTCTTCATCTTCGACATCTCGTCGAATCGGTTATTCAGAATGGGTATAATCCGACCTTTCTGAATAACCCACGTATATAATAAACAAATGTTACACAAACACAACGAATGTCTCATTCCAATTCAGAATATTCTTTTATTCACAAAATCACATTCTTAGGGAAATGTTCCCATTAATTTTATCCAAGATAAATTCTTCTAAATTTATTCTTTAATCTTCCTTCGGATGTCATTTCAACCTAGTCGGGATTAGCGAACCACACCGAAGTAATTATTTATTTTATTTCCCAATCCCAACCTATTCATCCCCTGGAGCAAAACTGGTGATACTCCATTCCTAACACCACGGTGTTATCGGTAAAATTAATTACCATTTCACGTTCAAATCTAATTAAAGATTTAACTATCGCATTGGAGCAAAACTGGTGGTACTCCATTCTCGATCACCTTTAGATTTGATAATTTAAATTATCAATTCACTATTCAATCTAATTAAAGATTCATTAGAACTCCACTTAGTTTTAATCCTTTCAAAAATCAATGTCATCTAAAACACGATTCACGATAAACCCAAATCACATTTGATATTAATTACAAGGCTCTGAATAGAAAATATACCGGCTTATATTCAATATCAAATTCTGAAACCAACAAATATCGTATTGGAAATAACGATATAAAATATATTTTTCAAATTCCCATAACAATATCTGTATAATCACGAAATCCAACATCGAAATATTCCGAAGATAATTTCGATTCAACTCCAGTCCAATGCACGTATTGGGAATATTGATTATTTTTAAAATCACTTTCAAATTCAATTTATTTATTTCAAAAATAAATTGATTTTAATTCTAGTTCAAAACTAGTTCATTTCGACAAAAATATATTTTTATCCTTTCAAATGTGAAATTTTACATCCCAGTTCATATATTATGATTTTACACAAATTATAGATATTTTTAATAATTTTATCAAGGCCCGTACAGTCGATTTCCATCAACGGCCATCGAACTGCACTTACAGCGACCTTTTCCAAATTTGATTTGGATATAATTCCAAATCCAACAGTTAGATTTCAAATTTCTAATATTCATTGGAAAGCTCTTTTCGATACGAACCCAACGGTTCCGGTTTTAGTAGAATCCGACGGTCGGATCTCCCGCAACGTCAATTCGAAGTTAATGGTCGAAATTCACGAACTGCCGCGGCGCGGCGCGTTCTATTCAGGCCATTATATATATATATATAATATATATATTATATATATTTCGTCGATTTCCTTTTAAAACATATTTTATAAATCGTTTTAAATTCGTTTTCAAAACAATTTCAACGCTACATTCAATTTCAAATCGATTTGATTTCAATTCAATTCGAATTCATTTCAATTTTATTTAATTCGAATTCAAATTCGTTTCAATCCAAATTCTAATTCGTTTCAATTCAATTCAATTTGAATTTACCTTCTATTTAATTCAATTCGAATTCATTTCAAATTGATTTCAATTCAATTTCAGTTCGTTTTAAATTTCATTCAAAACGATTTCAATTCGTTTTAAATTCAATTTCAATTTAATTCAATTTGAATTCATTTCTATTCAATTCGAATTCAAATTCACTTTCTATTCAATTCGAATCGAATTCATTTTCTATTCGATTCAAATTCATTTCAAATTGATTCAATAAAATTTCAATTTGGATTTTAATCTAATTTAATTTGAATTTCATTTCAAAATATTAAATTTTGAAATCACTTTTCAATATTCATTATAAAACGAATAAAATCGATATAAATATCGTTCGCGTCAAAATAACGCATCTCTAATCAACACGGCTTTATATTTTTCAAAAACTTCGTTATTCTATTCAACAAATGAATTTTTATTCTATTCAACACATGAATCTATATTTCTTTCAACACACGTCTATTTTTATTATGTAAAATATTTTATAAAATTATGGTATCTATCGTTTGATTTTCAATTAGACTCCATCGTGAAGTAGTTCTAATTTTAAATATGATGAAGATGTAAATTTTATTATTAAAATATTTTACTCAACACATGAACAGTTTCAACACATGACTAATTTTATATTCAACACATGAATCTATATTTTATAATATTCATTATTTTCCCGATTGGAATGAGGCCCAATCAATCACCATATAATGTTAATTATATGGATTCCATACACCACATGTATATAATAGCAATGATAAACAATCAACCATCACCCAAGGTGCACCACACAACTGCATAAGCATCAAATATAAATGATTAACGCTTACACAGCCTGTCGACCAATCGATCGACATACAATTAAATAATTGAGATTAGTGTACCCAAATATCATCCCAACACCCGTGTGGGGTTTCAAATCAACAACACAGATTTTTATTTGTGCAGTTGGGCGATGTGTAAAATTTATCGTTCCAATCAATATCAGTCAAATTAGTGTATATAAACAAATCGGCCGATTTGTTTATAAATATTTATTTATTCACTTTCACGTTAAAAATTATATTTTTAACGATAATTAATTTATTTCAACCATCTACAATTTATTGTCGATTTCACATCAACAACACAAACAAATTTCACAACACATCAAACAAACATACAAGCCGTCCATGGTCTGTGACGACGGGTGTCGGGTGCTGCTAAGCACCGTCTGCATCCTAGTATATATATATTACTAGAAAATGAGAGTTAAAGTGAGAAGTTCTCACCGATTAGCTATCCCAACTCCACGACACTTCTATTGTAGGAAATCATCGCCGTTCTCGCCTTTTGTCACTTTCGTTGCCCGTAGCCACTATATATATAAAAATCACATTTTTATATTCTTGCCATGTATATAAAAATCATATTTTTATAATTACTCCATAGGATAAAAATTCTATTTTTACACCGCTACTATATAGATAAAAATTCTATTTTTACATCGATGCTATATAGATAAAAATTCTATTTTTACACCGCTACTATATAGATAAAAATTCTATTTTTACATCGCTACTATATAGATAAAAATTCTACTTTTACACCGCTACTATATAGATAAAAATTCTATTTTTACGCCGCTGCTATATAGATACAAATTCTATTTTTACGCCGCTCCTATATAGATAAAAATTCTTTTTTTACATTGATGCTATATAGATAAAAATTCTATTTTTACATCGATGCTATATAGATAAAAATTCTATTTTTACACCGCTACCATATAGATAAAAATTCTATTTTTATCATGCTATTCTCTATATAAAGATTTCGCCTTTTCTATTTCATCACTATAAAAATCACATTTTTATTTTGCTACATATATAAAGATGATATTTTTACTATCTTGCCTATATAAAAATTATATTTTTATACTTATACGACATAAAAGATTATATTTTTTCATCTTCTACAATATGGAAGATTATATTTTTCATCTTCTACAATATAAAAGATTATATTTTTCATTGCAAAAAAAGTTAATAATAATTAAACAAAACAAAATAAAATAAATAGAGGGCTTACATCGCTTTAGGGAGGAGCGGAGGGGGTTTCACCATTGGCGGAGCTAGGCGGCCGGGGGTGGAGAGAAGAGGAGGGGACAACGCAGGAGAGGGGGGGGGGGTTTGGGCGCGGAATTGGAGGAGAGAGAAGGGGAAGGACGGAGGAGAGAGGGGGCTCGGGGGCGCGACTGCCGGAGGAGGCGGATCCGGTTGGTGGCGCGGCTTTTTGGGGCTAGGGCTCCAGGGGCGCGCGAGCTTCGATCAGAGGAGGGAGGAAGGAGTGGGGAAGAAGAAGGGGAGGGCTGTGCGATGGCGCGGCCACCGCCTGGGCGATGCGACGATCAACGTCGACAGGGCTCCGTCGCCCCTCTTTTCTCCCTTTTTTTTATTTCGAATGATTTTGAACCGGGGGGGGGGGGGGGGGGCAGAGAAGTTAAAAGGGAGAGGGTTTTATTTAATTAATTATTTAATTTACAAAAAGTTGACTTTTTCGTACGACCTCTAAACGAGGCCCACCGCCTGTCATCCATAGCTAATTACCCCCATTCCGAACACAATGGGATATGTATCGTAGGCTGATTCGATCGTTACAATCAGTTTTCATCAAAATCAACATATAACTCTATATATTGAATTTGAACGCGCATTTCAATTTACCGGGGTCACATACGAACTCTAAAAATTCCAAAAAAATATTTTCTAGCTTCGTATTAACGATACGGTCATAATAAAACTAATTTAATCGAATTCTGAGACCGTTGGAAAAATGGCCAATTTTCAGTTGATTAAAATCAACTGAAACTGGTCAAACGCGTTTTCCCTTGCCACGCTCACATACTGAATCGAAAAATTATGAAATTTGAAACCTAGCAATAATTTGACATCACGAATCCAACAAAAGTGGTTTCGTCGAAATCCGAGATCGTTTGCAAAATTCCCATTTTTCAGGGCCTGAATTGCATAGCGACTATTCAGAATTTTCAACTGGACGTATTTTTTGATTCCCGCTATGAAATTTTAATTTTTCGGATTCGTTGCAAAGATATCCTCAAATAGATCCTATTATTTTTGGTTTCACTAAAATCCGGTTTATTTTGCACCTGGTATATTCAATTGAAGTTTGAAATCGAATTATCGAACTACCGTGCCATTTTCAATTTTATTTATAATTATATATAATTATTTATATTCTAACGACAACGTATATAATATATACGTTCGAATTCTATTCAAAATAAATTTTCTTGTCGATATTATTTAAAATATTTAAAATTCGCTAAAAATGCCAAAATAAAAATTTTAAACTGGCTCGCATTTCCGGGTTGTTACATATTGTGTTGAATTTAGTGATGGTGGTGGTTCACATAGACCAAATGTACCATATGTGAGGAGAGGTGTGATGCATAATCGTGAAAGAAGAGATAGTAATTTGAATGTTTAATATGAAGAACCACAAAATTACGATCCATATACATCAAAAGACCCATCCAACTACAGACATTCTACTTTTGGTTACCCTGGAGACTATTATTACTATCACGGAGCAAATGAGACGTATACATCAGTGATATATCAAACGATCAAAATAGTCAAACTCCATATACAACATAAAATGATGAACCCTTCTCATTTGATAACATGTTGGCAACGTTCTTAGCTACATGAGTATGACTATCCATCGCATCATACGACACAAATAGATGAAGAAGATTATGAAAACAATCAATATACAGCTCCAAGAAATAGTTATTGGATGTAGTAAATTTATGATCGTGTATGTTGTATTCTATTTCTATATAATATATTTTCATTTTATTACCGTTAACAAGTTCATTACCAAAATACCGAAACCTGGACCGAAACTGAAACAAAATCGAAACTATCAAAATTTACGAAACTAGCTGAAACTAACAAATTTTCAAACGACTGAAACCGAGTTCCTGAACCTTGATTTGTACTGTTATTAAATGATAACAGTCTTGGTGATGTTTTTTTTTCCTTATGCCTCCTTTTATTCGAGAGTATCGAAACATGCCTATTTTGTTATCCATCCTATTTATACTTTGATAATTATTTCATTATCAACATTCCTTTTTTATGTGTTATTTAATCATCGTTTTATAGATGATTACTTCTGAGTTAGCATAGTATTAACCGGTACTCTAAACGCTAAGTGATGCATCTGAACAAATACTAGTGGAAACCATTATATATTTAGTCTAAATGTCAATATTTTATCCATAACATAAATGTTCATGTGGGTACAATGCTGAACGTTTCTCTTATGCGTTTTAATTTCATGCTCTCAATCTATTTTTATTGCCTTGGAGCTGAGAGTTTTTAATATAAGTTTGTTGACAAACAAAACGGCTTGTGCTTAAGTTGTTGTCACAAATCAAATAGGTAGGTTTTGTACTGCTTCGCGCTTCGAAAAACTAATTGATCAACAATACAGATGGACTTTTTTAGGGAGAAAATAATTGCTATTACTTCAGTTTTATGCTAATTATGTCTACGGTATAGAACTAAATGCTACTCATGATGGAAGGGCAGGTTCAGCATATAGTTCTTTCAGATGATGAAGATGTGATATAGATGGACTTTTTTTATAGGGAGAAAATAGTTGCTATTACTTCAGTTTTATGCTAATTATGTCTATGGTATAGAACTAAATACTACTCATGATGAAAGGGCAGGTTCAGCATATAGTTCTTTCAGATGATGAAGATGTGGAGTCTCTACAGGCATTACAAGATGCTGACACTTGTGATTTTAAGTAATTTAACGCGTACATGTATCTAGTTATCAATTCATGGTCTTCCTCACATTGCTATATTCCTTGCATTGATTTTTCTTCTCTTTTTTTGCAGAAAATGCAAAATATATTATCCTTCAAGGTGAACTAGTTGAATTTTTTTATTTCATATATATATATATATATATATATATATATATATGTGAGGTCTATTTAGATACAAAACTTTGACACAATTGATTTGCGCCGTTGGATCATCCCATGAATTCAACTCCTCCATATAAAGACAAAATAATCCAACGGTCAAAGCGCTGTGTCTTTCTTTTTGTGTCCAAATAGCCATCCCCTATATATATGTGTGTGCGCGCATATATATGTATATATATGTATATGTGTGTGTGTGTATATATATATAGTCTATTTAGACAAAGGTTTGACACAAATTTGGGAACATAAATTCTCAACCATTTGATTGCTCCCTGATTTTCACTTCTCATATAAATACAATTTGATCCAACGACTGAGATTTTGTCCTCTTATTTGTGTCAAATTTTTGTGTTCAAATAGCTGCTCATTTGCTTCCATTTTGGTCTATATCATAGTTAATAATGGCGCGCCAAGGCGCACGGCGCGACATCAACGCCATTTTTCATTACGGCGCGGCGCATATGGAAAGGCGCATCAAATGGCGCAAAAGGCACACGGCGCAAAGTGGCGTGCCTTTTGTTTTGTTTTTTGCTTGTTTTTTATTTAAATTTTCAGTTCTTGCATTTCACATAAAATCTGTGTTGATCATATTATTGTGTTTGCTATCTTTTTGTGTTTGTTTTTTTAGTTTGTACGTTATGATGGATGGATTCTCTACATTTCTTTTTCCTTGAAGACAAGCAAACATATCAATATCGAAAATATATTTCGTTTTATGTAGTACTCTTATATCAAATTGTAATGTTGATTGTACAGAAAACGTGTATTTCAATTGATTCTGTATTCCATTTCAAACAGTCTGTCTCTCGCACACATGCATCAAAAAGATTATCAATAAATATTTTCGTATTAACTGATTTTTTTTTTTAAATATAATAAAGCTTCACTAAAATTCCCTTGGAACCGTTCTCAGCAGACAAACATAGTTAAGGAATATAAACACTCAAATACTATATACAAATAGTAAAGTATCTCTCCAGCTGACATTATTAAATGCTTTAGAAAATATGGATATTGATTTGGAAAATATGATTGCTGAATCGGATTCGGATTTCTAGTTTATTAGTAATATATGTATTATTATTTTGGATTTTGAAAATCATTATGTTTGAAATTCTATGCTAGTGATGTTATATTTGATGATGTTTCTTTTGCAAAATTCGTAAAAACTTTGATTGCATGTGTTTTAGCAAAAAATACCGATGTTAAATTAAAATTAAAATAAAAATTAATTATGCGTAGTAAATCGGAAAGGCGCGCGCCATTTGCCGCGCCGTGCGCCAAGACTCCAGACTGGTGTTGCGCCTTTTTGCGCCGTGCGCCATTAATAACACTGGTCTATATTAACATTTTTTTTGACTTATAGGGACGATCCTGAATGTGTAGAGTTAGCTTATGGAGATATAAAAAGCCTAGACCCAGGATCATGTTTGTCATCTCCGATAATGAATTTCTACATACAGTGAGTATTTAAGTTTGATTTGATAACGATTAGTAGCTATCCTCTAGATTAAATATAAACTGCATGACAATTGGATAATAGGATTATTCTAATATAGCACATTCACGAATAAGCAGTTTATCTGCCATTAGTGAACCTGTTTTTATTCTTTTACATGCAAATTTTTTGATCACACTATCAATAACATCTCAATCGACAACACATTTGTAAACTACCTTTCTTGTGTGATATTTTGGTAACTTATTTTCTGTGGTCCAGATATATTCGACGATCACCATCTTCAACGGCTATGCAAAAAGATGAATGTTTTGTATTTAATACATACTTCTATAGGAAACTTGAAGAAGCAATTAATTGTGAGGTATGCATCCTGAGTAACCACCATAGCCTATCACATACATACAACTTAACACGATTGAAGTAGGACCATTTATGTTTTATCAGAAATCAGCACCTGTTTCATGTAGCACAAAATGTCAAGCGATATTTCTTCTTTGCATACTGTCAATTATAAAAGAGAATGTTAAACAGTTTCATGTATCACAAAATGTCTTAATATGCAGATCTTCATAATAAGGGGAAAGGGGAAATTATCTATCTTGTTTGCATGTTGTCACTTATAAAACTCATAAATGATTACGATGAAGATGGGTACATATATGACATACATGTTTCATGTTTTTAGGGCGACAAAACTGCAGCTTTTTTGAAATTGAGGCGGTGGTGGAAAGGGGTGGATCTGTTTCGGAAATCATATGTTTTCTTGCCAATATATGGAGAGTAAGTTGGGTGGTCCTGAGTAATATCCCTTTTTTTATGTTTTTCTACACACCCATATTCGCATGTGCTCACGCACTTATAATATAAGAATTGCGCTAGAATCAAGGTGGTTCCAGTTGAAACTTTGAAAATCCAGGCACTCTGTTCCAATTTGGCCAGGAAAGAATGAAATAATGTTGAAATTTTAGTTCCAGTTAGAAAATGAAAAATAAGAGAACTTTATTGTCACATGAATAGATTAATTTATTCGAAATCTAAAATTACAAAGTTTATGCACATTCTTAATATGAAATTTAACTTCAAAGCAAATAACCATACCAAATTTTATTGATACTAAAATTAAAAAGTGAAAATAAACAAAGTAAACTAAATGGTTTTTTGTATGAGTGTTATATAAATACCAAAATTTGAAAGTAACACTGAAATATCCCATTTTTATATTAATTCTTGAATCTCAAAGGACCGAAACTGAAGCAAACCTTGGCTAGAATTCAGAAAGTATTTACTTTAATAGGTTGCAATGTTTTAAAAGGCATGTCTCAGACCGTCCCAAGGCACACTTCTAGGCAAGGTGGAGCCAAAATGCTTTGTTGCTTCAAAATCTTTTTGTCTGTAAGGCATACATACACCTCAGCAGACCAATGAATATGCCTCAGCATGGCTCATGTTAATGAGGAGTAGGCATATGCCTTGGGCTGCTGAATCATTCATCCTTGGGTCATTTTTTTGGGCCTTCATGATAACCAATGCCTAAAAGTCGAAATGTTGATTATTTCATAGCAAGAATAAAAAACAAGATCTGGAAAATAGCAATTTTTTTTAGTGGACTCAATTTCGAAATCATTTAAGCAATCAATTCCAAAATCGACTCTAGGAACCATTTCTTAAATGGAATTGATTTCTTAGAGGAATCAATTGAATAAGTAATTTCTAAACTAAAATAAATTTGCAATTTCTATAGTATTTTCTTCTCATAAAAATGAAATTAAAAAGTCATAAAAGAACAAGAGAGGAAGAAAACATTTTTCTTCTTCTGTTGCATGTAAAAACGTGTTAGAAGTTTTCTTTTTTGATTGTATTTGGATCAGATGTTGTTTGTAATAATTTGATTTTAAATGGAACCGTATCTGCTTTGTTATTTTTGAGTTAATGATGCATTTCTATATGTAAAAATGGTTTTAATGAATTCTTTATATGCAACTAATTGTATTTTATTGGAATAAATTTGAATGTTCAATGTTATTATTTTAACGTTTGCCGTTTATTGTTTTAAATTTAATTCTTTGATATGTATGTGTATAATGTTTACTCGAAAGGCGGTACGTGTCAATTCCTTAATGCTTGCTCCTCGCACAAAAATTCTTTCGCCATTTGGATCTTTGGTAAGTTGTAAAGTATAGATAAATAAATCAATAGCAAGTTTTTGTTGTTGAACAAATGATTATAATCGATCGACATTTTCATTTATCCAATATCAAGATTCAAGAGTGTTATAAACATGATTTTTCTGAAATATTTGGATTGCTTCTTTTCAGCAATTAATAGTTTATGTACATGTGGCACATTTAAGATAATAAAAACAAAAATTGTACAGCTGACGTTGTTCGTCATTTTTTATTTGATTGATGGTAACTCAGTTTTGGTTTATGGGATTCACACGCAAATGGTTGGGTGCTTGGTACACTAGGTTTAAACTTAGGTTTTGATACACTTAGATCCAAAAATGTACCATGCCTACGGTTCTGTACTCATGGGCAAAGTATTACGTTGGTTATAACTACAAAATGACTAATCACGTTCCTGCATGCACTATCACATGGATGCACGTCCTTCACATATTTTGAACTTTACTAATAATAAGTGGATTAATTGGATGAAATATTGCCGAAATTTTGAAAACTAACAGTTTAAAGCGAAATGGTACTCAAATATCGATTTGTTTATGCAAATTTAGGTATGCGCTTCCTTTATTATTCTTATTTTTATTTTTGACTAAAACATGTTATAAATAGATGTGTATTTAACATAAACAAACAAATTAAAGTGAGTATTTTCTTTTCATACTCTTCCTTTTGTTAATTAATAAAGAAAATGCTATGATGGTAGAGCTTTGGTTGAGCTTACAAAACAATATGTATTAACTGCGTTTAAGTTAAAAGTATATTTGTGAATGACAATTTTAGTATGTCAAAATTGCAGACAGGGAGTGGTCTCAAATTTTGGTCAGGAACCACGTTTTGTTCAGTAAATGCAAGATGTATTCGTGTGGATCCCCCAAGGAAATGTGGCCCAATTCATATATATACATGCCAATGCTTAGAGCCAAAACAAAACCTTTTAACAAGCATAGTTTGCTTATCTCATGAACAATTTCTATGTTGCTTGTGTGTGTTGAATGTTATAGATGGCATTATAGTTTGTTTCATAATTAAAATTGTGTAGTACTATGCTATAAGTGGTTTTTGTTCCAATATATAGTATATTGGCGCTACTTGGGATTAAAGCACACCTAGGTGAAGTATATTCGTGGAGTGTATTCAATGAGGGTACTGAGTTCTTTAAGGATGCTATTGTATAAGGCTCTGGGAAAATGAATAGTGTTGACCAGCATTTTGGCAAGATGGTCAGGGCCATACACATACTAGAAAATCAAGACAAACCCTCATTGGAAGGCCTTCACCCCGGCCTGACCTTTATTCGGCTCGACCCATCCAGAGTCGGTGTCGGTCCCACCATACAACACGTAGAAGTAGTGATATGAAGCTAGGCTCGATGTAACCCTCGGATCGAACAAGACCTAGGTCGACTAGGACCTGGGTCGAAAAGAATCAAGCAGCACGAAGCCAACTAGATGGTCCAACCCATAGTTGTGAAAGGCGTGATGGTTCGGGTTTTTCTTATAGATATAAAAGAAATGCCATTAATCTGGGTTGAATGGTGGGAAAAGGTACCTCATCCCAAGGGTTCTAAGAGCTAGGCTATATAAGATAGGTAAGATGGGCGAGGAATGAGCTACAAACCAACAAGAGTGGAACTGAAAGCCGTACATAATCCATTTTTTTCCAATTATATAAGAACATAATCACATTATTATTATTTCCTATTCGATTATCATCAACGAGTTAATAACCTTACAATTATGTAATTGACTTATCTTAGCATGCCGACATTCAGAACTGACATATGTTTTATTATTCAACATAGTTTAGATTCATTTTAATATTGTCAGAAATATATAATGTAATGTATATAAAAAATCATAAAATATTGCCTAGCATAGATGCAAAAGCAAATGAATGAGACTGAGAACCCGAACGGTAAATCAAGATAAGCAACTTTGGAGGAAGAGAAAGCATTCTAAGAAAATTAACATTCAATCAGCTCCGAAACATACCCTTGGATTTTTTTTTTTTTTTTTTGCATGTGTGAATATGTCAAGTATCTATGTACGATTTGTCTGCAATATAAAAATATTTCATGATTTGGTACTTGTTAAATACGCATTAAATTTATCAGATTCATATTTCTAGTTTATCAGTAATGTGGATTTGAAAACTATTGTGTTTGAAATTTTACGCTTTATGCTTTTTTGTAAAATGCATAAAAAAATTTGTTGCATATGTTTTAGCAAAAAATATTGAATTTTTTATTTTTTTGTTAAAATATTAAATTTATTAAAAAAAATTAAACACACGCAGTAAATTAAAAAGGCGCGCACCATTTGCCGCGCTGTGCGCCAAGGCTCCAAAGAGGGTTTGCGCTTTTTTGCGTCATGCACTGTTAATAACACTGGTCCAGCCCCGGGTCGAACGAATTCCAGTTCGACCATATCGAGCCGGGCTCACTCCTGGATATGAATATCTTCCTAAAGACTTGCTTCTGCTCCGATTTGACCGCTTCTTCCACTCCTAGAACTCCGGATCAGTTGCCACCTGTTCATATCTGGCCGGACCGAGCCTTTTTACATGAGGAGAAAGTTTCTTCAGTCACTCCTTCGATCCCCAGATGGATGCCATGTGTCCTAATCTATCCGAGAATTGTAGCATCTATAAATAGCCATCTAAAGCCTCAGAAAAATGACTTTTAGTCAATCTCTTGTCATTTTAGTTACAACTTTGTACTTGGGTTTAGCCATTAAAATCATCATTTGTACTCAAAGTTCATATATAATCAAGAGATTATAAAGTGGATGTAAGCTCGTTTACGCTGAATCACTATAAATTTGTGTGTGATTGACTGATTGTATTCCCTTGTGTTATCAAAGCGCACGCTATAGCGCCAAATAGCGCATGGCGCAAGCTCTGCACTATGAAACCTAAAATAGCGCAGGGGTTTCCTATAGCGCATAAATAGCGCGCTATTTTATCGAAGCGCAAAATAGCGCATAGCGCGCTATTTGATTTTTTATTTTTGTATAGTAATCAAAGCCCTGACCCATTGAGATGCAACCATATCTACAATGTTTTTTTGGTTCTGCATGCATGCTTTTTCCTTCTTTGGTTTGCATATTGCTTTAGCTAGTGTTCCATCAAGTTTTATCAATGCATTTCATATTTTTTTTTTTTTTTTTACTGAGAACTTGACTTGGTTGGACCGTTGTCCAGATACACCATTCTATATCTATGTTCTTTGGTTTAGGCTATTAGATCCAATATCTAGAAACAATAGAGACTCTTTTGTTTGTTTGAGCATCATTAGAAAAAAGATGCATGCAATATCTAAAAGCAATTCTAATATGTCAAGTATGTTGGACAACATTTTTTTTGTTACCCTTAAAGTATCAAAAATTTTCCTTCTCTTCTAAATGAGATCTCTAAACACAAAATAACTTGCTTATAATTATAGTTTGACTTTTTTTATTTTTACTTTGTTGCTTTTTGTTGTTTATATTCTTACTTAATTCTTGTCACCATAAAATATTTTACAGTTTATGCAAAATTGTATTTTTCATGCATTTTGTTGTATAATTTTATCATCATTACTCACAAAACAAGAATAAATTTTATCATAATTCACATATAAGGCTATATTTTAAATTCTATAAGACAAATATATTATGAGCATCAATTATTTTTAACGTATAATATGAAATTATTAAATTTTCTCTAATAAAATTGCATTTTATATCAACAAATATTTAGTACATGCATAAAGTATGGTAGTTTTTGTGCTTGGAGTATTGAAAGGTTTGGATATGGCATGAAATATGCAAAAACATAGAATTAAATTTCTAGATATAATATACTTGATTGGTTATTTAAAAAAATGCAAAATAAAAAAGTGGACCAAATAGCACGCGCTATAGCGCATAGCGTAAGCCTTGCGCTATTTTGTGCTATTAAACTGGTATTTCCTCTCTTTTTCATTTATATTTCTTTATTTTATTCTCTACAATATCTCTTTTTGGGTGTTGTGCCACTTTGGTTGTCAACACTTTGGTGCTTTCACCGAGAAACTCAATTATCAGGGTTTAAAGGGTTTTGATCAATTTTTGGATAACCAAGTCCGAGACAAAATCCTAGTTTCCATCATCTTCAACAACAATGGTTTTTTTCAAGCCTTTTGCACGCGCTTTTGGAAAGCATCATCATCATCATCTGACTCCTACCTCACCATCAAACACAGCAACAACTCCAGCCCTCTGCTCGATATAGGCTGGGTCGATCCTTCCCGGGTCGACATCGACCTTACCTGAGGCCCAACCAACTTCCAATTCTCCTGCACTTCTTCCCTTCAATAGCGAATAGCGTAAGGCTTGCGCTATGCGCTATAGCGTGCGCTATTGCGTTCATTTTTTTTAAAAAGTAATCAAGTATATTTTGCCTAGCTGAATTTTATTTTTCGTTTTTTTGCATATTTCGCGTCATATCCAAACCGTTTAAGACTCCAAATACAAGCACTACCATACTTTATGCGTGCATTAAATATTCTTTGATATAAAATGTAATTATATTACAAAAAATTTGATAAATTCATATTATACATTCAAAATAACTGATGTATATGATATATTTGTGTCTTACAAATTTGAAATTTATTATTATAATTGTGGGTTATAATGAAATTTATTTCTATTTATCAATTATGACGACTCTAAGAAAAAATGCATGAAAATACACTTTTGCACAAATGTTTAAAAAAAAAAGATCTAATGACAAGTGCTAAGAAAAACATTATAAATAAGAAAAGTTGTGAAGTGAAAATAAGGTTAAATGAAAATAACATATGAAGTGTACAACAAGATTCAAATAAACGAAAGTTAAACGTGATTCAAGTGTAAAATAACAAAACACATAAATTATGTTATGCTTCTAAATTTTTGAAACCTAGTCGCTAGTTTCATTTAAATTAAAATCATTAATCATTATTTAAACAATCATCAATTTATTCATCTTTCAATTCACTGTCCGAACATTGAAAAAAGAAACAAAAAACAAAATAACGCGCTATTTGCTATTCAGAGTTATGCGCTATAGGGAACATTACGCTAGTATAAGTACAATAACGCAAGCACTGCGCTATGTGCTATTTGTCGCTATAGTGTGCGCTTTGACAACACAGTCGCTACTTGTGACGACTTCGCAGTGCTGCCGAACCAACTTCGGGAGACTACGACAACATTGAATGCTCAGGCGCAGAAGAATAATGCAACAAGGCAGGACATGAATCGAATAACTAGACAATGTGAAGAGTTCATGAACCAGCAAGCTACTTCTCTATTGCGAAACCTGGATGCCGAAGGCTTGTCATCCTCCTGGAGGAGCGGGGACCAACCACGACAGCGGCACCCACTTGAAAGGCTAGAGAATGTGAGACGTATGCTTTGGAAGGCCTTCAACTCACCTTGACCAGACCAAATCGGCTCGGCTCGACATTGCCGAGCCGGGACCCATTGAACCCAATGTCCTGCCTACTTGAAATCCTCCTCTAACTAATCGTGACACTTCCAGAGCCAGCCGTGCTTCCTCCCATGCGTCCTGTGATTGGCCGGGACAACCAGGGCCAAGGAAGTATTGCCTGGATGGCGGACCAGGCGACGTTGCTTGGTATAGGGGCAGAGGGCCTAGCGAGTAGAGAGCTCAGATCATGTCATCTTCAACACTCCCGGTCTGACTGCCATGGTCTGACAGATCATGAACGATAGCAAAGGCTACCAGAACGAAGATTGAGAATCGATCGTAGCCACACTCTGTTTACATAAGACATTCTACAAGTCGAATTCCCAAGAAAATTCAACATGCCGAGATAAGCTGTTATTCAGGCATGACAGATTCTTGCCAGCACTTGATGAGATATTCATGGCATATGGATACTTCGGCCGCCCCCGATTAAATGCAAGACTTTTCCGATATATCTTGATGAGGTAGCGCTCATGTGGTTTCCACGACTCCCTTCGATATCAGTTCCAAATTTCAATGACTTAAGTGAGAAGTTCTTAAACCAGTTCGTCTACACGCCTCTAAGTCTAAGCATGTCATGACCATTTCTACGTTAAAGCAAACTCCAGGAGAATCTCTGAGAGATTACCATAACCGATTTCATACAGCCATAACTGAAGTGAGTAATTCCAATCCTGAAACAGTCTTGATGGCAATTGTCGATGGAGTCGACAAGAAGACAGAATTCGTGAAGTATATGATCGGAAAACCTCCCACGACTATTAAATTGTTTTATGAGAAGGCCAACATTCGCCTGCGACAAGAAGACACACAGATAAATCTGGAAGAAGGGCCGAATGATGTGTCGAACAAAAACATTCAAAGCAACGTGATGGTAAAGCAGTCCAGAGACAATTCCGGAAAGGTTGAAGTGAACGTTGGAAATTGTGGTAAACGAAATAACAACCAACGAAAGAACGACAATTGAGGCTGTTATCAGAAAGAGGATCCTAGAAAGCGACCCCGTTTTCAGACATTTGATAGCTACACAACGTTGAATGACACGTTGGAGAACATCTATCTTGATACTTGCAACACGATGCAATACAAGAAACCGCCTCTGCGGGAATCCACGGAGAAGGAACTTGAGTCTGGGAAGTTCTGCTTATTTCATGAGATATACGACCACTCGACGAATGAGTGTCGTCGTCTTAGAGACATCTTTGAAAAATTGATTCAAGAGGAAAAACTCGATGACTATAAAGTTTCCCCGCGGGATGGGACATGGGACCTCGAACCCCAACCAAGATCAGGTGGCTCTCAGAGCCATTGCCTAACAAAAGAATAAAAGAATCGTTATTAATACCATTGTTAGAGGTCCACATCCGACATGTCACAACGCTCAGACTATGGAGCTATATGTTAATGATGCAAGGCATTTGGATGTTAGGGAGTGCGGAATGGAAGGAAGTCCGCGATGAGGAAAACAAGGAGTCCGAAGATAGTTCTCCTCTTGCAAAGGAGGCGACGTTATAGGAAATAAAGAAAACATCCCAAGCAGGACCGTCCAGTCGCCATTTCGAAGATATTGATCCGAGGGAGGACGAAGAGCCGGGATGTAGAAATGTGACTCCTAATGAAACTACGGTGGAGATTCCGATCAATAACGATGACCAGACCAAGGTCTTAAAGATCAGATCCCACCTAATTCCCCTTCGGACGAGGGAGTTGAATAACTTTCTCCGCGCAAACCTAGACGTGTTTGCGTGGACCCATGCTGGCATGTGTGGGATATCTTCGTCCATTATGACTCATTCGTTAAATATTTACCCGAAGCTTGTCCCGGTAAAGCAGAAAAGGCGCATGCTTGGCCCATAGAGGTCGCCGACTTTGAAGGAAGATGTCGAAAGATTACAGAATAACGAGTTCATCCGAGATGCGACATACCCCAAGTGGATATCAAACCCAATGCTTGTGAAGAAGGCGAACGGGAAGTAGCGAACGGGAAGTAAGGAGTAGGGCCGTCAATTTCTAACACGACCCGAAACACGACTCGTAATCCGCAAGGAAAAAACCCGACCCATTTATAAACGGGTCAATTTTGGGTTAACCCGCTATGACCCGTTTAATAAACGGGTGGGTTTCGGGTTGATCCGTGAATCTGTTTTTGACCCGCCATGACCCGTTTAATATAAAATATTTTTTTATTCATCATATGATATATGCAATTATGCATACACGGACCGGGTTGAGCTTGTTAAACTTAGTGTTGTTACTTTTATTTACTATCTTTGTGAATTCTGCGCACAAACACAATTACGGTTTACCCTAATTTACACTTTACACCAAGCCGCAACTACCTTGAATGTTGTAATATGTATGATGTCATATGTACTGTGTCATCTTAAATTAAGTGTAGCATTGTTGTTGGATGCTCATGTGAAATGTGGATTTGAATGCTTATTGTATCTTATGTTTATATTTTGCTAAATGCATTTCTGAAATGTAGACTGTTTTTAAGAATATAGTCAAGTCATGATTGGTTATGTTATTCATGAATGATCATTGGTTAAAGAGTTAAAATTATCACCCCTAGTGTATATACTAGTGTAAGTGCGTGAAGTGAGTGTACAGATATAATTGCAGAAACGATAACATTAAAAGCAGAGATATTCTTAAGTCCATATAAGTTCAGTTCATATGCAGTCTCAAGTTTACATGTCCAAGGCATTATCTAACTGTCCGGTTGTGCAAGTGAAGTTGGTTCATTAATCATTAGTATGTATGAGTAGGGCTGTCAATGGGTCGTGTCGGGTCGGGTTCGGTCGGGTCAAGTCGGGTTCGGGTTGATTTATAAACGGGTCGGGTCAACCCGTTTATTAAACGGGTCATATTTTTCTAACCCTAACCCGACCCGTTTATAAACGGGTTGACCCGACCCGACTCGCGTAACCCGTTTAACTAAATGGGTCGTGTCAGGTCGTGTTTGGTCGGGTTTACCTGTTTGACCCATTGATAGATATTGCCTACTAATATAAGCAACAAAAGAGCCAAATCACCAACATGCACACTGTTATATAATCACCAACATGCAACAAGTTGCAAAGTCACCAACAGACAACACATATATAAAGCATGAAATCCCCATATTCAAAAATCATTTTCTATACATAAGTATATATTCCCATACTGCATAAATTAAAGACTACCCGTATGCAAGAGATATAGTTGTTATAAGTAAAATATAACTAACAACATATAAGAATAAATTGGTAAAATATAACAGCTTACATATACGAGCATACTGATTACTGCATACATAAAAGACTAACACTAATAGTATACATAAAAGACTAATAGTATGGAAGAGATACAGTATATAATCGGGTTTGGCGGGTCAAAATCGGGTTAGCGGGTCAACCCTAAACCCACCTGTTTATAAACGGGTCAAATTCGAGTTGATTCGAAAATGACCCGCTAACTAAACGGGTCGGGTTAACCTGCTAATTTCCGTGCGGGTTTCGGGTCGGATCACGGGTCGGGTAGGAAATTGACAGCCCTATGTATGAGGGTATGCGATTAGGCAAAGATGGTTGGAATTGATTTGGGACTTAAGGTTCTGGTCGAAGTACCCCCGGGTCGACATTCCCGGACCTTGGCTCGACTGGCCATTGTGTAAAGCGACTCCACCATATGCAAACAACTCCCAAGGTTAGGCTCGACTAGCCATTGATCGACCTGAGTTCCAACTTCATGCTTCTCCAATGTCCCATAGGTCGACTTGTCTCATCTCGAATGACTCCTATTCGAGCCGGGCACGCCTGGTTGAATTAAAGACCTTCGAGTCGAATAACTGCCTGATTGACCCGAGCTCTTCTGCATCGTCCTCTCTTCACTAGAATACCAACCCTCGGCTTAGCCATTGCCTTCCTCGACTCGAGTCATTCCTCCATTCAGTACCATATCTTCCACACCACTGCGCTCTAAGTCAGACTCACGGTTCGATTATCCTACCTCTTCGAACCGAATACCGGACTCCATCTTCCCCCTTCGCCAATTAGCCTCGCGAACCTATTTCCCTTGCCTACTGGACTTCGCAGGACTACCTGGAAGCCTCGCCTTGCCACTGTCTTCCCCAACGGCTCAGATCCAAGATCTCGAAGTCAATTCCATGGCCCGAACCTACCGTTGTTCCTCCTTAATTCCATCCATCAACTCCGTCTTCTCATCACCATACGCCTCGAGGCGATCTCCACTAATGACGAACTCCGACTTATGAAACACAAATTTATGGATTTATGGCTTAAATCGTGTGAAATTGTGGCGTAAACAAGAATTGAACGGATTAAAACCTACCAAGATCGTTAAAAGCTCAAGAATCGAGTGTGTGAATCAAGGAAGAATCAAGGTTCTCGTGATTCAAGTTCGGCTTGAATAACAGTAAAGTAAATGTAAAATAATGGGGGTAGGCCAACCTTATATAGTAAAGCAGAGAGACTATTCGTATTCGTCTGAAGTGACAATATAACAAAGAAGGCAAACTCGACACATCTAGCCGAGATGATTATCGACCCCAAACTAAAATATTACCTTGGGTCGGTATCGACCATGGAATTCAATGGTTATCTACTAACACATGATTCTAACAATTATGTTTGACAACGTCTCGTACCGACTTGTACGTGATTCTCCGATCCGACTTGACCGCACGTTTGACAACGACCTGTATGTGTGACATCACATTCGAGAGCCAAAGATTTAACATAACAAATAATAATCTCTTTCAGGCAGAATAACCCGAGTACAATGCATCTCAGATGGACATGACTGTTCATTATCACTATTCACATACTGAATAACTTCTATGGAATTGTTGCTCACGGGTTACAAAGCACATTCCGTCTACAACACAACGTACTTTGTGAGGTAAAGTGTTGACCAACCTTTTGGTAAGGCAGTCATGGCCATATATGCATGCCAAAAATTCAAGACAAACCCTAATTGGAAGGCCTCCACCCCGGCTTGACCTTTATTCGGTTTGACCCATCCCCGGGTCGGTACCGGTCCCACTATACAGCACGTTGAAGCAGTGATATATAGTTGGGCTCGGTGTAACCCCCAGATCGAACATGACTCAGGTCGATCAGGACCTGGGTCGAAGAGGATCAAGCAGCACGAAGCCAACTAGATGGTCCAACCCCGGGTCGAACGAATCCCGGTTCAGCTATTGTACTCGGGTTTAGCTATTAAAATCATCGTGTGTACTCAAAGTTTATATATAATCAAGAGATTATAAAGTGGATGTAGGTTCGTTAACGTCGAACCACTATAAATTTACATGTGATTGCATTTTTTTTCTCGTTTTCATTTATATTTCTTCGTTTTATTCTCTACGTTATCTCTTTTTGGGTGTTGTGCCATTTTTATGTGTCAATAAATAGTAATATAGTAGAAAATGTACTATAATTGGCATCATGATATATTTGCAAATTTTCACCTATACAAACATCGAAGCCTTTTTGAGAAACAAAACCCTACATCTTGGCTTGACTTATGAGGCATATGTGGTTAAGTTGAAAACGGTGGTGTCTGTGTAGATTACGGATGCGGGATGTAACGTTAAAGTTACTCAAGTCTTCTATAGTGCACATGCTAGTATACTTAAATCCCATTTGTGAACAACCTTATTTTTTATCTTCTTAAAAAGGAGTCCTAAATGGTAACTTCAAGTATTTTTCAAGTGATTAGTAATATGAAAATGTGCGTTAGTTAATAAATTGAAATGGTAGTAACATTTAGTTGTAAAAATTGAGATAATCCTTAAAAAATTATTTGTTGGTTATGACTTCTTAACTAATTAGCTACTTATTTTGTATCTTTATAAGTTGTTGGTAAACATACAGATAGTAATAATTAACTATTATGTTGTTTTAGCTATTTGTAAGTAGTTGCCAAACATCCTCTATCGAAATAAAGACCTTATTTGTCATTTTTTGGTCTTATTCTTTTTAATTATTTTCCATTCAAGAAGTAATCCCACGCTATCTATGCACAATATCTTATGTTTATCTCTTTTTTTATATTAACTTGTCTAGTATTAATATATTTGCTAATTAGACAATGATGCTTAATTATTGTTAGTACACCAGTTCAATGCATATATAAAAGTGCAAGCTCTATTAGAAGTACGCTAGGCACGTCCATTGAATGCATGTGATTAAAACTATGAACAAATTAATCATATTCTGAAATTGTGGATGTATGCATAGACAGAAGTAACTACTTCATGTAGTAAAAACAAAGTGCAATAGAAATTTGGATAATACGACAACAAAAATAATCACTGTGTAATAAAAAGTATAAAGGGCATTTTGAACAATTCAAAAGCTTCCTCATTATATGTAGCATATATAACTGTATTTTAATGCAATATCTTTTCTTAGCAAAGTAGACATCGAGATTGATTTTCCCTGTTAAACATATCATGATCCTTCTGTTGATATCCGTTTAGCATGTGTAATAAAATGTACAACGCTTGTGTATAGAACTATATATTACATATTAGTGAATGTATACATGAATGAATCTCAGTTTATCACTTATATGCTTGTTTTGGAAAGTTACACCTTTTTCCTTATTTATACTACGTTTTACTTGGCTGTTTTTCCTATCTACAATATCCAGCAGGAAGTTTAGCTGTCATTTGTAGACACTGTGAAGCAAACGATCAAACTGTTAGCCAAGATATCCTAAATATCCTAAATCTAAAGTAGAGACCATTCGTCCTCTGCTTGATAATTTATTTCACTAGTTTAAAGAGAACTATACAAGGTTTCACGAATTAAAGCGTGTTGTGAAATACTTAAATTCATGAAAATGTGTTCTTTATAAATATAATCACATTTACGAATGATGTCATTCTATACAATACATAGCGGGGTTGTCTTTGATACTTGAATCACAGAAATGGTGTCTTAGTTACTCAGTGATAAATATTCATCAGGTGATAATTATCCTTCATGTAGTTTCATATATATCCTTTTGTAAACAATTGACGTGATATGGGTACTCTGATCTTCATAAATATTAATATAGGTTTTCGGTATTTTAAGCTAGGAGTTATGAACTGAATCTATAATAATACTCGCAAAAATTATGCAAGCAATATAATAAATGAAGTGACATGTTGAGGTGGGTTATGGTCATATCCAAGCTTCTGAAGCCAAAAACAGAACTACTATACTACATATAAATTGTTTGCGTTTTTTTCTTCTTTTTTTTGTACTGCTGCAGTGCCATTTGCGAGCAGCCAAAATGCTAAATGTTTTATAAATTTTTACAGTCTATCCTAACAATCACAATTTTGCTGCACAACTGACACTGCAATCAGGATGTAAAAAGGCTTTGTGTCGCTGTATGTAGTGGCTTCTGTACTATGTATTAATGTTTTTAGCTACTCATTCATCTCATTGTGCATGCTATTATTAAAATTCTAAAATCGAACAGTCCGTCCTTTTTATTTCCCTTTTAAAATACTTCATATTGCTTAATGAATTCAGGATGCATTGGAGCTTGGCCATCATATGCATTCCAGCAAAGGAAGATGAATCTGGGCCTATTATACTTCATTTGGACTCACTTCAAGTTCATTCAAGCAGCCACATATTACTAAATGTTAGCAAGTAAGATATCACCTTTGCACTCTTACTAGAGGTTTTCTTTTCCCTCTGTGTGTTTTCATTTTCTATATTTCGTTTTACTGTTCCAATTTAACAATAAAAAGAAGGATGTCTTGACCCTACAGTCATACTCATGGTTTGAACTAAAACATGTCTTTCACATTTCCTATTAATGATTGAAGGGGCATTCTATACCTTTACCTAAAGTTTGTACTTGGACCTTGTAGCACCCAAACGTTGCACTGAACTTATATCACCTTGTTGCAATATAAGATGCTTTTAATCGATGTGCCTTATCTTAGGGTGCAATTCAAACTGAGGTTGAGTGTAAGGAGTTGAATGAATAGAGGTTAAGGTGGGTTGTATCCTTTCAATTTCTTTTGAAAGGTTTATCTTGGATCTCTTTTGTACTTTTGCACCTCATTTATATTTTTGCACTATCATAGCGTAGAAATGCTATTTACGTCCTCCACCCCTACCCCCCCGGGGGGAATGTCATCTAAAGCAAGCTGAATAATGTTGATTAGGTGGGTAAGTGAAACTATGATTCCCTGAACACTTTTATTGGTGTGCAATGCATTTTGTGGTTATTTGGTGGAAGGGGCCCGTGGGGGGTTGGGGATCATCTAAAGCAAGCTGAATAATGTTGACTAGGTGGGTGAGTGAAATTATCATTCCCTGAACAATTCTATGGGTGTGCAATGTATCTTTTATTTTACAATCTTACCATGTCAGTTTAGAATACAAACCTCACCTTTTCCATATTTAGTTCCTGTTGTTTTTGCAAATTTGATAGTTTTTTTTTCCTTATAAAAAATTACCTTAGGTTATTCCAACAAGAGTGGAATTACATCAACGAAAATAGCTGTATTCTAGATCTTCCTTTTCCAAAAAATGTATGGGAAACTCTTCCATGGAGGATCGAGAGGGAAGCAATTAAGGTACACATCTCCTAGAATAATTCAGATGTGCTAACTAAACTGGAACTGCTTATGGCTGTGTGTTATCTTTGTTTAAAAGATTGTGATTATCTAAAGCTTTGAAAAACATATGTTAATCTAGGCTAAGGTTTGGGGTATCACTGTGATTTTACTAGGATTCACTCTGAAAAGATTACTAAAATGCTTGAACTACACGTGGAACCAATAGAAATGCTGCAGATCTCTCTTATTCTTCCCTGATGCCGGGGTTTAGATAAACCAAAATTTTGTTACTTTATGCATGACATTTATTACTTTCATTTCATGTTCATTTTTAAACGACATACATTAAAAACAAATGAAAGGCATGGCTTTTATTTATTTTAATAATCTAGTACTTGGTCGGATTTATTCATTCTGTCTAGGCCTTTTTCATGGGCGTTTGTATTATAATAATTACTTCAGAAGTTACACCTGTTAAACACTGCTAAATTTTATATAGGTCTTAAATATTACTAAGAACAAAGTCATGTTAAAAACAAAAGAAAACCGAACTTCTATCTCAAACCTTTACTATGTTCCACTAGGGTACTCAAGCTTTTTCATGCACCCGTAGGACATATCAAACAATATTAATAATCCCACGTCCAAGGTTTTAATTCAGCCATCTTATGTGTGATATGGATCGTGATTTCGGTTGAGATCTTGAAATCTTGTTTCATGAGCTGGGCAGTCAAAACAATTCTTGTGCTGAAAGCTTATTTCATCTAGATCTCAGCCGATTTTATCAAATCTTGGGGGAGATCTTTGTCGTAATTTAAATGCATGATCTTACCCGATATTTATCTATTGAGTCGAGCCCATCAATTAATACTGAGTTTTTTTTTTCTGTGTTTTGAGTTTTCATTTTATTTTCTTACCCTTCCTAAACATATGACTTGTTGGAACATAACTCATCAACAAATTAAGGTTAATTATGTTTTTCGGTCATTTTTTTTTTGTTCAGTTCTATTTTGTGATTCAACCTAATAAAGACTTTTTTCCCCAAATTGTTTGACCAACTTTTGTCCGGCTTTAGAATTTTGTTTCAAATGAATTTGAATTAATCAATACTTCCAACTTTTTTTTCTCTTATAATCTATTGTTAGTTTTATGATTCTATATGCAAATATTCATTTGTTACTTGCAAAAATCAGTGTTTTTGTCGTACTAAGTAATGTATCTTTACCATCATGTAAATCCAAGGTAGACTCCCTAGATGTACTCACTTGTCAGTGATCTTTTTTGATACGAGATCATCTCTACCAAGCTCTTGAGACAAATCGTGATAAAGCTCCAACATTTAAATTGTTAAAATAAAATAGTGGGAGCTTAATAGAAATAGTTGTATTCTTTTTCTTCTATAACCCCGACATGTCCTATATAATTTATATTAGTTTTCTTGTTACTATAATCTTGGTGATTTCTTTCTCTTTGGTCAGAAGTTGAAGCTAATAAACATCTATTCTTATGTCTCCTTGAATTTTGAGATAATGTTCTACCTCTTTTGCCTTTCCTAAACAACTTGATTCAGACTATTTCTCTTTATAATGATTCTCATTTTCCATTGACACTTTGTGAAATTGTTACCCTTGTTCATTGTATTATGCTCATGCTTCAACATATGACTTGTGTACATATCCTAATTGTAGATGGCACTGTTGCTATTCCTTCTACTTCATTTGATTTTGACACTTACAAAACACTATATGGGCACTTGGAATTTAATACCAATCCTATGCATCTTTGGCATGAAACCGCCATGGAAAAACATTATCTGCACTTGGTATTGCACACATGCTCTGTTGGGTTCTTACAAATGAAGCGTCTGTCTTTGGCTTGTATTGTCAGTATCACCTATTTCTGGACATTCTAATTATCTCCATTGATTCAAATTTCCCCTTTTCCTTTAGCATTTCGACATTTATACTTAAGCAAATAGACCTTATCTGTGTTTGATGACCAGTGTCCAAATGTCGTTTGACTGATAATTTTCACTTAAAAATTTCCACTTTTAAGTTCTTACGAAACAGGATGTTCCAGCTTTGTATCATGATATTTATGGTCTTCATTCGAGGCCCATCCAAAAAAAGCCCATGAGATTTTCAGCAATGATTCATTTTTCATCTTATTTATGAAATATTTCTTCGTCAAGATCAACTAATTTTATAGTGATAATTTTAACCTTCCCGTCCAGCTCCGTTGCGCCTTAGTAGTTTTCTTCTTGCTAAATAGTGATTGTTTCCTTTCTTCCAATTCCAAACTAATATTCAGCATCTCATTTTCTTGTATATGACAACGTGCATATGCTTTTTTTTTCTTTAATATTCTCTTCATCTGACATTGCTGTTGAAAGTATTATCCTTAGCTCATTTTTTATTCGCACTGGAACACTAAGGATGTTTATCAAGGAATAGAAGTCCACATATTGACTGGGTTCATGAGATAAATGTGGATATGTTATCCGCATAGCTTACAGAGATGGATTATTACGTATAGTATCAAAGTTAGTTTTCAAGTGAAATTATAGGTTGCAGCACATGTCGGTGGTCTTTGTGGACGTGTGTAGAGTATGCATTTTTTGACGATCTACTGCACCAATATTGCATATGTTAAAAGAGAAATTCTATGTGGGGACAAATTGATAATGCAAAATCTAACATGGGGTCGATCTCTCTCTCTAATTCCCACCTTCTATGTAAAAAATCCAATAGTCAATACTTGTGGCGAAATTTGTGTTTTATTTTCTGTCTAAATAGCGGCTGCCATGTTAAGAAGTCTATCAAAGCGGATTGCACTGTTTCAATTCTCGACCATCTCGGCCGATATCTCAGTTGAGCTAGCAGAGAGAAGGTCTAGCGAAATGAAACACAAAGTGTCGGTGAACATCTCGTTTTTCATAGATCGGTCGAGATCTCGGATGATATATCGACCGAGATCAAATCTCGATATCTCACTCGATATTAGGATTTTTTTCGACAACTTTTATTAAATATTTATTACGGACAATTTGACTAAGGTCTCTGTAACATCCCTGTCGAAAAGCACATTTGAATTAGGTTCCTATTTTTTGGAAATCAAAATAATAATAACCAAAATCGACGGAAAAAAACTGCCAAACTGCAAAATTTAATCCAATTTAAAATCATCTTCGTATTTATATAAGAAAAGTAAAAAAGGCTTCAAAAACAAAAAGACAGAAAACAAAAAGAAAAAACCACGCTTCAGCAAAACATGCAGAAACAACTTCTGTTTTTTTTTTTTTTTTTTTTTTTTTTTACAGATATTAACCCAATTATAACCATTAAATTGCATACTTTTATGCAATTTTCGGTGAGTGCTTCTAAAATTTCAAATTTAATGTCTATACTTATTCAATAAAACATTTTTGCAGAAAAATCATTAAAAATAATGTAAACTACATACAAATGAAAAATAGTTTACTTTCAGAAAAATGCAGATAAAGAAATAACTTTATAGAAAAATTATAGACATGATTGCAGTTTTTTGATGCACTGAGATATGTCTGTAAAACATTGTGGTAATAGTTGCAGATATATCTTGCACTTTTTGACTATAAATGCAGATATTTTTGCAATTTTTTTCTTTTAGTAATCTTCTTTTAATATTTACAACTTTTTTAAGCACTAGAGCAAAAAATAATGGAAACCCACGTTGCTACAATTTTAGGGACCCACTTTGCATGCAACTTCAGACAAGGATCCGCCTTGTGTAAAGTTTGGTTTTAGGGATCCACCCCTTATTTTCAAATTTATATCTGCATGTAACCAATCAAACCATTGACATCAATAAAAATATTGCCGCACGTCAAACCAATATTTGGAAGCACATAATTCGAGATATGATCAGCTACGCAAAACACAATTTCATGATTTACACAAATTCGATTAGGTGGAGATTTGATTGTGATTTTATGTTAGTTTGATTTGTCAAAGAATTACAGTAACTTTAAGTAAATTTGATTGAGTTTGGTAAAAAAATGTTCAGTTTATATATTTAATTGGATTAATTGTCAAGAATAATCCGAAGTTTAACGTGTCTTCCCATAATAATCCCAAGTTTGGATTATTTCTGAATAATCCAAAGTTTGGGGGGTGTCTTCCCATATTAATCCCATTTACCTTGGGTCTTCCCATATTAATCTGAAGTTTGCAGGTGTCTTTCCATATTGATCCCAAAATAACACATCAGAGGGTCATAGGGATTAATATGGGAAGACACCCTGCAAACTTCGGATTATTCAGAAATAATTCAAACTTGGATTATTATGGGAAGACACGTTAAACTTCAGATTATTCTTGACAATTAATCCTATTTAATTTTATGTGTTTAGTTTGATTTTTGATCATGAAATAGTTTAGATCAATTAGAATTGGAATTGGATGATTTAGAGTAGAAATAATAAAACAACAAATCAAGCAGAATTTATTATTGTTAAGGTAGTAATTGTATATATTATTATGCATGTAAATCATTTTTTGAGATAATATATATACCACGACATGTGCCGCGCATTTTTGTTTGGATGAAAAACCAAAACTAAAAAAGCCGAAACAAACGGGACCTCAGCTCTTTAAAGATATGGTTGTTGTAGCACTGTCTAGATAAGATTAAGATTAGAACATATACCACCAACCTTCAATTCAAACAACGTTGAGAGTTTATTTTTATTTTTATTTATGTAGAGAAGTCATGATTATTTCTTTATTTGTTTTACAAAAGTCATGACTTGGTTTGATCCATTAGACTGAGATGACTATGCCAGACACAATGTGTAAGTTGTTTTATTGTTGCAGGTTTTGCTTTGCACCTACATCTTATATATGTAACTATGTATGATACCTGTGCGAAAGATGACATATTTGTTAGATTTGATTTTTATACATTATGAAAAACAGACTCACTCCTGAGAGCAGATTGATCTTTTTTTCCTCTTCAAAATTTGATGGTATTAGGTGAAAAAAACTTAAGTGTGCTTTAGCGACGTTTACTTGCAGCTCGCCTCATTTTGAACTGAAAAGCATGTTGACTGGTGCGAAAAAGGGGCTTAGTGACAGCTGGTGCCCTATTTGAATTTTAGTGCTTCAAGATAACCTCATTGCCTTACAAAATAACGTACATACAGGGTAATTAAAATGAAATCCCTTCTGGAATCATCCTTGCTCTACCTTATATGCAATCTAGTCTAGACTTTAAAAACTAAGCGGTGCTTACCATTAAGCATCAACAGTTTTGTCACCCCTCTTCACTTGACATCTAACATAACATAAATCTCTATATTTATATGAAGCTATAGATACAAGATGAGCTCTTCGGCTGTAACCCCAAAAAGTAAGGGCTTGTTTTGTTTACCATATTTAGTTTTTCGATTTTTTAACAACCAGTTGAATAATTTTTATTTTTGGAAAACATTTTGAAAAACGGTCAATTCAACAAACGATTTTTCAGATAGAATTGAAGATGACCATTTTTTGTATTTTGAAAAAGGGTCTGGCTTTTTGAATGCAAAATAAAACATAAGGGATGACACAAGAGATCTAAACAGTTGAATCTTTTTGTCTTTGTTGGGAAGGTGAAATTGAAAATCAGTGGCCATTATAATAGTGGAAGCTCGTTGCATCATCAATTGTGTCTGCATTTTGTGTCATAATAGATTTACCCTACGAAAAATATCAAGAACACAAAACTATTTTCTTACTTCCACTTTTCTCTTTTATTGTAATGACTAGGATTTTTGCACCTTCTCAGTGTGCCCTTCAATTGAATGTTGGAAACACAAAAGTAAACATTCATGCCAAAATACTCTGAAATTCTCTAGCTTGGAATCTCTGTGAAACTATGGACCGTTATTGTCAAAAAAACTATAAGGTATTGCAATTGAAATCCAAATTTAGATCAAATATCTACCATTGCAGTTGATTTACACTCTCATTCGAAGTAAGTCAAAACCGCAATATAAAACAATTGTTTTACTCATAGTAACATATTTAATATTCTTATGTGGATTCACATTTCCATTTGTCATGTTTTCCCAAAAAAAGAGAAAAATATAATAAGAGAGAAAATTGAGTTTTAAGTTTAGTTGTAGAAGTTGGAAAATCAAAAATCAATTTCGAAGCATGTGAAAATCTTAAATATGAATCTTTGAATTTTGTGCTTTACTATTTGAACCTTATTTCGATTTAAAGTTCGAACTTTACAAGGATTTAAATCTTGTTTTGAAAATCTTGCTTTTAAAACAAGTGTTGCAGATGACGAATAAAGCAAAACAACCAAGCCCAAACCAACTCAATTAATCAATGTTTTAAAATAAGATAGAAAAATATGTTCATTGGTAAAGGAAGAAGTCGGTATATTGGTTTACAGACAAAGATTGTGTGC